>OX387605.1:6514417-7114417 GCA_947568835.1 Protonemura montana
AAGCATTTTCTTTTTAAACTCGCTTAGAGTGTCATTAACTGTCCAAATTAGACACAATTTAAAACAATTGTAAGATGTCGTTTACATCCCGCTTCCCAATTGGACAAGGTGACAGATGGAGATTCATGAGAAACACCCTGAGTCCTGCGTTCACTTCGAGTAAAATGAAAAACATGTTTCATTTGGTGGCCGATTGTGGTACACAACTCAGCGATTATATTGAGAAGAAATGCGAAGGTACGAATTTAGGTGTACTTAAAATTCGAACCGCTCTGTTTAATTAAATTGCCAAGACAATTTTTAAACCCTTGGTACGGTATTGAAAGCCGGTAATTTAATGATCGGCGGAGTAATTTTCTGAGAAAAGATCCATCAACCAAAAAAAAATCATAAAACAGTTTTCTCGGCGCACTGAAACATAAACAAATTAATTAAATTAGCGAAAATGATTGTTATGATCAAGACAAGTACACATTTTTTGTACAGAAAATAATGGCGTGTTTACTACTGACATGAAAGATTTGTACACCCGATACGGGAACGACGTGATAGCCACGTGCGCGTTTGGTATCCAGTGTGACTCACTGAATGAGCCTGACAACGAGTTCTACATGGTTGGCAAAAGAACTGTCGCTTTGGACGGCTGGAAACAAATGCTAAAAATGTTTGGATTCCTTCTCTTTCCCTCACTAATGCGGGTAATTGACGATTGTTATATAAATGTATTTAGCAGTATTACATTTTTCAGAAGAGGGTTTGAAGTTTATTCTTGTTTGTGTGCATTAGCTGCTTAAAGTGCAAGTAACATCACGAAAAGAATACAATTTTTTTTATAATATCGTCAAAAACACAATGGCACAAAGGGAGAAAGATAAAGTTGTAAGACCGGACATGATTCACCTTCTGATGGAGGCCAGAAAGAGGTTGCTGAAATCAACAAACTCTGGCGGACTCTTTGATACAGATCATCGTGACGTGAAAACGACAAGTAAGATATTCGGATCAGAATTGCTTTAACAATTAAGTATAATCTACGGCTAGCTTTTGCTAAAATATTTTTGTGTTTCTTCCCAATCAGCATTGTCAGATATCGACATCACTGCCCAAGCATTCTTATTTTTCTTGGCTGGATTTGACACTACCTCCACAAACCTTTGCTTCACAAGCCACCTCCTGGCCACGCATCCTGAGGCACACCAACGAATTCAGGACGAGATTGACACCGTCTTGCAGGATGGAGATGGAAAACTAACTTACGAAGGCTTGAATCGATTGAAATACACCGAAATGGTCATCAACGAGACACTTCGTATCTGGCCTCCTGCAGTTGTCACTGAACGGGTTTGTGTAAAACCCTACACGATACCTGCAACGATGTCAAACCCCTGTGTGCATTTAAAAGTTGGGGAAACGGTTAATATCCCGATTCTTCCCATCCATCGTGATCCTGAACACTTTGAAAACCCGTTAGAATTCATCCCTGAGAGGTTCAGTGAGGAAAACAAGCACAAAATAAAGCCGTTTACCTTTATACCATTCGGTGCAGGGCCTCGAATGTGCTTAGGTGAGTAATTGGCGACAAGATAATTGCTGTTACCAAGAAATGTGCACCCTTTGCGTAGCTTATCATCCTTTGGAGCTTTCTCTTGAAAAGTGTTGTGTAGATAAACCTAATTAATGTATTTTAATTACGGTGCATTGGATTTTGATAGATGACCATTTTTAAGTGAAACTTTTTGGTTCCGTTACAGGCATGAAGTTCGCTATGATGGAAACCAAGATTGCATTGGCTAGTATTTTGTCTCGGTTTGACTTAGAGGTCGTGCCTAAGACACAGAAAAAGTTTGTTTATATCAAGAATTCTGTGAGTGTTGATGTCGAGGGTGGGTTTTGGCTTGGGTTTTCACTCAGGGTCAGCCACCAATAGCAGCCATTGCTCTCAGAAAACTACATCATATGTGAACAGGCGCTAAAATAACTTGAGACATATTATATTCTTTTCTTTCAGCCTCAATCATAATGAACAGTTTTTTAATATATTTTTTATTTTTTTATTTTGTTTGAATGATCTGTATCTTAACCTCCACATAAACGCTATGTGTTGACGTTAATAAATGGATCTGGCCCACTTATATGTGTGATCAGTGCTTTTGTATGTGGGATGTCACATTAGAAATTAAAAACTGTCAGTAAATATCTTAACAAATATACCGATAATAAAAAACTTAACTGCTGGGCAGTAATTACCTGTAGGAAATCATAGATCCGATGAGACATGGTTGTTATTTTTACTTACAACACAGGTAACCAGTGCTAGAGATAAAAGAGATAAGGCTTGTATGGTTTCGCTGATGAAAGTAAAAACCAAGCCATGAGTTAGGATTGGAAACAATGATATATTAAAATGTAGTTCCGGCGAACCGGTGATATCTAAGGAGGACTGAAGTCAACTGACTCTCCTTGGGGTCGCAGCCCTTCAGGATTGTCTATCTACCTACCTGCCCCAAAGGACATGGAGGGACATATTACTAGCTGCACAAAGTGGCTGGAACGTTACAGGCGCCAGAGATAAAACTGTTTAATTATTTTTCTGTATTAGGTTACCCTAAGCAAAATACATGTGCTTTATTGATTTCTTTTGAAAATCGTTCCGGCTCGGTTCCTGATCGCGTGACAGTAACGGAATGGACCCTGAAACTTAATTTTAATGTTGTTGTCCCCACCACACGAACATTTTGGCCCAAGGACGAATCTCTCTGTCGCTTCCTCTCGTACAGTGGGTCAGTAGCGACGCGTAGTTCAAGTCGAGTTGTTCAGAGTGAGATCCAAGCTAGATGTCACTTTTACATCGGCATTTCAGGTCTAAGTTAAAGTAATCTGAAAGGTAATAGCACTTGCATGTATGTAATGAATAAACTCTTGCGCTTGTCACTCTAAAAATACATGTTACATTTTAGGATGGATTTCACCTGGATTCTGATCATTTTGGTGCTAATTTTGACGACCTACGTATGGGGCACGTGGACTTTTAAGCATTTCAAAAATCTCAATATACCGTACGAGAAGCCGATTCCTTTTATTGGAAATTTGTTGCCGATCTTCACAAAAAAGAGCTCTTTATGTGATATTGTTGAAGATTTGTACAAGAAATATAAAGGAAGTGGTCTTGCTGGCACATTTCAATTTCGAACGCCCGTGGTTGTTGTGTACGACCCTGAGTTAATCAAACAGGTGACTGTCAAGGATTTCGATCATTTCACCGATCATTATACGGTGATAGGTGAGGATGATGATCCGATTATGGGAAAATTTCTCTTTTCACTAAAAGGTATGATCTTGAGATTTTTTTAAAAATATTGTAGCACTAGATATCCTTTTTATACCAATAATTACAAGAATTACAAGAACAAGTAACTATAGATCATCCCGTGACAAAGCTTTCTATGCATTTGTTTCCATTAGCTGTTATGGCAAATATGGCTAAAAATCTTTGATTGTGTGCCTTCTTTCTAAATAAACAGTATTTCTATCCTTGTTTACTCCTTCTTAGCTTAAAAAAGAGATTGAACGATTCTCTAGTAAAAACAAAATAATTCCGCCTTTCAATTGGTCCAGGTGACCGATGGAAATCAATGAGAAACACTCTGAGTCCGGCATTTACTTCGAGTAAAATGAAAAACATGTTTCATTTGGTTGCCGACTGCGGTACACAACTCGGCGAGTATCTGGAGAAGAAATGCCATGGTATAAAACTTGGTTCTTACACCTTCTTCAAAGATGAAATTTATCGCGAAGGCATTTGATTTATTTTCGCATAATTTTGTAACGGCTTTTAAAATCCCGAACTAAATCAAAATGTTGTTTGCTCGGTGCAGAAAACGGTGGCCTGTTCACTACCGACATGAAAGATTTGTACGCACGATATGGGAACGACGTAATCGCAACCACTGCTTTTGGGATTCGGTGCGATTCCCTGAACGAGCCCGACAACGAATTCTACGTTGCTGGAAAAAAGACTGTTGATCTAAGCAATGGAATTCAAATATTAATAGTGTTTGGTTACATGCTCTTTCCGTCTCTTATGAGGGTAATAACAATAGTTTTGTTACAAAATATCTAAATAATAAGTGCCCGACTTACATTTGTGTCTATTAGCTTTTGAAGGTGCAAGTCAAACGAAAAAAATACTACGATTTCTTTCACAATATCGTGCATAGTGCAATCGCACAGAGGGAGAGAGATAACGTCATCAGACCGGACATGATCCACCTCCTGATGGAAGCACGAAAAGGGCTTCTCAAAGCGGAGAATCCTGAAGAACTCGGCGACGAGGTGAAACATGGCATTAAGAGGGCAAGTACGTTGGGGTAGGGAACAGAAAAGTGTTAAATTTGAAACTGTGCGTGGCATTGCTGAAGCTAAAATTGTGTTAACCACTTCCCAATTAGCATTATCGGATGCAGACATTACGGCCCAAGCGTTCTTATTTTTCCTGGCTGGATTTGAAACAACATCTACAAACCTCTGCTTCGTCAGCCATATGCTGGCCACGCATCCTGACGCTCATCAACGAATCCAGGAGGAAATAGATAGAGTCCTGAAGGATGGAGGGGGAAAGCTCACTTACGAAGGCTTGATTCAAATGAAGTACACAGAAATGGTAATCAATGAGACTCTTCGCATTTGGCCTCCTGGTGCAGCAACCGATCGAATTTGCGTGAAGCCATACACAATTCCGGCCACAAAGTCGAACCCTTCCGTTCATCTGAAAGTTGGAGACGCGATAAGCATTCCGATGCTGCCTATCCAACGAGATCCTGAATACTTTGAAAACCCTTTGGAATTCATTCCAGAAAGATTCAGCGATGAAAACAAACACAAAATTAAGCCTTATACTTTTTTGGCATTTGGCGCCGGTCCCCGAAATTGCGTTGGTAAGTTATTGTAGTACGTGTTATTGAAGCCCCAAAGTTTTTTGTTGCGTAGATAAAAAAAAATTAACAGCTAGAAATACATCTTTTTCACAAAGAAATTCGGTTTATTGTATTGAACTTATTCAGAAGAAATTTGTCACCTTTACTGTCTACACGAAGATGCTTGATTTTTGATATGTAAATTTCGGCTTCGTTACAGGCATGAGGTTTGCAATGATGAAAACTAAGATTGCATTGGCCAGCATTTTGTCCAGGTTTGATTTGAAAGTTGTCCCTAAGACACAGGAAAAGTTGGTTTTCGCCAAGACTATGCTCGTCGGCGTAGAGGGTGGATTTTGGCTTGGATTTTCTCCCAGGGTGAAAGTTTAAGGGAATAAGATAAACAAAGCATATCTTTGGTGTCTTGGTGAAATTTCCAATGATTTAGTTGTTTTTTTACGCAAATCAATCGCTTTGGAATTTTGATTGTGATGTTAGACCGTTCAGTTCTGTGGTTGATTGAAAATGTTTTATACTCGAAAACTTGCAATATTTAAAAATTTTAAATTTTAAGATAGGGCCACTGTTGTAGCGTTAAGTTCCTAATGGCCTTATGGCCAACCAAACTATTTCAAAATACAATCCGTCTGAAGTCGATACTAAAACACACTGTTTGATCATTGCAAGTGTAATTTGCTTGTTTTGTTTTTACAAAATTCTAGTAAAAAATAAATATGTTTTTAATTTGATTACCGAGTCTTCGATAGTTAGTTCCATTTTTTGTTATGCGGAACTTCAAAGTTCTACCATTAATGCAAGCAAAGAATTTGATAGTTACTTTACCATAGGAGCTCAGCCGGCACATGACCTAAAAATTCTCTATGATCTTTGACTTAATTATTATGAATTATCAAGCCTTGAAAATTGCCCAAGGAAAAACTTTCAATTTATTTTCCCAAGTGTTATGGTAATTCCTCATAGGTATCATCTATCTACTGACATTAATAAACATTTCTTATCAAAATCCAGTACATTACCAAATGTAAACAAGATATATATATTTATAACTTTTTTACTAGCTGGCTAATTTATCATGATTGTCACTGACCGCTGAGCGGAGAAGTCGTTAAACCTTGAAAGATGTCGATTTTTTTGGCATGTGTTCCCCTCCACACGAGAGAGGTAGATAGGTAAGTACTGACGCATTTTTCTAGTCATACGTCAGTACACTCAGTGCAACGCTGCTGTCAAGTCCGCTCAGGGTTCGCTTAGATTTTGTTATCTGGTAGATAACACTTTTAAACTCGACACACCATATATGGTGACAAACTAACACCAAATAGGCTTGACTCGAACTGGTAGGTAGATACATAATACATTGATTTCATTAAGAGTTAATTGGAAATCTTTCAAAGAAAATAAACTACAGTTTCAGTATGGATTTCACCTGGATCCTGATTATTCTGGCGCTGATTTTGGCGGCCTATGTTTGGGGAACATGGACTTTCAAGCATTTCGAAAACCTGAACATCCCATACGAAAAGCCGCTGCCGTTTCTTGGGACAATGTTGCCGTTTTTTACTGGCAAGAAGTCGTTTGCAGATATGATCGAAGATTCGTACATGAAATACAAAGGAAGTGGGCTGATAGGTGCATTTCAATTTCGAACGCCAGTAATAGTTTTGTACGATACAGAGTTGATAAAACAGGTGTCTGTCAAGGATTTCGATCATTTTACAGACCATTTTGTAGCGTTAGGTGAAGATGATGATCCACTGTTTGGGAAATTTCTTTTCTCATTAAAAGGTACGTGGGTACATCGGATGGTAATGTTGCATCACTTTGAGCATCTCTTCAATGACAAGTACAAACTCAGCTAAACTTAGAACACGTATTAAATCGTTTTCCCACGCAAATAACTAAATGAAGGTTGTCATTGACGTCGTTGTCATAACATTAATTTAAAAATGATTTCTGTGTCCTGTTTTATGCAGGAGATAAATGGAAATTCATGCGAAACACTCTAAGTCCCGCATTCACGTCAAGCAAAATGAAAAATATGTTTCATTTGGTTGCCGATTGCGGTACACAACTTGGTGATTATCTGGAAAAGAAATGCAAAGGTACTTGAGTTACGCATGCCGAACGTCACTCAAACTTATATCCTTACCTCTGTGCGTCAGCAATTTGTTCTGATTTTCTCGGTGCAGAAAACGGTGGCCTGGTCACGACGGATATGAAGGATTTGTACACCCGATACGGGAACGACGTGATAGCCACGTGCGCGTTTGGGATCCAGTGTGATTCCCTGAACCAGCCTGACAACGAGTTCTACGTGGTTGGGAAAAAAACAGCCAATTTTGGCAGTGGAATGCAAATTATTAAAATGTTTGGATACATCCTCATTCCGCAACTTATGCGGGTAATGGAGCATCTTTACGCTACGTACTTGGTTATGCTTATTAATTTTTTTTTTGTTGTTGTTTTTTTTTAATTGTGTTTGTTTTCAAATCAGCTACTTAAAGTGCAAGTAACGCCACAAAAGGACTACGATTTCTTTCACAACATCGTACATAGTACAATCGCTCAAAGAGATAAAGAAAATATCGTAAGGCCGGACATGATCCACCTCCTGATGGAAGCACGAAAAGGAATTCTCAAAGCCGAGAGTCCTGAAGAACTCGGGGATGAGGTTCAGCATGACGTTAAGAGGACAAGTAAGAAATCGCAACTTGAGAGAATATTGTAGTTAATATTCGGCACAAATAGCCTTGTAGCTGAGATGCCGCTAAACCCCACAATATTAATAATAATATAGTTAATATTAAAAAGGACCTAAAATCAACGAAATATTCTCCCCTTTTAGCATTGTCAGATGCCGACATCACGGCCCAAGCGTTTTTATTTTTCCTTGCTGGATTTGACACTACCTCTACGACCCTCTGCTTTGTCAGCCACCTCCTTGCCACACATCCTGAAGCACACCAGAGAATTCAGGACGAAATTGACAGCGTCCTGCAGGATGGCGGTGGCAAACTCACTTACGAAAGCTTGAACCAAATGAAGTATACTGAAATGGTCATCAACGAGGCTCTTCGAATTTGGCCTCCCGGAATCGCCACAGACCGTGTTTGCGTGAAACCGTACACGATACCCGCAACTAAGTCGAACCCTTCCGTGCACTTAAAAGTAGGAGACATCATTTCCATTCCAATGTTACCAATTCATCGAGACCCTGATCATTTTGAAAACCCGTTGGAATTTATCCCTGAAAGATTCAGCGATGAAAACAAGCACAAAATAAAGCCGTACACGTATATGCCATTCGGCGCTGGGCCTCGAAATTGCATTGGTAAGTAGTGGTGGAAGTAAAATTGGCCTCATTGCCAACAACTTTAAATAATTTTAAAAATATATATATATATATATTGGAAATATTGTAGAAATAAGGGACTGCAGACGTTTTATTTTGCTGATAAACACAATTTCCGAACTGCATTTCAGGTATGCGGTTTGCTATGATGGAGACCAAAATAGCTTTGGCCAGCATTTTGTCACGTTTCGACTTGAAAGTCGTCCCGAAGACACCGAAACAGCTGGTTTATGTTAAAGGCTCGATGCAAGTCGCTGTGGAGGGTGGATTTTGGCTTGGTATCGAACTCAGGGAAAAAGCCTGAACAGATCAACGAGCGCAGAACCAATTTACTTTTAAAATAATGCAAGTTAAAATCTGATTGCAGAAATGTACTCCTTGTGGTATGGGCATCGCCAGAGTCTGGCGTTGAAGTATTGTGCCAACGTTATGCTCATTATGAAAGTGTTATCACCTTATCAATGGAAGAGCACTTCGTTTATTTTTTGCAGTAAATATCAGTTTGATTAAATTTTGTATTTACTTACAGAAATGTTTCTATATCAGGTTAAATTTTTAACAAGAATGACACCAATTGGGACCAGTTGAAATTGATTATAAAATTAAAGCGATAATTTGAATTTGGGTCAGGTCAAGAATCATAGAAATGGAATTCCTGCATTGTATGCCCAAGTGGATGCTAATTGCTGCTTTAAAATGTAGGATCATTTAACACATTACATGCATTACAGCTTACTGCACCTTTCCGATGTAAGTGAGAGGTTTTCAAGCTCATGCTGAAGATTCACTCAAATTGTTTGTTTGTTCACGCTTCTTGACTTAAGCGTGACTATATTCTGCATAACAACAAATGCTAATCAAAAAGCCATGAATAAAAAATCGAAATTCTCTATCAAAGAATATTTTCCATCTCCACGCGATATGTTTAATTAATAACCAGCAGCCATCGCACCATCAGCAGCTACCTCGCCAAATTCTTATCCCCTTCAATCGATCGATGATTACGAATTTGAACTTTGAAGGGATGTACTTTATATAGGTTTACACACTCACGTCGTAGAGCAACCCATCACAGCTCGTTCTCTCTCCAGCAAACTCATTAGTACGTCATGCTATCTCACTTTATCAATCTCACTCGAAATGCCCCTTATTTCCTTCTGGACGTGCTTGACCACTCGATGGCGGGTATATTGCGAATTAGCGAGCGTCGACTCGCCCTCTGGCAGCGCGAAGACGCCAGGGAATCGACGCCGACGCTATAGGATGCGTGCAGGACGCCGAGATGGGGCGAAGCGTCCCAACGAGCCGCTCCATTACCCAATCTCGTGCATTGCCAATAGCTTCGCCAAACGTTACATCTATCTAGGAGCATTAGTGCTATAAAAATATTCAATCACTTCTAAATGTGATGGTATGTATTTTATCGGATACATGAAACTTTATGATGTCGTCAAAGAAGGAGATATCGTGAATAAAGGCAACGAATGTGGCCGCTGATTACTTGACAAATTTAATTAAATATGGGAAGAAAATTACGTTTCGTCTCGACGTTAGCAGCATCAGCACTCGTTCTGTTCCCAGGTCCGTGCTGTTGACTCGTCGAATCGAGTGAACCAGACCTAGAAGCTATCTTATCACATTTGATTAAACCTATATTTTTATTTCGCACGTGCTTTGGCTGTAATTGGAGAATGCTCACCAACGCAATCTATATCAGGGTTGTTCGTCGTTTAAACAAACCTTTGAGTTTGCAATTTAATTCCTCCACTTCAGAGATTCTCGTTAGAAGATGCGAAACGAACGCCATCATCCAGTATACAGCTTCACAACAATTAGACAAAATGACTTGTCAATTCACTTAAATTTACACAGTGATAGCTTTTAGAATTGCAAAATCGTCAAGTGTGAGACTTATTCATTGATGCAAATTAACCAACTGTATAAGTGTCACTACTCAAACATATGCACTCGACTTTATGTAGCCATCATATGTAGTTTTCATCATCATTTACAATTATATGAACCGCGGGGAAAAAAACTTCCAAAAATGTCAAAATCGTCTCTTTTGAAAGCTATGACGTCGGACAGGGTGATTAATTTGGTCGCAATGCCATGTGCTGCAGCGACGGTGGACATTAAAGTCAATACTTTGGACACAATGTCGCGCGCTGCAGAATCTGCTGATCAAACTTGGGTCCGCGTGGCCAACGCTGCTTTGGTGCGGTCACGGGGCTGATGCGGGCTTCGAAAATTGTGTGGTCTTTCCCCGCACTCTTGATTCGAAATTGCGGTCCGTTAGCCCCGGCGGTGTCTGGTGTTTGATTAAACAAGCGAAGGATGTTCCTAGTTTGCGTTAACTACTTAATTTCAATGCACTGCATATTGAAAAGTGCAGGTTTTCACAGCGTTTATGAAATTATTTTAGTGGTTTTTGAACGCTTATTGTTTGAATGCTTATTTTTCTGTGTTGCGTTGTTTTTTAAATCTTCGTGTTTATAAACTACCAATAAGGTCTTACGTCCATTATAAACATTGCACAATGTAAAGCCACCCTTCTTCAACTAAAACTTCTTGAAAATGTTAAACCAAAAATGGCTCATGTTCAACCAAAGTGCTTTCCGTGCGGCAAATGAATCCACACCGGCCAAGTTTCATGTACGCTAACGTGGAAACTTTCAAGACTCCTCAGGTGATTCTCTCGAGTATATAAGGGAATCATATTTATATTTTCATTCAGGAAGGAAAACCTCTTCGCTTGCAGATTACTATAGAACGGATCCGTCATCCAGAATAGCGTACTATTCGCTATGAATCTAAACTTTGCGTTTCCTAGCACAATACCACGCTATTCCACTGCTTTTGCCTCCGCGTTGTTCTACTAGGGTATTCCAAAGCGGGAGAATAGTGCGAGCTGGGTCGTTTACACGAAACACAGTTTAGTGGTACGTGAAACGGGATTAGCGGCAGCAGCCAGCGTTTACAAACAGCGTTGTCTTAATATCATAAGCCGAATATCACATCAAGATAATTATGTTAGGTTGTTAAAGCATGCATAAGTGCGACAACATTTTCATTCAGTGCGAATGTATAATGCTTGTCAATAGAGCCTCGGCGGTAACTAAACTAACATATTTTCGGTGTTTGTGGTTGGAAATTTCCGAATTCTACAGTTGCAGCTTGGGGCTATTTTTTATTTTGCAAAGCTGTTAGCACCGAGTGAATGTAGGATTTTGAGCTGAAATTCAATATCAGAAGTCACATTCTAAAGTACACTCTGAAGAACTAATCCATCGTCGTGAAAAGTATCGTCATTTTAACTTTTCTGTGAGATATGCGCTTATTTCTTATTTACGCTGGTTATCTCATTTTCATTTCAATTTCCAGCATATTTGTATTTCTCTTGCGAAAGCACTTTCTTATTAACCATGGCGTCGCTCGACAAGCGGAATTTTATGGTAAACTCGCCCACGTGAATCCAACTCATCCAAGAAGTATGCTTAGGTAGTATACATAAAAATAATGTCTCCGTCTTTAACAGCTTCTTTCCAGCTACACCGGCACGTCCATCTTTGCAATTACCATGGTGTGCAAACATTGTTTAAACCACTCAGAAATGCAAGACATTTTCTAATCATGATTGAAATTATAAATACGTGTTTAGTTTTAAATTTTCCCTGCAGTAATTTCGTGCTGCATATAAAACTGTGTACTACTTATACATACAATAATTTGATAATTATTCACAGAGTGGTTCTTCGGTTTTCAATTTCTATAATTTTTTTTTTCAACAGCAAGCTTATCAGCTCTCTGAACTTAATTCATAGTATCAATTTTTTTCAATATCACTAATCCTATCCCATCGCGTACACCTGGAACACAATTTTAAAAGCACTTGCTATCTAAAATGCACATCCAGAGAGCACTAGAAAATGTGTATGGAGCCCTGATTGCACCTAACCAACATACACAGTGTTGCGGGCGCATTATGCCTCTTGTGTGTCGTTTCCTGGTGGCAACGGCTTAGTATCGATGGCATTGCAAACAGTGGCGATACAAATACAAACAAACGCCACAATTGGCGCCCGGCGCAGCGCATAACGGCCGCCCCGTGATCTGTCGTCGCATTAATGTTCAGCATTAAACAGTATTACCGTGGGTATTGTAAATGGGACGGTGGTAAGTGTATGTCTTTATCGGTTGTGTACATTGTGGTCTTTCTTATCTTGTTGGTAATACAATTACCACTTTCAGTAGCCGAATGGTGCAGAGCGTGAATCTATTATTAGGATTTAACCGTTTGTATGCAAATGCGATGCAATGGTGGTGCAGCGTGGTCATAGTTTGTGAATTACTTGGTAACGAAAATTAATGAAATGAACTTACGAGATAATGAAGAGATTCACCAATTTTATTTATTAACGCGCCGTTATAACAAAAACATGGAAATAACTTTGCTTAATTTATCAAACAACTTCGCAAATGACTGCACTTTCTTCAGAAACAGAATCCAACTTTATAACCGCCTAGAACCAAAACATATTTTCGCCTTAAATATGAGTTTGATTTTCCCTACAACGTATAGCATGATCCGTCAACAGAATAATGTGGCTGATTAATTTACAAATGTGGTGGTATTTTATTACTTCTCTGTGATCTGGGCCACGTTCCAAAAACAAAGAAGCGACCAACTAATAATCATGGCAGAGCCAAAACTGGGAATACAGTAATGAGAGCATTAATCATAGCAGGGACTCCATTATAACCACAAAGCTATGCTTGATTATAGCTCGTCATGTTGAACTATAATTGTGTTGAGTCAGTCGCAACTTGGTGCTCGCGCTCCATCTTACTCTCTTAGCCATTTACCACACCTAATTAATAAATATTGCATGGTGTCTTTTAGTAGATCTTAATTATAATTCCCGGCTCTGTTTCCAGCTGTGAATTTATATACACTTTCCATGCTATCCCGTGTGAAGAAATATTTTTATATCATTAAGGGCTTCGTCACTTTCGCAATTTTCTCTTCTTTACCTTGTGCAAGCGGTACACTATCAAGGGAGTTAATAAAGGAGGTAGACTAAAGCCTATAAAAGACGTGCTATAATTTAATTAGTCTAAAAGTACAGCTCCCCCGACCAAACTGGGAGCTAACTACGTGGCTTTCATATTTTATTTAGCCCTGTGGTAGCGATAGGTACCTTGTGTCGTCACATTGGCAATGAAAAACACCATGCCAGGAATACTAACTGCCTCTTTTCGTCGTTACTTTCTTTGTAACTGCAAATAAGTCAAAGGGGTCAGTTGTCTGCATTGCGTAGAGGCCTAGTCGTGATACTTACTCAGTATCTTGAGGGAGTGTCGGGAGTGTCCAATCTGAGAGAGGAGATACCATGTCAAAGTCGTTATGTATTTGTGTCCACTGGCACTTATGGCGAAAATGGCTCTATAGGGTTTTGATTAAGTAAATTCTTGCAGTTAGTCTATTATACTTTGAGAGAAAAGTAATCACAGAGGAATCGTAGGTTCACTTAAAATTCGACTCTATTTCACAAACAAAATTCCGTTTGTCAATATTCTTTCCCCAAACATAAAAGTCACAAGGTATGGTTAATAAGTTTGTATGCTTTATTTAAGTTAATGAAAATGCACAAAAAAATAATCTTTTTCAACAGTGCTTCTGTATTATTCACATTTATTTTAGAATGTTTGCTCTTAAAGAGTGGCATCCACGTATACACACAAATTTAATAAGGTTATACATTGCAATGTATACTAGTAAAAAAGGCAATCCCCGTGGATTAATTTAGGCAGGGTAATGAGATGAAAATATAAAAGCTAGGTCGTCGACGCCGACGCTAGCGGACGACGCTAGAGACGTCTGGGCCGGCCCTCGACTCCGAACGTTCTCGGCATAAAAGTGTAATATTCCACATCTCGGCTTACAGACGAGGATGAATATATAGCGAGAGAATTAACCAAGTGACGTGCCGAGTGTAATGGAGTTAAATCCCTAAGCAAATAAGAATAAAATTGTAAAAATACTTATTATTTTTTGTCATTTTTTTAAGCGCTTGTGGAATGAAGCTGGTTTGGTCTAGTTATTTCACCTGAATATATTTTATACTTTCCAAGCAGACAATACAGTATTTTCTCTAAACGATATTTTATGCAGTACGAGCTCTTTAAAACATTTTGAGGGTAAACAACGTACATTAAATCATTTTTTATTTTATTTTTTTGTGAAGAAAAGCGTTGGCTATTTTTTAAACTGTATGTGTATGGCAGGACGACGAGTTACCTGCATTTATCGCTGCAGTTCAGGCCGCCTCCCTATCGAGACAGTTATAATTAAAAAGAGGTTCCCTCGGGTTGCACCGGAAAACACGTCTACTTTTTAGAATGTTGATGGAAACTTTTGCATGTGAAATATTGCAATTTGTATCTTCTCATCTGGATGCTCATTTCCTGTTCGTTTTCAAATATCTACTGATCGAACTGCAAAATTGTAAAATCTTTCTCGTTTTAGTTTTTTATTTTAATTTGGAAGTCCTAATTTGATTGGTGCAAGACGAAACAAAACGATATAATACTTCAAATCTCCGTGGCACAAAGCGCTGCAGTGCTGGCACAATTTGTATCGATATTTACCCGAATAGTCTAATTTTTGTTTTAGTAATTAATTTCAGTTTGCTTTAATTAAAGCTTGCCCCATTCAGATGTCACGTTTTTCACCCAAAAAAGATGGATTGTAGTTAAGTAAAAGTCTACCAAAGCAAGCTCCACAGCCTGGCTAGTTCGACCGTGCCAAGCCAGCGAAGTAGCGCAGACCGCTCGCTCAATCCCGAGGGAATCGTCCCGCGCCAATCGAATGGCTTCACACTACCATGTCCTCAATTCACTTCCACCATTCAGGACAATGACAAATGATCTCATTTTATATTTCATCTCACAATGTATACCGCTACATGGCGCCTATTTCTCTTAAACCACATGCACTCGGGACCCGGTTGCTGGGACCGCCACCACCGCGCCAACCTGACTGCCTGTGAAATATTGCTTCCCTCACTTTCCAACTTACCCCTGCCAGCCGACGCATTGAGCTTTAATTGCATCGTTAGCGCAACACCTTTCACGGAGCATTCATTTCAATGTTTATTGTTACCTCACGTGTGAGGTCCGTAATTAAGATGGCTTATTAGCGCTGCAATAACTTGTCGATTTCATTAGATTGCAAATCCAGCGAGAGGCAGATTTATTAGCTTCTTGCTCGCTGAGCACGCTAAGAAGAAGGCGAAGACGTGATGAATTGAATTAATATCACGAATTGGTGCGATTGATTGCTCAGTTAAATCTTCACACTGTTTGTTCATTGCTTGCATTTGATTTGTTGTTTTGTCTTCTCTCATTCTGCAACAGTTCTTCATCCAGTTTTAGGACAGTAATCCTTGAAGGAAACCACCCCGTGGCTATTTGGCAATACGTGTAATTACTTTCTCTCCACGACGGACAAATGTTTAAGCATCCAGGTCTCGAATGGCTGGGTCACCTAGCTAATCCAGATCTTTGTTTCTGTACTTACAGTGACGGGAGTTGTGCTGGGAATGCCGCCACATCTACAGGGACCAGTGTTCCTTCAGGAACCCCCGCCCTGGATGGAGTTCTCCAACGTCTCGGGGGTTGTGCTGAGCTGCTCGGCACACGGCAGTCCGCCCCCCGACATCCGGTGGCTGGACTCTGCCGACAAGGAACTGCCTCATATTCCGCGACTAAGGTAAGAGATTTCATAGCGGACTTTAGGGGAGATTTCTTAGTAGCAGCGCAGGTTTTCGAAGATGACGTTGATTCTAATGGTTTTGGGCATTTTACTTCTTAATCAAATAACACTGTGCTTACATCTTATTTTAAATGTCTAGAAGAAATTTGTTCTCCTCGCATTGCTTATTTTTCGATTTTAATAAACATCTCAAGAGACAATAATCCCTGGAACCGTTCGCTTCACTATATTTAACTTTTAGAATTTTCCTAAGCATCGTCAATTTAAAGAACACAAAAAAATGCTAATAATATTTGCGTCTCGAATACACTGAAAGCTTTTCGATCTCTCAGCGTTTAAAGTCTCTCGTGTAAGAGGCTTTTGAGACGCCAATATGCATCAGCTCACTCGGAAAAACAAGCGATACACAGAACAGTTGTTTTCCCCTTTTTTCCAGCACAGACTTCTCGACTAGTCCAAAGCTAATATTGACAGAATTCTGATTCTGTGTGTAGTTCTATTTTACGTCCGCTAAGCAGCTAGAGCTATTAGGGGCGTCATGCTGAGTGTTGAACGGTTTTCAGGAGGTTTGCATCGATTCACTCCTTAATTGTATTCGAGTGGATGTAACTTTGATATCAGTTTTGGGTGTGGTATTTGAATGCCTTGTGAAATGTATGTACGATCAAGACGTCTCTTGCTGCCCGTGCATTCCCCGGCTCACAAAGCAACGGAATCATTTCAATTCCACTGGAAAACCACTTGATTGGAAACTCGGAGTTGGTAGTCATGCGTAAATACAAGTTGCTCGTTGTATTCATATTTATTTCGTTTGGCGGTTTCTGAAGCTTAGTGGATTTTTTCAGTATTTTGTATATTATTTACGTGTTATATCATTACCTTCTCAGTTCAAAATGTATTCACTAATTTACCAATATTGTTCATGTGAACAATACTTAGGGCAGCTCAATTTTCAAATGTTAATGATTTAATGGGTAGGGAAAAATTGTACAACCGAATTTTCCATATCACCAAGTGTAAGCTGTGTCTGTGAGCATTTTTATTTTTGCCTGGAGAAAAATAGTTACAAAGCTATTAGTAATGAGTAAAAACTTTTCCTTCCGTTCCGTGCACGCAAAAGCGCTTCAAACGCGTGCCTGCTAACTTGTCTAATGTACTAGATAAAATTTCAAATTTTTTTTCTTGAATGTTGCCTACAACACTTGGTACACAAGTAAATTCGGCTATTCTATTCAACTATGATAGCCAGTAGCGGCGTAACGAGTTTCAACTTTGTCTTGCCGACTGAAAGAGTCTCTGACATGTCCACAATCAACATTTTACAATGTCGGAGGAAGACATTATTAAACTTCAAGAAAGATTTCCAGAAAACGAGCTTTGTAATTAATCAAATTTCTTTGTAATGTTGCAACGTTGATGTTGCTGCTAGCTAGCGAAACTAAAGTCGATGTTGATACTCGCTAGCATGCAAGAAAATCAAGAATACGCCGGGAAATATGATAAATTGTATTATTTTATAAATAAAATAACCCAAACAATATATGTAGCAGAAGCCGAAGTCAAATTAAACGCATGGTAACATATACAAAAACATATAGACAATTTGTTGGCCAATGCTTTGGTATTCGACCGCGATTCAACTGGTATTATGTCAAAAAGGTATACGTGATTGTAATTGTAGCCTACATTCAATTCTCCACTCACCAATAAAGCAGCGCTCATAGAAAATGCCCGTATTTCGTTTTTTTTTTTTCAATTTTCAATTTTCAATTGCAATAGTCGGCAGCTACAAATAAAAGAACCGTGGCGTTCAGTCGCATTTATCCGCAAAACACTGGCTGTAAAGCACACTTAATCCAGCCACGTACAAAATCCACATGCAGCAGTCTGGCCATTACTTTACTCTACCCAACTGCCATTCACAGTTTTATACTCTAACAAAAAAAAATCATTTAATCGGATTTAATTCCCTTAAATTTCAAATAAATCTCATATCGCACAACGAATCACAAGTATCTATTCCATGGCTGTGATGCATAATCTTGTGGTTGGAGCTCACCCTGCAGCGAGTGTGGGGGATGTTTAAGCGTACGCATACAAGCATGAACGAGCATGAACGAAGCTTTATCCGTTATGGAAACACAGAGATCCTAGTCCGACAAACGCCACTAACGCGTCTGTGAACGCTCGACTGCCCGCGAGACATTCCACCCTAACCACCCGAGCCCTCGCCATGTCTTGCATTTATTCACTGTCTCTATCTTGTTACACATTTGATATTCGGATCACATCTTTATCATGAACACATAGATGGCAAAAATATTGCATTTCGGGGACAAAACAAATCTTTACGCTTACTTTACTCCATGTTTTTTTGTCTATGTTTGTTTAAAATGTAATAAATTCGATGGTAATTATTTGGAAGCACGCGTCTAGAACGCATTTCAGATAAGCCACTTCTCTTCAATTTCTCTGTGGCATAGAGTTTTCTATTCCCAACTCAGTACGCTTTCAGAATTTCAGGATAAACTTTGGAATTCAGTGCCAGTCAGGACATTATCACTTTCTCGGGCAACGGATGTCAGGGCAAGTGTCAGATAGTGTCGAAAGTGCGGTCACCTTGCAACGTAGCTGACGGCGCTCTGGACGGGGAAAGCCCAGGAAACTCCTGGCGAAAAATGAAAGCAGATCCAGGAAACCAGCTGCCCGAGATTGCTTTTCTTTTCACGATTAATGCGCGACCTTTTTCGATACCCACGCGCGCTGAATGCTCAAAAGAAATCAGCTTGGCGTTTTTACGGTCACATTTGAATTGATGGAAATGATGTTTTATAAAACAAACTCCAAAATAAAAGAGTTCCGATTTAAAAACAAGACACAATATATAGCAACATGCGCTACTCTTTGTAAAACATGCTTATTTGTTGTTTTTTGTTCAAATCCAAGCTGATAAGAGGATCTACTTATGAAATCCCTAACCCTAAAATCTCATTTTGACAAAACAAGTTTTTTTTTTAATTTCATCAAAACCGTATTGTTCATTAACTAATTGGGTAGTTCAAGCCATTTCATTTTCATCCTCCCGTAACACTCTTTCATCTTCAACACCAAAACTAAATTAATTATAACTGTAGACTTTTTCCCACAAAGCTATCAGCTGTCCCAACGAACTAATATTTGGTTTGTTATGGCCACATAATGCTATGCAGTCTGTTAACTCTCCCTCATTTGAGCTCCTGGACTAGTACAGGAATGAAAGGGAATTACCGGCATGGCTGCTATTTCCTGTTTGAACTAGGTGGAACTTTTTTCTGTCATATCATTCGTGTAGCTCTGTAACACAACCTTCGTTATGACGATGCAATAATATGAAACATGCTTCCCGGGAACAGAAACACTTTGTCCGATACATAGTCGGATAGTAGTACCATGGGTTTTGCAACTGGCCTGCGTAAGATTCGATATTCATATCGAAGCTGTTCCGCACCAAGCAAGAGGATTTATCAGGAAACCTTCTGCTTCTACTGAAAGTTTCTGATAATACAGAATAAAGTAGGCAAGCTTTTAAAACATTCATGTAAAGGTTCAATATTATGGAAATCCAGGTACTTCCCGGATATCGAAATGTGTCTACACTTAAAATCGTTCTCTTTTTTTATACATTTTCCATCAATCTTTCTTTTGGATCATTCTCGGTAAGCAATTTTTTGTTTATTCCAGAAACTTGTATATGTAACTGAAATTACCTAATCAAACTTTAGTCGGTCTGGTGTATAGAAATCGAACAATTTTGTTGCGTATTTTTTTCATGTATCTAGATTCACTCAAAACTGTAGTTGCATGCATGAATATCAAATACCCGTTAGTTTGCCAGCGGTGTGTTTGTTAAAACAACCAGAACTTGAAACTTTTTGCGCCTTTTTTCAATTGAAAAGCTCCAGCAGAACAGTGTTCGCTGTCAACCGGCCAACAAAACTCAATCATTGACAATGGCTTTGCAATTGATGATATTTACGAATCGTGCAACCCCTCCAATAGCCATGTACCCAAAACTTTTTACCCCGAAACAGTAAAAAAAAATGTTTTGTAAAAGGTATTATGTTATGGAATTGTCATGTCGCTATTCACTGCCTGCCTGTTCGCATTCGGCTCAAAATGAACCGTTCGGTTAAAATAGAGATAAATGGCACTTTGCACTTGGGCAAGCTTAGCATTGCGGCGCGGTGGTGGGGCATGAGTTTGCTGATTATTCACGACATCGTTTGCACACCCTGATGGGGCGCGAAAAACAACGCTTCTTGTGCAAACCCTTATCGATAGCCGATAATTATTAATGGAATTCCGTTGAATCACCGACAAGGACAAAAGCGTGACGAGCGGAAACTTTAAACTTTAAAGAGAAATTTATCGTTGCGGATAAAAATATAAGAAAAAAGGTGCACGTGTGAAAGTGTGAATTTCCCAAGATTATCGCTGGGGATGGAGTGAAAATTTTCAGCTCTCCTTACTTTTCTACTCTATAAATCATTACCCCGTTGTTATTCCGAAAACAATTAGACTACCCTAGCGGAGAGAAACTTTTCGTCGAGATCGAAAAACCAATAATCTCATTCCTCGGCGTAAAGCGCAAGAGAATTTCTATGGAATTCAGAGCCACGGCCACAGAATTAAAATTAAAAAAGATCGATGGCTAGCTAATGATCTACCAGAGGCAGTTAATTTTCATTTGCCCAAAAACGAATTCAAATTTACTGCGAAATAATTCCGTTACCAGGAAAAGGTATGTAGTCCCGTTTGA
The DNA here is from genome assembly GCA_947568835.1 of Protonemura montana. NCBI lineage: Eukaryota > Metazoa > Arthropoda > Insecta > Plecoptera > Nemouridae > Protonemura > Protonemura montana. The sequence goes on from OX387605.1 coordinate 6,535,279, forward strand.
CACAACTGCGCATAGTAACTCGGATCAGGAGGACTGGTTGACCTTTCGCCCCCAAACCCCTTCGTTCCATTGCCCCCTGGTTTACCCCAAACCGATACCCCAACTGAGTGATCTCCTCGATCACGTTAATAAAACATGCCGGTACCATCTCCCATGGAGCCAGTGCTGCCAACCGCGTGCACCCCATGTTTGGCGCAGTCCCGATAGCGATAACGATAAACAGAGAGCACGCCTAGTCTATTTCGCGTTGGCGTGTTCTCAGTCCTGGCTTGTTATTCGTACTTGTTGGTGAAGTTTGTTTTTCTGCCTTGGAGAAAGATCAACATGTCAGTACTGCCAACTAGCTGGCATGTAGTGGCTCTAGGTTCGTAAAAATAAAATAGGTCATAAAGGAGACAAACTATAAGCGAATTTTTCACGTGAATAACACGTAGTTACATAAAAAAGGTGCACCACACTACTGAATCAAAATGATGTTTGAGAAGTCGTGACGCTGTTTCTGTATCGTACTTGGTAACGTTACTTTTTTAATGTCTTCGTTTTACCACAAATTGATAGTGCGCACTGCTTATCGTAAAGAAAATGATAGATTTGGAAGAGATGCGCTGGAGCAAAACTTCTTGTTTTCAGTGCGTTCGTTACTGCATGTCATTGTTGTAAATCGCAGCATCGGCTTTGCGTCGCTGCCCCAAAATTATCCAGATTCGTGACCGAACCCGGCACCTCTATACCAACGCTCACCATTCTTTAATTAGTGCCCGCGTACGCGCGTCCATTATCTCATTACAAAACAGTTGGTTGCATTTCGAGTTGTGGAAATTGTGGTCGTGTTGGTTCCGCGTGAGCTGTTGAAAAGTGACAGGCTAACAGTTCTGGCTGCCAATTTCGTCCCGGCATCAGAGCGTTGGTTACACAGCGCTGTGATCGCTCGCTCGCTCGCCATAAAGCGCTGCACGCAGATGCTTTCGCCGACAAGCTTAGCATAAATGACTGGCATTTTATATTGGATCACGTTCGATAACTGTCAACCATAATTTGATACTTTTCAGTCGTAATTATTTTATTTGGTGTATTTGCTAGGAAATGTTCAATCCTATCTAATGGTATGTCAAGTTGATTGATTGGTTCGCATTTCCTAAAATCGTTTTTTTACGGATACAAATGCGCTGAAAGACCGTTTCATAAGACAGTTTTTTTTTTTGTTCTGGCTTTGACGTACCTGACATTATGGTAACATACCTTTTGGAAGCATCCGAATTCATGAACTACGCTGGCAGAGTCTAGAATTGAAACTCGTATTCACTACCCTCTCAGTCACAAATTGGTGAGAATATCAAATTGAACCTTTGGTAGTTTGGGGCTCGAGCGTGTTAATCATTTTGTTTGTTTTTGCAATTCATCACCATTATAATGGAGTCATTAGTGGAATATGAAAAGCTTTTTTCATCAGACGTCAAAATTAATTAGTTCAGATCGCAGATCTGATTATAATTGATGAGCGGTGATTTTGTCACCAAATTGATGCTACGTCGTACATCCCAGAGCTGAAATATATTTGCACAGCGTCACACACATAAAAAATCATGTCCAAAATGGGGAACGACAACATTTTTTTGTTGTCGTCGTTCGAAAATTGCGACCCGTCGCGCCGTGTTATTTGGTCCACACTCGCAGCCCGTATATTTAATTGTTGGCTACTTCATTTGTGTGTCATGAATTTTCATGAGCCCCCTCTGTTGGCCGGCGCGGCGGCGTTTATTCCCGCGAGTTGGGCGGGTTGCACAGGGACGGGGAAAAGTTGGGCCAGGACTGGCGTATGCAATATTATATTCTGCGAGTTAAAACGGAACCTAAAACGTTCCGCCCATTAAACATAATGAATACAGATTTACACAGGCCGTTTTTTTTTCTAAAATAAAGCTTTCGATGTTTGCACGTTATTGTTACTAACAAATTAACTTTTCGTGCATTTTTCTCGTATTGACAGTTGAAATGCACTTTGGGTAATCAGTATTTCATTTACAAAACGTGTACAGCAAGCTTACATGGTTTCATTACATTTTTAATAACGTTTTTAAAAGCTTTTTCCCCTTAATTTAGAGCGTTGCGGTGGCAGCGGTGGACAGGCATAAAAACTACGCTTACAGGGGAAATGGGAGACGCCATTTGCGCGGTACGCTAGCTTGCGTTGAGGTTGTCACGAATATTGTACCGACAAAAACCGGAAGCAGCGACAATTTCCGGTTGAACCGGTTTGTTGGACATCATTACCAGTCTTTTGTACTTTTCTCTGTCGTCGCGTGAAGTACCAGCACATTTTTCTCCACTTTCTCTGTTCACACGGTGCACGCTTGCCTATCAAAACAACAACCAACAGGGCTTATGCACACACTGTGCACTACAATGTGAAATCCATTCTGGCAAATTTAATGAATCTGCTAAAAACAACACGTTTATTAGCACATGAATGCTCGGTTAATCTCCTCCCCTTCGAGCTCCCAGCATTGACAAGCGTTCTATTCAAATAATCGCTGTTCATTTTCCTGGAAACTGTTGAATAAAGCTCGCTCTCTCGGTCGAACATCAAAGGCGAATTAGTCAAATCAAATGTTTGCATTTTTACCTGTAAGCGAAAATATCGTGCACAAATGAATGAACTTTCCTTGGTGAAAGCTACCGCATGACGTTCGGTACTAGTTTAAAATCTCCCGTTAGGTAGGTTGGCGGCTTGTCCTTCGAATCGTAACAGCCAATCACGTTAAAAAATGTGCGATTTTAGTTATTCGCAGATCAGTCATTCGCTATATACACTTTTGAGTTTCAGTGGATTGACATTCGTACCATGATTAGTTTACGGTTATGTATTTTAATCATATACTCAAATTCCATGCTCAATAGTAAAGACCAAATGAAATTGTTGAGTAGTGACATCAATTACATTGGTAAATTCCTACCCTTGATGCAAGAACGCTATTAGTCGGCACAGGTAAGCTTGGAATTAAATAGCTGTCAACAAAAACATCTATGCATTAACAAGAATTGAAAAAATGTTCCACCAAATTAGCACCACATTTGCATGTCACCTCCTCTCAATACTCAGTCCGCCTTGCAAAATAAACCGATACGTCGTGACCCTTCCCACAAGGCGAGTAATCTGCAATCAATTAGTCGGTGGGTCCATTCGCGTTGTCGGTCCACTGCGACCACTTGGCCCATCCATACATGTCGTTCGGCTCAGTGCACCCCCCGGCAGTTGGGGGTAGCACGGGGAGCGTCGGGAGTGCTTTCACCGGTAGCTCTCATCCATCGTGCATGGCTCGCACCGTAGTATCTTAGCCTCCAGGGAACAAGCCTCCGGGCCGGTTCGACACACTCTACTCAGTGTCTACAACACGACTGTACGCGTCAGTGATGCCTCTATTGCATTGCTCTCAGACAGATTAGCGTGTCAATTGGACACGCCCCTGGAGGGTGCCCCTCCTAAAGCTAGAAGAAAATGTTAGAAAACTTATGCGAGGTTTGTAAATAATTTTGATCGAAGATGAACTTGTTTTGCCAACTTGGGACTGTTGGACAACTAACTATAGGTACCTAGTATGAAAATCAGACTGCATTAGCTTTTTTTTTTTTTTTTTTTTTAACTTTTTTATTTGTGGCTTGCAATGGCTTGTAATTTTCAGGTACTTATTGTTTGTTGAATGGTCTTCCTTACCATAGATTTCCACCGATATCGGCTTGGTATGGTTTTGATAGTTCCTATATGCAATTCCAAAGTTGAACGCAGTGCATGTTTACTCTTTTCCACTGAACTTAACATTGATTTGTTATTGATGTATGTAGCACACATTCACATGGTAAGTCAATTGCGTGATTTGTCCCTGCATTCGGGGATAGGTCACAGCGATGTGAAATGGCCTAGCTATATTTCAGAAGATTGGCGAGTGCGGGTGATATTTTATGCGTTTCATGTTCGCCATAGTGACTCGATCTGTGGTCGCGTGATTATCGCAATCAAAACCATTCATCTGATAGATGATATGTATAATTTCACGATCAATTTACTATGCGCATATTTAAATTTACAATTGCGCTCGATTTTGTGAATGTGTGCCGCGCGCGGTCTGGCTACTATTTCCATTTCTGTGCCTCGATATTAAGTTATTACATCAATAGCGAATGATGATGTTTCAATTCAAATATTACGTCTCATTTGTAGGACTAATACTGCTCGCTGGATGCCGCAACGGTTTGTGCAAGGAATAATATTTGCAGTTTCCGCCAAAACTGATGAGGTGCGTGATGAAAGATAATAAAAACACGAAGACGGAAAACTTTTCTTCTTGTTGGTTAAGTTGTGGAAACTCATTTCCTTCTCTGTCGAGATTGACTGTATTATCAGCTGACAATCGCGGCAAATGTTAAGTTCGCAAGAAATTTATAATAAGTATAGCGCGTAACTCAGGGAAAAACTGACCTTAATCGTTGTCATCTTCAAGAAAAGTGTATTTCCTTGGTAAAGAAATGAATGGAATTCTTCGTCGCATAACTGCAGTTTCCCGACTTTCGTCGGCGGCTGGTGATCGCAAGTTTCTTATCGCGCTGGCCGCCTAATTTTGAGAAACTTGCTGGCCGCGGCAGTTCTGTCGAGAAATCAGCCTTTATTGGACATTCTTTGTCCCCCATCCACCCACGTGCGCAGGAAAAACTTGAAAGTTCGCTCCCGGGCATTTTCGTCGTCGCATCGCCCGAAGTGTGCGTGAAATCTGATTATAAGTTTCCGAACTACTCACAACATTTTTAATCAAGTCCTGTCTTACACCGACTTCGCCAAGCCTTTTTAAATGCAGCAAAAATGTATAATAACATCGTACTACACAAAGACATAGGTACACAGTGTGACTTGAGAGTTTTAGCAAATTACATCAGTCTTCCTTGCTACAAGATTCAGTCAATTATGAAAAACACGAATTTCACAAAATGACACAATTCCTCTCACAAATACCGATAATTTCCGAACGACCTATCATCTAAATATTGATCAGTTCATTGACCATAAGCAAACTTGATATTAGTAATCTTATCAGATCTCCCACTTGCAAATAAAAAGACTAGCTAAAACTACATTTTTGTTTTTCGAGAAAACAGCTAGTGTTATTAAACACATCTAAAGAGCTTAATTCTGTGCTATTTTTAAAAGCTCATGGCATAAAAAGATTATTGCTTGGCGTTGGGTGTCTATGCCTTCGCAGAGCAGAGCGCGCTGAAACGATGACCTACGACCTCCGCCTGCTTACCTACCTCCTGCAGGAACGCTCCTGACCTCGCCCTCAAAGAATATGCCCTCTGACTCAAGATTGCACATTTCCTTCGCTCTTTTCTTACCCTATCTACCCTGCGTGGAAGACCTGGCCCGCTTTTATTTCAGTACTTATGTTTTAACAACCCCATGGCTACAATAACTAAGGGTGGTTTTGCTATACCAGCTTTAGCCTTCCAGTTTTATCGCTACCTATTAGCCGGCAGTCTTTAAACAAAATTCGTGGCGCTAAGTATTTTCCAGTAGGTATGCCAGCCTTGCTATCCACGTTCTGTTAGTTAATGTAATACTGGGCTGTGCTCTTAGTTCACAGCGCCAAGAACAAGACGCTTGGCGCCCCCTTTGCTTCGCTTACTTAGTCTTATTTGTTATTTGACACCCTTTTAGCGAAACTTTCAATAGAACGCTCGGTGAAAGGCGATCGAACGCCTTTTGGGCGCGAGAGGTTGGCAAAAAAACACTTAAAATGTATGGTGTAAATAGACCTTGTAAATTACTGGATCTAGGTTAAACTCGTTTAATGATTCGTTTACAGTACTTTTGAACGTCAAGTTAATTACAATTAATCTGGTTACAATATTGTTTGCTCGCATTTAATTTACAATGGAGGAGAGAATTAATTTAAATATATATGATAACTGGAATTATAGTGTTGGCTCATTAAATTTTAATCAGAAGCAAAGTCTAGCCTTGAGAGGGCCTGGCCCTCTCCTGGCCAGCATGGAGTGAAGACGTGGAGAACTCCGTCAATGTTCCTTAATCTTGCAATGTTTGGCTAATTTTTTACCTATTTTGTTTTAAATGCTCTGAAATGCAGTTTTAATTATGAAATAAACATGCTTTGCTCGTTTTTCAACAGTCACCTCATAAGAAACCATGTACTTCTCGTGATGTTTCTTGATTTCGTCTGCTGCGCCAACCTAACACAAGCTCAATGCAAGCGCCTGAACGCAACGCGCAGAGCAAACCAGGCACCTCGACCAAGTTGCCACATATATGTATCGGCTATTTATAGCACAGACTTGCAAGTCAGATGACGTTTGTCAAAGTTTTCATAAAATACCATTGAAGTAGACAAGAACTAGTGACGTTTTTGTGCTGAATTTTGAGTTTATTCCAACGATTCATTGTCTAGCCAGATGCATGTATTGCATTGCGCAGTGAGTCCATTTTGGTTCACCACCTAGAATAACATGGCCCATTTATGTTCCCTGGTGGTTATATTTTATCAAAAAAAAAGTAGCATGAGATTGTGAATTATACAACTTTTGTTCACATTTCAAAGAGTGTAATTTTTCTCAGCAATCATACAATGCAAAGTTTCGTTGCATAAAATTCAACGCCCCAGTTTTTCCTCATGCAAATGATCATGTCAAACAGCACTAACCGTTATTGAAAACAATAACCCACTATTATTTTATTAAGTTTTCTACCGAATGCATGTGGGACTGAAGAATACATATATATGTATATAACGTGCGGACGCGTTCATGCAGGTAGCTTGCAAATGCTTGAGAGCTTCAACACAGAGAGCCTGAACTGATGTATGAGCCTCAACTGGGCTTGAGTTGTATGGCTTGGCTGGTTGCTGAATCATGCATGTAAAGTAGGCTACGCGAATGTACTTGCGTAGAGTTGGAGTTTCTGCATGCTTGTCTAGTTTTGTTAGCGTCAGATTTTTGAAATATGCAGCAGTAAATCTGTTGTCTTGTCACAAGCGTTTGCCGTTGAGTTATCGTGTTGAATTCCAAACGCGAAAAGTTATGACCGAAAGGCAGTAATAGTACAATATGGCGCGTTCAGGCATTAAAACTGCAAAATAGGCTTATGTTATGGTGCATAATTAAAATGCACTAAATTTAAACAAGCAGCGTATTCCACGTCCAACGACATAACTTATTGTTTTAGTAGAATTGGTATATAGAAAATATAGCTTTTTCATTAGACGGCATTTAGGCGTGTTCCCATGCTTTCCAAACTTTTCAGGCTCACTTTTACCCGTAAACCATTTGCATTTTATCCGCTATGCTAAGTAGGCACACACCCCCTCTATTAGACAGACACAAAGAAATGGGGTGACCCTGTAATCTCGTGCAACTAAATATCATTAGAGTAATTGCATATTTGAGAAATGAAAGTAAATATCAGTGAAAACGCGTGGAAACTATAAGCGAAGTAATTTCGTCAAGTAGGCCAAACGCAATCCTCTTATGTACGAGGGCCTCGAATGGAGGGGTGTTACTGACTTTATTCCGAGCTTTTGTTCCGCGTGGCTTGTCGCGACTCTGAGGTATTGTTTTCGAGTAGCGGGCAAAGAACAGAAATCTCTCTTGCGATGCTGCTAATATCCGTGCATTACGTCGTGTTGAACTTGCTCTCATTAGTTCTGATGTAAGCGCTGTGTGCCTTGGGAGACGAATGGCAGGAAATGATGAGATCCGTATTTATTTTGTCGCCCCATTCACCGGGTCACTTACCGGAGAGATCTACTGCCGCCTACCGGATTATTCATCTAAATGTGAGTTACAAGTTGGTTTCTCTGTTTTTATTTTTGTTTGGTCGTTGACGGAGATGTTTTTAAGAGATCTTTGTGGTGATGGGTCGCTGTTTTTACTTAGAAACATGTCCACCGCAGCCGTTATATTTAATTTAATGGAAATATTTTTACCTTTTTCAACATGCAAAGCTAGATCCCCAACTTGTGGTAAGATACATTTCGTTCTGATAATCAACTTCTGACATGATTCTTTCTCAGTACAGCGGCTTCTTAGAATTAGAAATTGAAAATTTTAATTACTTAACATCTCCAACAGCTTTTCTCTGACTTCTTGACGTCTTATACATGCGAAATCTGACAAAATCCTCCAATTATTTTCGTAGTGAAATTTCTATTTTGTTGTTTTTTCTTCAAGATACCCTTCTGCCCTTTAATAAACTTATGTGTACTTTGTACCGAAATACTATTTTATATTTCAAAGCAAGTTGCTTTACGTATTCGACGCCATGCTTCTCATTAAAACCACATTCTTAACGCTTCACTTCGGTTATTATAATAACGAAGAGTGTTATCTACGTGGATACCTTGGGAGCGCATTGCCTTGGAAGCAACCAGGGGGTTCCTTTCACAACGCCTCCCGATTGAGAAGATGCAGTTAATTGAAGAGCGAACCCGCTCTGCAGAAAAAACTAAACTCTTACCTCGTCGTTCTTAAAAACACGTGTAATAGACCTATCCCTTTCACAGCGAACTTTTTGAAGATTCTTATACAAAGTGGTCGTTCCTTTTCATGCTTTGTAGATCTGTGCGTAAGTCTTGGCATATTAATTAATTTGTAAACAGCTTGTTGTGAACATTTTTACCTTAACACACTTGCAGTCTCTATACCGGGTGTCCTCTCTAAATCTCATCATAGCATTATTTACTCCTGGAAAACTCTATGAGCTAAATTGCTTGATGTCTCAGAATTTTAGAAATTATAATTAACTTTGACATAAGATACGCGTCTAAAGTTTACCTAACCTGTCCCAAAGTTAATCTTAAGACCACACAGTCTTTCTCGGCCAAACTTACCCACTAAAGTTAATAATTATTTAAATTATTTAATAAATGAGGACTAATTAGAGAGTAATGAACGTCGCGAGTAAATCATTCCGGCGCCATTCGCTGTCACCTCCACGTATGCTAAGCAGTTATTCTAAGTAGAGTGGTCGCCGCTAGCTGGCGAGCGGCATCATCAATCCATCCCACCTCCCACTGCCGCCAAATGTGTCACGGGGTTTGGCTCGGCACGGCGAAGCTGACTGCAAATATCGCGTGTTTGCCCGTGATTATCCGTCATCGAGTGTTCATGCTTTAGCGCTACCCGATTAACGCCTCAAAGTCGATCAAATTACAATGAATGATCAACGTCCGGGGAGCGCGTGGAAAAATTGAGTGGCCACGGTGATGGTTTAATCAATGATTTGATTATCATGACGACGTGATCAGACGGCAAATTTTGGTGGAGGAGCTTCTTTGTAAGATGACAACCATTAAAGCTTTGATTATTTTCAGGCAATTTTTCAGTTACGAGAATTATTACTCAACCAGATTATCAAATATTCACAAATTCGTGTCTATTTTCAAACCGTAGACGACACTTTTCCCAACGTAGCGATCCAGATCCTGATTGCTAGTAAATTATGTACACGCAATGTCTTCAAAGTATTTTATGATAATGTTTACACAGCCGTCATAGCAGAAAATTCGATTCTGTTTTGAAAGTAGACTGCACGGGGCCTTGCGTGGTTCAAGTTATTGTAAGTAATAGCCTTTCTGGCGGACTCCAGCGGCGCTGCTGATGTGAATTAATGGCTGATTTGCTTAACAGCCACGCGACAAACTCTTAGTCGGTGTTCTTTATGGTACCGTCCCAGGGTATCACTCGTGTCAGCAATATTTCCATCTCGCCGAACAGCTCCTTTTTTGTGGAAAGAGCGATATGCTTTCATTTGGAAAGTAATTGATTAATGATGTTGATGTTTGGCTTGACTTGTTTTTTTTCCACTTTCCTTTTGTCTTTGTGTCGTTGCGTGCCTACCTAGGTATCGGTATTGCCTTTGCCGTCGATTTTTATAGAGAGTGGCTGATTGACAAGTGAATTGTGCGCCTAGCAACTAACTATGCGTTAAGTCAGGCGGAAAGACAAGCGTGCTTGCTGGTCAGCTAACAGTGGATATCTTTATTGCGAAATCGCCATTCTGTTTGCTAAAATCGCGTTTTAAAAAGTTTCCACGTGATATTTTTTAGTCGGCAAAGAATCGAATGTGATCGCAATTCATTTTAATTTATTTTACCTAAAAAATTGTCAGGCTAGTGAAAAAGTACTTTTTTTTGTTGATATTCAAAATCAATTTACTAACAATTTTACGTACAGTTAACTTATATTTTTAATAAGAAACACACATTGATAGAAACCTTTACTGGACATTGCTTTTGCGGTTCATGGAATAAAATTATTCAGAATATAAAAATAGCTAGGAATTAGAAACGACTGTTATCAAAATCTGAATTTCTGTTAGTTTTTTTAAATGTGTTTGGAAGAATTACGCACTTTTATACATAGATGAACGGGGAAATTATTGAATAATGTGTAATTAGGATAAGAAGTGTGAATGTAATTTGTACTTCTAATAATATAATTGTGAATATCTTAATTTAGAGAGAAAATATTTGCTAAGACAAAGAATGTCTTTACAGACTAATGGTTTTCTTTGAATGAGAGATTCAAAGTTTCAAACACTCCAACATTAGTCTTTCAAACAATGATCTTTTAGAAGATCTAAAAAAATATACAAATCCAAGCAAAATACCTCAAATTCTAGCGCAACATCATTTTTAGCCCGACCAGTTTTAGTAACCGTCTCTCGACTTTCTATGTTCCAGGGAGCTGCTAAGTAACGGGAGCCTGTACTTCCCGCCGTTCCCGCCGGAAGACTACTCTCCCGAGGTGCACGCCGCCACGTACCGGTGCCGGGCGTCGAACCCTGTAGGCGTCATCATCTCACGAGACTGTCGAATACGTGCAGGTCAGTGGCACTTTCTTTGAGAAGGGTATTTTTTTTTGTAATTAAGAAGGTAATTATTCGGAAAGCTCAGCACCACGAACGACAATCTATTTTTAGAGGTACTTACAAATGAATTGGTAAACATTTGGGGAGATAAATAAGTTTCACCGCCGTCGTCATCGTTTGTGATCGTTCAAAAAGAAATATCACTTCGCATTATGGGATTGCTTTTAAATCTGGTAACATCGATTACTCAAGCAAAAACACAAAATAAGCACATTATTTGAAATCATAATTACACGGCCTCTCGTCTTTCATCGCTTATGATTCAGGTCGACCTTTCTGTTTACTCTGTTGATACTACCGTGTATTATAAATGTAAACATCATATTAAGGAACTAATTAAACCTTTACATAAAGCGATATACAAGAGAGAAAATAATGATACCCTCTTTACCTTTTTTACCTTTTTTAAACTTCACAAAAAAAACCCTACTTTTATGAAAAACTGAAGCGCACGAGGCAGTTAAGAAAGAACAAGCTACTAGCGCACAAGTGAGAAGCCCAGTGGGTTGATTCAAATAATCAACTGCAGGAACGCTGGCTCGAATCACACACTAGCACGAGTTTGTAGTAGGTTCCAGTGATCAAAGCAATCGTCAGGCCGCTGATGCGATACGTTGTACCTCAAAGCCAGAGGCTGTAGTAGCAATCAGTTCTGCATTGTGCAATAACGAGAGCCTCGCCTGCTGCAACTCCGATGCACATGCACCTAATCTAATTACGTATGTACGCGCGGGCGATAATTATTCTTCGACAAATTGAAATGTCAACGTTAATTAGATGTCATGGGATTGAATGCTGCTGTTCTCTGAACATAATGACAAGCGAACATTTGTGAATCAAACGCTCGCCGATTCTGTGTTATCGGCGTTATCGGTGTGTTATCGTGTGCATAGGGGAGTGTTGATTCTTTTGATTGGATGTTGATCGATAGAGCCCGTGCTTTTGTGAATTACAACTACGATTGGGGTCGAGGGGTTAACAATAAAGGAATACATTCAGATCTAGTTATCACTGGACCAAACTTGTTACCAAACCGTTTGGTGTGTTGCGAATACCGGTTCTCTTGAGATCACCGAAGTTAAGCAACACTTTGCTGGATTTGGTGTTGGATGGATTACCATCATGCACATAACCAGTTCTGTCCGGGAGAAAGGTTGAAGAGATAAGTTTTACTAAAGCACCTTCATTAGTCTTGCTAAACAACCTCTCGACATGTTTTTTTTTGTAGAAATCTTGTTGTTCGCGATGTACCGTCCTTCGGAAGGGACGTTAAACTGGTGGTTCCATTAGTGCTTTTCGATAGAAGCGTACGTAGCGGCAACGGGTTTCCCATCTTCCATTCTAGGCTATATAAGGTTCATCACCGACGTCATAAGACCAGCGCCGCAGAACCAGCATTCAAAACAGTGCGTCGTCACGCCCCACAAATCAATCAATGAGTTTCTTTATTCGATAGGCCATGTCTCAAAAAATGTAGTCTAGGTGTAATTAAAATAATCAACACCTTGGAATGGAAAAACCAAACAATGGTCCGTCTCTCTTTGCTACCCCTCACCAAATACAACGCCACTATGTAATCTAAATTCCCGCTGGAATTGGCTTCTAAAATAATGATTATAATGTCATGTGGATATTTGTCATCATACTTAACATAACCAAAATCATGGCATGGTCATTTGCCACACGACCGCAGTATGATGTCAAAATGTATCACAGAAATTGCATAGAACAACATGAATAATAATAATACCTCGGCCGTTGTTCGCGGATGGCAGTCGTCGTGTTTGCACATACATTGGGGTCAAAATGTCACTCAAATGCGCATTATGAAGTGGCAATTAGAGCAGATGTGGGCGCTCACACGCATTTAAACGAAGCGCTGAATTAGGAATACCGGAAAGTTGAGTTTTCAATATATCCATGTGTTCAAATGAAGAGTGTGTATAGAGTTCTCTGAGCAGAGAAGTATGGAAAACTTTAAAATTCGAATGAAATTCAGTTTATATTTTATCGCTGTTTACTAGTTTTATGAGAATGAAATTCCTAAAGTTTCCAGTAGTAATTTGAAATGCATGCTTCTCTCGAAAGGTCCAGCTAAATTATGTATAAAAAAAACAGTAGAAAAATGCTTTGTTTTCATTTTTGCATTTGGTAAGTTTTTACACAAAACAATTTTGACTAAAAACGTTGAGATGCAGTGAACTTAAGTTATTTGTGAGTTTGATATACCTGGAACGTGTAACCTGCAACCTGTGTAAAGTGCACCCTTTGAGCCGGGTGCTCACGTTTTCAACGAGTACACGCTTCTTCAAAAAGCTGCGTCCCCGTGCTAATTAGCAACTGACGTAATTTCATCCGCATCGGGGAGCTCGACATACATACCTTGGTGCTTTTTCTTGCAGCGCATGAAAACCTTCCACCACTTCACAGGCTGAAACTAGCTTTGAAAATGCAGCGACCATTCTTGAGCAAAACCAACACTAGTGCTATTTGGAACACAGATGCACGAGCGCAGCCGGGAAAGTCACGTACTGTTATTGAAATTGCTTTTCATAAACTTTTCGTGGTACCGTGCATACCTGCCGCTGCGATTTTCCTGAAAAACAGACTCGCAATTTGCGTAAAAAAGATTGACATTTCTCCGGAGACACTTTAAAGTTTACAAATCCTAGTTTAGCTTCCATTTTCTTTCTAATTCCTATGTTTTGAAGCACACCAATTGATATTTTTCCCGCTGAACGACGGTATATTAGTACACACCATCGCGTCAACAAGCATATTAAACCCTACAAACTTTAAACAAGCGAAGCTTTGTCACAAATGACAACAGATTTCTAGATTCTCATGTCACGGGCACATTAATAGTTAAGTTCCGATTAGCAAACAGGATTTCGGTCGCGCCCGAAACCGAGTACCCTCTAGAGAACAGCGCGTAGCTTCGAGCGAAAATGCACGGTGAAATGATCCAGCGGGTTCGACGCATAGCATCTACTTGTAATAAGCTCTCGGATTTTCCCGTGCGTCGTTACATTATTCATTTCGGTTACGTGTGCCGCTCTAATCTTCGGCAACGGAGCACCGCCACCGAGTGACGTTGTTTTCGGTCTACGTCGATGGTCTTCCATACATCAGAGTACACTCTGGCTTTTACTTACACTCTACTCAAGCTTTGGTAACGCTTCGCAGGTGTTAATGCATAAGAAAATGCGCCGGCAAACCCCAGTCGGATGAGTGGTTTCCGGTAAAACCACGTCTCCAATACATAACCACGATGCTCGTGCTTCAATTTCCGTTTAGAGCGCAGCTTGAAATTCATCTGACCGTGTTAAGGAAACCGTGCTCGAGGATTAAACTCTGCACATCAGTAACCACGGTTAATTTATGCGTTTCAAAATTGTAACAACTCAGAATTGTTAGTTATGTCTCCATCCGAATGTACCAGAGGTCACATACCCAATCAAGTTGAATTAGAACAAATTAAGAGACTATTTGTGCAATCTCACAAATCTTAGTTTTACACTTCCAACTTCCATGAGAACCGTTTCTTGAATCCATTTATTTTTATTTTTGTGCAATCCTGATCATTTTCACGCCAATATACAACAGCTATTCTCTATTTTAGTACAAATTTATAAAAATGCTATGTATTTGCATTGCTTTTGGTTTTTTGGTCCACTAGGGAGCTGAAACCAGCAAGCAAAAGATGGAAAGGGAGCTAGACTGGTAAAAAATGCGACCGAGCTGGGAAACGAACCCGGAGCTTCCCTTATGCCTGTTGGGTGCTCTACCAACTGAGCTATCCTGGCACACCGATTCCAGCTTCGTCTTGGGTTTGTTTTCCAGATCGGTTTCACATTTTCCAGACTGGATCCCTTTCTATTCTTGGTATTTAAAAAAATCTTCATACACAATGTTCTATTGTGTTGTTACATCCAAACAATAACTCATGTTTTATGGAGGTTTACAGAATTGAAACTACGTCATTTTCCTTAATAACAGTCCTTTCTTGGCACGCAGACGTGGTCCAAGCATACCAACTGCAGGTGCACAACGTGTTTGTAATGCGCGGCAACATCGCCGTGCTGCGTTGCAACGTCCCAAGCTTCGTGCGCGGCCTCGTGTACGTGACCACGTGGCTGCGTGATGAACCGCTGCTTGGACGCACGGCCGTCCATCCCGGGGGGCGATTCACTGTCACCGCGGCCGGCGCGCTGCACATACGGGACACCGTCGCCGACGACGCATACTCGCGCTACTTTTGTCAGACGATACACAAGCTGACTGGGGAGAGGCGACTCAGCTTGCCGGGACAGATCATCGTCTCTGGTGAGTGGGCCAAGGGTGGAGACCCTCGGGTCGAGTATCCATTGGACGTAATCCTTCTCTCAGTGAAACTAACGTGCTAGTCGCTCATCTGCATGAAACCGTCATTCAGTAAAGATTCTAAAGTAAATCTTTTATTCTTTATATTATTTAATTAAGCTTACTATCTCCAGTTTGCAGGTATCTAGCAGAGCATCCCATTTCAAATCAATGTTCCCAATGAAGTTATATCAAAAGTCCTAGTTCCATCTCGTTATGGGCAGATAATTTTTTTTTTTATATGACTCTGGTGACTCTTGCGCTATTATTCCGTTCTATTACTGATGAAAAACTATCACTGCGTCACAAATCTCACAAATTCAGACCAAAGGGTCTCCGCTCTCGTTTTGGTTATTGCATTTCGTATTACATAGCAATCATAAATTTATGTTTGTTCGAAGTTGCCTCCTCTCATCTCATCGCACATTGGGTTTAACTTGAACAAAGCAATTACCAAACTTAGCGCAGCATTTTCTTGTGTAGTTAGTTACAAAAGTTAACGCTTTGCTCAAAAGTTGGAATAATACCCCTAGTATTGCTGACATGCACTTGAATTGCTATCGTCATCTTTTATTTCCTGTTAAATTGGGCGTGGGCTAAAACCCACTTGGCTGTGATTCTCGCCAAGGTACAAAACAACTGATCATTTCCGCGCGCGACTTTGATAATTTTCTCGTTAACATTCATACAGGCAAACTTCAAACTGAACATCCGATTGAATCACGTTTTCGCTCCATGTCTATATTAGTTTTGAATTAATAAAAGAGATCAGACCAACGATAGTTCGCCACTGTTCCTTGTCACAACTACGAGGAAGTTATCTCAAAAGTTTCCAAATAACACATCGGCACATGCAACGAAACCAGGTTAATCTAAGAAAATCTAATGCCATCGATGCTTTTTTCGTTTTTTTGCAGACCCGGAAGCCAACGTGCCGCCTCGGATCGAGCACTCGGTGCCATTGGTGACCGTCCGGGCCGGAAGTCCCGCTGATCTAGTCTGTGCCGCCCAGGGGTCACCGCCGCCCTCATACACGTGAGCACTGACCCATCTTTCTGCTCTAGTGCCCCTGAACGCACGGAACCCGCAGAGAAAACTCGGTTTCTCTCACCCCACGCACCAGAACGCAGCCCGCAGAGCAAACTCGGCTCCTCCACCTCGTGTCCCTGAACGCAACCAGCAGAACAATCATTCAATAAGTTTTCGAGTTCTTTACAATAAATCGCAATTTCATCGAGCTTAGGCTCATCGAACTTAGAGCTTAGGGAACTTCAAATCGTTAAAATCAAGCGATATGTTTTCTTGTAGTCAATATGGTTCGGTCATTTGCTTCGGATGTTAGTTTCTTAATAAGTGCCATTCAATTTCATTGAAAACCTATAAAGTATGGCACCCTTTTATCTGGTGCACGTGTATTCCAAGATCTCCCTTAACGAAGATCTCCCACTGCTTTGCACTGACCTACAGTTGGTACCGCGACATCGACGGCTCGCTACTAGAAGTGCGTGCCGGTTCAGTGCTTGTACGGCCCCTGCAGTCGGTGCTGCAGTTCCCGAGGGTGCAGGCCGAGGACGCGGCGCGATATATCTGTGTGGTTAGCAACTCGATGGGCGAGGACCGCCGCGAGGTGACCCTATCCGTAGTCGCGCCGCTCTCGGTGCACATCCGGCCTCAGCAGCAGGTACGACCACGAAACGACGACTGGCATGTTTGTAGAGACTTTCCATAGCTGTTAAGTTTTTCCCAGGATAGAAAGTTAATTTTCTTATCTGTAAAACGAGGCCATCGCTCACGGTCCTTTCATTGGAAACGGACGACAAGAAAGTAGCGGAAGATATAGATTTTTGGGTTTGTTAAATTTCATTTGGCACAACGATACCTACTCTTTCTGTTAAAATCTTTTGGAAAACTGGCTCAAAACTATCGTGTTATCAGAAATTCGTTAATAAATCTGCCTTAAGTGTCTTTATCTCTATGCGTGATTTCCCATAAATTGAGAGTTTGTAAAATTTAAATGTCGTCCTTGGAAGCTTTTCAGGGATGGAAAAAGTAGAAAGATTACTTACTGAAAGCCCCTAAAAAAGTACGATGCAACTTAAAGGTTCTAGACCCAGGTTTCTCTCTCGCATCCCAAAGGTGGTGGACGCTGGTTCGGCCGCCACGTTTAACTGTTCCGTCCAAGGAGGCAACGGTGGGCTCCACATATCGTGGCTGAAAGACGGCCGCCCCCTAATGGAAAGCCCCCGCGTCGACCTGCTGCAAAACAGAGAGATGCTGCTCATCAGGAGCGTGAGGAAGGAGGACCGGGGAATGTACCAGTGCCTGTCACGAAGCGGCGACGAGACTGCGCAAGGCAGCGCTGAGCTCACTCTTGGAGGTGCGTTGTTAACCCAGGCTGCCTCTTGGTGAAGTTGACATTCTGCTAATTGGAAGTTAGGTGCCCAAGGCGTGGTCACAAAGGCTGATACTTGAGAGCATTTATTCTGCAAACCACGCTTACCAGAAACCCTAAATTTGTTATCATACTCATCTGATCATAATTCATCCCAACGCACATCCTAGGCGAACGACACAGTATTATCGCGAAAAAAAAATGAAAAGGAAATAGAAAAAAAAAGTGTATAAAATACGGCATGGATTTGGTTTGATTTTTTTTCGAGTCGGAAGGGGATAAATACAAATATCCCATGCTTGGTTAGAAGGAGAACGAATTCAATCATAAACCAACTAGTTCACCACCAGCGCTCGACCCCTGCCGTTCTTGTTGCCCCAGCCCATGCAGTCTACATCCTAACCATCACCGTGCCCCTACAGCCGTGACCCCCGAGCTGCAGTCAACGTTCATCGAGCAGACACTGCAGCCTGGTCCACCAATATCATTGAGGTGTGCTGCTTCCGGTAACCCCCCGCCTCGCATTATCTGGCTGCTGGACGGCGGGGAGTTGCTCCAGAGGGGCTACGTCCTCGGTAGCTTCCTAGACTCGGGCGGCGACGTGATCAGCCACCTCAACATCTCGTCCGTGCGTGTTCAGCACGGGGGGCTATATACGTGCGTAGCACGCAACGTCCTGGGGGCTGTACAACATTCGGCCACGCTCAACATTTACGGTACGTCAGCAGGGTTATTGTTGATTTTGTACGGATAGGATGTTGAAATAGGAAGTCTAAATGGTAGGGATAGAACGCTACGAAGGGAGGCTTTTCAGCATGGTTGGCTCGTGTGTTAATAGATTTACCAAATTTAAAATCCAAAGCTGCTACGAAAACTCTAATTTTTTAAAACACTTCAAAAATGCTATAAATAAGCTACTTTAGGCTAGGCTAGACTCGTTACCATAAAAAAAATAATATTTTTGATTTTGAAAAGCGTCGATCTGCTGCTAATAGTATGATGAGTCGTTTAGTATTTGGTTCGTCGCAATCGTACAAGTGGTGTGACTGCCTAGTTGTATCCAGTAAGCCTAGATTTATACCCGAGTAAGCTCCCACTCCACTCCCCTTACTTGGTTATTGTGCTACAGGTATATATGGTTTAACCATTATTTTGCAGCTTCCATCAGCTTCGTTAAGAGTTGAAATGACTTGATTTGTGTGCATCTAGCGAGTGAAGAGAGTGGAGCGAAATCTTCAATTTCACAGCCTCGATTTCCCCTTCCCCACTCCCCTAAAATAACACACGTCTTTTATGTGTGGTTTTTTTTTTCTTTTTTGCTTGCGTTTGTTCGAGGTCTTCTGACCAAACGTCTGCTCTGATTCTCATTACATTTTAATAGTACCGCTGTGTTCTCAACGTAGAACTGTTGCTTTTTTTAAGACAGTACATTTTCTAAACGATAAAAGTAAACAGACATTTGTTTTAAACTTCAGAAACTTTCCCTTGCCCTAGAACTTACATTAACAATACGCAACGATTTTCTATCAGTGTGCATTGCAATTGAAGTTACGTTTTGGGAAGCTCTAGTAGTACAGTGAATGTTATGCCTGTCGTCTTTACCTATAGGTTAGTCATTGCACGAGTAAGTCTCAATAAAAACTTAGGTTACTCACTCAGAGATCAGTGCAGTCCTCGATCCGATTTCCAACGTCCTAATCGGAGTTTCAGGTAAGTACCAAATGTGAACTTGTCATTAAATAACTCCACTCTTACTCCCAGCAGTTTGTCACGATCATATAATATATGGGTGCTATCGTGTGCTATTAATGAAATAAAATTACTGCGCCATAAGCTCCGAATTTTTTTGTAATTCTAGAAGAACTACACTTTTCACTGCACCCAAATACTCTTCTTGTTTTTATGGCTCCCACACGTTAACTAATTTTTCAAACGGTCACTGCCAAACAAATTTAAACGTATTGCGGGATATTATTGTCCAGAGTCAAAACAGTGTCGATATAATTTCGATGTGAAGAAGGTAACATTAACAAATCCTTATTCGTAGATATTTAGCGTATAAAGCTTTTCAATAACCACGATCAGTTCTTTGGTAAATTCAACGAGTGTAGTAAGCGTATAGCTTACTTATAACAAGATTTTCTACTCTTTGTGTGAAGCAGACATTTTGACGGTCAATAATCGCTGGTGTGACTTGCGCAGTAGACATGTGCTCAGAGAGTGAAAATATTTCAAGGCAGGGAGATGTGAAGTGAAAGAATGTGTGAAAAAAGTCGCGAAAGAAGGGAAAGCACGCTGAAAACGAAGCAGTTGTGATCCAAATAAAGAAGAACTTCGGATGGTTGCATATTTACAACAGTTTTCAGTTGTATATCTACGTAGACTGCTGCGCAAGCGATCAATACACTTTACCATTGGAACTATAACCTTACTTCAACTGATGTCATTTATTCAGCTTAGTCGAGAAACTATCTAATATGCTTCCACGCAGCGTCGCATCTTCTTTCATTCATTCATCACCAACTATAGTTCTTCCGAAATATCTGTCAAATGCCGTCTTCCCGCTGAAAACACTCGATAATCAACCCACTTTTGAAAATGTGTCCTTACCGAAGAGCGCGAAAGTGGTCATTTGCGGAGGTGGTGTCATGGGCTCGGCCGTAGCTTATCACCTTGCCGAACTTGGATGGGGACCACAAACAGTTATAATTGATCATGGAGTATGCGGAGGAGGAACTTCTTGGCATTTATCAGGTTTGGTGGGAATGTTCAAGCCAACACTGACTCAAGCAAAATTAACTAAAGTCAGTATTGAACTCTACAAAGAGCTTGAACGACAAGGTTATAAAACAGGATGGAAGCAATGTGGAAGTTTGTGCCTCGCTCGAACCAGAGATCGAATGACGGTATTTCGTCGAATGAAAGCACAATCAGTGTCTTGGGGCATCGACTGCGAGTTAGTTACGCCAAAAGAAGCACAGAAGTTATGCCCTCTCCTTGCAATCGGCGACCTCAAAGGCGGCTTATGGATCCCAGGCGATGGCGTTGGAGATCCATATTTAATTGGGCAATCATTGATAGCAGCTTCCAAGAAAAAGGGTGTTACAGTGGTGGAGAACTGTACCATTCAACAAGTCCTAAGCAACGACCGCAAAGTATCTGCCATCGCAACGAGCAAGGGGAGTGTTGACTGCCAATACTTTGTGAACTGCGCTGGATTTTGGGCCAGAAACGTCGGAAGACTGAGCGAGCCGTACGTCAAGGTCCCTTTGCATGCGTGCGAACATTACTACCTGCACACAAAACCAATCCCTGGATTGGACCCAATGCTTCCCGTGGTCCGTGATCTAGACGGACACATCTACTTCCGAGAGCACGAAGGCAGGCTTCTCGCGGGCGGCTTTGAACCGGAAGCAAAGCCTGCGTTCGAAGACGGCCACATTCCCAAATCGTCTGAAGAGAGGTTGCTTCCAGAAGATTGGGACCACTTCCATGTCCTCCTCGAGCAGATGCTAGTACGGATACCAAGCCTAGGAGACGCGACCTTGGAGCGTCTTTGCAATGGCCCGGAGGCCTTCTCCCCTGACTGTAAATGGATCGTTGGCGAGGCTCCCGAGATCGAGAACTACTATATTACGGCAGGCATGAAGACGGTTGGCGTTTCCGTTGCGGGCGGCGTTGGCAAAGCAACTGCCGAGCTCATTGTCAATGGTAATTCGTCGTTGGACCTGTACGAGATGGACGTGAGCCGCTTCCTCGGGCTGCACAACAACCGCAAGTTCTTGCGCGACCGTGTGCGCGAAGTGCCCGGCATGCACTACGGCATGAACTACCCGTTCCACGAGTTCACAACGGGGCGGAACCTGCGCATGTCGCCGATCTACCCAAAGCTACGAGAGGCGGGCGCTGTCTTTGGCCAGGTCATGGGCTACGAGCGACCAACATGGTTTGACCCCAGCTACAAGCCGGACGTAGAGCGCGAAGGCACGCATCCTTACCGCATTGCATACACCAACACCTTCTCCAAACCACCCTGGTACGACTGGGTCAAGCAAGAGTACAAAGCATGTAGGGAGGCTGTGGGTCTCAGTGATTACTCGTCGTTCACAAAGATAGACCTCTGGTCCAAAGGTACAGAGGTCGTGAAGAGCCTGCAGTACTTATGTTCGAACGACGTGGACATACCAGTGGGAGGCATCATCCACACCGGCATGCAAAATGACCTGGGCGGATACGAGAATGATTGCAGTCTCGTTCGGCTGGCTGGTAATCATTACATGATGATCGCGCCGACAATCCAGCAAACACGCTGCAAAAAGTGGGTGCAGAAGCATTTGCCCTCCGATGTCTACCTCAGTGACGTCACCTCCATGTACACTGCCATCTGCATCATGGGTCCCTTCACACGACAGCTGCTCTCCGAACTCACGGACACTGACCTCTCGCCCAAGTCGTTTCCGTTCTTCACCTTCAAAGAACTGGACGTGGGCCTCGCGAACGGAATCCGTGCGATGAACTTGACGCATACCGGCGAACTCGGTTACGTACTTTACATCCCTAACGAGTTTGCGCTTCACGTTTACTCGCGGCTGCTCGAGGCCGGGGAAAGATATAGCATCAGACACGCTGGGTACTACGCGATGCGAGCTATTCGAATCGAAAGGTTCTATGCATTTTGGGGACAGGACCTTGACACGACTACCACCCCGCTAGAATGCGGTCGCACTTGGCGCGTCAAGTTTGATAAAAGCATTGATTTCATTGGCCGGAACGCATTACTCAAGCAGCGAGATGAAGGCGTGACGAGGATGTTCGTCCAACTCCTTCTACAAGAACACGACTTGGAGGTGGACGACTGGCCGTGGGGAGGCGAACCTATTTACCGAGACGGCAAGTATGTCGGCGCTACGACTACATCTGGGTACGGATTTACGTTCAAGAAACAAGTTTGCTTGGGTTTTGTGCAAAACATCGACGACGACGGAACCTTGCTGCCGGTGACTCAGGAATATTTGTCGGCTGGGAGTTATGAGGTCGACATTGCAGGAATGAAGTACAATGCCAAACTCAATCTGCACACCCCTTATCTGCCAACCAAGTATCCAGACATGGAGAGAGGAGCGTATCAAGCTACCAGGGATGGGACTACTGAACCAAAGTAGGCAACTCTATCCGTCCGGTCTTGATGCCTTCAAACGTTAGTTACTATCTTTTGCTATCTTGAAGATACCTATCTATAAACTAGCAGCTGTTTATTCTATTTCTTCTTTACCTATTAGATAGTTTCAAGTACTAAGCAGCGTGCATGCCAATTGACATTACTGGTAGCCAAGATTCTACTTAAATTACAATTACATAATATTTCTATACCTACAAAAGTCTTGAAATCTAAAATATCTGCTCAGCAGATACAAGCACCTATTAGAGTAGATGTAACGAGCTATTTGCTAGCTTTTAAAACACTAGACGTACGTTTTATGCGCAGCATTCCAATCTGTTTGGGCCAATGTCTTTGCTCAATGTGTTTCGAAAGTTCAAAATAATCGGTCAATTTCCCTCAGTCATGTCTCATACATGGCAATAAATTAGCCCACTAAGCCTGCCTCGTGCCAATGTTATAAATTTTTCTCCTGTGTTGTAATCAAATTTTATGGCCTAGTCATTGATTTAAGTCTTTAGGCAATGTAATACTAGTCATACTTTTTGCGGCTGTTTTGAAATGTTATTTAAGTGAAACAGATATTGCTTGGAATGTTTTTAAATCCAGCTTTGTTATTACTGTATTGTTAGATATTTTACTTTGTGCTAACTATTAATTGAGTCAATGATATTGAAATTTGATCAGGTGCCTTACTCGTAAAATTACGGCTCACAATGTTTACAAATAACAATATTGCCAGGATTTTCCGGCTTACTGTATTATTTCTAGATATATACATCTGTGTTATTAAACGTAACTACTACTTATCCATACTGTTTATGAAATTTTCTACCTATTTTAACCCTACATATTTCCCATCTGTATTTCCAAACTACTTTTGTTTCTACGTAGGTTGTTCCAAAAACACTACCATGTATCCCCAAAGCAACATGTATTGCAGTTGTTGAGAAAGTATTGTGTAGTTTGTGGCATTCCTTTACAGATTGGTTTCTCCAAAGGATACCACAGATGTGATCCCAGAACCGACAACCGAACCACCACAAAGGTGACAAATCCTGATAACAGCATTGTCTACTTCAGGACCTCCTTCAGCACGTGGCCCTCAAAACCTAACCGTGGTGGCGGGCCTGGACGTGTACCTACGATGCCCGGTGGCCGGCTTCCCAATCACGAGCGTGACTTGGCAGCGTGGCGGTGACATCCTGCCTTCACATCTACGCCATCGTGTGTTTCCCAACGGCACCTTGCTGGTGCGCCTGGTGGAGGGAGTGGCAGATCGGGGAGAATACACCTGCGCTGTCACCAACCAGCAAGGCCAGTCAGCACAGGGTCGACTGCATCTTGATGTCATGAGTGAGTCACTTAGTGCAGACTTTATTCTAGCTTCCGAATCAAGATCCCGTGTTGCTTCTCTTTTCCGTTGTCTAACTACCCATATTTGCTACTACTGCCAGATATATTAAAGCTCTAATATATATTCCCATCTACTACAATGTTCATAATACAATAGACTCTATGTTCATTCCTATATTTAAATTATTTCACTTACATCTCCTTGAACTTCTACCTAAATTATAGTTAAATCTGTCTAATTTGTACAGCACAACAAGGATGAAGTTGGATTGTCTAATGCTATCTGTTTTCTTTTCAGAACCTCCTCTGATTGGTCCGTTTTCCTTCACGGACAACCTCCAAGAAGGAATGCGAGCTCAGGTTTCGTGTAGCATAATCTCGGGAGACTTTCCGATCAGCATCACGTGGCGTAAAGACGGCGGACCACTGCCGCAGGAGTCAGATGTGCAAGAGCAGCACCACCAGTTCGTCAGCAACCTTATGTTCAGCAATCTTGCAGCTCGCCATTCGGGCCACTACACATGCATTGCCAGCAACGCCGCAGCCATCGCTAACTTCACTGCCAAGCTCATCGTGAGAGGTACGTTTTTAGTTGGATACTCTTCAAAGACGTTCTCGAAAGCGTCTCAATCCATTTATAAAATTTGTGACATAGGCATTTCATTATTTATTTTCTAGCATACACTTTCCTAATCTTGAATTGAATTAAGGTAAACCTAGCAACTACTAACCAGGCTTGGCTAACGCTTGTTACAGTTGCGCCAACATGGATTACGGAACCGCAAGATGTGTCTGTGCTTTTTCAACATCAAGTAGCTCTTCACTGCCAAGCAGGAGGCTTTCCAACCCCATCGATCACTTGGATGAAAGCCAAAGGTAAAAAGAAACCTTCAATTCTTAGAATACTTCAATAGTCAATAGTTCAATATTTTAATAGTTCAATAGTATTATGAACCACATATTTAACTCCCGTGAAAATATCTGAAGGATTGCTCCATACTATGACTTCAAAACCCAGGATGTGACAAACAAGGACAATGATTCAGGCACACAAGCGAGTGACTTCGCACAGCTAGAGCAAGGTCACCGACTGTCGATATCCAACAACGGCTCGGTGCTGATTCGTGCGGCAGACCCGATGCACGAAGGGCACTATACGTGCCAAGCCAGCAACGGCATCGGCTCTGGGCTCAGCAAGGTCATCTTTCTCAGGGTCAATGGTGAGTGACTTCAACTATCATTGTAAGAAGATGACTTTTTGCCTCTAATTATCATTTTATAGATTTTCACTAAGTAGAGCACAAAATGTGATTCGTAAAATATTTTGGGAACAGGCATTTAAACAGAGCAAAACTTTTCACCAACAGGTAACTGAGTTACAGCCTGTAGCAGTAGATGAGTAGTTTAAACAATTCTATGCTTTTGCATTTTGAATTTGATTTATACTTTCAAGACACTCTGATATTTTATGATATAACTCTTTAAAAAATGTAGTTACCTTCTCCCTGTCTAATCCCTAAGACTAATTATCGCCCCAATCCTGCAGTGCCGGCTCACTTCCGCGCCCGCCAGCTGAATGTGAGTGGCGTGGCCGGCGACCGTGTCACACTGCCTTGCGAGTCTGACGGCAATTTGCCGCTGCGCCTTGCGTGGTCAGCGTCTCACCGGCCGTTGTCTCCCAGCCACGCGCCCGTCACTGAGCGCCAGACGGCCACCGGACTCGTCTCAGAGCTTCACCTCGAGGCGCTCACGAGGCGCGATGCTGGCGCTTACCGCTGCCTCGCTACCAACGACTTCGGGCAGGATGAGCTCGTCATTCATCTATCCGTCAAAGGTTGGCCTACGAACGTTTGGATTTTGAGACTTGTCAAATATCGCTTGGATTTTGATAAATTTTGCTAGATAGAAAATTACTGTGGGATAGACATATACAACAAAATATTTACTTTGTATTGTTTTTGAATCTTGTAAGAAGTTTGAGACAGTTGAAAAGCAAGGGTCAGGGATGACCAAGAGAGAAAAGGTAAATTTAGAATATTTAGTAAAAGTTCAGAAAAGTCAGAATGTTAATCATAACGAAAGAAAGGAATAGGTTTTTTCAACCACAACAAACATTTCCTTTGCTTTGCCTTGCTTTGCACTCAGCTTTGGTGATTACAAGCATTATGCGGTTTACTTCATCTGTAAGACAAAAATATATTTATTTAACAAGTCATTTTGCTACAAAGTTAACAATTTTCAGCACAGACAAGATTAAACGATAGTTCATTCGTTGCAGCAAAGCCACAACTCTGTAGTCATTTCCTCGCTGATTAGTCAATTCACACTTGCGCAGAGCCCCCGGAGGCACCAAGTCGACTGGAAGTCCTGGAAGCCGCGAGCAGGTGGATCCGCGTAACATGGGGCGCTCCGTACTCGGGACATGCGCCGATCTCACACTACGTGGTGCAGTTCCGCGAGGAGGAGAGCTCGTTCGTGGGTGGAGCCTCGTGGTCCAACGTGACTGCAGACGGCACTGCGCGCACGGCAAAGTTGTCCGCCCTGCATCCCGCCACTGCGTACCGCCTGCGTCTATTGGCAGTCAACGAGGTGGGCGCAGGCCCGGCAAGCGAACCAACCATTACCCACACGCTGCAAGAAGGTACATTCGGACGTTGAGTGTGTTTTCTCTTGGAAAGCTCATAAGGTCTTTCTTATAAAACTAACCACATTTGTTATTTGTAAAGGCCCAGTAATATGTTGATGTCTCTCTTATTTACAGCTCCTAGTGCTCCACCAATCGATGTGACAGCTGAAGCCACAAGCTCAGAAGCCATTCTTGTCCGATGGAAGGTAAGGCAGCTATTTCTTGATTTCTTGAGCATTTATCAATCTTTATACATCTTATTTACTGAGACATTCAAAATTTAAACTGTTTTCTGATTCTCTGTATCTGCTCACACCATTTTAGGGCATTTTTGACTTTTATTGACTCACAAGGGATCGATAAGATCGAGAAGTTTGATAAGTTTGTTGAGCACTGACAATGAGGTGTCATATTTTATTTTAATCAGACTAGTGGATTTTTGGATTCCTGTCTAGATCATTCAGTATATTCCAATTTTCCAGTATTCCAATTTTGTAGAAATATAAAAAAAATGTATATATGTGGAACTATGGAACTATATGAAACTATGGAACTAGCATAGGCCAGATTGCCTACTAGTACTAACCACCAGTATACTTATACCTATGTTAGAAAATCAATAAAATCCAAAAAAAATTTGTATATACGTATTTTTTTTAATATATATATTATTAAACACTGTTCCAAATGGTTTCCGACCACAGCCACCTCTGGTGACGTACTCCAACGGCGAGATCCTTGGCTACCAAGTTGGCTTCCGCGAGAAATCAGCAGTGGCGCTGCCGCAACAGACCAGAACGGTACGCGGCCGCCATCGTCTGGAGGTGACCTTGCCTGGCTTGCGCCACTTCACCGGCTACGAGGTGACGGTCCGGGCTTTCAACCAGATCGGCTCCGGGCCTGCGTCTCCCACGCTGCTCGTCACTACTTTGGAGGGTGGTAGGTAAATATGACGTGATCCATGTCTAGCGGCACAGGCGATGAGCATGCACGGCTGCTTGCACTTGCCTTGTCTTGAGATCGCACCATAGAAGAGCTCGAGAGTTTTTTGTTAGTTTTTTTTTTATGTACCTTGTTTGATAGCTGTTTTTGATGTGCCTGTTGTTATGTGTATTAATTTTATGTTTCTTAGCTTTATTTTGCCATGTATTTGGTAATGACTATGATGTTGCAGTGTTTTTTTTTTTTGGTTTTTCTGGCATTTCCACTAGGGAGCTGAAACCAGCATCGAATGATGGAAAGGAAGCTAGATTGGAAAATTTTGCATTGAACCGGGATACGAACCCGGGACCTCCTAATTGCCGGTTGGGTACTCTTCTAACTGAGCTATCCAGACACATATATTCCAGCTTTTGCGGGGGTGGGATAAGGGATCCCCTTTAGCGGGGGAAGAGGCCGAGGCAACTCGTATGGACGAGTTTGTAGCAACTCCATGATGAGATGCTCATTAAATGGCCATAGGACAGAATGGTCTGTCCCGGGTTTGTATCCCGTTTCGGTTGCACATTTTTCCAGTGTAGCATCCTTTCAACTATGAAGTTGTTAGCTTTTCATATCTGCCAAAACCCTGTAAATACAACAACATAGAATGCAATTAACCTTGTTTGGACACAATATATTGACATTGAAATCTAAGAAAAGCAGATTTTTTAAGAAACTCAAAGTGCCTACCTCCATTACATTGTGGCATGCTTCACAATTTGCCACGAAAAGATTTGGTAAAACCAGTCTAAGTATGTAAATAAGTTTGAGTATCCACAATACAACGTCACCAACAATTTCAATATTGATGTCATCGATTGTCGATATCGCATTTGATGCCCTATTTCTGAGCTGCGTCTCATACTATTTGGATGCAGTTCCAGACATGCCGCCTCAAGACTTGCGCTGCAATGCTCTGTCCCCGCAAAGTCTGCGCGTGCGTTGGGATCCACCGCCCCCCGAGAACCGCAATGGCCTTGTCGAGGGGTACAAGGTCGTCTACAAGCAACTCAATTCAACCTCAGGTACGTACAATATGGGTGGCGATAATCGTGAAGCAAATGTCATGTTCACATATTGTTACCATGGTTACACTAGCAATTTTTGTCTAGGTTAATAGTAATCTGTTTGCTCGCTATTTTATCCCTGATTACTGATTACTGATTAGGTCAGGAAATAATCTCTCAAAGGTAGTGATAGTAATGATTACTGTTCAAGTCCTAACATACTTTGATGGGGACAAAACACGTCTATCCATATTGCATGCATTACTAAAGAATGATATAATCTTTGAACATTCCCTAATTTAATCCACAAAAATGTGTGCATTCCAATTGTTGCAGGTGGAGTACCTGAAGTGGAGGTAAAGAAGACGACAAATCTTGAGACAAACCTCCATGGCCTGTCCAAGTTTGCCAACTATAGCGTCAGAGTCCTGGCCTATACTTCGAGCGGGGAAGGAGTCCGCTCCGGCCCAGTGCACTGCATGACCGAAGAAGACGGTAAGGGAACAACAGAACAGAATAATGTAAGATAAGTATTGTCGGCATTTACAATCTGAACTCATCTTGGTACGTTGTTATCCTTGCTCATGCAGTCCCCGGACCTCCTGAGCAGATCAAAGTCCATGCGATGACCTCGGACAGCATCATGGTAGCATGGACCCCACCTGCCGAGCCAAATGGAAACATTATCAAGTACAACATTTACAGCCACGCCATCGCCCAACACGGAGCCAAGGTGATTTACAAATCCTGTTTTAAACTTCATTCACAATCAAAATTTAACTCATCTACGCAGCAACTTAAGAACTCAGTTCTGTTTTCCCAAAAAAAAAATATATATAAATAAATATATGTGTGTGTGTATGCATTTTTGAACAAGTTAGTTACCAAAAACTCGAAGAGTCCTGACTGCACATGAATGAATGGCTGATATTGAATTGCAAGTTAATAGGCTAGTAGAGCAGCAAATTCTAATTCTTTGAAAAAATACATTTATTTTCTACAGGAAGTGCAGAAGGAAAGTGTTTTTGGAGATCGGGAACTGTTGTACGAAGTTCACAGACTAAAAGAGTCGCAACGCTACGAGTTTTGGGTCACAGCTTCAACCATTGTTGGCGAAGGAATGATCAGCACTAAAGTCTCACAACTTCCAACATCAAGAGGTACTTATTTATTAGCTGAAAATGTCAGTTACCCATTGTTTGAAATGACATAGAGGGTAATGTGCGTTAAAAGTTGTCCACCGCTTAAGATTGTCCAGTTCTAAGCCCCGCTTGTCACTTTTTAGCCCCTGCTAAGATCGCGTCGTTCTCAAAACGTGTGGTTGAGGGCGCTGGCCGTGGTGTGGTGTTGCCGTGCCATTCAGTTGGCTTGCCGAAACCGACCCGGTCGTGGCGTGGGCCATCTGGCGCCGTCATTGGCTCTGTGGCCGGGCGCCAATTGCGTGTGCTGCCAGATGGCGAGCTCGCACTGGGTCAACTGCGTATGGACGATGCCGGGAACTACACTTGTCAGGTGAGTGGCAAATATCTTCTTGGCAGTATTTGTACATTATCTCCCATATTTCCTCTACAGTTTTTTAAACAACTTACATTTTCTCATGAATCTTATGAGGTCTTTTTTTACTGAATTAACGCTTTGTGTGTACACTCAACAGTATTATTATAAACCTTTGTCTTTTTATTTTTCTGGCCTAAAGACCAAATTGACATAGTCATCTTAAAAGGGGCTTGACCCTCAGCTCCTTTGGGTTACATCTTCCAAAAAAACTAGTTGGCCATGAGAACCAACCAGACTTTTTTCCTTAAAAGAAAAAGATAATGAAAAAGTCATCAGCGCATCGTTTCACACATTCCCCGCTAGAACTTCCACGTTAGGATCAGATGAATATTGCTGATTTCCATGGTTTTAAAGCGTAACTTCTTCGGTCACACAAGGTTAGAGAACTTGAATGTGTGGTGGTTGCAGGTGGAGAACATGTTTGGCAGCGATGAGATCACCTACGGGCTTTCGGTGCAGGTACCACCTGGCCCCCCTGTGCTCATGGTACCCATCACCACCTCACGCACCATGTCGCTGCAGTGGAGAGTCACCGATACGGGAGGGAGCCCCATAACCGGTAAACACCCGGATACCTAACTCGTGTCCTTGGTTACGTTACACAGACCTCGTATCTATACCAGAAGCGTACTCTTGTTGGTTAATTAGTATTTTTAGATTTCAGATTTTTAGATTTCAGATTATATTTCAGATAGGTGGACATACCTAATTCCACATGAATTGGACTACTGTATACCTAAATGATGTTCCTGCTGAGCTAGATTTATTTTATTCATTGCTCCCATTTAACTTTGTTCTGTTGATCGTAGCACCATGCACAAGGGTGTTTATTGTAGAGCAACACTGATTCTCATCCTAGTCCACACCAAACTAATGATCTCACACAAGCTCAGTGTTTTGTTCCATTCGGTACTTTTGACCCTCCGAGTCATTAAACTGTGTCTTGACATTATGTTGCATTCTTTGCAAAGGTTACAAGCTGACGTACAAGCGGGAGTTTGGCGAGTGGCAAGAGCAGTCAATCGACGCCGACCGCAAGTCGTTTGCACTGGAAGGAGTCAAGTGCGGCTCCAACTACCAGCTTTACATGACGGCAATCAACGCGGTTGGAGCTGGCAAGCCCAGCAGCCACGTCACCGCAACCACCAAGGGAGGAGGTCAGACAAGCATCCATGCCAGCACTTTAAATGGAATTATCTTTGCACGAATATATGCTTTCATAGTACCTTGAATGAAAAGAAGAAAGTTCTTGCTCAGTTAGGTTTACAAAATTTACAATTTAGATGGCATTGCACTCTTATAACTCTTTGTTGCGGTTGTAGTTCTTCAGAAGAATTTGGTAAAATTCGGTCAGATTCCTCCTAATTCAAAATCACGTTCCTAGCATGAACTAACTAGCAAAATGCCTTCACCTTAAATTAAATGCGATTGATTTATTGCTTCCAGCTCCTCGCTTCCCCTCGCTAGAAGAGTTGATTGTGGTGAACTCGACTTCGGTGACACTATTCCTGGATGCCTGGCCCAGTGGTGGCTGCCCAATGCAATACTTTGTAGTGGAGTACCGCTCTCGAGGCCAGAATGGCTGGACGCTAGTTTCCAACAACATCCGGCAGGAGGAGCTGGTGATTCCTGACCTGTCGCCAGCATCCTGGTATTCTGTTCGAGTTGCCGCCCATAATGACGCAGGCTCCAGTAACCAGGAGTTTACTTTTGCAACGAAAACAAGGACAGGAGAGGCGATTCCACCCGATATGATTCCGGACGTGTCTGAGCAGCAGGCATCGTTCTACATGCATCTGAACATTATTATCCCAATCATCTCAGGGGTTGTTTGTACGATAGCTGCATCAATCTGCATATGCATCATCATTCATAGAAGGTAAGTGAATTTGGCAAGAAGTATAGATGAAAGGGAGCGCAACACACAGAGAGTTTTGAAAAAATGTCTTAACATTTTGGCTAATACTTTTGTTTCTGTAAAAAGCACCGAGATGAACTGAAGTGAACTTATCAGACGGTTGGGGCTGGGACAACCCTCTGCTATTTCCTACAACAATTTGTTCAAGTCAGCGTCAACGTATTAAGCCATTTGTTCCGCTGCCGCAGACACTACGCTGGATACAAGCAGGGTGACACGGGCTTCGGGGCAAAGTCGCTAGCCGAGTTGCAGAACGAACGCAACACAGACCACCAGAGCGGTGGACAACACCCACCACCCACACAGCTGTACTCGCCATCACCCGCACGCAAGGGCGACTCGTCGCTCAGCGGGCACAAGGGAAGCGATACCTCAGGTCGGCAACATCTCGGTTAGCCACCTTTCACTTACTTCCTCATGCTTGCGCTTCACTTAAGTGGTTTTCTCACTGACCGTTTACCATGCTCCTGGATTGCTTGGTTGATTTTCTTCCCTTTGATGTCAACAACAATAAGAAATGAGTCTATAGTTAAAATTCAATTTGAATTTTTTAAATCTTTATTGGTTTTTTTTTTTATTATTCTCTAGTGAAGCATCTTTCTCAGAGTTTATGTTTCCCCTTGCAATTCGTGCTTTGTCTTTTTGCATGATTGCTGTCGCTTTCAAAACTAGGTGGAAACTATCTCCAATTCGTTAACACAGTTAAATTACTTTGCTGTGGACATTCAATCAGTAGCTACATCCACCGGCTTGCCATTGAAGTCGTGAAGATATCTAGCAGAAATTAGTTTGAATTTGTATTCTCATTTATCGACCTCAAACCTGCTGACACTTTATTTCGATTTCTGTTTGACTTAAAATTTCCACAATCATCCGTTTCATAGCAAAATAACTCTCTCAAATGCGCTTTTGACGTTTCAACAAAGATGAACAGAGAAACGGGCCATTTATCCTTTGAGAGATGACGGTGAAGTGGAAATGGGAGCAATCTCTACCGGCCTTTGCTACTAATTGGGCATGGACTGCGGTCCCCAGGTCCAGACTACGAGATTTGTCCGTACGCGACATTCAGCCTGCCCGGCGCGACAGCCAACAATACGCAGACGATGGATTACTCGATGCAGTTCCAGACGTTCAGCCAGCAAGAGTGCTATTCGGGAAGGCCTAGCACTTCTGGATACGGGACCAAGTCCAACAACAAGGAATACTATTCGCGAGTGCGAGCGAAATCAAGCGGTTCGAGGACTTCGTCGGAAAATAAAGGACTTTCGAGAACGTCCAAGAGTCCTCCTGACGGTTTGAGCTTAGGTAAATGCATTGTTTGAAAAGCTATGTTATAAAGAGGATTGAATAAGAATCTCTTTGACAAATGGCAAGTCGATGGACTGGGAGTGGTCGCTAGTATAGCTTATACCATTGTAGTGATACATTCAAAACAAGGTATCTTGATAAGCGCTCTTTGTATTGTAACTTCTTTTGACCTTCTATTAAGTCATATTTGCTCTTTTTTCTACATCTTGCTGTAGAAAAAAGCATATTGCTAAGTGTTGTTCTTCTTGTAAACCCTTTCTACACGTTTTAAATCCAGTTACTTTGAGGATAGATTGTTGGTAATTACAAATTAAAGAGATAGAAAAATTAGCAATGCTGAACTAACCATTTTGCAAATTGCAAAATATGGTACAGTATTGCTCACAAACTTCATGTCTCTATCACTATGACCTAAGAGGGGACTCGATTATGAAACATATTGTTGATTCCGTGGAAAGTAGCACTTTCAGGCAAAGTAACCATACACCAATGACCTTCTAAAATTCAAAAAGGTAAAAAGTCCCTGCTGGTGGAAACTCATCTTGTATTTTACACAGAAAAGTCCAATAAAATGCGTACGTTAACTTTTGCTGCCATTTCTAAGTAATTTGTTACACCTAGTGGCCTTTATTGCAGAAATCTCATGCATCTCAAGCCAGCAAACGCTGCCGATGTCGGCGGCGGCGGCATCTGGCTCCAACGGGCACCGTCGAGCAACGAAATCACCTCCTGCGCACCACGCAAAGGATGGGGCAGGAGGCGCAGGATTTGCGCGATCGCGCAGCTGCACCATGGCTGACCCAGGGCACTCTGACTCTGACACAAGCGGTGCAGATGTCAGTCCTCGCAGGGCCGAAGTTAAGCCGCTGCCCACGCAATATCGGCTGCCTCCAAGCAACCATAGTCGGGCGGCCAAGGGCCAGCCACACCATGGTAGGTAGAGAGTTGCTTGTGCGGGTTTGGAGATAGCTTTGCTTACAGAATAAAGTGCCCAGAAAAACAAAATGTTGGTTGTTGACAATATTTGTGATCATTAGAGTTCTTGTCCTTATTTTCAATTGTCCTGCAATTGATGGTCTGCCATCAATTTTTAGCATGACCAGCATTGCATAGAACTAAACCAGGTGGAAATGATTGTCTCATTTAACTGGAGACGGTTAACCCTCATTAAGCGCTACTTCGCGCAGGATTGACGACAGTAGCTCTCTCTGTTTTCCGTATTAGAGACGTCCGTGTTTGAGCTGGACTCGAGCACCGAGTCGACGGAGGCGTCGCCAGAGGTGGCCCATCGGCCGCACCGTCGAGGCATGGTGGGCCGGCGGGGGGCGCCTTCCAGGTAGTGCAAGTAGGTGCTGCTATAGCGACTAGCATCTAGCAAACCACTCTGACTGGGTGCCACTACAGCATTGTAGTGACTAGCAACTAGCAACCCACCCTGGCACGTCCGTTCACTGTCTAAGGTAGGACCGCTATAAGACAGTGAAGCACAATCATGTGCAATTTTATTATTTGATATCCTACAATATATTGTATGTCCTTTGTAGTTTGTATGTATGTTGCTGTACAGAAGCTTTGACAGCCCTCCCTAGAATATGACAATTAATGTTGGTAAAGTTTCTTAGCACAGCTTGAGCTGTAGATAAGGGGCTGAAAATAATACCAATGTGGCTGTAACTGAGACTAAAGCCTCTTTGACTGTGGCTGGCAAAGTTGTTTTTCATTGCTATACTTAACTAATATAATATCTCTCTTTATTCAATAAATGCTTGCGCAGTAGCTGTTTTCCGTGTTTGAATACAATAAATTTTTGTTGTCAAAAGGGGGTTCCAAGCAAAGATTTGATGAACTTTGTGGTGTTGCAGAATGCGAGGTGGGGGTATGGAGGTGGTGCCGTTGCAGCCGCCCTCTGGTTTCCTCGACGGACAGGAGCTCTCGGAGGCCGAGTGTGACCGTGCCACCAACGCTCCCGGGTTCCCACTGTTCCGTCATGAGGAGCTGCAGCAGGAACTATCCACGCTGGTCAAGAGGTAAAAAGTCACTGACCAGTCTTTTTGAGACATATTTTGTAAATCGTATTTTCTTAAAATCTTGAATGAAAAATTTCAGAAGATTCTTTGAAGAAATGGAACCATATGTGGGATAAATAAAGCCTTTTTTTTCCTTTATAATGTTCACTTGTTTACATGCTGTAAGACTCATTTAAATTCTAGTCTTACAAATCCTAGTGCCTAAAAGACAATAGCCCATTATAATTTGGAGAATTACTGAGCAGTCTCTACCTCTGCTGGCAGGTATCGTCAAGAGCGGGACCGTGAGAAGCAAGACTACACGATACACGTTTGACTCGAGGAGCCCGTGCGGTCGTTTGCTGGCGACGCTTTCCGCAAGCAAGTCTGGCTGTGACCGCAAGCAACGCCGCTCGACGCTGACACGCGTAATCGATCACATATCCTACCACAGGCTAGCAAACATTTACAACGGCCTCGGACTAAAAAGTGTGCTACGTTTCATGTGTATGTATCATTCTACAAATATCTGAAGCTACTATCTTCCAGGACAAGCCACGTGTGGCCCATGGGTTTTAATAACAAACTGGAAAACTGGGCATTTGTTTCCCTGCTTTTATGCTAACCCAAATGCCTTTCTTCAACCAACCTCAAGCTTGTATGTCATGCATTTTTGCTGTGAGCCATCTTGAATTCAAAAGAAAGAATCAGCTAAGTTCTACAAGAATCTCAAGATGCCAATAAAACACCTCTAAGGAACATGTAAGGCAACTACAAGTTGTCTACAGTTCATGCTGCAATCATGAAGATGAAATGCATTTCTCAGATTGATTTTTTTGGCAGTCTAATCAATGTTTTTTGTGGAATAGGCACACTGCATCTAAACCCCAACATTGTGAAATTGCACAAATATTTTTATTTCACAAAAATGTCTCATTTTGAATTATAAACAATGTGCTCAACGCAGGTAGCCATGGTAACCTGTGTTATGGGGTCCTGTCAATCACATAGAATGAGTAGTGAATTAGGGCAGAGAATGTTCCCGGCCATGTCATGCAAGATTCACAGTGTAGCAGTAAAGAATTCCGAGTGAAAGATGACAAAAAGAAGAATTTGAACGGAAATCAAGGCCATTCAGGAAATCAAACATTCTAGTTTCCATTGTATTCTGAATCAACTAAGTCCCAAAAAGTGTACTTAAATTACAATATAATTATTATGCATTGGCCATTATTATATTGTAATTAACTGTTGAAACCATATGGCATTATTTGTTTGTGAGGGAGACAATGAACAGGCTGTCAGCGGTCCATCAAAGAACCTATATTTGTTAACAAAAATTCATTGTTATCGAGATGGCCGTTTTTTAGGAGGAAATGTTGAGGATTGTGATGATGATGAGGATAATGTTGGAATGTAATAATTGATTGGGATCCCAGTTCCTGTTTCCTACCTATACCTTAAAAAGTATATCTCTGTGATGTTAAAAACTAGTAGAAGATATAACAATTTTGAAATATACTAAATATTTATTAATTGGTTTCAAGTTTACACTTACTCCTTCAAGCTTTTTTTTATGGAAGAGGTAACAATTAATAATACAATCACATTAACACACCGATTATCATAATTTTTTTCGTCACTCATATTGAAGTCAGTAGCACTCAAATTTACTAAGTTTACTAAAGTTAAGTCACTTTACATATTGTATCACACATGAACTTTTTTAACTTATTTTATTTTTATTTGATCATTTGTTTTATTATTTTCGACAGTTTTCACCATAGCTTGGATGGTGACCAAAGCCAGAGCTACCACTGCTGTGTGCATGGCTTCATAAAGGAGTTTTGGAGAGAAAACGGTCCATACGAACAGGTGGTACCTCTGGAAGGTGACGAGAACTGTATACACTGCCGTCGGAAGCATTCGAAGGCTTAGATTTGTATGAACCAAATTGGCCAGCCACGAGCGGAATCTGAAAAGTGAAAATCTCATTTGACTGAACTAGCTACACAGAGAGGTAAGTACAATTTTCGTGTGAGGAAAAATTATTGTATAGGGCACAAGTTTCTTTTCATTCCATTAGTGTTAAGAATCTTCAGACTTGTCTTTCCAAGTGTTTCCCCATTACTCTATCAAAAAGGAAACATTCCTCTCCATCCCTATTGAAAGGCGAGGAAGCTTACGTAGTGAGTTCAGACTTGGGGAAGTGTCTGAGCACTCCTGTGACCAGAAGAAGCTGCGAAAGCACTGGAGCCGAGTACGTGTGGGCTGCTAGCAGCATGCTGCACACCACAGGGCTGTACTCGGTCTGACCTATGTAGCCGGATGCAACATCAATGCTCGCTAAGCTGTTGGAGTTGCCCTGTGTGGAAACAAAGCGATTTATAAAACTCTGAACCTGTTGTCAGCCAGTCGTGCAAAAGTTAGCGGTTTGCCACAAAATGCCAAGCAGAGTGTAGTGGTACTCTTTTAATGCTTTGTTAAAGATAAGTGTGTCAAGATAAAGTTTATCTTTAAAGTTTATAAAGTTATCTTTGTTCATTCCAAAATCTTGACTAGTCTTTGAATGACTGTAGGTGCCTGAACTGACTTTACCCAACACAATTTTATTTAAAAGTTCAAACAAGAACAGTTCTTTCCATCACAATGGAAGCTAGTTCAAAGCCTACCTGGTAGAAGTAAAATACAGTTCCCAGCCAGACGTGCGAGATGACCATCCAAGTGGCACGCCCGCTGGCACGCCCATGGACTTGGTATAGGATGCTGTGCAGCAACCGGCTTATTAACACCTGTGCCGAAACGAGCACAATGTTGTGTGGGCGATGCAGAAGTCCGCTAAGCAGGATCCAGCACGATGTGATCGTGCAAGCTATCTCGTTCAAAACTTGCAGCGGTTCAAACGTGTTTTTCGTGTAGATTCGATGCTGGGAGATTGGCAAAACGATGCCCAAGAAGAGTAGGATTGACAGGATGCACCATATGATTTGTACTTCAATGATGCCTCTGAAAGATTTAATTGTGTACATTGATGGTGTGTCTAACTCATTGAGGTATGATAACAGAATTTTTTTTATTAAACACAAGGTTTATTTCTAGTTTTGTGTGTTATTTACCTGGACAGCGGGTAGCTAAAGGGCATGAAAGTACCACCAGTTGCCCCTCGATAGCAGTAGATGTAAAACACAGCAAGGGACCAAAGAATACGGCAGCGGAATTTACTCGATTGGTGAATGCTACCACAGTTTGAGTTGACGTGCTCCAAGCAGACAAAAATTGCAGCAAGACCTAGAAAGCAACAAAAACATACAGATATTTTAAGAAACGTTACAAAGAGCCTTGTTACCTTGTCTTTTATTTAATAAATAATTTTCTAAAATACAGGTATGTACAAGGCTATTTCCTTGTTCTAATAGGAGTGATTTCAATGGAACTTGCCTAGGATCATGATGAACGAAAGCTGCAGTTTATTTTCTGGCTCGTTTAGCCAATCTCCAATGTCTGGCAGTGTTGCCCATTTATCCCCAGTTTGGTTCCATTTCCTTAACAGCCGATGCAAGAAAATCATGCAACCCCACTGCATAGCCAAACCGCTGTCTCCTGAATTGACCACTTCGTAGAGCAAAATGAGTGAAAATGTAGCCCACAGAAAGTACCACACTTGATGTTCTTCTTCGATGAAACTACTTGAAGCCAGGCTGATTGCATGCAAAATCGTTCCACCAGTTAGGAACATACTTTTATAGTCATCAGAATAAAAAGTTTTAAAAACTGATTTTAGTTTTATGAAACCTGTAGTCATAATGTACAGGTTCACATTAAAAATTACAGTGGTAAGGCATGTTATAAGAAGTGCAAATAAAGAGTGTTGGCACAATAAACTATTACTTTCACTTATGTGGCATAGCGCAAAATTTAACACCAATACAATGGAACACAACGAAACTATTACCACAATTCTCTTTCTGACATATGAACTTTTTGTGTTGAGTGATTTTTCCATAAGAATGACCACTATTATCTGGAAAGAAATATTGGAGAAATGAATTGAAATTCA
This sequence comes from Protonemura montana, assembly GCA_947568835.1. Classification (NCBI taxonomy): domain Eukaryota; kingdom Metazoa; phylum Arthropoda; class Insecta; order Plecoptera; family Nemouridae; genus Protonemura; species Protonemura montana. The sequence continues at coordinate 6,574,940 of OX387605.1, forward strand.
TTGTGTGTGATGTCTAGAAGTAATTGAAAATATATTATCTGTTAAATCATACCTGCCAAAGAATTGAGCTTGCAGTAGCCATAGAGTAGACATCAAAGTTCACCAAGGATTCAGCAAGATCGGCACTCATTCCTTGCAGGGCAGACATATATAAAACAAAAGCTTCAGAAAGTTTTTTTTCAGTCATTCGATCGGAGGTCAGCCACTGCTTATAAATTGCAACGGCTTCTTTGTATGTCTGTAAGTGGATACTGCCGCTTTTGGTTTCATGCAATCTATGGTTCACAAATTGCTTAAACACTTGCTGTGCATTGTAGTTTAATGCGTAGAGCTGCTTTCGCAAGGGCAGCTTTTGAAATACTTGTGGAATGAGTTTTCCAAGATTACTTGCTGGAATCGGCAACCCCAATAACACAGAAATAGTTGGGGCTAAATCAATTTGTGATACTGTTTCTGGTTTCACGTTATTATCTCTGTAGGACAAAAATACCAATAATAAATAAGTTATATATCTAATAAAAAAATACATTTATGTACGCTCATTGTGGCTTACCCAGGTGTTTGCCCGGAACATAAACTACCAATCATCACAATTGGTACCATAACTTCCGCAAACGAAGCCCCTCCATGACTTCCTGAATCTTTCATTCCATGATCGCCACAGACAACCAACAATGAAGGTATATCAGATGTCTTGTCCTGAAATAAACCCTTCTCAGTTGCAGCTTCTCATGAAATAGTATGGCACATGTGAGAAAAATTGATTCTTTACCGATTCTATGAGTTTGTAGTGTATTCGCTTAACAATTCTGTCCATTTCTTGCAGCTTGGGCTGTATGTGAGAACTTCGAGGGCCTTCAAAGTGTCCAATATGATCTAGCCCAAGATAGTGGAGTATCATGATCTTCCAGTCTGCACTGTCCAACTCAAACGTCAGATGCCGTGTCACATTATTGTCTACCTACAAGTTAGACAATACATTTCTCAGTTGGTAAGTTATTAGGTTAGCAACAAACAATTCAATTAAGTACAGGCTATAGATCAGGAATTTTTTATGGGATGTTAATTTAATTTTTTAAGCATCAAGCATTTTCTAGTTCTGAAACCAGCTTTATTACTTGGCCCTTACCTCAATAAAATCCGAAACAAAAAATGATGTTGTACCGTCGCTCCTCGCAAATTTCCCTGGAAATAACTTAAGCCATGTGTCATCTCCAAAGAAAACCATTTTCCATCCCATGTTTGATGCCTGCGTTATGAAATTGTCTTCAACTATCTCACTGCTTCCGAAGTTTAATAGCACATCGACAAAATTTGGTACTGTTCCCGTCGTCAGTGCCTAAAAAACATTTCATTTATTCTTACAAAACTGACACTTTCCACTGTCAGTATTTCTACCAATATGTGTAAATGACAATTACCACAGCTTACTTTTATTCGTGGCATCGTTACTGTTGGAGGATCAGCCCGACCAGTTAAATGACAAGCCCGATGGTTTTTTATCAACGAGTGTGTGTATGGCATATTTGTAGAGGCTTGACTTCCAGATACAAAATCCCATCTTAAAGCATCTATAACCATAATAACTAGTTTCCCTATGCGTGGTTGGTATAATGTAGACACATTTAGTGGAATTTCTTCCACATATGTCGGGAAATCTGTTACGTCGGAGATTGTACCGTCACATTTCTTAATTGGAAAAAAACCATACAAAAACAAACTGACCGAAAATATCCCAGTAAAGAGTAAGTAATAAGAAATGTCACGCATTTTTATGGGTTTCAAATATTTGAGTCAGAAGTAACAATTTGCTCTTGGATTGTGGTTAACCAGGGAATGCAAATTTTGCATTGCACATATCTAGACACCGGTTCATACAGGTTAAGTCTTATTGCTAAATGTAACAAAATGGTTTAACAACGCTGCTTATGATATAGCAACTCCTGATGCTCCAATCCATGTCTTCTAGTTATTTATTAACTTTCACACTACTCATTTAATTTTCCCACTATACACGTTTGTGGGAGTTGTCCCGGCTTCCAGCCGGGCGGTGGCCAATGAAATCAGCTGATATTTGACAGTAAAGTGGGCTGGTCCGAGTACTGGACAAATTGAAGTGTCAATTGGTGATTTAGTTTGAGTTTCTTTAGGTTGTGGTTGGGAGTAGAGCGCCGAAGGTAAGGTTTGCGTAAAATTAATATTATTCACTATATTTTAACTAGTTGAAGTGAAGTCAAACTTATTGTAATAGTCTGTCATTCAAATTATCCCAAAATATCTCAAATTTTCCTATGGCAATTTACAGATTGGCTTCAATGAATTATTCCCCAATGGGGATCACATTTCAAAACTTCATGGATTAATACTTCATTGCTGTTGTTTTTTATTTTTTTAGTGAAATGGCTTCAAGAGTTGAGACTATGTGGATGGAACTAGCAGATGTAGTGCCGCAGACTGCCTTGGACTTGTGGTGGCCCAAACTCCTGTCAAAATACAGCGACGGAAGCAGGCACTACCACAATACCGAACACTTTGCTGATAAATTTGAGCACCTAGAATCAGTCAAAGAAAAACTTCATAACAGAAATGCAGTAGCGTTTGCACTTTTCTTTAATTAGTAAGTAGTCTTGAGTTTTACCATAGGTTTTATTAGTGAAAATCAATTTAGATTAGTGCATTATGAAAAATAAAAAAGTGGACTTTATCTAGGACAATTGAGTATAGTATCTGCCAACACCTTTTTGGTGTGACACTAAGTTTGAGGACTCCCAGCTGATCTCAAAAGATCTGGAGGGTTACTGCACTGCGATTCTAGGATTTTTTCTCGATGTCGACATCTAGCTAGAGATCGAGAACTTCCGAGGTTATCGACCAATAATTGTCGTGCGATTCTGAGACAGTGAAACGCAGATGACGATCGAGTTTGTTCTCGATCGCCGAGACCCAGCCATTTAGAGATCTCGACACAGAATTATTCGCGGGATTCCCCGGTGATTCGGATTTGTTTACTTTGTCCATGTTGTTTAATGATTAGTTGTGATGATTTCGGTTTAACAATGCGTCAGCTTATTGGCATTGCGCTTCGAAAATAATTTTAAAATCATAAAATTATAAAATACCATACAATACCATGCAGTATAATACAATCATATACAATACCATACAATACCATACAATATCGAGATGAATCAAGTGGCTAATTTTCATCTTGCTAGCCAAGACACCAACAATATTTTTGATACTTTACTATATACTAAAACACTTTCAAATCAACGTGAAAAAGACGTAGCGGGATGTAAACCTGAATTTGACCAATATAAGCCAATTCCACACGTTTTCCCTTCAGTTCTGGAGATTTTGAAAAGAATTTGACATTGACGTTGACTTTGACGTTTGAATAGCCTAGGTTCACTGCCGAAAAGATAACTTTAAGAATTCGTTCACCTTGCTGTGGTTAAAAAACAAAACAAATGAATGCATCTGTCAATCTTTTTGCAAAATGATTTCTATTTTACGTAAAACGATCGCAAATAAAAGCGTTTGCGCTCAATTTCTTCAATAACTTCATAAGGCATGCATGAAAAATACTATCGAGATGCTGCGGGTGAGTAAAAGCCAAGTTTGGCAACACTTAAAAATCGAGCTGAATCGAAAGACTCTGATTCTGCTTGCAATCATTCTGCTGCAGTCAATAAATATAAAAATATGTATATTCTTATAATCAGAGCCAGGAGTTTTTCGTTTCTGCAAAAAACGCGATTTGTTTAATTACAAGTTTTTTCTTGCAGATGTGTACATTTAAGCACATTTTTCAGTGATTTCGTTAAATAGTAAAAATTCCTAAATCTCAAAGTGCCAGAATTGCAAATCTTTGTACAGATCAACTAATTTGAAGTTGAGGTCTGGGGAATCCCAAGAAAAAGGGTCTGCTGAGATATGCCAGGGATCTATTCTTTGAGACTTCACCACTTGGTCTCAAGGTTGCTGCATCCTTGTTTATGGTCAGATAGAAAACCAATAGAGATATCCTTGGAGGGGAGAGTGAGTCTTGGCATGTTATCAGTCATTTAACTTGAAAGGAAGAGACATTGGACTTTTGTGCGGTTGTCATCAATGGTCATTTACTTTGAAGATGGGCAGGGGGTCAGAGCTACTGTCTTATTATACTGATAGACCATTTCTTTATTCTGATTCTTTATAATCATGGTATAAAAGCTTTGTTTTATCGTGCAATGTCAAACAGCGACTTTTTTGTAAATTTCCACGCCAATTCACCACTTTTTGGTATTTATCATGAGAATTTTTGGTTTTATTATCACCACAAACTCCTGGCTCTGCTAATAATCAAAGGTATATTCTTCTGTATGTAGCAGAAAAATCCATCCACCGTTTACTTCAAGCCCTGTAGTAAATGCTTAGTAAATTACCGATTCACTATTTTTTTCAGTCTCGAGTACGATCCAAAATCAGCAGACTGTGAAGAAAAGAATTTGAAACATTTTGAAGAATTTGCAGATCTAAGCAATATTCCTAAGGTATGGTACCTACCTAGATCTACATTTCTCTACTGAGTAACAATTTCTTTTTTTTTAATTCGTAACACTGCTGCATTTGACGCTCTTTGTTGTCAAGGATTCTTTGCTACGCCAAGAAGTGATCGCTCTTCTGCAAGCAGCCGCCACCAACAGCACCGACGAACACAAGACAGACGGAGTGTTTGGTTCTGAGGACTTGCACTATTTCCTGGACATAGACATGGCTGTGCTCGGATCGGAGCCAGATCAATACACAAGTTACACTGGCAAAGTGCGGGAAGAGTACTCGTTCTTGCCTGATGCTATTTACCAAAGCCTTCGACTGAAGGTGGGTCTTTAAAGAAATCAGATTTTTTTTTTTTTTTGTTAATTGGCTGATAATTTTATCTCTTGGTTACCAAAATTAAGGAACATATTTAAAAACTAACTTAGAAAATGGGCAATGAATCTTAATGCCAATTAACGGATACAAATTTACGGGTTTCTTTATCAAGGGTGAAAGGCAAAAGCTCGGGTGATTTGGCATTACATTATTTAGTACTAGAGCAAGACTACCCGTTTTTGCTTGACTTGGCTTTTTCATTTTTGCGCGCTTTTTGGACACTGTGCGCTCAGTGGGACCATACCACCCTTAGAATATCACTATTTAGTAATTTTTTCTCAAACAATTTGGTATTCAAGAAGCTGTGGCTTTAATTTGATGCTTGCACGCTTTCCTTACAATGCTAGTTCCTGGAACGTGAAGGCACTTTACTTACTGTACCTACCAGTCTTTGCTTGCTTCTCTATATCCTGCAGTTAATTTTTACTCCATCCAAAATTGTTTCCATTGATAACAGAATGTTTGGTTTCTCTTGCAGGTCTTGCAGAATTTCTTGCAGATCCCCAATATTTTTGCAAGTAAAGAGTTTCGTGAGAAGTTTGAAGACCAAGCACGACAAAATATTCAATCAGAAGTCAAGTCATTGATGCCTTAACTTCCTTGTAATTTTACAGAGTCATTTTAGAGTAGGTAACATTACTTAAGACAGTGCTCGTTACCAAGTTAGTAATACTGGTAATACCTTTATTTTACAACATATCGTTTAATTCTTCATTGCAAAAACACTCACGTATATTGCAAGTTACAATCTTACCAAAATCATTACCAACCAAAAATATTTTCAATTTAAAAAATTGAGAAGAAATCATTTTTTTGGCTTATTTGACTGGTTTTCCCAGTGAAAGAGTGCACAGGGAGTGGTTTGCATGTTCGACTGGGCATGTGACTCAGCCCCAGTACAACCTTCTCCTATTCTATAGTAAGCAGGGTTGCTTACTCTCTGGCCGCTTCCAGTGCTATTTTCTTGCTCGACGGTGCAATAGGAAAACAAAAGAATGCATTGACAGCACATGCACTAAATGCACATCACCTGTTCAGGTGGGAGCGCTCGAAGCTGGTGCTACCTCGGTTAAGAAAATGGCGTCATTGAGCAAGTTACAAACCCGTCCTGGTGCAGGCCAGCCGAAAACGCCATAAGTATGCCTAGATCTAACAAATAGGTCATTATAGGACGTCCACTCATGTGTATTCCTTTTCTATACGTTATCGTTCAATAAGCATTATCGTTTTTTATCCGTTAGCTTTGATAGCATAAACTTTGCTGTGAATCTAATCTATGATCAATGGGAAGATGTTCTTATGTCCTGCCAATGTTCAAATAACTACTCACACTGCAACACTGCCTGAGCTTCATAGCAAATAATGTTAAAATTAGGTAATCAATGTTAATTGTCAATTGTGATATGAAACTAGTCAGTTTGTCACGCTAGCATTGAGTTTTCTAGTCATTTTTTTCACTGGATATATATCAAGTGTACCTCATGCAGGTGAATGTTTACTTTGTTCGTGCGACTTGTTGCTCCTGGAGGGATTTAAGTGTGATAGATGGCATGTGAATAACACTAAACAGAATTTCCTGTGTTAAAATGGTAAATTTAATTGTTGCCCCATCACAAGATTTTAATTAAACCTGCAATTTTGCATATTATAAAATTGCACAAGCATGCTGTGATTCATGTTTAAACTGTGACTTATTGATTCTTCTATGCAAGAGATTAATATTTCAATTCCTTTACTCTATGAAGAGGTCATTCTTGTTACTATGTTACCATCTTCCTTAGGAGCACCAGGACAAAGATCCACATACAATTATTTATTTATAGAATGTGATCTCATTGCTTGTTGTCCTTGTTTATTATATTTTTAGTAACAATTCAGGTTTTTTTTGTTATCTTATAATAATTGCATGAATCCATGCATATGTGACCAACCTCGTAGCACTAAGCCGATTAAAATTATTCCAACGAGTCTGAGGACATAAGGTCAGTGTAAGGATCCACGGATTTTGCAGCACCTGCGATTCATGGAAAGACCCATAAATGGACAGGCAGCGAGCAATCTCTCCAATTTACGCAACATCAGGGTTGAACACCCTGCTGAACTTTTTTGGCATCTCAGGTGTGTGCATCGAGAAGGCCAACGACCTCTTCCTCTGGCTTGTCAACTTTCTTGCTTCAAGGGGTTTTGAGAAGGTAAGTACCATTTCTAGGGACAAGCACTGCAAAAGTGTTTCTCATATTGAAATATGCAATAATCTCAAGTAAACCCAACTGTAGAAGCTCATTGTGAAGAAGGCCGTTATCTACTTTGTAGGTCAACGTACAGAGAAGTGCCCAACAATCGAGAAAAATTCATTTTTTTCAATATCTCATAAAGATATTTTAATTTCACATTCTGCCTGTGAAAGGGTAGAAAATGAAAATGGATGTAAAATTGTATTGCATGAGTTTTGGTTTCCTAGGTGTTTTCCACATAGGAGGTTGAGCCAGCAAGCAAATAATGTTTGGGGCAATCGGACTCCAGCTTTGCAGACTGGGGTAAAGGATCTCCAAAGGCCAAAGACGACGACAACGACAAAATTTGATAACGACGCTTCGCATTCTTGCCTGTTTTTCCTAGACAACCACTGTTGTCATGCAGTCATCATTGTGACAAAGAATATCTGCGCCCTGGTCAAGGTAGGTCATGAGGACTCGACGATGTCTTGCTCATCAGTAACCTATCACATCGTAGCACTGTCGCCAGTTGTGAACTTGTACATATTTATTTATTTTCATAGACATGTCCTTGGTGAAAGAACATTATGAAAGTACCTTTGCGCTGATTTTATTGAAACGCAATCGAAAGCAGTATGAGTACTTTTTAATGCGTTTATAAAACCAAACGATATTTGTAAACCTACTCGATAGGCTTTTTAATTTCACCACGCTTTTATTCAAACACGATGCATTAGTTTGCATGTTCGGATCCAGAGGGCAGATCAATTGAGGTTAGGTACATAATCTCAGCGATTGAGACCAATATCCATCTCGGCGTTTGTAGACTTTTTGAAGCGCAATGCTCACAGCTGATTTTTTCATTCATCGCGCTTTTATTTAAATTAGTTTGCAAGTTCGAATCCAGAGGGCAGATCGATCGAGGTTCGGTACATGATCTCAGCGATTGAGACCAATATCCATCTCGGCGTTTGTAGACTTTTTGAAGCGCAATGCTCACAGCTGATTTTTTCATTCATCGCGCTTTTATTTAAATTAGTTTGCAAGTTCGAATCCAGAGGGCAGATCGATCGAGGTTCGGTACATGATCTCAGCGATTGAGACCAATATCCATCTCGACGTTTGTAGACTTTTTGAAGCGCAATGCTCACAGCTGATTTTTTCATTCACCGCGCTTTTATTTAAATTAGTTTGCAAGTTCGAATCCAGAGGGCAGATCGATCGAGGTTAGGTACATGATCTCAGCGATTGAGACCAATATCCATCTCGACGTTTGTAGACTTTTTGAAGCGCAATGCTCACAGCTGATTTTTTCATTCACCGCGCTTTTATTTAAATTAGTTTGCAAGTTCGAATCCAGAGGGCAGATCGATCGAGGTTAGGTACATGATCTCAGCGATTGAGACCAATATTCATCTCGGCGTTTGTAGACTTTTTGAAGCGCAATGCTCACAGCTGATTTTTTCATTCACCGCGCTTTTATTTAAATTAGTTTGCAAGTACGGATCCAGAGGGCAGATCGATCGAGGTTCGGTACATGATCTCAGCGATTGAGACCAATATCCATCTCGGCGTTTGTAGACTTTTTGAAGCGCAATGCTCACAGCTGATTTTTTCATTCACCGCGCTTTTATTTAAATTAGTTTGCAAGTACAGATCCAGAGGGCAGATCGATCGAGGTTCGGTACATGATCTCAGCGATTGAGACCAATATCCATCTCGGCGTTTGTAGACTTTTTGAAGCGCAATGCTCACAGCTGATTTTTTCATTCATCGCGCTTTTATTTAAATTAGTTTGCAAGTTCGGATCCAGAGGGCAGATCGATCGAGGTTCGGTACATGATCTCAGCGATTGAGACCAATATCCATCTCGGCGTTTGTAGACTTTTTGAAGCGCAATGCTCACAGCTGATTTTTTCATTCACCGCGCTTTTATTTAAATTAGTTTGCAAGTTCGGATCCAGAGGGCAGATCGATCGAGGGTCCCAAGTTTGCTAACGTTTAAATGAAAGGCGTCTAACTTGACGGTGGTAAGTTTGTTGCAGTTTGTAAGGTTGTCGTACTAAAATACCAAATAACAAACGGACTTATTTAATTTACTAATATAAACTAAAACAAGTTGTCTTGGAAGTAAATTCAAGATACCACAATGAAAACTTGTGACGGTGCACTCCCCCTAGATCATTTCTCATCCTCCACTCACCTGCTTAGTTTTCGCAATAAGTTGGGCCCTGCTAAATCCGAGAATCCATCCTAGGGTGGTACAAATCTTTAAATCGTCGCCTCCCAAGAACCATCAACCCTTGCCAAGCGTTCCGTATTTGAGCAGACTGCACACTGTACAGATTGGGAGCAGAAAGAGATAAAACTGATCGCAACAGGAATCAAGAAATTTATTGATATTATTAATTCTTCGTGATATCTTGGCTTCACCTACCCGAAGCGCTTGTGGCTTTTTGAGAACATGGAGTGATGCAATGAGTTTGCAAATGCAGTAAAAAGTACTAATGCGTTCGCTTGCATGCCAATACTCAACTTAAAGCAAAGTATAATGCATACATAATGTACTTACACCTTAGAGAAAAGAATACGGGTAGTATTCTTTTCTAACCCGTATTCTTTTCTCTAAGCTTACACCTTAGATATGTCTATAAAAATGTATAAATATGTACAAGTTAAATGCACAGCGATATGGCGTCATAACTAATAATTTCCATAATATATCCATGTAGCCTTTTCTGTCGCCCTGATTGTGGTAAGCGGCATCCATGTAGCAGGCTTGCAGCAACCGAATAGTGCGGAGTTTTGGCATTTGGGTCTTGCACCCATTTTCCCGGCTGCCATGTTCGGCCATATGATCTCACATATCAGCTGCACTGTTATTAAGCAATATGTAGAAGGAGAATTCCACATCAGGGAAACCGGGACCAAACTCGGCTTAGAGCGTAGTATTTTGCTAGGAGGTACTAGTATTTTGTAGGAGGTAAGGAGTATTCTGGGGTACTATTGCAATTGACGCCGTTCTTATGGTTGAGTGGTAGAAGCCATGGACCTCGCATGCGTCATGTGCTCCAGGATCAAATCCCACGTAAGCGATGATGCGATGATGTCATGTGATTCTAGTGCAAATCACTCGGGAATACACTTTCTAGAAATGTCTCTGATTTCTATAATTCTTTATTTATAATTACAGTACACTAGTCTGTGGCAATATATGAAATAAAAAATACTGAATCTAAATTTTAACAACAGTGCTTCATAAGTTGTTTTGTATGTACAATTGCATATTTTAAACTGCTGCCAAGAGTTTGAATGTATCTACCATACTTTTCATGCATTAGAAAATGGAGTAAAATAACATGATTTAATAGTGATTCTTAACGAAAAAAAGTAATATCATTCTAATATGCAGACATTGGCAGATAACTCTCAGTAGTTTGATGTTGCATTATAGTTTGCTCCATCCAAAGAAAGTTTTTATAAAACAACCCCTTAAAGGATTTTGCACTTTTTAAACAAATTGAAAATATAACACTTAATTACGCCAAGGCACTGCTATTAAAAGAAAACAACAACAAAAAACCTTAGGTTTATTATTCGTGTTACTTGTCATCAAATATCAAATTACTTATCAACTATATGAACTAGTATTAAAATGGCAGTGGTTCATATTATCCTAGATTTTGGCAAACATTTTACCTTTAATTGTGTACCAACAAATAACATCATTCAAATCCCGTTTCTGAATCTCATGGTGTAATCAAGGCTAATCAAGGCTAATTAACTTAATATAGGGTTAATTAATTTTCATGCAGAACCACAGCGATGATTAATGATGACATAACGACCATAAAAACCAAGACTACAAACGCATTAAGATTTTGAAAATACTCTGTAAAAATGGCACACATGTGGATATTACTCTTTTAAATAAATGATCACCGCCCAAAACCACAAACCACAAAACCTGTACACAGTGGTTTGTATCACTGATAATATAAATAAGTTTTACTTCATCAATTTTATTTATCAATTCGAAACAAGCTTGTCTAACATCTTGGGCACTGAATCAACTTTTTGGAGCAAACAAAAACCACTTAAAACTATAATTAAAATACGTAGAAATGATTTATTAATTCCAGCTTTAAGTGAGCAAGTTATTGCAGAGCTACAGTTTTCCGATTTATCCTGAACATATTTCCATTCAGCTAAACTTGTGCGCCAATAAACTAAAATTATGGACCTAATGTGTTTGAATAAAAATATTTCGAAAGTTAAGCAAGTAGCAAGATTAAGAGCAAAGTTGTTTTCTGTGTTAGTTACATTTTTTTAGCTCTCTTATCGATCATTAAGATTCTGCAATATCTTGCTCGTCTATAGCCTTAGTAAAAAAGTAAAAGCATTCATTTAAACAAAATATGAATTTTAAAACAAAACAATTTTAACTTATTAAATGGTACCTATTTGTAGGTCGATGAGTAAAAATAAAATGTGGCAATTTAGCTAGGTATATGTAGAGCTACGGATGATTTAAATCGTCTCAATTTGGAGTTCCTCCGTTTAGCAAAAGCTGAAACTGAGAATTTAAAAAACTGGTTGACATAAAGATTATTTCGTCACGTTCACTTTAATTCAAAGGTATGCACCACATTTTTCATTTCATTGTTTCTTAGCGAATGTTTACTGGCACACTTGATAAGAGGTTCTATCAATATAAATATTCTCGTAAAAGGTTTTCGACATAACTTATAAGTCCACCAATTTATGAACGTCAACGCAGCGATATATGATTAGACTATTATTTCTCACCATATAACAGCCACTGGATATACACCGCTCAGTGAGCTTGGAGTGATAGCCACGCTTATCAGTGTAGGGTTTTTGGGGGCTGGCGTTGGGGCGGGTGACTAGCTCATTTCCTACGCAAGGATCGACTGTTTGTACCTGAGCGGTCAAGGTGTGGCCCGGTAGAAGGTAGTTGGCCCGCTTGCGTGCAAGACTTGCAGCAGAAGCGTGCATAGTACTTGTGGGTGCAATACTGCGCTTGAACGATCAGCTGGCAGTTGGCAAAGAATGGGTTGTCTGTGCAGTTGGGATGAATATACAGACCTGAAACGAAACCAAAAACAAATAGATTGTCAGTTACTTCTGATAAGCATAGTTCCAAAGCTAGTTTTTACTGTGAAATTATAACAAAAATTAAACAAAAAAATCAATTACATCCTTTTGCAACATTTGCATCCTCAACTGTGGTCGGTTTAATTTGAACCTTAGTCTGCATTCAAGTACAATTATTGCCGCAAAAATGAACATACCTTGTACAGATATATTTATAGAGCTGGTGGATGATCCAAACTGATTTGCAGCTTCACACCTGTACATCCCAGAATCGGAGCCGTTTGCTCGCACAATCAGAAGGCGATTACTCTCTGAAAAATGTGAATTTTCACTTTATTTAATAGACAGAAAAGAGAAAAGGAAAAGACTCACTACCTTTAAACAAAAGAACCCATGCTTAGGCTAACAATTAAAATTGTACACGAGTTCCTGTTGTGTGATTTTTTCAATTACCAATAATTATTTTTAATTCTCCTGTAGCTTTAGCGACATCAGCATGGTTTCAACTAAGATTAATCATTGCTTAACTATGTTGCTACAACCTTGAAAAAGAATTTGTTTAGTCGATTATACATGCAGGCAACTAGCCTCTGACTGACATCTCCTGACTCACACAAGTCATAGTGCATATCCAGATAATGGAGTTCAGCTTCAAATAATCAGGTTTTGAACGTTCTTCCTAGAGCCTACCTGATATTTGTAGTTTTTCGTTTGATTCAATGCGCTGTTCGTCCTTGAACCAGAGGACGCGAGGCTTAGGATGGCCCTCGACATTACATAGGATCGAAACATCGCTGCCAACGGCAAAGCTACTTCGGTCTGCCGTTATGTTCGCAGACACAGGGACTGAAAGACATGATCAACCGTTGAAATAATGCATTTTACAATTAATTTTGGTAATTTTAATTAGGCAATTTTAATTTTGTGTTTCTGCACCTAAGTGATCCATAGAGAAAAAGTAGAACCTAAAACATCAGCATGCCACACATTGTATGAATTGGTTATGTTAGGTTTTACCTCTATGTCACCTTCATTATCTTGTGTTATTTGTATTATTTTACAAACGTCATTTTACATTTACCAACATGCTTCTCAATACAATTCAATATGAAGACAGACCAGCACAGTTAATTGCTATGTTTGAGACCTCTAAGCAATGCGCTACTTACCAATATAAATACGAGGTGTTTCCTGGCCTGAGGATACATCGCGATCGGTTGGCTCTGGAGGGGAAGGTGCAGGAGGGGTGGGTCTCTCGGCTGGGGGAGGGGGTGAAGGCGGGTTTGGCCGGGTAGGCCGGTAAGGGTAGCTAGGCCTGGACGACTCGGGTTGGGCATCGGTGCCGTTTTCAGGCCGCCGCTGCTGCACCAAGTACTGCATGTATGCCTCGTCCTCAACATTTGTCGAGTACACTGGACCAACCGACTGAACGGTGATTGACCACGATGCCGCTTTGCCCAAACCGTTGTACGCCTGGCACGTGTACGGCCCTAGCTGGCGCAACGTGATCGTTCGGATGTAGAGCGAATAATCGCGACGTTGGTCGAAAAGCTCCGAGCTCAACGGCAACATGCGATCGCCCCGCCACCACGTTACAGAAGGCCGTGGGAATCCGATCGCATAACATTGTAATGTGGCGGGGATTCCCAGTGTAACTACTACGTAAGTGTTAGGCTCGCCAATTATCTCGGCTGGCTTGGAAACGGGGTCTATAAAAGAGTTAGTAAAACAAACACCCATGCTGTTAAGTGGTTAATGTTATGTTCGTTCCAGACACCAATTAATAATTTGTATTAGCTTTTTATGAAAGAAGAGGAGTTAAGAGTTACGTGAATCATAGAGTATTTTATGAGAGCAATGTGCAAGAAGGTGCCTGTGGGAAACTAATCTCGAACCTGTGATCCGAAGCTGTACTTCTCCCTGTGCGGGCTGTCCCACTCCGTTGTCAGCTGTGCAAAGGTAGCGCCCTGCGTCAGAGCGATAAAGACCTATGATCTGCAAAGACCCGTCCAAAAGCAACTTGTGCCGGCCTCCAGTGCCATTTATCTGAAATAAACATTAAAAAAATAACAAATATATTAGTTATGCTTGAGTAGACTGAATATTATTTCTTGTTCATACTTTTATTACCTCCTAACACACTCTTTCATCACTATGCTGAATGTTCAATGCATTGAACTCAAGCCTACTTGAATAAGAAAATACAGCACAAATATCTCACAGCCCAAGCCCTACGTGTTTGAGGAGAAATGTGATAAAACTTTTGCGTTTCTAGGAAAACCACGTGAGCTGCAAATGCCTCCTGCTCACCAAGCCTTCCTCGTTCCTCCATGTGACAGTTGGAGTTGGAATTCCGCGGGCATTGCACCGCAGAGTAGCGTAGTTTCCTTCTTCAGCCTCGACGTCGCGCTCTGGAACCTCCACTCTCGGCTGGGTTTCTAAATCACAGAGAACAATCACAATGCACAATCAATCACACTTTGTAATTCTTCGCTCGGTCACCAAATCCTATGGTAGACGTTATCTACATAATGCATAATTATGATTGTAAATTTCCTCTGTTGGTTTCTATTGTTTTGATACCAATATCACAATCGTTCCCATATATTATGCAAAATACATATACATATAAATGCATGCATTTGAAATGATATTCCATACAAAAAAGGTAAACTGTGAAATAGGAACGAGAAATAGAAGAGAAAGAAAAAGCTTGCAGCTATCTTGCAACCAATTTTTTATTTAAGGTATTTGCTAACCATTACAGTCAAAAGCTAAAAAGATAGCTGCTACAGCAGACATATTCTTTGCTTTCCTATTGTTACTAAACTAACAAAGACTGTCTCATTGGGAAATCCCAGTTTGTTTGCCTGTTTCTATCCCCAATCTTGTGCCAAACTCTGCCTACCAACGGTCACATAAATGTCATGGTGGTCAAGGAGATATTAAGATTTAAGTAATCTCTTGTAGTGGAAACAAGACAAAGGATGCTCACCTGGTCTGTACGGTCCAAGTTGGTCAACCACTCGCGGTGGCGGCGGCTCAACCGGTTGAGGTTGGCGCTCGGTGGCCACGCAGGACGTACCACAGTCGTGAGGACAGCACTTGCCCTGGCCGTCGCAGTCAGCGTCCGAGTTGCACTCGCGCACGCAGTTGGCACTGCCGGGTGTGAACGCTGGGCACGCTCCAGCCTTGACGCCTGCCAGGAAACAACCAGTCAGTCCCCTACTATACAAAGCATTTTTGCTTTATTGAGTGCATTTTTTAACTATGTACATTTATTTATTCAAAAAATGTATGGTCATCAGTAGATCAACCCAGCGTTGAGCTTTGTTAGCCTACCAGCATGTTGGCAGATTGTTTACCACCAATGCTGGAAGACCAGTGCCAAGTCTAGAACTGCTGCAAGAAGATTATGTTGACAGGTGTAGGGCAGCTTTAGTCTAGCATCTAG
Source organism: Protonemura montana (assembly GCA_947568835.1). NCBI lineage: Eukaryota > Metazoa > Arthropoda > Insecta > Plecoptera > Nemouridae > Protonemura > Protonemura montana. The sequence continues at coordinate 6,590,645 of OX387605.1, forward strand.
TGAATCGGGGTTCTGTTTTATAGGTGTACGGACATTTTTAAACGAGTATTGCTGAAGACATAAAAGTGAAAATTAAATCATTTCAATAGGAGAGAATTGCTTAAAACCATAAAGCTGAATTTTCTTATGAAAGATACAGAAAAGTGCAAGAAAGATAAACATTAAAAAGAAAAAATTAAAAAAAGAATGCAACAATCAAACGCACCTGGGCGACAGACAGCGCGGAACTCGGTGTTGCCAGTCTCTGGGTTCTGGTACAGGTCAATGGCACACTGCGTTCCATCCTCGCAGGTGTGCCCCTCGCAGACGTCGTGGCAGCGGCAGCGTTCGCAGCTACTACCGTCCACGAACCGTTCGATGCCGTACGGACAACGCAGGCGGTTGCAGTTGTCAAGCGCTGCACGGCACGCCGTTTCCACTTGCGGAGTGTCCACCTTAATGTGTGGGGTGTCCGTTTCGATCTCGTTGATTGCTGTCGAGAACAAGGGGCTTGTCATTTCTTTGTTAGCCTCGGCGGTTTTACATCTTATGAAGAAACAGTATTTAGTTCCAGTAAAATATAAGGAAAGAAAAATAATTTAAGGTTCCTTTTGTCTATGGATATGGGTTAACAATAAACAGTAACTAGATACAAACAAAACTTTACTAAATGGAATGTAGCAGTGAAACTAATTAGCCAAAATTTGGGTAGAATTCTAATTATAACCCAGAATAATAAATAGGGATATATTGCAGATTGCTGCTTTATTTTGTTGCTGTATTGTGAACACAGAAGTGTCTCCAAGTGTCTTTCTTGATCTTTCACAAACAGGAACTTGGCCCAAACCCCCTAGCTACCCAAGCAGATACCATGCAAGTGACAAAGTAAGAAATCCAAAGATCTGTAAAAACTTAACAAGACAATTTCAATAAGTGTAAAGAGTTGGAAAGAGCTAAGCAACAGAAATGGCAGGGAGAGCATCATAGACCCCGCGAGAACTCACGTCTGCTGGGTTGCGGCTGAGTCGGAAGTGGTTCCTCCACTTCTGGTATCTCGTCAACTTCCGAAGGGGTGTTAGTGCAGAATGTTAGACACGTTTTGAAATCCTTGAATCGGTTAAAGTTCCCAGCGCAACCAGTGTAGATGAAGGGACTACACGTTTGCTGATATTCGTCATAGTACCAACGCTTATAGCTTTCACCCGTGCATGGGCCTGGATCTACTGGCTGCCTGCACACCGCTACAAGAAAGTTAGTAGAGTTAGTTTAGAAAAGGAAACTTAGCATACTATTTAGTTAATTAGTAAGTACACAGCTATTAAAACAGGAACCATGTGAGAATATTTATAATCCAACAAATATCCCTAGTGATTCTCTCAAGTTTCTCAATATTGTCAAGTCTAAAATAAATTTGCTGGCTGGAATTCCCACATCCTAAACTCAATCAAAGAGGAAATGAAAATTTCTGTCAATAAAATTGTTTCGACTTCGAAATGTGGCCTTATTCTGCTGCGATAGACTAGTTGGTCTATTGACTAGAACAGACAAGAGCAACATCAACAAAATGGAGCCTGTCATTTAGAGAAGTTACAGAATAAGGTTCCAGGTGAGAGAAGCACCTCTACAATCCAGTTGATATTACGAAGAACGTCACAGATTCACTACTTGTGGTTTGGGAATCTACCAAACATATCAGCATTATGTAGATGGGTTTTGTTGGATACCTTCGTGTGAGACAGCAGTGTTGTTGCCCTGCGGGATCGGTTCCTGAAGGTGCAGACAGACTGACTCGCACTCCTCAACGGTGCTGAAGCGATTTCCGTTACCACTGCACCCGCCGTAGACAAATTCCTCGCACGTACGACGCGACTGGTCGAAATAGAACTTCTGAAAGCGCGCGCGGCACGGGCCAACCTCCGGCGGGACACTGCAAACATCTGCGCCGCAACCACGATAGAACATTGAGATAATTAACAGTCACTATTTGGCTAGGTAAGCAGTTTGAAAAAACTGTACTAGTGTGGTTACATATTTTTGAGTTTTCATGTCAGGAATTGTCTACATTTTTTTCTTTTGTGTGGCTCTACAGTTCACATGAAAAGTCAAATTGGACTTCAAATTTTCAGTAACCCTTTTTACAACAGAATAAACTTTCTTCATAAAATACTAAATGGGTTCAATGTGCACTTCTTCAGGAAAGGTATTTTGAAGCAAACAAAAGAAAGTACAGCCATAACCTTCATACAGACACGCATTTCTTAGCCTACTAACGTACCAAGTCCTGAGAAGCGTCCACACTGTCGTTCGCACTGCTCCTCTGATTCGAACCGGTTTGCATTCCCCTCGCAGCCGCCATAAATGAACGCTGTGCAGGATCGTCGCCGCTCGTCGTAATACCATGCGGAGGTGCTCCCGCTGCATGGTCCGGGATCGACAGGTGCTCGGCAGATGTCGGCGGGAACCACTTCATTTTCCCGTTCAGAAGGAACACGCTCCGGGCCTGTGGTCACCGGTGACGCATTCTTCTTGCAGCGGTCTTCGCACGTGCGCAAGTCGTTGAACTTATTCGCGTTGCCCTGCGGAAACGAGTTGATTGTTAAGACAAGGGAATGAAAACGGAGGAAATAAATTAATAAACATTATTAAATAAAAAAATCTTTATATGGAGAACAATTGGAACTTCACATTTCATTTCACATGAAAAAGTATGCTGGTTTTATATAATTAAATATTTTGTTTTGGGATTTTATTCTGCAATGGAGTTGGTTACCAAAAGATGAAAAGTTTTAAAGTTTGGGAAAAGTTCCCAATCAACAGCGAAAAGATTTTCATGGACCCGTTCAGAAAATGTTTGGTTTTAATTGGCAAGTCGTTCTATTATATAGTTTGCCATTACAGTACTAGAGTGAAATTATTATTGCTGAAATGTATGACACAGCACACAACTTTGCCAATACTATTTCTAGGAAATATCAAATCCCAAGCAATAAAACTGGTTGGTGGAACATGGCAGTACCTGGCAGCCCCCGTAGTCAAACTCGAAGCACGAGTCTGCACCGTGGTCGTAGTAATATAGCTGTTGGGTGCCGCTGCATGGGCCGACCACCACCGGCAGGCCACATAGATCTGCGGGGAGAGATAGTCAGTAAGACCATATTCGGAAAACATCGGTTAGACTTTGTAGCCACAGTGCCAGACAGCTTATGCCGCTTTTTTAAATGCAGTGGATTGTCTTGTAATCACGATGTCATCCTCGTGATCACTTTCATTTACACAGCCACCTCCTGCCATCATAGATTGCATTCTTGCTGAGCCTGTACACCGGCCAAATTCCTGAACACAGTTGCAAGCTACCCTTATTGAAATCACCACGGTCGCAAGCTACCCTTACAGCATTGGCATTGAAATCACCCTGACGCAACCCTGTATACTCACCTGCATTTAATCTGCTGACCTGCTTACTTACGACTTCTAACGAGGATACCAGAGTGCGTTGAGTGGTCTCATATTAACTAACTAAGGGTTGTTTCCCAATTCAACCTTCAAAAGTGCACTGTTTGCAGATGTGTACAACTCCTACAGCTGCACTTGCCAGTATTCAAAGAGCTGCTCACAATGGAAGCGACACAGTGTTAGACTAGACTTGATCAGGCTTGGCTTGAATAAGCCTACGGTTAGACAAATAATTCTGATTGTTATAAGGACACAGAATTCCTTACTTCTCGTTCTGAATGTTTTAAATACATAGAACTCTTTAAATCACTTTCGTGATTATATATTATGAATAATTTATACTTTCAACTTAATGTTTGTAGTTCAGTTTAAAAATTGGCATACTGCCTGTCAAACCCTAATATTGCTTTCCTCCGAAGTTTCGGTTTTCATTGAAATATCAAGGGAAACCCATGATATTGTAACGGAAAATTGTGCTTCATAAAAGTGGCAAAAAAAGCCAACAAGATCCTTTTAGCTTTTGACCAATTCCAAAATTTCCACACTGAAACATAATCCCATTGGGCTGACATCTGATTGACTGTGACCATATGAAGATGAGTCTTGAACTGTCAGTTATTTTCCTAGCCAAACATTGTAAAACTTGCCTTCAGTAATATGTGATAGATACTATTCATGTGAGAATAATCTTCCATTTTTGCAACAGAATTCAACATTGTGTGCTGGTTGAACTGAAATAACTCGCCAAAAATGTTTGTACCTTGAACGTTCCCGCAGCGCTGTTCGCAGTCCTGGCGTGAACCAAATCGGTTGGCGTTACCGTCGCAGCCACCGTAGAGGAACTGCTTGCAAACTCCGTCTCGGCTGTCGTAGAACCACTGGGCCCTAGACACAATAAAAAGAGCTGCTATCCATGTCTGTGCTTGCTCTCATGACAATCCCATAGCAAGCAAATTGTGATTTATCACTTCATAGTTTAGGTGTCCCTCCTTTTCCATAAAAATAACCCACTTGGTGATTTGCTCAGGGCATGCGGCGCATGCCCTGACCACACGCCCCTGAAGTTGATACATTTTGGACCTTTAAATGGACCCATAAGCTTGAGTATTAAAAAATTATCTTATGTTTTGTAAGCCCCTTAAATATTTAAATGCTCTGCAAGACTTCTTAAAAGAACAGTATAATTGGACCTACCTGGATTCTTGGCATGGGCCAGCATCGTCGCGCAAGAAACAGGAGTCAGTGCGGAATTCTTGTGCCGGAGCAACGGTAGTGAGTGCACTCTCACAGCGTCGCTGGCAGTCGTCCTGCGTCTGGAAGTTGTTCGTGTTTCCGCCACAGCCACCAAAGTAGAACTGGCGGCAGCGTACCTCGTACGAGTCGTAGTACCACCGCTCCGTGTAGTTGTGGCACTCGCCGGCAATGGCAGGGAGTAGGCACACGTCTTGCTCTGCAAACCGGAACGAGTGCGTAAGAGAGAAGAAGATGAAGAAGGGAAGTGTAACAGGGAGGGAAAAAAGCCAAGTAAAACTTTTGCACCAGAGTGCCAATTCGTGCAAATCTAGCAAAAAATCAAAATGCATAAAAAGTGCAGTCTTACCAAAATTTGTAAAAAAAAGCAGGCAAGTTGAATTCATTTATATGGTTTTTGAAAGCTACTGTGTAAAAATCTATGCAAGTAACTTTTGTAGGTAATTTTTTTTAAATGTAGGTGAAATGACTTCTGCAAGATCTCTTGTGTGTACTGGTTACCGGTCTGTTTCATGTAGGTAGGCAGACAGAGTAGGTGTAGGTATATATTTTTGCTTGTGATTTTGTATTTATTGTATTTTGTAACATGTGGCGTACTTGAGTTTGAATCTTGGTAAGAGGGAGTGCAAATTGCAAAAGACGTTACAACACTGAATTCTTGTCAAAGAATTGTAATAGGTCTAAATAGTTAATAAATGGCCATCCCCAACTATCCGTTTCCAGAGTAAGGTACTCATGTTTGAAATCGTGTAGATAGTGAAACTCACCAACTTTAGGCGGACAGTCTGCCATGCAAGCCTCTTGGGTGTCAAACCTGTTTCCATTCCCGTTGCAACCCGAGTAATAGAACGGCATGCATCGGTTTTCAGATGCATCGAAGAACCAATTCGGCAACCGTTCGTCGCAAGTACCGACTTCGCGTGGCAGAGCACACAAATCTACCACCAATGAATGGCTAGAGTTAGTTCACCATAGTTTCCCACAAGATTGTTTAGGTCACAAACTAAATAAAATTGTAATCGTATATAAAATACTTTTTGACGGGCCAGTCTTACCACGGAATAAATTTGCTTCGACAGTAAATAATTATGTATCCAAAGTACAAAGTGGAGTCAGACCAGCAAAGAATGAATTGTGATAACCGTGCTCAGTTATTTTAAGCACTGTGTTTAAGCCAACTATCCTCAATTCTATTTAAATAAAACGTTCTTTTCAAATATACTTTCAAAGTCAACAGCAAATTACTTCATGCAGTAAAACTGACCCCTATTAATTAGCTTTTAGCAGGTGAAAATACATGGTGATGATTAATTAGAGATTACGATTAGTGCCACACCATGGGCCACACCAAAAATTATTCAGCAACAAATTCCGGAAAAACTTTCGTGCATCATTCCGTTTGACAGGCAGTTGCGTTGCGCAGTGAATTTCCGTGCATGTTGCAAACAACCACACAATAAAAAAAAATAAAAATGGAATGATGAATACTTTCTGCCACCTATTGTTGATTAAGCAACATCAGAAGGGAACAGTTTCAAGTATAATTAGTTGCTAGACCTAAAGTAAGAAAGATGTCACAATGTTAGCAAATAATGCATTTTTCTGTTTTTACTCTTTGAATGAGTGAAAATATAGTTAGTCCATCACCAGCTGTAAGAAATAAGCATTGATTAAAAGAATTGAATTCTTATTAGTATCTTGTAGATTTGTAATTTTTTAAACGAATTTTGTGTAACAAATAAGATGAGTGCCTTATCCTTTGAGCAGAATTGCGACACAGTTGTGAATAAAGTGAATGAGTCGTTGCAGTTCCTTAGCAAGAAATAGCACGCCAGTGAAACAAGGACCACAGCCGTTTTCACGAGCATACTTACAAACAAACGACAGACTGAGACAGAAATGCACACAGTGACACCAAGTTATGTGATTAACAAAGAGTTTTGTGTTCGGCCAGCCATAGAGTAGTGTGCGATGCAGGCGAATTGGTGCAACAATTGATGACTGTGTAAAGGTTGGACGATAAATAAGGCATATTTCATCCGAATACCTCTCATCTTTTGTGACACGATGTGGCACCTAGACTCGCACTGGCCTCGAGTTCTGAACCTGTTCTCATTGCCTTTGCAACCACGGTACATGAACCGTCTACAAGTTTGCCTTTCGGCATCGTAAAACCAGCGCGTTATCGAACCACGACAAGGTCCAGAATCGCTCGGAAGCTTGCAAATATCGAATACTGCTGGAACAAATCGGCCAAAAGACACAGGAAACAATGTGGAGTAACCGTTTTTCATTTGTTACTTTGGCAGTCAGGAAATCTGTAGATAGCAAATGATCATTTCAATATTGACAGATAAAAATAATTAAACTGCATTTCACTGACAAAGTGCTTCTATCACAGTCCAAATTCTGTTGTTGGTATAACAATATCAGAAGATGTTATCATAATATGAAAATGTACTGCCAATTATGAGCTTGAAATTAATTCAATTACAAATTATCAATCATCAAAAGTAATTGCAGGTTGTCTGAGGTTTAACTCAATGCAGTTGTCAAAATTATATTCTATTGATCCCATTGAAATGACCATAAAATAAAATAAAACAAATAAATAATTTATCCACAAAAATGAAATAATAGAACACAAGTCTCCATCTCTATTCCTAAGAAAAATAGCATACCATTTAGTGTAAACGTAATGAAGAAACAAATTAATAAATCTGTTTAACAAATTACCTCGGCTCCTGCCAGGCTGCAAGCACTTCTGAACGCACGATGACTCGGTTCCGAAGTTGTTTCGGTTTCCTTTGCATCCGCCGTACGTGAACTCTTGACACACTTTGGTTTCGGTGTCAAAGTGCCACTTGGTAAAGTTCCCCTGGCACGGGCCTTCATGCTTAGGCTGGTCACAGGCATCTAGAAAACCCCGTTGCAAATTCACGCAAAAAACACAGGCTGGCAAGACACAAGCTTTAACATATCTTTTCTTAAGACGCAGCAACATGCTCATATCACCTTCGAATTTGTCAAACCGTGTCATTTTATTGGGGTTTACATTGGAAAATGTAAGATTTCAAGCTAGTATCGTTTTTATCTAACTTACGGGAATTTTAGAAATTTCTCACAAGTGCTCTATGCGACTCATATTTTCTTCAGCAATGCACAAGCATAAGTTACAACACTTTGGAATTTTTTTTTGATTTTTACTTAGCATTCAAAATCTAGTTTATTTTTTTAGTTCAGTGAATCTTTTCTTTATGGTCATTTTTCTACCCTGAAGTGAACTATAAATAACATTCAACAGAGAAAAGGGTGTGAAAAACACTGGATAATCCTTTTTTCTCCCAGTTGTTATATATTTTATCATTAATGACTCTACGAGATCCCACCTTTCTCGAAATAAACCAAGGATATTCAATGCAACTCCAAGGGCATGCTTTACCGGCAGTTTCGGGAGTGACACAAAGTCCTTGACATTCTTCAAGTGTCTGGAACTTGTTATTATTTCCAAGACATCCCCCGTAGATGAACTGTCCGCACTGCTTGCGTTGTGAATCGTAGTACCACATTGGATAGTAGCCTTCGCAAGGGCCCTCAACCTTTGGCAGGTGGCACGCATCTGAGAGAGAAAGCCAAAACACATAGAGTTGCACATATTTATATTTACTAATATATTTGTTATACATATATAAGTCCTCTGCTAAGAACTTATCTGGAAAGAAAGTGCTTGAAAAAAGGTCGGATAATGGCAAGATCATCGACAGTATTTTTTTTACGATATACCATGTTCCAGAGGCAGTCGATAGGTAATTAATTGCAAGATAAAAAGCCATGGTCACCTCTGCCTGGCGGCTCGACACACGTGCCCTTGCACTCTTCCTGGCTCTTGAAGCGGTTGTTGTTTCCGTCGCAGCCCCCATACCAGAATCGTGAGCAGCCACCATATTCCATGTCGAAGAACCACTTGACCGTGAAGTCTCTGCACGAGCCACGATCCTTTGCCTCCGAGCATGCCGCTGCAATGGTCAACGAGACCCCGCACAGTTAAGTATAATTTCAAGGAGATCCAAAGTAAACTTTTATCTTGTGCAGTCTAGAGATTACTGATTAATTATACTGATTAATTATACTGATGAATTGAAGTGATTGGTATTTAGTGTTATAGCTGCTACAACAACCCAACTTCTTTGACAGGGCTGTGACATCTTAAAATTAAATTTTTTGCATGGACTAGAATGGGCAAGAAAAGTTCTTGAAAATTTACTGATGGACATTTTTTTCTTTTGACCTTTGCTGCCTAAATAAATGTATAATAAGAGTTAATTGAGGAAAATGCCCAAATAAATAAATGTATTACTGGTTCTTTATGTCGCCCTGCCAGTATCACACATTTTTTGCACTATCAACTGACAATAATTTGGTATTTTGGAATCAAAAATATTTAGAAAACTTTGTCTAGACAAGAAATGTGGATGACAAGAAAATCTTGGAAGAAATGTGTCTCTGATCAGAAAGCACCTACTGAGACGGGGTCTTTCCAATCATAGTCTGAAACTATTTAGCTCTCGACTCACCGCCGGGCACCAACGGGATGTGGTCGCATCCCTCAAACTTGTCTCCTTGTGCATCGGTGATGCCGTCGGGACAGCATCCGAATCGAGAAGCGTCGCACTCGCAGCCTGCACCATCTGGTCCCTGAGCCCGCGTGCGCTGGTCTGAACAGCACCCAAACTCCGTGCTCTCACAGCCACAGCCTACGCCGGCACAAATTGTTAATGGAGAACATTCACATCTGGCGTTCCGTGCTAAGATGCCACAAGGACCCCGACACACTTTCTGGACAGGAAGCTGTTTGAAACGACAGTATATACGTATGAAAATATCTGCTCCATGGGTATTTTAATAAAAAAATATAGCTTTAAGACTGTTTTGGCACTCAGGTGCAAGGGTAAGAAAGGTAAAATGAATTTAATTTCATTCACCCAGTTAACTAACAACAGACATCTAAAATTTAAGAGCTAGCTATCAGCATTTCTATGACATATTCCTGCAGATAATTTTGAAACAACTTGCTACTCAGAGTAAAGATTCTACATCAAACCATTTTGGTTGTCCATACCCTGGTTTTGTGGCCCCTTGGCAATGGTTTCCCCATCCTGGCAACACCCAAACTGGTAGGTGTGGCACGGACATCCCTGGTACTCTGGACCAGCAGCAGGGGTGTAGCGGTTGGGACAACAGCCGTGCGGCGTGTGTTGGCACCCGCAGCCTTCGTTGCTCGCGCCCCGCGCTGCTGTTGAGTTGTCCGGGCAACAACCAAATCTGCTGTACTGGCACCCGCAACCTACGCGAGCCGGCAAAAACATTCGGACAGTGGTTTTAGTGTATGTTATGCTGTGACACTTATGCAAAAGATGTCAACACCTACTCCCATCTTCAAAACTCTTTGATTATGAAATGTCTGTGGTGCCCATCTATTCATTAACTGACTATGTTGGGTGTTGCACTACCACTGGTGTCTCCAACAAATGTAACCAATCAGCTACAATGCCATTGTGGGTTATGCCACCGGTAATCTACAGGCTTCCATGCATGACAACGTAACTGGACGTACCTTCCAGATTGGGTCCATGGGCAGGCAGGATGTTGTCGGGGCAGCAGCCATACTGGGAGTTGAGGCAGCAGCCCTCCAGGTTCTCTCCGTGCGCAGGTGTACGACCGTCGTCGCAGCAGCCAAACATCTCAGTCTCGCAAGGCATCTGGCACTCCTCAAAACTGGGTCCCATCGCTGCAAGAAGCAAAACAAACCTGTGATGAAGTCAAGGTAGGATTGCCATAGATTTTTTGGAAATTAAGAGAACCAAATCATTTCTTCTCCATTGGTATATATTTTGATAATTTAGGGTTTCAAGATTTAAATTAGATTTAATAGTAACTTTGTTTAATTCAATTAGTTTCACATCATACATTGCACTGAGCAATTTTTCTCCCCTCACACGGGACTAGACTTGACACAATACAAAGATAAAAGCCACCTGATTTTAACCGAGAAAAAAAGTATATATTTTAGAGAATTTACCAGGTGTTTCTCCATCGGGACAACAGCCGAAGTAAGACAGTGTGCAGTTGTTGTGATCGATGACTCCACAATCCTTGAAGTTGGCTCCTTTTGCTGCTGTCTCCCCGTCAGGGCAACAGCCGTGTTCCGATTCCGAGCAGACCACGTCCATTCCGTCCATTCCGGAGCCTGTTGATAAATTAAAAACTTAGAAATTGCCAGTATCATAGAGAAGTGACTTACCCACTCAAGTTAAGCACTACCTTCTAGTTGCAGCAGCACTGAATCTTAAATTTGCATTTCTCGTTTATAAATTATTTAAAAAAAAGTCGTGGTCCTTAAATTGAAAGAAATTAAAATGTTTGACAGTCAACAGAATTTCAAATGCCTACCCACAAAATTCATAATTTTAAATAAATGTATCTCTTCTCAACTACAACAGTTCTGCTTGTGTTGAACACGTTAATTCTTTCTACCCCGATTCCAGGACGCACCATCATTGTCCTCGCATCCAGCCTGTTCCGGGCCAGTGGCTGCCGTGACGTTGTCAGGACAGCATCCAAAGCGTGTATCGTTGCAAGTGTCGCATTCTCCGGATCCCTCGCACGTGTAGCACCCAGCGTGGTTTGGACCCGTAGCAGACAGGATCATGTCCGGACAGCAACCAAACCTGCGGTCAAGACATCAATCAACATCCGCGGCAATAGTTCGAGGCATAGGAATCATTGGGCTTAAAAGGTGCTCAGATTGGGGGTGGGGAGGGGGGGCAGTAAATGACTACTGAAACTGGAAGTGACCAAATTCTTAGGGCTACATGTAAGCAACACTCTTAATTGGGGTGCCCATGTAAACAAACTTGCTCCACAAATAGCCTCAGCATGCTTCCTCATTAAACGAGTGATGCAAATCTCATCGCGAAAAATAGCACTACTAATGTATTATGCATATATCCAATCGAAGTTACAATACGCGATTATTCTATGGGGAAACTGTAAGGAAACGAAAAGGCTGTTCTCACTCCAAAAAAGAGCACTAAGATATATGGTAGGGGCAAGCACAAACCCCACAGCAGAATACTATTACAAGGACACATGTAAACCACTTTTTAAAAGTTTTAAAATAATGACAATCCCTTGCCTTTACATATATAACACAATAATGTACAAATTGAATAATCTATCAAATGACAACATGGTTTTATCATCCAGGACAAGATCAAGGGGAAACATTTTAACAGACCGAATTAAATTTCAGATATCGAGAAGCAATCCACAATATGCAGGAGGTAAATTGTATAACGCGTTACCTAAAATTATCAAAGAAAAAGAAGGATTAGCTCTCCAAAAAAGGCTAAAAGAATATCTAATTGAGAGTTGCTTTTACTCAGTAAAAGAATTTTGTATTTTGTAAATTTTAAACTATAAGATATATGTACCTATATGTATGACTGTCAAAGTAACATGTATTTGTTAAATTTGTGACATTAAACGTATTATTATTATTATTATTATTATTATTATTATTATTATTATTATTGATTAGCATGGATTGTGGAAGATAAGAAAATGATTTTATTTTAACTTGTATATAGCCTGAACATTTTTAGTTGGCAGACAAAAAACAATGTATGATATTTTAAGGATGTAAACTGCCCGCAAAAATTGCTGAAATGCAGTCCTGCCTAAATTTTTTTCTTCGTCAGTGTAACCAACATTTAAAATTATTAAAAATGAATACAAGGATTGCACTTAGAAAGAGAAGTGAACAGACAAGACATAATAAATGGTTCAACAGTTCACTCACTCGGTGGACGAGCAATCAAATGGAATCTCCTCTGTTACACAGCCCTCGAAGTCGTTGCCCTCGGCGGCAGCAACACCGTCCTGGCAGCAGCCGAACAGCGTTTCCGCGCACAGGGATGGGGGGCAGCCCTTCTCCTTTGGGCCCTCGGCAGGAGAGACACCATCCGAGCAGCACCCGTGCTTTGTTTCCTCGCAGGTCATCGGCGCAGGGCAGCCTATGAACCGGCCACAACAGCAGGTTACAAGCGCTGGCTACTTTCTTATAATCATCATTATACCCAACAGCCAGAAGTTAAGAAAAATGAGCGAGGTACAGAAGAGAGCAGAAAACAAGATTGTCTGCTCGAAGGATAGGTAGGCCAAGAGAGCCAAGATAAGAGTGCACAATTTAATTTATCCTTCAACTTAAAGTGAAGGGCCCCATTAGCTGTTCGTACGCACCTTTACTGAACGGTCCTTCGGCTTGGGTGGTTCCGTCAGGGCAGCAGCCAAACTCAGAGGTCTCACACTTCTTCTTTGATTTCTTTGGCTTGCATTTTTTGACACGCTGCTCTTTTGTTACAGCCATTTCGATGGAGCTTTGCGAAGAATCTGTTGCCCCATCTGAGAAGAAAACAAACCACATTTGTGTACCAGCGTAAGCAAAGCCTAGTACACTTTTCCAAATTTGAAATCGATTAAGTAATATTACTTTAATAGAGGTGTGTCCTCATTCTTTTTAAAAATGATCTAGCCTCAATATCTTTCAGTTTCAACTAAATTTTCCCAATCAAATATTTCAAAGTACCAAAACCTTCTGTTAGTCACTGTTAGTTTTCAATCTACAAGGGAAAAGCAGACTATGTCCTAAAAGCAACGTGTTAGAAGTTAGTTTACACACCATTAGTCTCAGATGTGACCGTGCCTTGACTGGAAATAGTTGAAGTCAGCGTGTCTACAGTGCCTTCTGAAGACGTCGATGCATCGACAGTGCTCTCTGATCCTCCAGTTTCGCTTGTTGCCTCAGAGCCATCAGTCAATAGTGTTGCAGCAGTTGTGGTAGCCTCTGTTGCTGCCGTGCTACTGTCAGAGCTGTCTGTTTCTGAAATGGCAGTCGTTGTTGGGTCAGAACTTTCTTCCGAACTGGCGGTAGTTGTTAGATCAGAACTTTCTTCGGAACTGGCTGTAGTCGTTTGGTCAGAACTCTCTTCGGAGCTAGCTGTTGTGGTAGCAGCGGATTCCGGCAAATCAGTTGTCGCCTGTGAGTCACCTGGTAGAACCGTCGTTTTGAGTTCTTGTTCAACTTCATTAATATCGACGTAGTCTGGTACGGTTGACTTTTCGGGGCTTTCCGATGCCAAATCGGTTGTTGTTTCGATGGTAGTGTCATCTGTCAAAGTGCTCAATTCTGTGGGCGTACTGGATTCTGTTGGCGTACTGGATTCTGTTGGCGTACTGGAATCTGTTGGCGTGCTGGAATCTGTTGGCGTGCTGGAATCTGTTGGCGTGCTGGAATCTGTTGGCGTTGTCCCGTCGCTCTCTGTTGAGCCGTCGGTGACTGTCGAATCATCCGTGCCCGAGGTATTGACATCGGTGCTCGATTCGGTGCTGTCTTCAGCAGTCGAAGTCGGTGCGAAAGTAGTAGTATCAGAAGTGTCCTCAGACCCAGTTTCGGTGTTGGTAGCAGTTTCAGTTCCGGCGGAGTCAGTCTTGAGATCGTCGAGCGAAGTGGTCAGTGCACTGCTGGCATCCGATTCATACGTGGAGTCGCTAAGCATGACGTCACTGGATTGGGAGCTGTCGGAGGTGGAAAGATCGGTGGATACAGCATCACTGCTGGAAGAATCCAGTGTGCTAACGGAGGATTCGTCGGTACTGTCACTACTGGATGCATCATCGGTAATATCGCTACTAGGTTCCAAACTGCTAGGCTGTACGCTACTTGTTTCGTCTATCGTAGTTGATATCAATAGATCTTCCGTCATACCGGGAGAGGATGACTCATCCCCTGAGCCTTCGACCATGGTAGATGCTGATCCCGGTGTTGCACTCTGCAAAATATTAAAAATTAGGTGGCCGTAACATAAACTAGCTATTGATGTTCATTATTTTTTACAATATAATTTCTTACAATATCATCAAGCGCTAGAGTAGTGTCCATCGTGATGAAACCGTCTTCCTCTTCTTCGCATTCTTCTTCTTCACTCACAGTTACTTTCTCAGGTTCCATGGGCATGATTTGATCTGCAAAATAAAGAGGTTTTTAAGGATAATTTTAGGCAATGCATTTAAAATCCCCTGCTTTCCTTTCCCTGTCTACAATTTGACACATTTTATCAATAACTTTATGCTTTTCGTAGTTGCCAAGCACATAGGGAGCTGGCACGGTCACGACTGGCCTGTTTACCTGCGCTGCACTGGTGGTTGTGGCAGGGATCACTAGAGAAGACTGTCAGGCTCGGGTCACAGTTCTTGGCCTCCACTGTCACGTTATCCAACAGGCAGATCACCTTCCTTGTCATCACACCACCTCCGCATTCCTTCGAGCACTGAGCACATGGAAATCGAAATTAACCACAACATGTGAATGCAGGAAAATACACCATGAACTTTTGCAGTATTTGAAATAGACGGATGAATTATAAAGATGGTATTTTAAGCTAGAGGCAATTATTTTACTATAAATTAGTGTTTGCCACCTTTGAGTAATTACAATATTAGCATTGTAGGTTTGCATTTAAAGAAACAAATACAATTACTTGAAAATAACCAAAATATACAGTATAGTTTGTATATAATATATTTTTAGTTAGTTAATAAATAGAAGTTTGATGGATCTAGGAGTAGATCCAAAGAAACGCTAGTTCCAGTTTCACACATATATGTCTTGTACCATGCGAGCAACGTGATCCGAGCTCCAAACCTAATGAACAGATGATCACAAAAAGCTTGACTTTTCTAAGGAAATTGAATGCGATTGAGTGTATATGAGGTACAACCCGAGTATTTAATTGCACTTACACTGCTCCACGGTCCCGAGAACCACTGGCCGGTGCACTCTGCCTTGGCCGTGCAGTTCTCTGTCAGCTCGTACTTCTCCTCAGGTTCGCACTTCTCGTCCTCCACCTTCTTGATGTTATCGTCTGCATCCGTCGTTGCACAGAACACCTTACGTGTCTTCACTCCGACGCCGCACTGGGCTGAACACTGCACAAAAATCAAACCAAAATGATTGTGAATAGACAAATAAGGAGGATGTCTCAGCAATGGTTTCAGTGGGCGGGCATTCAAAGAACATTTAAAAGTACGGATAAGACGAGAACATTTACAATGGAACCATTGTTAGAGTTAAAATCGCACTTGACACAGTCAAACCACATAGAACTAAAAAGCTTTTCTTTGTGTAAAATTTTTTTGTGAATTGAAAGTTTAATTTCCAATGAGCCATTGAATCATGTATCCATAAAACACATCCGTAGGTTGTTTGACACTGTAGCTTATTTCTGAATTCCAGTTACTGGTTACTGTCGCATACATTTATGGTTGCGGTGATTAGTGTTCCTGCAGCCAATGTCTCCTGCCAAAATGTCGGCCTCCGATTCGTACCTTGCTCCATTGCGCAGCGTACCACTGGAACTCGCAGGGCACGGGCGTCTCGCAGTCGCGGACTAGTGTTGGCAGTCGCTTCTGCTGGCACTTGGCATCGGGGTACACCTTGCCGGCCTGGTTAGCACAGAACGCCTTACGCGTCTCCTGGGTCAGGCTGCACTTGTCTTCGCACTACGCAAACCAGGGCCGAGCATTGGTCAGACGAAGCTTCCCCTCGATGGGATTGGCTAGATATCTTGAGGTTAAGTGACGCAATTTGTCACTCGGTTAAGTGGAAAAACCTTGCTTACTGCAAACTTCTTTGATATAGGTCAGAAAACATTAACTTAATTTTGACAGAGACAACAATGAAATACTTTGATAAACATTTAAAGTTATTCTCTCGGCTTTGCTTTTGGTTCAAGCCGATTCAACAAAACAAACCATAAAAAAAAAACCTGGCTGCTTGACTTATAATAGGGGCTGAAATGATAAATCAAAAATTTGTTATGCAGACAAATGACAAGAATAAGCCAGTTTCCAAGACTAAGTTTTAGGATTTTTCTGAATGATAAATGGAACATTTCTCTCGAGTTTCATTGGAAAGTGGCACCAGTCCTCACCCCCGACCACTCCGAGGTGACCCAGTCAACACCTTCACAAGGTCGAATCATGCACGGCTTTGAGTCCTCCGGTTTCTCAGGGCACGCGGAGTCTCCAAGGACGCTGATCTTCCCGTCGACTCGCACGAAGCACTGCACCTTCCGTCGCTGTTGTCCATCGCCGCAGAGGTGGTCACACTAAGCAAACACCAAAGTTATTGTAAAGGAGCTGTTAAGTGACTGTAGTTGGGAACTCACTTGCAAATACATGTAGGGAGAGAAAGGACGATGATGCTGATTTGACAATTTCATCCAGAGGTTTTTTTTTTAATGCAGACTCCAAGAAACTTGGAAGTTTACATTCTGACAGGTAGAGATTTACTAGCACATTTTGAGCATCCCGTCAGTTTTTGTACTTACTGGTTTCCACGGCCCTATGTGCCACTGCGGACACTGCTTGCCTTCGTTGCAAGGCTGCTTGTTCTCCGGTTTTTCACCGAGGCGAGCGCATTCGCCATCGTCCGCAATAGAAGGCAGTCCGGTAGCGCCTACAATCTCGCAGTACACCTATCAATGCACACCACAATTAGCAATGCCTCACATAAAATCCTTGATTGAAGATTCATTTTTTTATTCTCAGCATTTACTTTTCAAATTCTAGATATATTATATTTCTTTGCACCTAGTAAGCTGTGGCCATGTGGGCAACTCCCGGGCTTCAGCAAAGCACCTGCCGTGATGTAGTATTCATTACCTGTCGTGACTGCACACCTCCGCCTTCCCCGCAAGATGCACTGCATGGCGTCCAATCGGATTGCGCCCACCGCGCCGGACACGCCTCGGCACCGCAAGCCTGTGTCGAAGATGGTGCCGTTGTGGGATCGCACAAGTGGGTGTCAGCTTGTTCTCCGTCACGTCGTCTGGCGCAGATCACGCGTCGCCGCTGCACGCCTGGAACACGCAGACACGATGAGCTTGCCTTCAATGTCTCACTGGATGCTGCAACTCTTGCGTTTCGACTTGTTGCTGGTTAAGTATGAATAGAAAATGGATATTGAGATTACTTGCTACCTTGAACTACCAGAAAATCCTTAGAATCTACCAAAAGTGTCTCGATTAGCTAGCTAGACTTGAAACTGTTCGCCATCAACGATACCTCCTCCACACGATGTACTGCACTCGGAGAACTCCTCAGGAATCCAGGCGTACCCATCAGGATCGGTCACTGCGACTACGCCTTCAGGGATGCTGTACTCAAATTGTACGCCAGGGTTCGTGGCTTGATACAGTAGCTGCAGACAGGAGGTGCAATGCAGCCATTAACAGAAAAGTTTTCTTCTACCAATGTTTTCAATGCAAATCATTGACAATTTTCAAATGGTTTAAAATTTTGATATTTAGAAAAAGCAAATAGCTTAACCCCTTACCACAATGAAGAGCGTTTCAGTTGTCGGCCCGAGAGCAACAAGTTTTTCCGGTGCAAAAAATCCATGCGGCTTGCGCTCGTAGTGAAACGTTGTACCCGCAAACTTCAAGCTCCGAGGGAAATCAATTCTCCAATTGCCGTTCAAGTAGTAATGTCCAGACTCATTTCTTATAGCTACAGAATTAAATGAAAACAACAAAGAAAAACATGAAAAGTACGTGTGAGGTTTCAGAAAACCGCTGTTGCCATTAAATAATTATTGTTGCCAAATGATATCACATACCAAGGTAATTATTAGATTTCTGAATTTCATGTATGTCAATGTTTGTGGCGCCAGCGGGTATGATCAGGATGTCATTGTAGCCGACTTGCAGGTTGTCTTCGCTGATGATTCCCTGCTCGGTCTTGCAGCTGCTGCTGTCGCCGCCGCACTCGCGGCACTTGTCCTCCCGAGCACTCGATCCCAGCAAGTTGTCGCAACCCACAGGCTGCAAAACAGACTCAAAATGAATGTGAAATGCAGACCACAATGTGGTTGACGATGGGTTGCAATACACTTTGACTTGTTGGCCGTGAATGATAAGGTTTCTAGCCCCTGGATAGGACTAAAACAAAAAAAGATTTCATTATTCCCATTCCAAACTTGGTAGTTTAACACAAGAAATTGAATTTGAGACTTCAAAATTTTTCAATTGCGACTTGCATTGCACTTTTTTAAGCCTGAATTGCTAACGAGTCAGTGAGAAATGTGAAGGGGCCAGGGGGCCAGGTCTACAGACCCATGAAGCGAACCTGCAAACATTTCATAATGAAGCCTGCACTACATTTGTGTCACGCTGGATGCCTAAGCTTCAGGCTTCCCAAATTGGATGTTGTTTTCACGCTGCGTGACTTTCAACGATCGATAAAGAAAATTCACCCCACATCCAGGAGTTTGGATTAATGGTACCTCAATCAGCGCTAACAAACAGATGATTAGATAATTTTAGCCGGAAACTGCTAAACTACTCAAAACGCCCAGTAATAAATTGTCCTCCATTAGCATGATGCTACCTACCAGACACCTCCCATCCACACAGATGTCAAGTTTTTCTTCGTCGCATCTTGTGCCATCGACGACCTTTCTTTTATGCCGATAATAGAATCTTTCTCCTCTCGGCATGCAATTCAACTCGCATCTGTTTGGCGCTTTCGTGTACGGAACCCAGCTGCGATTTTAAGAGAAAAACAATTTCGTTAAAAGCAATGGAATAAGCAACAAGAAAAACAATGTAGACGATATGTTTATGTAAGAAAAACTAATCTAAATAGCCTCCATTGGAAAAATGTCGATGGTGATTCACACAATGTAAGACGGAACGGGCGAGACGATGAAAAACGTACTCGTAATGCCTTCCCTCGAAGGGCGATGAGTTGTATTCGGCGCACTGCTCTGCCCGGAAGTCCACCTCACCTCCGGGGCAATCCTGCAAAACGGGGAAGTGGATCAAAATTTTGGTCAACGCCACGCCACCAACGCACATAATATAATTGTGTCCCATGGGACCGACGACTTACTTGTATATTACAAGAGAAATATCTTCTATGGCCCCCCGTACACTCTTCGGCTCCATCAGAGCTGGAATAAGCAAACACAAACAAGAATACAACAGTTCAATTAAATTAAGTTACACCCTGTAAAAAAATCAAAACATCGCATAGAAACCGTGATTAGCATGAATAAAGAGATATCATTATCGTCCAGGAATCGTTTGACGAAAAGTAGGTTATTAATAAGGATAATAAGTACTCTTGAAAGTGCTCTGATCCCCAGCAAATGAGCCAGCGAGTAGCAAATGACAGTACACGTACAGTTGCACTGACAGTAATTTCACCATCATTTACCACTGCATGCTTCCCGGTGCCTCTGGCCGAGTCCTGATTAGCGAGTGCCTGCCGTGGCAATGCACTTGGCATATGAATGAACCTACGCAATGACCTACGTTAAGATACTCATTGTGGGAAGCGGTGCGCGTCGAACCAATTGATTGACTGCCATTATCGCAGTCAGCCAGTGTGCCAACTGCCAATCCGTTTTCGGTGCAGCCAGCAAGGAAGCGGCGCGGGTACGTCTTAGACCTCTGCTCTGATGAAAATATATTGCTTTTCGTTTCCTGTCCACCATGATGGAACAATGCTTGCGGCGTCTCTTTGTGTCGCAACTGCCGATCAAGTTCCCATAATATTATGATTTTATAATAAGTCAATGAATACCAATCTATTTATGGATTCTACCCCCCTATTAAATCGTTCGCTTAGCGTGGGATGCTTGAATTGAGGTGTTATAAAGATGTTATCGCGGGCGGTGTATAAAATTCTAAATGGGTTCAAAATGTTTCGAGGGATGGGTTCTTCACCCAGCCACCCCATTACACGATATATTAGTGTGTCTATGTGCGTCTATGTACGTCGTTGTTGAGATCTGCTATCGGAGATTCGATCCAACACCTTTACGAGAGAGCTATACTTAATTCATTATTAGTACTTTGATAGGTTGTAAAAACTATCATTACCTGATTCGTAATTGTGATTGCATAGGTCGAACTTGACCATAAAAGTTTTAGATTACTCTTTTATTAGGTTACTCTAACTACACTCTCTTTAGACTATAATTTAAACAGTATTGTTTGCCGCCAATAAGCACTAGTCCAGAAAAGAGTAAGTGCATTTCTCTATCTAAACGCATCGGAGCTGTAATAATATGTAACGAGACATTAAAAAAAGACACGCATATAATAAATAAAAATATATTTTTTATTTTGTCAATTGATCAATTGGTGGCATTTTACGCCCGATCGTTTTGACAAAGGGACGTGTCACACTGGTTTAGATGAGCCATTAGTTCACGCTTGGGTAATGATTGAGTTTGAATTGCTAATTACTTCTCTGATATCATGAAAACAGTTTGTCAGCGTCTTAATTTTGGCAAATCTGGCGAACTGGCAATTCTTCCTTTTCAATATATCGGCAAATAAATTGACTCGCTGGGATAGTAAAAGGTAAAAAGTTTATGTCTACAACTTCGTAGCTGGCATAATAAATTGCGAAATAAATCGTAGACGTAAGAAAAAGGACTAAACATTATCGCAATGCCGCGGCGGGGCCTTGAGCTTACCTCAAGGACTCGCACTCCCTGTTTTGGGAGGCTACGCCGCCCCCACAGGGCCGCGAACAAGGGGTGGCCTCCGACCAGGGGCCCCACGAGCCCGAGTCCGGGGCACCATCCCCATCAAGCACAAAGTTGCCGGGCAGATATGTGAAAGAGTGTTGTCGCTTGTGCCGGTGGTGGTTGTGTCGTATGCGATGCTGCGAACAGAAATACAAACACACATGGGAATGTTAATATTATGTTAATTTAACTACGTCTTCGTGAGAGAGTGATTTTTTTATAGCGTGAAATCCAAAGCAAATGGACCACAGCTTAAAGAGATGGACGAGTTTTTTTTCGTCGATTTGCAGAAAGCTGCTAGCTTATGTCATGGACACAGAAATGGACATCGTTTCGACGATGAAAAAAAATTTGCGATTATTTTCACGCGCTGCGAGGGAAATTGAGGAAATTGACTTTCCGAACGACGTCATTTGTATCAATGGTGAGTTTGATATCTAAAGATCGCAAAGTCGCGTTTGCAGTTAAAGATTTTTCATGAGACAATTTCATGGTTACATAAATTCGGTGAGTGAAAAGAAAGGAGGAAAGAATCTAGTTTAGCCAAATCGATCAACACGTTTCTCTACTTTTCCCCGAGAGGAAACGTTCCTAAGTTCAAAGTCGGACGGTTTCGGCAAAGATAAGGTAAGAACCTCTCCATTCCTGCGTCGCATTATATAATTATTCTCGATCAGTTTTTCCAATCCCGAGACCAGCGGACGAAATCACAGTGAATCGAACAGATGTATCGCCTAAGTGCACCTATAAATAACACGGGCAAAAAGAAGCTTGTGAGAGAACCGAGTTCTCTATTTCGTGTTAGATTTCACCCGAAACAATATACTGTCAGAGCGTAAATATATGCTGCTATCCCTTAATGCGAGTTTGATGGCAGCGTAAATTAGTGGACGCGCAACAGTTTAGGGGCGATATTTGGGAGATGGGGGATGGGCTAACATCTCTATTATAAATGCTTGTTAGGGGGAGTGAGAGGTGGGATGTCTATACATTACTATGGACGGACAGGGGTAAAAAAATTGCGTCAGAAAAGGCTCCAAAGCGTTGTGTATGTCATGGCTTTAACTAATTCATTAGCGTTAGTCAAACGAAGAGTCATTTATAATCGTTGTGCGTGGTGTGGAAGATGCCTAGGTATGTTTTATTTAATACAATTTGTAGCATAACGAGATGGACACAAGTGATTATTATAGAGAACCCTTTAGAGACAGGGGATGACTTTACCCTGGTGGAGGTTTACAAGGTGTCCAGAAGATTTATCACCAACAAGTCATGGAATTATTTTTATGATTTAAATCTACAACCTGCAATTAACGTTAACCGAGACATAAAAAAGCCCTGAAGTATGCGGTCACTGGATGAGCGAGTTTTTTTTTTTCAAGCCAATGCCATGACATTTACATGAAGTTTGGTGTCAGTATTTCAAAATGTTCGTATTTATAAATCCAGATTAGGTGTCGAACCCTAGTCCCCACTCGACAGCCCATCCCTTGCGATTCAATCCGGGAATTACTGGACCAAAAACCAGTGCCCGTGGCGTTGCGTTTTACACCCCCAAGAGAGGTAGGTGCGTGCATTAATTGAAAGACAGCCGAGGTGAGCCAGAGCCTGCTAGACGTGGAAACGAAGGTGCGGCGGTGGCGTAATTACAGACCCATTAGACAGATCTTGAAAGACAACAATGATCAATCTGACCGTGCTCATGCAGCCGATCAGAAAAAACAAATTTGAGATAAAAACATATAATTATAGGTGCATCATACGAACTCAGCTCCTCGAGGGATATATGGAACGAGAACAGATATGCACGTGTATTTTATATTTAAATTCTGTGTCACTGCTAGCGATTGATCAAGATTTTATTTTACAACCGGCTGCTATATAATGCATAATGATCTATTTGATGTCACTGGGCGGGCATAATTAATATCAAATACAAAGAGCAAGTAGGTATATTAAAGTATGGAATATAAATAAAGCAAGGAAACTCTTCATTTAAGATGTTGAAGGGGAAGGTAGGGATTATATTAAAACCTCTTTTATATATTTCATAATTGGTTCGCTCCGGAGATATTATCGATAAATAATGCCTTGTTTCTTTTCTATCGTTTATTACTCTCTCAGAAAGTAGAGAAACAATTGAGCAGTACACTTAAGATTAAGTGCACTTTTTGAAATATGTTTTAAAAAAGCGTAAGCGTCCCTTATAGTGCATGACATCATATACATTGTATCACGTGAATTCTGTAGTCAGACTTACGTCATAAAAGGGTTAATTTAACTAGTGATGCTGCAATTGAATTGAGGTTTGTGAAATTGGGTGGCACAGTAAAAAGTACAATCAAAAGCATTTCGACAACAAAATAATCTGAGTTTCGATTCTCTTAACTGGAGAGACAGTTTTGCGACTCATCAATCTTCGAAAGAATGCAGCAAATAATTCAGTTTACATAATTCCAGATGCAAATTTGTCGTAGCTATTTTTATCTTACGGTCTCCAACGCCCGTTTGGCGGCGAAGTATGTGTCAAAGAAAAAGAAGCAAGTGTTTACACATGGGAATTGGGCCGTACGAAATGAACCGAGGAAGTAAATGATGGCATTTAATTTGTCTTTCTTTGCGGGTGCATGATGTCACTAAAGGGTAAGTCTTGGTAAACGATATGCCAGTACTTGTACAGAGGTATGGTCTGTGCAAGCCGACTTGGGTATGGTCATGGGACCATCTTGTCTCCTATCTCGCGCTCTGGAGGAAAAAAAGTCGGGTCCCACGCCCGAAATTCGCAGTCTCATTAACAAGTACATCGCGTTTGACAGTGAGAATACTTGTGACGTGGAAAAAACGAATTCGCTCATCATCTAATTAGGGTGGCTCTGTCACGGAACAAGGTCCCCAATAAGGCATTTAAAATAAATAATTCGGAACTAAAATGTAGCTACAGAACATGATATCGTATTTAATTGTCAATGGTAGATGTCAAAATAAAAGGAATCCTTTGTAAACTTCTTTTGACTGCCGAGCATCCCTAAAAAAAAAAGGCTAATTAATAAAAACAGACTTGTGCGAGTTGTTTTTGTCCCGTAGAACACTAATGAGCTGCAACCTCTTAAAGGGGCATCAAATAAAAATTACATTTGCAAAGCTTGAAATGCAATTACAATTCATAGGATTCATTACACCTAGTTCACGGGTCAAACTGTCCAAAACCGCTTGCAGCTCTCATAATGGATAATAACTTTGTAAAATACGAGCGAACGTTAATGGCAAGTTTTAACAATGGGCCTGCAGTTTGTACGGCTATCTTGTTTGATGCAAGTTCTAACTGTTTTTTAGGGAGAGGTGCAATTGATTAGGTCCACCATTCCAATGGCGAATCGCGGTAATACACTCGTCTAATCTGTACCTGTGAATAAAGGAAATAAAATACCAGCTGGAAAAATTAATGATTCTACATGGCATGCATAATAAATAAATTCAAAATCGATATAAAAGTTAAGATGTAACAATCGCCTCGAGGATGCATATATTGTGGCGGGATAACGTTTGAAAATAACCGTACCATCGCTAGAGGTTCGATCGATTCTGCTGAAAACAATTCGCGTTCCATCGGACCTATCAGACGATCCCCTATCCGCCCATCCCCCGAGCCACCTAATTTAAGAACTGGCCCACGCTTTGCTCCGAAATAATTGTCAGAGGGCGAGCGCGATTAGAAATTCCTGTACGAGCGTCAAGAGTCGGTTTAAATCACGAAGATTGGAGGTTCGTGATTTTCGTCAGACGAAATATCACAGGGAACCACTGCAATCGGTTCTATTTATCGTTGTCCAAAACAACACGCGTGGGCATACACCATATAGTCACACTAATGGCACGCATCATTTCGACCCCGCCGATTAAATTCTACGTGTGTGTGTATGTGTGTGTGAAGAAAGGTACACCATTCACCGACCACTCGAGTTCATCAGGAGAGATATCTGCTCTGACAACCTCCCGCCTGCTCCTGCCACGTGTAACAATGACGAGGGCAGCTCCTAGTCAGCTTGGATTACATATTAAAATGAGCAATTTCAATTACAATGCGCATCTGCGGCGAGCCCTGTGAGTAGGGTCTTCTGTTTTCAATCAATGTACCAAAGATGAATCCTACTTCTATGGTGATTCTCATTAATTGATACAGGAACAAAAGTAAGCGTGATATTTCTTACAGTTCGTTAATTAACAGTATTGAAAAGCAGTGACTGATGAGTGATTATTATAAACAATTATAAACTTCTTTCCACGACCGTTTATTACAATTATCACAGCGCCTACCTTTAAAGTAACCATAATCTGGAAAATGACTGACAAATTGGTGATAGATTTGTCTCTAAATTTATTGATTTTGGTCAGAATAGTGTTTTTTTACACGATGCCTCTGTACTTTTAGTTTCGGATTCAGGTCTAATTACGACTAGCCTATATTTCCTGGAATAACGTGGCCCAACCCCCGGGCTCTTGTTACCTTTGCTATGACACAGGCTCACATTAGACAGGGTTGTTGTTGTTGTGATGTCCTGTCGGCGACATGAGTTGGGTTATTGTAACATGCATAGGAATTCTATCAAGAGATTTAATATTGACGAACACCCCCATCTCCCACAGTTCCACATGCCCACCCGAATTTACACAGGAGCAGAGTCGCTCTCTCTGGCATGCCGTTGACTGTCCGTGTATTGGATAATAACGTCATCACACCGCTGCAGGAGGCTCAACTGTCTTGTCTGTGTTGACATAAGATGCAGTTTGTTTAGTCTTGCTTGGCCAGCTGCATGCAGAATTAGTTTGTAGCAGTTAATATGTGCATATTTTGTTCTGTTTTGTTTGTTGTTCCGTGCGTCCTTCCCAGAAATTGCAAGCTGTCTCCCTGCATTACAAATATGTAACACCGTGCGAATTTATGTCAAATTCTTGTGAGAGCGCCAGTGTCCCCGCAACCTTTCATTTTTAGTGCGCATAATTAAAATAATTTAAGCAAACTTTTTTTTTTCATTTTTCTATGTCACAATTTCTGATCGAGCGCAAATATTTAGAATAAACTTTCTTAGGAATGAGCGGGAGAGCACAACTGATTTAAGATTCAATTCTTATCCATTCTTATCTATTTTTATAAATTTGGCGTGAGCCAGACAATGTCTTGTGGCCTACAAATCCGAATATTGTGTTTCGCTCAAAAATTGGCCTCGCTGGTTTCCACTACTTTCATCGGCGCAGCCCACGATGGCGAAAAGGTAAATAGTTCCTGCGTGAAGTACGCTCTGCCCCAGAAGAGTACAAGAGGTCTGACACCTCCTCCATTCAAGCGCAGCCAACTACCACACCTTGAATATTAATTCAACTTCGAGAACATGACTAGGGGAATAATCATTCTTAGCCCTTGTCTTAAGTTGATGTTTAGATCTTAACTGGAATCAAAACTTTGAGCTTTATAGGGCGAGAAAGAACAGCTGTTTACTTAAAAATGCCTTTACAACCGCTCGCTGAATCAACTACCTAGTTGTGATGGATTAGCTTATTACTAATTGAACTATTAAAACAAAATGTAAATTATATAAGAAGCTAGAATTATGAGAAGCAACTGTGCAATTGTCGTCTGTCACGGAATATTTTTTTCTCGGGCAGAACTGCTTTAAAATAGGATTACATCCACATATATAGGGCATGCAATCACACTATTGACACATCTTCAATTACGTGTGAGCCCCCACCGCGATTGTCGGTCAGCGCAAAAGAGACAAGAAACCACCCAAGTGCCCATGTCAAGGAAATGCAAGAGCAGCGTTAAAATGCTGCAGGTGACAACAACACGGCGACGCCCTCGTGCTCTCGGTGTTAATGGACCAAACCACCGAAAACACAGCGCACACATAATGTAGATCCTATGACAGATCAAACGTGACTGGGGCTCTTGGACGCCAAGCTGAACAAACATTTCCACGTTGGCGTAGGCCACAAGCGGAGATCTGGAGGAACGGGTTTTTGATTTCCGTAATTAGTGAAGTGGCTCTATCGACGCCTACACTTCCCGAGTTTGATTTAAATTTGTTTATACGCTGGTATCAAAGCAGTGTTTTCTGTCTACTTGTCTACGGGTGCTATTCCAACAACACTTGCTTACACAGTGAAGCTAGGCTAGTGGTTTGTGGAGCAGTGGTTTTGAACTAGAAGCAAAATTGCAATTATTGTAAAAATTGTATTTTAAATTACGTTACCTCGAATGCAGTTGAAGATGATTGGAGTTGCAATAAAATTATTGCATATTTCAGTTGAAATTAAGATCATCCCATTATTTTAGCCCCGAATTTTAGCTGGGAATCGGATAACATTGGCTAAGCGAGCGTCAGTCACTTTTCAAATCTGCGAAGCTGTAAGGACCAAAGAAAAGGAAAATCCATCGTCGATCTGCAGACAGACGAAAATATCGACCTCGCGACCTCCTGAGAGGTAGGTGTCTTTCGCCGCAGCATCGCGGCCCTTTGCGCTCCACAAGATGAACCGAACTAGTATCTCGAAACGAATGGCTATCATGGGTAGGGCTAAAAATACGGACCATTATAATTAAAAATGAATTTGTTTACTTCGCGTGCGTGTTTGTTTTCAAAATAATAAATCAAACAAGTTTTATATTAATTTGGACGCCGAATCTGAAGCTGTTTACAAGTCGAACACTATAATAAATACATGTTGTCTGAATCAATAATCATCTATAACAGTTCTTAGCTTTGATATTAAAACGTGAGCCTTATTTTCTTATGTCACAAATAAATCAATAGTGTATGTCAATTCCAATTAAATCTATAATAAGACAACAAGTAGGTGGCACCCCTCTGCGTAGCCGGATACGGCCTCATACAGCGGAGGATGAGTTTTCTTCTGCATAGGAATCAGGATGAATGAAAGTGTACACACAGCGATGCAAACGCCCTCAACTTGTTACAAAATGCTAAGTGCAGCCAATTTAAGGCGGCAATCGAGTAATTTATTCATGTTTATGGATGCTGCGCGAATGGCAAGTGCATCGATGCAATTGCAATGCAGTTATTGCATTCTAAACGTTTGTTGCAATAAGTTCAAAATCTAGAATAATCTTCTCAAAGTGGGAGTGGAAGTGAACAATCAATTTTACTTGATTCAAGGCGTAGTCCAGTGAGGTTCTGACTCAACTATAAAATGCTAGTTGTCTTTTCAATATATATTTGCACTGTTTTATAATTGTATTTCTATACCAATAATTTATTTCTATATGCGACGGTAATTTTCCATCCTACCACACATGGAAAAAAATAGCAATTTGTGTCATAGCAATGGCCATGCCATTATGTTTGGTATTACGTTGCAGAGCACGGTTCTGCCACATCCTCCTTCACGTATCTATTTCTATACATCGCTTTGCATATTGTCTCATTTTTCTCCCATTTCAACTGAGGAAGGGTGTACATACTACATGTGCAATGTGGTTAAGTACATCTACGCATGGCTCGACTCTCAATCGAGGCGTGTAAGGCACGCATGACGCATGTTAGTGCACAATTCGCACGTTCCTGCTTGCCGCCCTTCCTGGATGAATCGACGACGGATCCAGTCAACCGACATTCAACCTGAGATGCTTCGGTGTCGTCAACTTCAAACCTTTACAACCACTTCCGTCCGTGGCCAGAAGAGCGTTTATTATTTTTATGGATGAATCGCGAAAAGCTTGCATAAGTAATTTTACAGACTGTATTTATTTGCTCTCGAGTGCTAAAGTTTACGGTATCAGAATTAGAAAAATAGGTCATCTCGTCTGAGCGGTGTTAAATCAAAGGATGACATGGACCTTTAGATTTCTAATAAAGTTTCCAGAAACCCAATGTTACCCCGAAGATTTTACTGTATTGACATTGAACATTGGGAAATTTTCTCCGATGTTAACCAGTGTCGCAGAAGGAAAACTCGGAAGGAAAAGTTTAACTTTCTGAAAATGGATTCGTTGAAAAAATATGAAAAGAACCAGTACTAAAAGATGTTATGTTCTTTTAAACGGTAGCCTGTGTTTCAAATTCTCTCAAAATACAAGTGTGATAAAAGTGGGCAAATATTTGTTATGGCAGCCAGTAGCCGCGTGCCTTGACTTACATGTCTCGCGAGCGCTGTGCTGAAGTATGTGGCTAGAATGAAGATCAGCAGCGCCAGCGATCTGCAAAAACCAGAAGACACAAACATTTTACAACTAGTACAACACGTTACACATCACTCTAGTCTCTCCCTTGCAAACGTCGCAATGAACTTCACCATTGCATCAAATTGCACACGCGGCCAGACACTTCTAAACAATTAAAACATTCGCAGTCACACGCTAAGCAGCGACTGAAAAGTATACAACATTCTAATTATATTGTGTTTGCTAAATCTTCGTACAGAGGGTGTTACATCTGCCAGGTAATTAGGACCCAAACTATTGCTTCGAAATAGATGCCAGGTACCGTGGTGTCGGGCAGGCATAACCGGATTATTATGCCAAGTTGACGCGATGAAATGGACCAGCCAGGCGTTGACCTAATTTCCGCCGTGTGATTTCAAGATGAAGATGTCCTAATAATTTAAGATAACAACGGTCCACGGTTTGACCGTTTGGTGCTTATTATAATATTATGATAGCGTCTTATGACCAGGGAATGTTTATTTGCGCGTATCTCTTCGATAACAAGGAAGTATGTTAAGAGTTATTATAAAATCAAGAGTTTATTTTTTCTACAAGAAGAAGACTAGCAGAAATTTGGACAATGTAAAGAGAGGAGTTAATAAATCGCTTGAACGACAAGTTTACAAAAACAGTAAGAAGTATGGACAAGAAAAGTGTATATTTTTGTTACCATTCTTTTCTCTAAGCCAGTACCTCTTGTACGGAATAACGAGGTGGATATTCTAGCCTCATCCCATCTTCATATGATCTCATCCTGTCAGAGGGTCTTGACCTGTCCACCTATGCTCGCTCTATGTTTAAAAAAAAAGATTTCCCATCGTTCTGCCTCGGAACTACCCTTTCTCAAAGAAGGAGCGTAAGTATAAGAACTCGTTGAGTCACTGATTCAGTCTGATGAAGTGAAAACGAGGGATGAGAGTCGTTGTTCACAGCACCTGCAGCCCATGCACCGGACATTAGCCGGTGACAACTAGAGTTATCGGCTTCAAATGGCCCAGTCGTGCAAAGCGCATTAAAAAGGAATGATTTCCTCGATTCTCGCGCCTTTCTTCCTTGTAATGCTTAATGTCTTGACAGTGGCGACTCGTTCGGAACTTCTTTCCACAAGCTTCAGGCCACCGAGATCATGTGATGGGTTCATTTTATTTAGAAAGATATGGTGCCTTACCTAGTGAACGTTACTTGATTTCCCATTCGATTTCTCTGGCGTTTGTTTACAATAAAACGCCGCAAACGAATTGACAATAGTAACTCATGTCTCAAAACCAATAAAGTCCCTGACTCCCGACCCGCCGCCACTGAAGTTTGAGTTTGGGAGACCTAAATTGAGCGACTGTGACTTTTGCCTGCTCGGGGAATACGCCGACGAAGATAAAAACATTATACAATCCACAAATTATACAAGGAGGCCCGATCCCAGCCGCGACTTGAGGACGTTAGTATCGGCCTGCATTCCTCCTTCATCCGCTCAACCCTTGCCTTTCCTTTTCGTCGCACCGGTGCTTTATTTCACCCATCAGGACGACGAGCCAGAAGATGATCAATCTGACTTATGGAATTAGGCGACTTATTTCGTAGTCGGTCTGCTTCACATTTCGACTGGAACATTTTCGAATTGCTCTGCAGCAAGATGACATTTTAGTTGCGGGACTTTTTCGGAATTTCTTAATAACCTACTGACAGCAGACATATTTCTTGTTGTTTGACGTTTTATTTGATGCGTTCACGACCGCAAGCGTTTGTAATAAAGAAGGCGTGAGCTGCGTGAATTAAATGAAAAGCGCGATGAGATGTTCGAAATGGCTCCGAATTTACAGAACAGGAAAAGTGGTCTGTGCCTTCAAGGTTTCATGGAGGTCATGCAAACGTAAACATATTTGGTCCGTACATATTGGTACCATTAGGCCAAATTGACAATTTTCACGCTGTCGTTGCTAGAAAGAAAATTATCTGATGAGATTTCTCTGTCGCACCTAGCGCGAAACGCCTCCGGGGCACGTTTGTACACTCCATGCGTCCCGAATACAACAAAGGCATGTGATTTTCCTCTGAAATAACGAAAACCTCCCACTGGTCAGAGCCCTCCATCGACTACGATCACCGCGGTGCATGCACACACATGCTTGCACCTATGCGGCAGAGAGCACGCACAAAGTGTATTGTGTTCGATAAGTTATCGTCCTACAAGTTAATAGTTCACAGATAGAACAACGATTGTATTTTAGATGAAACGATGCGTCGTTCGTTCGCTCGCTCGCCGTGCGGGACGCCTTGTGGCACCTCCCGATGCCGACGCGAACGTCTCGACAAGTTTCTCATTCGATTTGGTTTCGTAGCCCAACGAGTTGCCGGATTGACTGATACTTTATTGTGTTGCATTGCTGTTTCATCGGAAGTGATATCGACAGTCGTTTATACGGTCAATTTATTAGCCATTAACTATCTGGTGAACTCAAAATGTTGCCTTAATTACGATAGAGATTGGGACTACTGTAATTTGATGGACAATATTCAAATTTTTGGTCCAAGAAACTGTAGTTGTCGTCCATAGCAGCTCATAGCAGCATGCACGAACAATCTAGTCAATGGTGAGAAGAATCACAAGGTATTTTTTATAGACTTGTCTTATAGTCAATTTGAATACGCTTAGCTTCAAACAATCACAGAATGAGCGTCGTTTCTTGGTCATTACTCGTCTCGTTTCTTCCATAAATTTACAAGATCGCCGATCGGTTGGCTTTCATGTGACGTTTAGAGCCTGAAAACAAAAACTCACGTATGCGTCTTTCCCGCACCTCCGAACAGTACACTAACACCTGATAGAGCACCGGGATATTGTTTAGGAATCAGATGACTAAAGTGTAGTTGGAACAAGAAACAACTCCGACCGGAGGCCGAAGGTAAGAAAATACAAAATTCATGAATCGTCGGATTGTCACTTTCGCTTGCCGTTGTCCATGTTACTTCACTGTAGCGCCGAGACGGCCACCGTGTTTTCGGGTTCTCCTTTCCGTTCCTTTGAGTGTTTGTTTTATTCATAATTTTATTTACTCTAGCTCGAGCAACGCTCCTGCATGACAACAATGCGAAGATGGCTCTCTGTCGAAATTTAAACGTGAGAAAAACAGCTGAAAAGGTCATTACCGCAGCATTCTTGAAGACACGAAATTATCCAACTAAAGAAAAAGTACTGGGCGGTGGACACACTGAAATTATTTATTTAAATTAACGCATAGATACGGGCTTCAAAATTAATGCACCGAAGTCTGTGGTGCTATTAAAGTGCACCTTGTCATCAACAATTTACCTCAACGGCGGACGAAGAGTGTTTTAAGTCTCACAGCGGGGTGATTTTTCTTGTGAGCAGAACTGTCATATGTGCAAGCTATGATTAGTGCCTTTATATGGGCCTTCCAGTCCAGGTGGACGTTGCGTGAATGTGGAGAGCTTCGGCTATTGGAAAGGGGTATTTCCGTTTTATATTGGGTGGAATGGAATTCGTGGAAGCACGTCAAGCAGATTATTTTTCAGTTTTAAAAATGCACTACTTGAGACTTGAGATTTTGGCAAAATACTTCAGCAACGCCTGTTCTCGAGGCGCCCGTGTCTTTGCTCAAAATTCCATGTGGTAGACGGTAGCGCAGCATAATGCCGCTGAATTTGATGTAATCCAGCACTTTTGGTACTCACAGGCAAGAAAAGTGCCTCCAAGTGAACGCACCATGCGCCTATGTACCGCACGAAGGGGAGGGATCGTAAACGGTTGTGTGAAAGACTGATTTTAGCACGAATCGCACATGGAGTGCATTCATTGCATTTCAGGATCAGGCACGTATGAATCGCATAAAATTCCCAGTGCGTGTAGGAACTCAGCTGCAAACTTCGGTCCTTGAGGAATCTCAACTGCAACCAATATGAGCTGCCGCTCTGTAGGTATATATTTAAATTTCCAGAAAACGAATGCTAGCGTTTCTTTTATCTTCTTCCGCAAGTCATCGACGGAAAGAGATGAACTTTTCGACCTCCATTAAAAGCCGTACGCGCACCAACGCGAGAGGGCGTTAAATCTATTTTTAAAAGTACGCGTGCGTCTTATAGATACACATTAGCGCGTAAAAAGTGTGCATTGCGCAATCTTGCACGAGCCATGCTGTCTGCTGTGCGTTTTCCGAGCGAAGCCGAGAACAGGTTTCACGTCGATGCCTTGGATTCCTAAGCATTGGAATATTCCGATCAGATCGGCATTGAGGATGAACAATCGTTCGACCTCGGGTCGCCTCAACCTCACGCACCACCTGTGATATGGTGAGATAGCCACGGAGAGATTATCGTATCTGATTTTTTACTCCCGATGCTTGAAAAAACGCGATAACGTTGGACGCGGCGTGAATTTTAAATAGGATTTATCGTTCGCTGAGAGTCAAAGGTATGGACCTCTCACGGGATTAAAATAATATTTATTTATTTCTGTTGGACCGGGGGCAAAGTATTGTTGTCTGAAAATGTCAGAAATCTGTTTAGACATTTGAAAAAACAAATTGTGACACACTTCAGGGAACATATAAGTCGAGGACTCGGGGCTGAACTTGCTCAACGAAAATTGCTAAGCATCGTTCCATTGACAATTCCGCATTATCAGTATTCCGCAGATAGGGCATTTCCGTGGGATAGCGTCGCTGCCCACGGACATCCTCTCTACCCCAGCCTCGACGAGGACGTGGGAGACGGCCGCGGGTAGAGGCCGCCAATTGCAAACCTATGAATGGACGATTGTACGCGCCGCGTTAATGAAACTCGCGTCCGCACACGAGAATTTTTGCAGTCGCCGTAGTAGTAGGAAGACATATTGTTTTCATTGACGGGACATAAGCCCGTCAGAGCCGAGAGAGTGGGCTGTAGATTCATTCATAAGGCGATAGTAATAAATCACGAATGAATCTGCGCAGAGCGTGCAATTGGGTCAAAGAAGCCGTCACCTTGTCAACAGGATGGTTAGCGATGATTTAAGCTTGGATTAAGGAGTTAACTTAATCCTGTCTCAAACTCAGGGTGTAGTTTGAACATGAGGACACTTAAGAAGGATATTAGAGAAGTAGTTTGAATCATAGCCCGGTAAAGCATGGAAACAAACAACCCTGCAAAGGGAGGATTTCATTTGAGGATCAGATATCGGGAATCCATATCTTCCGTCCATTCGATTACAAGTAGATATATTTTGAGTATTAAAAGTGTAATTCCTGGTTGGTGCTCGAAGAACCCGGAAAGGGTGGACCTCACACGCAAACTCCACACGTGAACCTTAAAGGTGTACGACAGATATCCGCAATCCCTCAAGCAATATCGCAATGCTGAGTAGCAGGCAATCGATTGCACGTCTATCGAGGCGAGATCACGTCAGTGCGAGGGCGTGGGTGCCCCCCCCCCCCCCCCCTCCTTCCACCTCCACACGAGAGCACATCTTGGCACGCTTCTTGCACCTGGATCTCGCCGCTGGGTGCACATGGGCGTCGCTTGTGTACATAAATGCACGTAGCGATCGACACACAGTGCCCAGTGGTGAGCGGACGTGTCGGTGTCCAGCTCGCGACGCTTTGACCGATGAAAACAATTAGAGTGGATTACCATAAGTAAAGAATTAGGTCACGGAAAATACTTGAGAGCGACAGATTTTGCATCATGTCTTCAGTCTTCCTTTTGATGTAGATTTTTACGTAAACAACTCAAAGTTTGGGCTCACCGGGGTAAAGTACCACTACAAGACTCCACTAAAATCCCGTCCTATGCCATTTTAAGTTCAATAAATGACAGTATTCTGTTCCCATGTTCATCATACTCTTCGGTCGAGGCTTGGGACAGGAGGTCCTGGCAGGCAACGACGGAACTCGCGGAGGGTCGTGCCGATCCTTCTGGCGTGTGGCGCCACTGGAAATTGGTCCAGCACTGGGTGTCTATTTGCTCGTAGGATCCTGCTAAATGTCTGCTGCCGTAACAGGCTCGGCGTGTGCAGCGGCAGTAAAACCACGCTGGCGAGTTTTTTTTTTTGTAGAATTTATAATTATCCTTGCCCTCTCTGTGTACTTAAAATAATGTTTACAATTACTCTTTGAAACTTGTCAGAGAAAGTGTTGAGTATACAGTGTTTTGTTTTGTTTTCACGAAAATTTGGATGAATCCGTCGTTGATACGTCTGACGGCATGTAGGCGTTGTTGCTAAAGGTGATGATAACCGGACGTTTTTTCGCTCTGTTCTTTTTCTGGTGCACAGTTGCGGGTCTCGATCGATGATCTCTATTTTATTTTAAAACTTTTCTGCTGTATATCCCCGTCAGACCCACACACCTCCAGTACACGATTTATTGCAGAGAACTCGGCTAATCCACCGGATTCACAATTTATTGCAGAGAACTCGGCTCCTCCACCGGATTCACAACACTCTTCACTTTATTGCATTGTAAAATTAAAGCAGTATCTTGCCTTTGCGTGACTAGAATTTTCAAATTGATAATAATATTGTAAATCTTGGATCATCTTCATTACTTAGCACTTTAATCTGCTTATCTCTCGAAGTACCATTTACAACTACACCGGATACCACGCCAAGTGAAAAGAAACGCTCGGAAGGGATTCCTGAAACGTCACAGGACACGATATTTTTTTCTGTACTATTGCTTGCTATTGCTTGCTATTGCAGCAGAAATGTTATTGAAGACAGGTTGTTTTTTTAATGGCGTGGTTTTTATCGAGGGTAAGTTATTTATTGGCCGAGCTGGGCCATATGCTTCTGTAGATCCTAGAGTGCAATGGAGACACAATGGGATGGGAGGCGGACAAAAAAATGTTTGGGAACACTGTGATCGCTCGCATGTGGCGTTCAGGTCAAAGTCATCGTAAAAATGCGTTTGTTTCCATTCACAATGTTGGAAGTTGACGCACGTGCGTCGAGTGCAGATTGTATCAGTTCATTGAGAAAAACGCAGTGACATTTGATCATTTTTCTCGTTTCAGATAAAATCCCGTTATGGTGTGGGTGAGTTTTGTTATCTTATCAATTTGTATTGAACTAAAATAATGTGCGGCTAGAAGCTATACACTGCTACCATGTAACTGCTAGCAGACGAAGACGCCTTTGATAAAGGCAGTGAGTGATCAGTACCGTGGGTGTGTTTGATTTCGAAGCAAGAAAAACATTTTCTGCGAAAATAAATATCGACGAGCAGACACTTTTTCATCTGGCTGTCTGAACCGTCTGAGCGGATGACGAGAGCAGTGGGGTCAGATCTTGTCGAGGAGATCATTGGTACAGACAGCGTGGGAGCACCCGATCGGAAGGTGTACGTGGTACGTGTCTTTTATCAATCGGACTGCCGTTTCTTCCGGCCATAAGGCAAACCATGCGATTATTAAACGATCGCGTCACGTCGCGCGCTTCTCTGTCTTTTCCCGGTGTACAGATATATAACAATTTGTAAACACCGCGTCTAAATTCAGAAATTCGCTCTCCTCTTTGTTTACCGAATGCCGCGCGTGAAACAAAACGAGAATAGTTACTTTTCTTGTTCACGAGTCTGACACTTCATGTACTAAATACCTCCGAGAGCATAGTTTTTATTTAATGGACGCTGTCTGGAGTATAGCTCATCTTCTAGCCCCAGTCAAACAACATTTACATGAACCTATTTAAGGATATTGAACGGAAGGGGATGATAATTTATAGGTCAGACTATAGAGTGACCAGTATGTTTAAAAAATCCTTCAGTATTTACCGAAATCCAAACGTATTCCATGATTTATCTATATACTCTAGCACGCCACCGACATTGTTAGTTCCATCCGCGGGACCCTTATCAAGTAGCCACCTCTATTAACCTCCCTGCCGCCGCCGCAATGGTTCAGCTGCACAAAAAAGGATTGTGATTTCATGCTGATCAATCAAGTGGAGACTGCAGCCGCCTCGACAAGATGATGATGTGTGCGATGTGCCTGCGGCCTCCGCACTCGCCGTGGCTAATCGCTTGAAAATGGCAGGTCCAAGTCAGAGAAGTGTGATTGCCTCTGTGTCTGCCGATGACTCTGCCGAGGAATCGTAGACACGACCAACAATGTTGGTGGTCTGCGGTGCGGAGGGCTACCCCCGTCGGGGAGCACGTCAATGAGTACCCGTCTGCATCCTTGTTTTGACTGTACAGGTATATCGCGGGACCTAATAGATGCCAAATACTTGTACTTTCTTCATTTTGAATTTTTCAAGTTCTTGCTCGCGAAAAGTTTGGAAAAGGTTCTGTAGTAACCCATTTTTTTCTCTAAGGTAGTACAACTCGATTACGAGGGCCAGTGTAACCGTGTAACCGTGTAAC
The DNA here is from genome assembly GCA_947568835.1 of Protonemura montana. Taxonomy (NCBI): domain Eukaryota; kingdom Metazoa; phylum Arthropoda; class Insecta; order Plecoptera; family Nemouridae; genus Protonemura; species Protonemura montana. The sequence continues at coordinate 6,628,566 of OX387605.1, forward strand.
TTTTCGACCCTGCAGGCAAATCACTTTCTTCTACGGTTAGAATACCAAATTACTAATTATTAATTTAGCAATTGAAAAACAACGAGCGATAATCGACCAAGAATTTTGTCATCAAAAGAGAGAAGGACACGAGCGTTCTACGAGAAAATGGAAATAAGAACGTGGAACGTGGAACTTGAACAGGAAATGAACGTGAAATTTAAATTAATTTAAAAGTGTTTCTGTAAAGGTTGCAAGTGTCGACTGATTGATGAATGCAATGAATGAGATGCATGTGATGAATTTCTCTTTGATACGAGTGGGAAAGCTGTCGCGGTTACTGATACCAGTGAGAAAACTGGGGAGAAAAATGTGAATGTGCTCCACTCAGCATATTAGCTGGTCAAACTCGTTTACACTTCGTTAAACGTAGAAAAGATGGAGAGTGATTGATATAAATTACAGAATATTATAGGCAATTGCACCCTAGCTAGTTAGTATCACCAATATACGTTGAGGACTATCCAGTTTTTAGTAAAATACCATGGTATGAGCGTCAGTTTCTAGGATTTTTCTCTTTTCGAAGACTAGAACCAACAACAATGCAAAGTATGTGTAAGTGTTGGGCTGTGTTTGTTGTTGGAAGTAGCCAGAGGTCAGCTTTTCAAATCATGAATGCCGAAGATTTACAATGGAAGCACGAGCGCGCAGCGGATGAAAAATGTACAACTACTCCACATGGATTTGTCGTACAATACAAAACCTCTTAGGCATTTAAAGGAACAAATTATTTCAATGGCGGCCGTAAATCCTCACAGAGCGACGCCTGAAAGGCCGACCATAGATTTATTTCCAGCAATCCCGGGAAGTTAGTAGGAAATTCAAAATATGTAAGTTAGTACGGCTACTTGAACGCTGCAATTTGCTCGATTTATAAAATACGATACTTTTTTTCTAATTGTGTATGCAAATCATTTTGCCTCGCGGCTGTTTCTTTTATGAAAAATCACAGGAAATAAGATCGAGGCAAAAGTATGTTAATAATCACTTCTCACAATTGTTAATCAGAAACACCCCTGCGGCCACTACCCTATTTGGTGTGAAGAATCCGATCTAAACTGTTTCGAAATAAACGACGAGTCAGGCTTTTGACTCATGCTACCCCCGAAAAAACGTGATCTCTTAAAAAAGAAGGTATAGAAAAAAACAACGCTCTCTTCCTCTCCGAGAGCTGATCCTGTCCCAAACAATTAAGACGATTCGAGAAGAACACGACATGCTAGTCACTCACTCAACGCAAAGCGATCATTTCTCAGCGGAACCTTGTTTCGCCCTCCCCCGACCAACACACCCTTCGTAAGCGGCTTCCACACCACGCTTGCCGTGGGGAAACTAGCGACTCATCGGGAACTGGAAAGATGCGCTTTGGGTCTGTTTCATGTTTGGCTTTCGGCTTATCTTCGCTAAGAAACAGTGCATTGTTGCATGAAGGAATCTAAATGCTCCGGTCGAGATTGCATGCAAGGAATTCCAAATAGCGCGGCAGTGGTGGAACGTGATGGACCCCAGCCGATCTAATCTTGATCAAAGAGTTCTTCTAATTTGGCGATGTCACCTTGAAAGTAAACATCTATTTCTGGGGTATTTTGGCGAAGCGAAGAGAATAAAGACGCGAACCGAAAAGAGGCCGATCCACCACTGGTTTTGGGGCGAATTTGATCTCACCACTTGCTTCAATCGAGTTTCAACATTTTCATGCTTGGAAATAGCTACATTATAACCGATATAAAATATGTAATCTGTATTAATTTCAAAGCAAGTGAGATTGTGTTTCAGTTAATCTATGAAATCTCAAACAGGATTAGATTCGAGTTGCAGATAGACTGACAGTGCTCGTGGGTAGAGACTATTTTCGGAAAATTCTCGGCAAAAAGCTTACGTCCTTGTCTTTGGTTACAAAGCCGCGTTGTTGAAGATGCGAAACACTGTCAAATATTCCGTGATGCGGAATAAGCTGCTTAAAATTGTGTCTATCATACTCCGTGTATATACATATTTGGCCTCACGCTAGTGAAATTTACACATGAAGTGCCACAGAAGAGGTACTTTGGAAAATTATGGTGGAGGTGCCGGGTTGTAAGCTTAAATCAGCTTTAGTTAAATTTTCAATGGAAACCGAAGCGACAACTTCCAGTAATTTTGCCAAGTCTGTTGAAATCGCGGAAGCTAGCAAGTGGTTCAGGTAAGTGTCTGGCCGCGAACAACTCGCCGCTTCTGTCCATTCTTTCCCACACAACTTGTCACACGCATGTCACCACGAGTACGCAGCGCACATCGCTCCTGTCTGGGTCAAGGTTTGCCAGCGCGCTAATGCCGCGCAAAGTGATGAATTGCGCTCGCCTAGTTGAACCGTCTCATTACGCAATTAACACACTTCACACATGCACTTGCTCGAAGTACATGTCTGAGATTACACGTCTTCATTTAAATAACTGTTCAGTAGCTGTTTAGTTGCACTCGGCCAGAGATTTAAGCAAATCAGATTGAAAGTGAAACAAGATGGGAATCTCATTCAAACAACACGGTGTGTCTGTACGTTGGATTCAGATTACCGATATAGTTTGGATGTCCGGAATTCATTGCGGTTTTTCTTTTTGGACACATCACTCTCTTCAATGTCTCAACAATGTCTACAAGTTTTTGTTGCAATGTGACATATTTTAAGATTTTGTTAGAGACATTTAAAAAAAAATCTTTGAAACTAGAACTTGTTCCTTTGGCCACGCATCTGACAATCATGTTCAGTTGATTATTCTGAAAAAATAACGACATTAAATTTCTTATTTATTCACCCAGAAAATGAAAGTCTCTCGACCCGATCTTTTGAATTGTCGAACAATATATGACAATCGGGCCACGACAAAAATGCATTCCCGCGACGCTCCGCGAGTGGAACATGCGCCGGGAATCGTCGTAATGATAATATATGTATCCTTATCTCATTTGAATATTTAAATGAGTGTCACAGCTGGAGTCAGCGGCAACAGAAGCCGAGTCCCCACGAAATGACCATCTCAAAAAATAACAGCGTCGTGGTCAGTGCTGCGCTTCAACTCCGAAATCAAGATATTGGCTTTATATTAGATATCTTGGTCCAAGTTATCCATTGCGTACCACAGATTTGCATCTGAAGTTTAAATTGGATAGAGACGCAGGTACCCCCATATACCCGTGTCTTGTTTAAAAAATATGGCCCGATAAAATCGTCAGACGACGTCTTTTATTTGGTAATTCGATGTCAATGCTGAGATGTAAAGTATGAACGAAATGAGGCCGTAACATTGTCTAACAAGAGCTGAGAGCTACGGCTAACATCCGCAGTAAATGGAGGCGAGCAGCGTGATTTTGATACGAAGAAACCGATGGCTGGTACTAAAAAATCTAAGCTGTAAAACCATCAGCAGACAAGGGAGAATAAAAGGGGTGGGCACTCTATCAGTTTAATGACAGCGGGTGGTTAGGCGATCCGGACATAACATTAGTTTCTCGTCGGACGGATGATCTTGCTGCGCGACAAGACGTCCTTCCAGCGCCGATCAATGGCCACGGCGTGGGTCTGGAGTCTCGTGGACCGAGGAGGGCCACTCTGCATGCACCACGCAAGCCGACGACAGGGGGCGCCGGCTTAAAACGATTGTTAAGCGGGTTGAAGACCACACGATCGAATCAATCAAATTAATCAAAATGCAGATGAAGAAATTGTCTGAGAATTTTGTTCTCGAGCGCAACAAGGCGGTGAAAACTGATCGAAGAAAGTCTGGCGATAGAGAATGAAGATGCTTCATAATATTGTACGGCATCACAAAACAATTGACGCGTAACATTGCTGTTGGAGGAATCTGATAACTCTCTGAGACTGGTTGCATCACGCAGGGACGTCGTCCTTTTTTGGCAAAGCAAAGTCCACTCTCAGCGAATATAATTAAGAGTCGAAAATTGCGATGAATTTGTCAAATTAGTAACCTTTCCTTAAAGACTATCTACAGTGCTCAAATGTTCACCTAAGGGCTTCCGAGACAATGGTCATGGTCAGGTCAATGAGAATCGTGCTAACCATGTGTAAGATCAATCTGGTAATGTGGTATCCGACAAATAATGCCAATACTTCTGGTCCCATGTGGCCCAATCTTTGGCCCAATCTTCCGATACGGAAAGTATACAAAGATCGAGTGTTTCCACCGAATATTGATGAGATCTGTAAGTGCCAAGAGGAGGAACACACGAGGAGGATGAACCACACACGATTTCGTGTAAACGAAAAACCAACGAAACTCAATTACAGCGAGGCCTGTTTTTAATTTTACGATCCATGCGTGAGTGTGTGGGGAACATCTCGTGTGCGTGAGATGATGCGATGACAAAGCCTCAAGTCAAGTTGGCCGGAAAGGTAAAGACAAGTGTTAGACAACTTAGTTCGTAGACAACAGCATACATAGTACCTCCTAGCCTGTACTTCATTGAGACGTTATACTACCACTTGAAATTTATTGCTAGGCTAGGCAACGGGCCTAAAGGGCTGGATTTAATTCATTTTACTCGAGGATAGTCAAAATCTGAGAGGTTGTAGACCTCCTAGCTCACAAGTGTTGTAGTTTATTTTCTGTTTAGTATCTCGGCTACACAACTGTGTTAAATGTCGGCTAAAATAACGAAATTCTGCTGCTGGCAAAACTTGCGCTAAGATTCGTCTCGCCTTTTGTTTGAATCTGACCCGGTGGCCGAATGGATAACGCACAATTCTCATCCTGCCAATCGATATTTATAGCACGAATTTGGGCAGCGATGAGAAAATTTTATTAGTGAAGTCAAAAGGCAGATAAAAAACAAAGATAACATGCATGAACAACAATGACGAGCTGATCGTTCGATATTAGCACATTGTTAAACAATTTTCTGCCAATTAGGCTCATTTTCAGACGATTAAGCCAAATTACTTAAGTTCAGAGAGCTAGGCCGGAGAGTTTGTAACACAACGCCAAATCGTGATGACGATGCTCAGTAATCTCGGCAAGAAATCGCCTGTGAGCTGAGACCACTGCAAGCGTTTTCAAGGGGATTGTGGGGAATGACGCGCGAAGGGCCATTGTGCCCCCCCGCTGTGCCCCTAAGGAGACTAATTGGACACATGTTGAAAGCTCGTCTTCGCACACAATTGACTGGGAACAATCTGCACAGCGCAGTGAACGCTACAAAGCTGAAAGTGCTCGGCAGGAAAGGTGGCCGAGGCGACAATTGACAAATCGAAGACCACACATCAAGTGGAGAGTGTATTTCACTCCCGGATGTCATCTCACGATGTGTGTTTGCACTCTCGACGGGGTGTGCATGCAGAAAACTACTGAGTTTATTTAGAGTTAACATGTTGTCTTCAGTCTCCACGATAACAGTTTGCCATTGAAAAGGATAAAAAGGACTGGTAAAGCATTTTTCATATGAGGAAACCAAGATTTTAAATGGCTGGCTCATAAGGCAAGTGGTCAGTCGTTTGAATTATGTGGTTGGATTGTTGATTGAATTATGATCGAAATTAAGCCCTGCCTTTTGATTCTGATTCCAATGAATACGAGAAACTTTCTTGTTTTCTTAACTTTTTTTTTAGCAACGAAAAATTGTCAATAACCGAATATCAATAAATTGTGGGCGTTGCACTTACGTTAAATTTATTTTTAATTCCCATTGAACCCCCATGGTATTCATCTCCTTCTGTTACAATTAAATGTTTGACTCTAATCAGCAATGAAACGAAATTGGGGTCAATTGATATTTTGGTTCAACAGATCAAGTTTGACACTAATAACGATGCTGCGTCTGTTAAAAGATCATGGAGTCAAATAATATTACAAAAAGAAAACGGAATCTATTTGCTTACTTGGCGACATCTAGCGAGTTGAGAGGAAATTTAACGGGATGACACCTACTCCAATTGCTTTTCCGAAAAACTAGGCAAACTCGTACCAAAAAGTTAATTGTAGGTTTCTTGTTTTGGTGAGAAAACGAATAATTAACACTAGTTCTTAAATTATTTTTACAAAATTTAGCAAAATTTCACTTTTACTTTCATAGTCACTGCCTCACGAACTGACAAAAGCTTTCAGATGTTCAGACCAACATGCCGAACGTGAATCGTCGAACCAGGTTTTCATCCTCGTGGGTCCAGGCTCCAGAATCACGACTTCCAAAGAGAAATCATGATAAATGGTGCAATGCAAGACAATAATAACATGGAACAAAAACAAAGACGATTAAATCCGTGTGTGCTAATTTTTCTACGATTCCCAGAAACTGTTTGTTCGGTTCAATGAGCAATGCCCTCGGCGATCCTCCCTCAACATCTATCAAATTCATGGCCCGCAGCGGCAGTCATTTGTTAACGTCTATGTTGGAGCAATAAACCACACTATACTGGCGAATCATGAAGCTGGCTTCTCTTTGCCTACCGTCATTCGGGACTTAGCAAATGAAAAAGTTCGCTAATTACAATGATTATCAATCAAGATCATTCTCGCATGCTAATGTTAGTGCTCACATTTTAGTAAAAGATCACTTGAAAATACACCCAAGATGTAGACTCTTTCAGGGGTAATCTCAAATAACTCACTTCTCATGTCCCAAACAGAAAAAATGTATGTATAGTATACACTTTAAGAAAAATAAACGAAATATTTTTCGTCTCACTTAACTTTCGGTAGGTGCATGCACATGGTACCTGCCATGTGGTGTATGATGAGATCACGTTTCATTCATGTCCGTGTTTTTAATCAGTAGCCTCATGTTACTTTGTCTACGAAACCAGAAGAGAGAAGAAGTAAGCCCGAAATTCTACCGCCTTGTTTAGCCAGCAAGAACAATGCCTAGCACGTGACTTATCGTACATCTGATTATGGGTGCATCTCTATGATTACTGGCAATATAATCTGGTCCAGCGGGCACTCAGCAACGCCGCTAAGTGGCCGCGTGTAATCAGCGTTGCATATGCCGGTGTCGATGAGATTACTCGGTGGTTGATACTGTAGAAACTACAGAATGCTCAGATTGGTGGGTCTTCACCTTGTGATTGTACACGTGTTAAGGTGGTGTGGGCTAAAACCAAAACGGCATAATAATGGCAGTCAAAATCGAATTGTTTGATATTTGTTCGGTGGGAAATTACGTCGAGTGACGTTCTTTTTTTCGTCGGAACCAAATTTTCTCTAATTTTGTTAACCCCACATTATACCATTTGCGAGCTCAATTTTTGTTATTTTAAATAGTGCAATAGTTCAGAGAACCTCGTTACGCTCGAGTGAAAATCAAGGAGAACCCTGACCACACCGAATCCTTGAACCAGGATCAATCGCAAGCCACAACGTTATTCGCCATAAAATGAGAATTCTGCGCATCTCAGACTTGATTCATAGCGCACGTCTGGTTTTATAGGCCACATTAATTTTACCATCACGTTGACATTCCTCGAGCCCTATAACAAGACAAACTTCCCTCAAACTATTCACTCTGCACCAAAAAAAAACAACTACAACAATTACTTTACAACTCACAAAATTAAAGTATGGTAGTTACATTCCCCACATGGGGTTAAGTTACAATAGAAATAGTTGCAGTTAAGAGACGGTAAGGTTTTGAATGACTAGTCCATACGTGATCTGAATAAATGAGAACAATTTACATATCGCGTATCGCTTGCTCACGCTTGCATTTAGGCACCGAACGCAATGCCATAACTCATTACGAATACCCCATATAGATTTTCTATTAAAAGAATAGACAGTTTCATAGTCTTACACACACAGGACAATAGCATATATGGATGCGAGGTGCATGATAGATGTGGTAGACACAATCGCTGCTAGCTGTAGATATGTTTACACCTGCTCAGATTCTGTTCCCCGACCTCCCAGAACCGAGTTGGACCGCGGCGCTCTTGCGCTGGAGACCTCGATGCGCGCGTTCAATCGTTCATATAGACATTCTCCTTCGTAATTGCTTCGTCAAAAATATCGGTTAACCATTCTTAAACTACTACCGATCGCGATCAAGATACATGGAGTGCATGTTTAATTATCGAATTAGGAACTTAACAACACAACGAATTCCGGTATATTGAGTAAAGAGTTGCCGCTAACTATCGTCCTTTTTTATAGTTAAAGCTGAATTGATGCATTTCTTTTAACAAGACAATAATATAAAAATTGTTCATTAAAAAAGCCGGTTAAATTGGTCCTACGAATGCATCTCGAAAATGAAATCGAGTGCTCTGTAATGTATGTGTGTCTATTACAATTAGACACGCTTAACACTATATGAGTAATCCACCAATCAAACTGATACGTCAACACTAGCTCCCATGTGTTCTGTCTAGACGCATCTAAACTCTAGACTAGTTGTGGAAAGAACTAAAAGAGAGAAATACACATTGGATAGTGTAAACACATCTGACAGAAATATGGTGTGTCAGTGTGTTATAAAGGACTGGTAAATTGATTGAAATGATGAGAACACTTCATTTTTAGACAGTTACTTTACAAACAAAAAACTCTTGGAAGCAAATTAAAGGATTTACAACGCAAAATAGTTGGTGAGCTTCAAAGTCTCTTCTCACACGTGCGTTTCAGCGATCCGAATTATTTTCTAAGTAGTCGTTAGCGTAGTTCAGGTGAGTTGTCGAATGAAAATGGTCATTTATCAAAATCAAGTCTCTTCACTTCAGTTGCACATCAGGCAGAAAAAAAACCTAACATAACAAGATGATTTTCCAAACAGTTTAAAAAAAAAACCACTCAACCAGCTGAACTTTCTTGCCTCTCAAAGACGATGTTCCCTTTACTTACGACACAAGAAAATATGTGCTTTCTAGAGAAACAGGCGGTGTACTGAGCTGCTTTTTCTTATTATTGCAATGAATATGTCGACTAATGACACTGTGCCAGTAATGCAAGGAAATGCATCTGTTCTCCGGGGCCCGCGTGTGTGGTCCATTCCGGGAGACAGTAAAGTGTTTAGGGTGCGGATCAAGGGGATTACTCACACCCCATCCCGAGTAGACTTATAGGAAACACCCATACTTAGAAGAACGCGATAAAAAACTACCCCTAATGAATCAATGAAAATGAATAGCATGGCGGTATCAGATGCATACTGGATGGATTACCTGATCGATTCGTCAAACTCAAGACCATCAAAAAGGATGTGGAATTAGTTTTAGAGAAATTCCTCCATGTATCAGAAAGTAATGAATTTCCATGCATGTAATTGATACCCTATTATCATAATTTTCAAGTAAAACTTAACGATTATTTCAGAAGTGACTGTGCCTTCTAGCCTTAATATACGTTGCAGACATTTTCGACGTGTGGTCCAAACCATTATTCAATATTATATCCTAAATAAATATTTCCAGATTTTCAATTAAATGTCGGATGAAACTTTTGAAGGATGGCCCAGGTACACGAGAGATGGGGGGGGGGGGGGGGGTGGTAGCCTCTTTAATGAATTAAAATGCTGACATTGTTATTTTGAAAGATGACTCTGAGAGTTGCTTCACTGGTCGCCTCTGGCTTGAATATAGGTTATTAATTTTGAGGTTCAGAAATAAAACTGCGCTTTGTGATGAGTCATACAAAAGGTAAGACACGATTTGAACGCGTTGCGTTATGCAAAATGATTTGACCATTATAGATTAATCGGTTCAGATATTTTTGACAAACGTATCAGATAAAAGCCAGAGAGCGGGATATCAGATTGCTAATGGATATTTAAATTTTTAATGCATACAATAAATTGGTCAAAAACCTGTGCTAAGGCTAAGATATAGTACGTCAGAAAATCTCATGTGCATTGCTTTATTTATAAGCGTCTTTGTTTGATTCGTGCTTATCATGTCATGTGTCAACATTTTGACTTGACCATCTACGCTGAGTTGTCAACTCATGTACCTACCCTCACCCCTTCACATTAGGTAAACAACAAATATAGAATAGCATTGCAAGCCCTCGGCAGAAATACATTCAACAGTACAGTTATCAATCAATTCTGACAGCCAACTTGTTTGAGAGGTAAATGTTGACTTCTGTAAATGGGCGAACAAAGGCCCGTTGTTAGATATCGATGCAACTGAGTTTTTGGGATACACTTTTACACAGGTATTTTTTTAAATGAAGGCAAATTCTCTAAATTGAGTGTCTTTCAACATCCAACAGATATTATTCATGAAACCGATTCATAGGTTATATCAGGAATAATAATTCAGAAATTCGTGAATCGATCCCAATCATCAAATAATATTAAGACAGTTTATGCAAATTTTGTTTTGTAGATTTCCATACAGCAATTGGTTGCAAGAAATAATTGAGATGTCTGCAAGTTTTACGCCATGAAAGTACACCTGTGACTCGCGAGTATGACAGTTAATACAAATTGAGTTATTGCTAAGTCTACATGAAAACACTTAGCAATTATATGATCGTGTCTATACACGTTAGTATAGTTTGCATTTTGCTTTGCAAAAAAAAAAAAACTCAGGCAATAGAGCAGATGTGAATCGCAGTCGGAGGCAATCTATTCAAGCAGATCAGCTACACGATCAAAGATTTATCGATCGAGATTAAGATCAATGCGAGCTGGAAAAAAATTCTGAAATCTCATCGGGTACCAAATCTCTGACCGCGCGTTCAGAACGAGCAAGTGTTCCACCAAACTAAAATAGCTGGACAAAATCGCTGCATTAAATTAAGACAAATCCTTCGCAGCAGATCGAAAGCGATAATGAATACAGGGTGCTGAGTATTGTAAAAAACAAACTTGAGAAAAGAACATATCTTGAAATTCTTGTGACCATAATTGACCTAAACAATCAATCTTAGCTTTTAGATGCTTGAAATATTTGAATTGGAATGTTTTGGTGAAAATATTGTCAGTGATTGATGTCCATGGACGCTTACTGCTTCGACTTCTGAGACGTGATCACTAAAGTAAAATTATGAAATAATTAAAACATGCCTGACGCCGCCAAAGCTATAATTTCAATGCATATGAGCTGCACAGAAATGGAATAAGGAAATGGATTCACACCATCTGAAACGCATTTCCTACTGAATACGGGTCGGAAGACGAAGCAAAGTTTAACTTATCTTAACTTAGACATCTAAGCGACCAAACAATAATTTTCATTAAATTACAGCTAATAATTTTGATTGGTCATCGAGCAGCGCACATTGAAAGCGAACAGTAGCTTATAAAATTGAGTGTCTCAGAAAAACAATGATGGCCTGCGACAAAGATGGCCCACGCCGTATTTCTGGGACGTTTTACCACGAAGCTAGGAGGGAGACGGCCCTTGGTTCTAGGGCGCCGAAATCATAATGTCCGTAGTTTCATGCCAATCATCTACAAGCCTGGGGCTCGAACTCGGGACGCCAAAACCCCATCACCGATACCATGCTTTATCCCTCAATAATAATACTGATTTAAGTTGTTCTTCAACGCGCAACCTGTGATAGCTAACGCGAATAAACACTTGCACGGGTGTTTCATGCTTGGACTTTCTCGATTTTCTTGGTTTAGCAAAATATCTACAAGACTTTGATATAACGTTATGCACATCTTTACCAAGGATAGTAATTTGATTTTCAACTTCAGACACATACTAATCATAGAACAAAGATATTTTTTCTCCTATTTAAATCTCGGCTTCTATGAGGTGCTCGGCCTTATAGAGAAATGAGCGCCAAGTCTTCTTTGTCTAGAACTTCGCAAACGTCCACGTCAAAGAAGTTGAGCTTTGAACGGAATAAAGATCGGTGTTTTGTGCATCTATTTTTAACGAAACTCTTTTCGCTAACAACAACGGGCCGTTTTTTTTTATTACCGCGTGTAATATATAAAAATAAAGTGGAATGAAAAGACAGCGCGACGAAACGGAATCAAGAAAAACGCATTAGCACCGTTCAGTTCAGGGCCGGCGGAGTACGGCTCATCAGAGAAATGCATTTCGTCTGCTGCTGCCGTCGAATGCGAACTGCCGAGGAAATTTCGACCACTGGCAAGATAATCGTTCAATATGAAATACTTGTATATTTGTCCCCCAAGGGTGATCTTTCTATCAGACTACTTTTTGTTACGGAAAAAAACTAAAGTCAGTACTTCACTGCTACACTTTTTTGTTTATGATTTGCTCTCTTCTCTAATTATAAGTTTTTACAACTTAATGATGGCATAATGAACACACTCGAAGTCACTTGTCTGCTAGTGGCGACAAGCCGTCTAGCAAAGTCAAACTTCTTATACTGTCATCTCGAGCGGAAAGGAACAAAAAATCTGAATACAACATCAGAAATTAAAAATAATTTTTCTTTACGTCAAAGTAATGTGACTGACTGTGTCGAGTATGTTTGCTAATTTAAAACCTCCCGGCATGCAAAACAGCTGCATTCTCATGAAAACATGCGGCGTTTCTTGTATTTATTTGTACTTTAACCTAGATCCAAGCGTTTGCCATATTTCAACTCATATGGGCCCAGCATGGAGGATGTACACTTGCGTTTGCAGAAAAGATGACTCGCACTGATTGAGACTGACGGATCTCCATATTTGAGAAGAAAAGTAAAGTTTAAAATGCACAAAGAAGGCAAGCTTAAGTAACCACAGTTACGATCGCTACAATCGATCACAATAATCGGTCGAAACCCAGATGCGGCATTCAAGAACTAATTTTAAAACTCTTAAAAAGTTATTGCTGCAGCGCTTGAGAAGCGTCGCATAAAGCAACTTCCCAGTCTATGCGAGGGCTTACAGTAGGTACACCTTTTTTCGTCTAGCGTGCACAATTTTTTTTATGTTACAGGTGAGTGCATGATGCACTGAACTCGCAAGGTATTCTACATTCTCAAGCATTAATTTTGACGTTATTTTAATAGTTTTGTGTTTTATGGCGAAGCATTTAGCTATAAACACATCTGGCTCATGAATATGGTGTGGTCTGCGTTCGAGTGTATCGATTTTGTAGCTCAGGCCAAACGCAAAGTCCGAGGAGGAGTTGGATCGGCTTGCGGGGCGCTCGCTGGACACCAGTTGCAGGGACAACGGCATCCTCCGAGGCCGTTGAATCTGTGATTTTATTTGCGAGGGAACAGCGTCGACAAAAAACGCGCGATTGATTGAAAAAGATTGCAAGAAAAAGTCCAGCGAGACGAAAGCAAAGAGTGTACCGTTAAATCGAAGTGATATATTGTTATTTTATCGAAAATTTCTTGACCTTCGGCAACGCTGATGCGTCTGATACATACCAATTTGCTGTACAAAATAGTAAACGTGATGGGCAAAGTAATTATGTTTAGCTAATGCATGCTTCGGAAAAAAAATTTCCGCTATCATCGTATAAAATAATATATTATAATATAAAGTATAATATGGATGTTTATTACACTGATTATTTTCGTCACGATATATGTTATATATTGTCAATAAAACATCGTCTGTGAGTTTGTACTTAACTTCGTTAAGGTAAGTACCGTGTTTTCACGACAAGAAAATAAAAACAGATTGACATGGGAAGTAATTTAATGGCTGCAAAATTTCGTTTTTCTTTATTTTCCAGAGTGCATTATTAAATTTATCAAACGCAGCGTGTAGAGAGCGCCGAAGAAAAGTGCAGCGAAGAAAAGTGCAGCAAGGCTGGTCTGAGACGCTCAATCTGTTTCGCAGAAGATCGCTAAACACTTTCTCATGATCGCAGGCAGGTGGATCGGTTCCGAGGAACGAAGCCTAGACAAAGATGATCTCGAAAATATGTGCAAAAGTGGTTTTGTCGGTGAACGTGGACGAGAAAAATGCTAAATTTACGACGTTTTCAAATCAAATTCCCACGCTTTTATAGTTAATACGATCTCTAAAGGTAAAATATAGTCTTCATATCAAAATAGATATGAATATCTGTAACCAAAACCGCAGCTGGTCTTTGAAGCTCATCAATTATTTTGCTATACACGAGTCAAGACACAGTCAAGCTTTTTCTGTCTATAGCCAATTAACTATCAGAATAATTGCAGTACACATTAGTTTACTGCTAATTAAAGTTAACTTCCCAAATGAGCTTTCGCATTCAGCACCACTCTTGCATTCGTTTCCTTGCTCACTAAAGAACAAGACATCAAATAAACACAACTTTCAGTCAACGTCAGCCTTCCACCATTGTGAAGAGTTTTCGCAAATTGCAGAGTGAGTCACCCCGGTAACGGCGGCGGCAGCACACAAAGCCTCGCCGCATCAGGTGATTTGAACGCGCGGTGCGGTTCGACTCTGATCGACCAGTCTGCCCCGCTCGCCCCCTCTACGTGGCTATCCCGAATCGAGGCACTTTCACGACCCACCGAGGGGCGACATACCGACGCCAGACACGTGCGTCGTGAGGAGGGTTGTTTCCTACGATCATTACACGGGCATACGTGCGACAAGGTCAACAAAGTTTTATTGCACGCCATGCAGTTTGCGTACATCTCGCGAGGGCGAGGCGACGGACGCGAATTTTACGGTCGGATGTCTGGGTTGTCAGTGCGTCAACGCGTTCTTTTAGATGGCGTTGCAAGTCTGGGGCGTGTGTGTCTTGAAATAAAAAAGGGTGAGATGTGTTTAATTTGCTAGTTTTCTAGTAATTTGCTAGTTGTTTAAATGTGATAAGCACTAATCTCTCTATCTATTGTCTCGTGTGTACCATGCTTGAACGCTCATATACGCAAGTGATATTTGGACGCCTACTCACTATAAAAAAAATGGGAAAAATGAAAAACTGCGATTGAAATTTGGCCTTATCGGGAATTCGATTGTTTTTTAAAGCCGGTCTCTCCAATGTGTGATTCAGTCCCGAGGCGGGTGCGATCGTCACTTAACCCACCCGTCAGCCAATCTCCTGAAGATACTCAACATTTACTGGGATGTGCATATAATGACCGAGCCACACATCACATGGATATCAAAACATTGAATCGCCTCGCAGTGCGCAACGCGTACACAGTTCGGGGAATGCACACCTCCAAAACTTGCTGTTTCACCCGCTGGAACGAGGCGGTGTCCACAATTTAGCGTGTCACTGGAATTAACTAAGGCTGCTTGGTGGGGTCCACTAGACTAGACTGTGACTATTTATATCTACCTGTAACAGTAGCCCAATCATAGAGTAATCAATGAAAGGCGTAATTGGCGGGTAAATAATAGTAAAGCAGGAGTGGATGACGAGATGATATTGTTCTGATTTTGATGATGTTATCGAAGATTTTTAAGTACGTTCAGATTGGATAGGTACAAGCCCCTTCGTTAATAGCGATGCGAAATACTTTGTATGCGCATTGTTTGTGCGCGAATATCTGTTCTCCTGTTTATCAAGATTTGACTGTCTTCAGATGGTCGGCACTCGGAGGGTGCCTTTGATGTATCTAAGATTTGTGCCAGAGGAGACGGTGCACCAGACACCAAATATTGATCCTGCATGTATGCTTTAGGCTGAGACATGACTGCTTATTGACATTACGACGACGTGCCTGCAGAATTCAGGTGCTAATTGCCGAATAAATTGCAAATATTAAATCAAGAGTCAAGGAAGAGATTTTTATGTGCATTTTTGTTGCATTTTGACGGTTGAAACAAATGCAACAAAATTTACTTTTTTTTCGTTTGAATTTTTTTATATCAATAAAATATATTTTATGGTAAAATGATCTCACCGTGCGAGCTGAGGTCTGTGTGCCCAGATAGCTCTAGAAAGGCACCGGGTTCGTAGCCCAGGTTTCTTTGCACATTTTTTCAGCCTAGCTCCCCTTCCATACCTGATTTGATTACTTATTTGCGATAGGTTGCTTTAGGTTACGTCACTTCTGAGTTATAAGAAAAGCAAATATCTTGTGCAGACCTTTTAAATGAGTTGAAGAAAGGAGGCTATTTCGGAAAATTATGTCAAATTGGTTTGCCCCACACTTGACCGGCATTTTCCCGGAAAGATCACACAGTGGCGCACGTATCGTGTGCAAACTGTTCAGCGACAAAGTAAACATTGCTGCAGTTTGAAGAGTCAAAAGTAGTACATCCGGTGGTACCATTCGTAGAAAATATCGGTTATTGCTTTTGCTGAACTGAAATCAAAATGATTTGTGGAGTGCATGGACCATTGTGCAGTGGCACAGTGTTGATTCACATAATGCTGCCTTGAATCTTGAAATAAGAAGCCATCTTGCAATCTTACTGTACCTCGGTAAATTTGCATAGCCGATAAGTTTATTTGAGTTATACGTTACACGTACTCTCTTAGAATGAAAACAGCGCTAAAACAACAAACACACCAGTGAATTGAGTTACTTGGAAAAGTGAGACAACAGAATTTGCCGAAAATTTGCGAGAAAAAAAAAGTGATTTATTGAAAGACTAAATGCATTGCAAGAAACCTTGCGTTGCCCGTGCGACCACGTGATTTCAAAACTTAAAGCGTGTCAAAAAAAGACAATTCTGCACTAACGTAGTAATACACTTGATGACTCGAGATGATACCTGTGTGAAACATGGTTTTGCTACGCGGATTTTTGTCAGTAAGAAATTAGCTTTGTAAAGGTGTGCTTAGACCTTGCATAACAGACATGTCTTACGTTTATATCTGTTTGGTGAGATACTTATTACAAAATAAATAATTTCTACACATGAAGCTGGAACTAGCGGCGCTTTAGATACTCACGGGTTTCAGCGAACTTAGTTTTTTCTTGCAAAAAAATACACGTTGAAACAAGAAACATACGTGAATGTCTTCCCGAAACCTTGAAGAAATCTCGAGATTTTTGTTTTTGGATAAACGTCGTACAAGATTGCAGTTTTTATGCATAATTAACGAGTAAATAGGCAAAAGTGTACTTGTAAAGTATGTCGATCTGGTTCTTACGTTCATAATTTATTTTTTGTCATGTATTGTATTTATGTACTTTTGTGCTGTGATTTGATGACCATATCTTAAAATGTTTTGTTTTAAAAAGTTCCCGATTCCTGTGTTTAAACAGATAGGAAACAAAAATTCTTAGTCAATATAATTTATCGAGACTTGGCACCTACAATAACGATATTTTATTTTTATTGTAGCTTGTACGCAGCTTGTAAATTGACGCAGTGAAATTATAGAAAAATTTGAAATTGCATTTCAAATGAAAAACTCTCTCGACTGGCGCGACTCCAGCGTGGATTGCTACGATGAACGAGTCCAGATCAGGAAGCTGACAAACTGGAAAACGGAAGCTGATCGTGTCCCCAAGCAAGACAGGACGTTTGGGAGATTGAGGGCAGACTTTTGGGGTCGCTCGAAACGATAACGACACATGAAAATTAGCACATGCCTAATATACACCCACTCGGATAGAAACGTTATCATCTGGATGAGATTGTTTGAATTCAGTAGCAAAAAAATGTGCCAGAGATGAAATAATATATGTTAATTTCTAACGAACCATTTTCTCAGCGAAAAGAAAATCACAACGCAGTAAACATTTTGCAAAATTAATTTTGTTTATGAGCTGTCAGTGGAAAGAACATGTAAAAAATGAGAAGGCTCAGATGAAAAAAGCATAATTTTCGAGGCAGCGCATACAGCGGTCTGTACCTTCGCGATGCCTGAGATGATCAGTCGTAAAAAAGTAGCCTGCACACACACAGCACAGATGTTGTTTCCAACATCGTTTCCAACATCAGAAATAAATAATTGTGGGTGTACCATTTTATAGCTCCCTTACGCGTTCTTTTTAGTTTTTTTTAACGCCTTCTTATGTTATCAATGGCCGTTCTTTCCGCTGAAAAAACTGATAGCATAATTAATGAGCCTCTCTGACAGAACGTACTTCCGCCCAGGCCATTTGAACAGCGAAGATGATTCTACAGGCGCTAGGGAATATTTTTTTGAAATCACCTTGTTTCGAGCGTATGTTAAAGCAATTATCAAGCTGGCTTAGCTGAAATATGGCGACACCTTCGCTAATCTAAATTTTGGCGAGAAATAATGCTCCAAAACAGATTTAAATCGGTGGATACGTGTCGGTTCGTACAGGCCCATAGTCTACCGTGTAATAATACATGTGGGGCAGTCAATTAATCAAAATAAGTGAATAATTGTATGCTGTAACAGAACTTCTCTCCATATAAAGCTATAATTATAAGAAAATCCTCATAACGTATGTCAGTTTTCTAGTCCATATAAGCTATTGGATATTAACCGACCCGCATAAAATTCGAACATCAAAACTGCTCATCTTAACCAATTGTTAATCAATTAAACGCAGAAAATTTTAATTTTTGAGCAATTAAAGAAAATTAAAAACGTACACCAAGCAAAACCTTGACTGATGTTTGAACTTGCTTAACTTTGCCCACAATAACGCGCGTTCGTCTCCACAAATACCACAGAAATCAACGTTACGCACGTGCGCAAAGATGCGTGCACCGTTTACAAAGCATGACATGCGTATGTACATTGCTGCTGATCATATAGTACATCTTACGCACACACGTACCGGCATTACGACACCTCACAAATACACCTGTTACGCCAAGGTTCCCACGAACGCACCAGCACGCATGCTTGAGGAACGCAGAGGGGGGACTTGGACTTCGGGGACCTAGAAAGCTTCGACTCTCCGAGAATGTTGGGTGTAAGATAGAACTTTATGGCCCGGTATATAATTATTAATTACTACGATGGGATTAACATTCACTGACTTGATAGTAGAAGGCGCATCTCCAAGCACCTCCGTCTATTCCTTTCCGTTTTTTTTTCAATGAAAATCTCGCTTATCATTACAAGGAGAGAGAAATTTCCGATTTACAATACTCCAGCTTTCGCACCAATGCAGAAATACAAATGTATCCTTCATAAGAAATTAGACTACGCATATGTGTAAGGTTTTCTTTTATGAATGACCATACGAATTGAAATTACAACACACGGCCCGATGATTCCATGAGCGGGAGGCGAAAACGACCCAGATCCATGTGAGAATTGAAGCTGGTTGGTACGAAATGCTCCATCGAAACCACACCACAGAAACCGAAATTGTTACGCGAGCTATTTAATCTATTTCTACGAAAGATATACCAGCAAATTAGAGTTTCAATGAGAAGCATGTCTCTAATTATGACCGGAAATGGTTTGTAACAATTTCTTAGGGATGCATTCGAAATCTCGATTGCTGCTCGTCTTGCTTCCTTGACAGATTAGGTGGTGGGATGGGAGGGGTTGCATGCCGACCCGTAAAAGCGGCGTTCAGTGATGAGGCAGTTTGCGTTGATTGCCATTGTTCCTATATGCACTGTGCTGCGTCTAGCTAATAGAAAACTCATTTGAAAGATGTATTATGATTCGCGATTCGCAGTACCAGGCTGGAAAGCACTATTGTTTTTCTACACTAGCAAAGTTCATAATGTCGATGGGTAATATCGGCGCCTTTCTTCCGCGAGACACTTTTATAGCTAAACGAGAGTTAATAGTCGATGTCAAATTGCCTTACTTTGAGTCTAGCTAGGCACTTCAATTTTGCAGCATCTCTATTTTTTTTTAATTTTCATATAATTTGCTGATGAAATGGCTATGAACAAGAAGTAAACAGTCAGCTAATTTCAATAAATTAGAGTTCATACTTACATTCAGTCTATGGGTGGGGGAGAAATAAATAAAAAAATATAAAAAAATATTTCGAAAGAAATACGAAATTCGAAGCCGAGAAAAAATGTACGCTACCTTCATCTGCTATTGGTTTTTGTTGCAAGTAATTTTTCTACTGAGCGAACGGCGTAAGGAATGCCAAGGAATGCATCTTAACATGTCGCATTTTCCATTTATATAATTTTGAAACCCATTCATTAAAATGTTAGCCGCCAAAGTTAATGGAAAATGTCTGGTTACTTTATTTCGCAATGTAGTTAGCAAAGTAGGATGTTCTAAAAGGCAAATATTGGCGCCTCCACTTAGCGAAGGCACTGGGAAAATAAGCAAGGTATCACGAATGCGTATTTATTCAGTGCCGCATTGTGGCCGCTCGAGAAAACGACTCACTCTCGCTGTTCTCGTTATCGTTCTAGTTAATAGTTCGATGATGAGTAGCGAAAATTGTATTCAAGACAATTAAAATCTAGCGTTGCTAATAATTTAGAAGGTGGTCCGACCATTTTTCATGGTCAAGAACTGTGTAGCTATGCGAGCCAAACTAGCTACTAAACAAGTGTTGAACGATACTAAGTTACAGACCTATTTTTGAATCCGGTATGACAATACGTTTGTACAAGAGATATAAGACAATTTTGAGAAGCTCTACACAACAGCTTCACCCAAATTCGTCACGTCTAAAGAGGAGACATTCCACGAAAAATAAGCTGCACTGTGTTTTGTGAGCCCACTTATTTCCTTTCGTACCCGCAACAACAACACGGGTCACTCGCAGAGAAGAACAAACGGCATCTAGATCACACTAGTTTAAAAGATCAAAGAAGAAGAAACAGCAATAATCCCTAAACAATGTTCAGCTTTTGGCACCCAAAACCAATCATAAAACTACTATCCCGAGGGTAATGGTGCTGGACTCTGTAGCAAAATATATAGCACTCTTGTACTTGCTTAAGTTAAGTTTCAAAAGTTCTTTTGCGAAAAAAAACTTGCTATGCCGATTGATTCAAGCGATCCGCACCCCTATAGGGATTAGTTAATTTAGTTAATAATGAAGTTGTAAAACACCATGTTTCTAAAAGAGCTAGTATTTTTTGGGCCATTCGACTTGGAGGTGGACACAGAGGTTAAATAGACCGACACAGAAGTAGGAAAGGTTTCGAAGTCTGCCAGCGCGGATGGTTTTGTTTTAAAAGCCGGGGGCGACATTCCTTTTTGGTTATTTTCAAGGACTCTTTTAAAAGATCTCCTCTTTCTTTCGAGAGCAGTCCCATCTGATCTTCATTGTCTTTTGTATTTTACCGAGTTTCGAATGGAAATGGTGCGCTACACTCGTGGGGAAATTGACAGGAATTGGTTTTATTTTTAAATAGCTGATAGTCCTATTTTGAATCGTTTCGTAGGGTCGGATCCTAGTTAGTAGATACAGCAGGGTATTTAGTAGATATTTGTTGTTATGGAGGTACGTGAGAGGTCATATACTCAATTGAATGGTCTCATACTCCGATAAGATAATAATATTTTATACCCAGCCCCGGTTTCTGTTAGGGTACGAGACCATAATTAATGGCACATTCCGATTACTCTCCAATAAGGTAGATACTATTGGGTCACGTTGAGTATTTTAGTGGTAAAGGCACTACCAATAACAATAAAACTAGCTAATAGTATAAGTATATTTTGGCTATTTGGGCTCAATTTTGTACGGCATTGGCGATATAAAATATTTTTACGGTTTCTCAAAGTTTGCTTAGCAAACGTGTTTGCACCGCACCTTTATGGAAATGTCAAGATCACCAGAAAAATATCTTACAGATAAAAATCGTGGCCGGGTGCTGAGTGGTGACAAATTAAAGACTAATAATAAAATTAGCATACGCACGCATCATTTAAATGTCGGATGCTTAATTGACATGACATGATTCTACCACTTCGATTTCCGAATCGTTGAACTGCCATTTACCATTGCCAAGAAATGTGCAATTTTATTTGTGTCTCTTCCTATGAATAGTGATCACGACAAATAAATCATTCCATGCCACATTCTACATCGATTTTATAAGTTTAATCAAAGTAATTCAGATCGTTTCTGATTATAAACAAATAAATAATAGTAACCTGGTCTAGGTACCGACTTGGATACTGGCGAGTGACTATTAGCAGGTCAAATAACGTTAACGAAGCAAACAACAAGTATTTGTACAAGAAAAACGGTTGAAAAAGTTTGCTCGGCACTGAAAAACTGGTATCGTAAACACAATAGTTACAACTTACCCCCTTTCAGTGTTGGACCGAGGGTGGTGGGAAAATGTTTGTTTAAACCGAAGAGGGTGATTGATTACCGATCCTAAAGTAATATCCAGTCCATTGGACTGACCCGTAACCCTAACAAAACAAACCCTACGCAATTTCGGAAACCAATACATCAAAAATTCCTCTGCGGAGCGGTGTCTGTTTCAGTAGACACACTACCTAGTAAATCTGGTTCGGGGCCGCATCTTTGGCGATACATTTTCTAGCCTCATACACAGAGCAGGATTAAACACCCTTGTTTGCAAAATATGTCAGTTTGCAAATAATACCGCAAACGCCAACGAGAAAGACAACTAGAAAATCCACAGAATGCCTAAATTTCCAAAGTCAAATATTAAAAAAATACACATTATTTAAGTTTTTTTGCTAAATTACCAATTATGAAAAAAAATGCACTTACCGTAGATGCCGATGTAGGTCCATCATTTAGCCGGTAACAAGTGAGTAGTAATCTATCAACGCCGGGTCGGCGAGGTCGCCTGCAAGACGTCCGGAAGACCACCAAACGTGCGAGTCTCGGAAAGTCAAGCACAGAGCACTACACCGTCCTCACACCCCAACAGTCCACATGGAACTGATCAAGAACCCGGCGACCGACCCGCCGGTGGTAGACCGGGACCGTCGGGGCCCAAGGCGGGCGGAGGTCGGGCTATTACCCCTCTGTCTCCAAGGCGGCATCCTTCGAGCCATGCAGCATCTACACTTCAACAAATCACCCCCCTCGCTCGACCGCGCCACTCGCTGCCGACCGGCAACAGGTCTCACTCTCGTGCAACAAGTCTATACATCGATTTTCCTTCCAGCTGACAATGATAATACGGCGAGGACATTTTGGCTCGACTACGATAATCGCGCATTTCATGGCAATTTGTTCTAACCGATGTTTTTTTTTAATAGTTATTAATAACTCGAATGCTGAAGTAGCAGAGAGATGTAAACCTTGGTACCTATCACCATTTTTTGTTGTTGTTAATATATTAATAGTATATCATATATTTTTAAAGAGGTCCCTGTTCCTATTTATCATGACTACAAAATAAGAGACTTCATGCAAATTGAATATAAAAAAAAAGTGTAAAAAATTACTGAACAAATGTGTTTGTCAACTATGCAGAAGAAAAACGACAGCTATCTTTTCTGAAGCTGTATTACTAACAGGAGGAACATGACAGGACATGAGGCAGTAGGCAAAGAAGGACTCAGAAGTACCAGCTC
Source organism: Protonemura montana (assembly GCA_947568835.1). Taxonomy (NCBI): domain Eukaryota; kingdom Metazoa; phylum Arthropoda; class Insecta; order Plecoptera; family Nemouridae; genus Protonemura; species Protonemura montana. The sequence goes on from OX387605.1 coordinate 6,651,796, forward strand.
TTCTATTTACAGCTATTTATTTAAATGATTCAGACTTTTGGAATATTTTCACAGTGCTATTTTGTTGATACCTGCACACCTTGTCTTTTCTGCTAATCACATGAGCCTTAAAACAAGCTATAACTGGTGAGAGTAACAATACATATGTACCATTTTTGGGTTTGGGTAATAGCTACATTACTGATTGTATGTATCTTGACAATATGGATGGTTTACCAAAGAACTGAAATAAACAAAGCCCACACAGACCGAACAGGAAATGACTTTAAAACACAAAATGACTGTAAGGCATATAATAATCTATAATACCTCTATCTAAGGCAATTACAGTATGATTGATCCAAATTGGCAACTCATCCACGAACTACCTTCTTGATAATAAAATCATCATCATACTTAGAATGTAAATCTCTACATTTTCTGAAAATCAAACCCTTGACCAGCAGACGCTTTGCTACGCAATAATAAATAAATTAAATAATCTTAATGTTTGGTATTTTCCTTGGCAAAGAGTTCACTTACAAAGCAATAGCCAAAAATAAGACCTTTTCCTTATGTTTAATAACTTCCTTGACCGTTCATTTTTTAACGTTTTGATTAGTAAATTTCTGAAATTTTTGTGAACTACTTATTTACAAGGTGAGAATGTCATGAATATTGTTGAAAATGAAATGCAGCCAAAGGGAAATTAACAACGGTTAACGATCGCTTCGGCAAAGAGCTTGCAGAAGAATAGAAGGCCTACACATTATGAAAGCTTATTACGATCAGGCATATATAGAAAAATTAGGTTATGAATCCTAATTTTTAGATAGTTCCTGGGGGTATACACTAGCTAACTGCCACCCATCCATTACTAACCAAGTAATCAAGAATCTTTTTCTCAGGCCCGGAATCTGAATCTTCCGTAGAAATAAATGTCTCTTTCTTCATTCCGTTATGTAGGTGCTCCTAAACATAAAAATAAACCAATGAAATCGTATCTTCAGTAGTGTAATTTATAAAAATTGAATGCTTTGGTTTTTTTTGGTACCGTAATTTAGATTAACTGCATAGAAATGAACCAGAAATGTTTAAAAGTAACACACTTACTTTTAAAAGTACTGACTTCCATGAAACATATTGAATAGGTTTCAACTTCAAAGATTCACACAACTAGAACAAACAACATTGATTAGTAAAATTCCATTTTCTTTAGTCTAAGATTTTAAAAGCTAGTTGGTACCCAGTGTTGGGCTGGATAGAAGGCATGTAGTTACAGTAGGAAATATAAGTATGAATGCAAGTATATTATTAGTTATTAATCTTCCTCGTTTACTTATTATGAATGCTTGATTCTGCTAGAACAATACAACTATACATTTCTTTGGTGTCATTTTTGTTCAAGGTTTATCATATAAGCAACTTAGTTGAAACACATTATCAATTTATTGTAAAATAAAGATCTTATTCTCAGCATGTTCTCGTAAGATTTGATTTGCATTGAGCTCCAAAGACCAGAGGCACTATGATGACAAGTCTGTTTCACACAAATCCACAATCAATAAGTCTACATCAAAAAGGCAACATCAACACCATACTCCCACACATTTCAAGTTACTCTTTGGCATGCTAATGCATTTCTCTTGTCACCCTTGCCTGATAAATAACATTTACAAATAAATTTAGACAGCAACAGCTTTAAAAGCTTGCACTTAAAATAAATAAACCCTTGTAAATGCAAAAATATATGAAGGAACCCATTAATCCAAATTGCTCAAGATAAATCAGTTGTTAGCTAATAGTTAAAAAAACACACAATGTTTTTCAGCATAGAATCACACAAAAGCATCCAAATTTAACTTCTTCACCTCATACATTTAGAACCCTCATACATCTAGAACCCATCACAAAAAATGAAATAACAGATTCTCAACACAATATATTAGGCACATATTAATATGTCATACCGATAATACTAATCCAAAAGGAAATATGGAATAGGTACTTCAACATCTTTATCTCAGGATGGTAAGGTATTTACAAAGTGCACCATGATTATCATAGTTAGTAGACAAAGCAAGTTAATAAATTATAGGTAAATTGTAGCAAATGAGTGGGAAGCGTATGTACTACGCTAAGAAATTAGACATGCATTCCACGACCGCGTTTCAATACCAGCTGAACCGACGGTTACCTTAATCTCTTTGGGCGATAACAGTTGATGGGCAGGGCAAGAGGACAGACTTGTGAGGGTATCGCCCTCATCCTCACATTCCATCCCCTCCCCGAGGTTATCGGGGTTGTCGAGGTTGTTGCGACGGCCGCTTCGACTTGGATATGGGCTTCCGGGTGAACAGGAGGCCTCGTTTCTTTCGATACTGAAAATTAATGCCACACAATTGGTTTTGTTACCTGCAGTTTATGCAACGTGCAAAAAAGATTGGTTAAGTATGTGGATATGGATGCAACTGTATATCATCCTATCCTATATTTTTTGGTCAGAAGAAGGGAACGCAGGGATTGAGTTTGGAATCGAGACTGAGTGGTGTTCTTGCATCTGATAAGAAATCTTTCTCGGATGTCTCATAATAGAACATTTTACAGGACAGCAAATAAGCAGAATTGACCACGAACTTTGACTTATATTGCATCATGAATCTACTAAGGTAATATAGGATTTTTTTTTTGTATTTCGTGCCAAACTGTGGTAACGATGGATTCAGCGTACAGACAGATTCTTAAACGAGAATGTTGTCAACAAGAGAGGCAGGTGATGGGCTTAGCGTAGGGATATGTTTCTGCACAGGTTTGGTGATTTTTCAGATTGTGTAAAATTATTTTGTGTCTTTTCAGAGAAAAAAAGGACAGTGTCCCATGATGTAGATTATCTCCTTACTTGGTATTGAAAAAATAACTAGGGATTTGAAAAGGCTGTACTCTGTTTTATGAGACAAATTAATTTTTTGCAAGAGGCTGGGCTGCCTTTTTAGTGTGATATGCATGCTAACAGAAAACTGTGAAAAAAAAACAAATCATTTACGTTGACAACCTTTTTTATGCTTTAGCTAGTGTTTACTGAAGGTAAGGAGTTTTCCATGTTTTTCATAGTTTTGATTTTAAAACTGCATTATAATTCCTGAATCTTTTGAGCAATTATTCCAATCTTGGGATTTTTGATTATTATTACTTCTCATTATTTTGAAATCCCACCACTGAATTCATTACTAAAATTTAATTCGTACGCTGGTAGCAATGCAGGAGACTGCATTGTGCTGACGTCTTCTCTCATGGTCTAAACAACGTTTAAGCGAGATCGATATCTGGCCTGCGTAGAAATACATCTCTTACCAGAATTCATATAAAAATAAAAATGCACTCACCCTCTTCTTTGTTCCATTGGTGATGATATGAGCCTTGACTCGCTGCTGCCCTAGGTGAAACAGAAACTGATACAATCCAGAACAACTCACATTACATAAGAACATTTTTTATAAACAAATTACTGTGCATATATGGCTCTTCAAAGTTATCAAATGGATATACCTAGTGGGAAAAGGACTTAAAAGTTTCAGGTAGCAATTAAAATCAAAAGTCTAAACCAATGGAGATGATCAAGTATTTTTAACCCACAGTATTCAATGAATAGACACAAGACAAACTTTTCTACACTTACAGATTTTTTCTCTTTCCAGTGGTCATGGTGCACTCGTTCTTGCTCGAAGTGAACGCACTCTTCCTTGCTTGTTAGCCCATTTCGACGGTAGCGCATCAACTCTGACAGCCGGAACTTCAAGTCTTGCTTTTGGACTAAGCCTTGAACAAACTGGTCGTGCTCTTGGGCAGTGTGAAACCGTGTGAAGACACGTAGTCTATCACTCAGGTCCCTGAAAACAAAGATTGTGTTAAGCTGCAGTTTTTTTTCCAGCTATGTCACTAATAGATGGGTTTTAACCTCTCATTAAAAAGCAAACAAAAAAAAACGGAACAAAAACAAATTACACTGTTTACTTCCAGCTACTTTTTAATAAGTTTCTAAAACAGACATATTTTACAATAAAATGCATTTCGGTATAAATGACATGGGAATACTAGAAATAATGAGCATCAACTCACTTTTGCTCCTTTGTTGGCTTTTTCTTGGAAGCAGAAGTCTTCTCCTTGCGGGTGGCAGCAAAGAACTGCGAGATCAGCTGGTAGTCGCGGGCGACACGTTTTCGGCTGGCACGTGCTCGTAACCGCCGCGTGAACATATCGACCTGCGCGAGCTTCAGATTGATGTCGAGCTCATCATCTTCTATGTTGTTCACGTAGAGCGGGGAGACGAGGGCCTCGGCTACGTTGTCATATTCCTAATAAGATTCAGCAAATGTCAAGCGCATAGTCTATCTTATTATCCCTGAACATCAGTTATTAAAGTCTATCTTAAAGTTAACTTCAGAGGAAAATTTCACTACCTTCCAAATGTTTACAAATTTGGTTAACATTGTATTGCAGCCTATGCAGCCTATATTTGTATACCTATGGGCAGGAGCAACCAAATGCCTCATGCCTAAAACATACCCTTTCAAAGTCATCTCTCTGGGCCATGTACCCAAGAAGAGTAGCTTCTTCCCTCGATGCATCTGGAGGTGGCAGTCTAGACGTTACTTCAGGTGAAAGGGGGCCGCTGTCAGCACTTGTGTGGTCTGTCAATTTGGGCACTGTCCGTGATGCACCCGCTGCCGGCCATGTTAGTCGGCCGATGCTGCCTTCAAGAAACCGAGCAACATACTCTTCTTTGGCTTCCTCGGGCGTACGAGTCTCGATGTGTCTGCTTATATCCTCCCAGTTGCCAAATCCATACTGTTCGATGGCATCCAAAAGATGAAGCTCTTCTCTAGCAGACCATCCACCACGACCAAGGCAAACACCGATTGAACCAGAGTCCTAAAAAATGCTCCATAAATACCATGTGTGTATTATTGCGCACAGAAGTGCCATGGCTGGTTGACGCTATGTCCAATGATTCTGGGAAGAAGAGACACCAGGTATGAATTCTGAAGTCCAGAAATATAATGAAAATAAAATATTTCATACCATAAATTGATAGGAATGGTCATTTTTGTGAATTCCAATTTCAGCACCGGCAGAAAAACACTGCAAAATAAACAAAATTTAAAATTTATACTTAGTGGCGTATTTAGAGGGTGTTACAAGGCGAAAAAAATAATACCCTGAATTATTTCAGAATATAACATAAATTGAAAAATAAAGTGAACAGAAAATAAATGCACTGTAGTTTTTAAAAGATCCCGGGCTACTAAACTGTGAGGTGGATCACATGACACCCCAACTAGCAGTTGTCTTACCTGCAAACATAAGTCAAAATCGGTACATTCGGCACATTTTATTCTCAGTCCTGCGATATCATCCTGACAATAAGTGCAATTATATTTTGCAAAGAGATCTGTAAAAAAAAATTAGAGCTCTCTTACAATGAAATACGTAAAAAATATCTGCTGGAATTCAAATTTGTTGACCAAACCACATACCCGCCATTTTCTTGTTCTGACGTCATATCATTTGCATTTCAGTAGGCTTTGACTGTAATCCAACTACAAAACAGAACCATTTACTACTAATTACTTCATCTATTTTCAGGTACTAGCCTTAAGAATGTTCTGTTAAACTTTGAATGCACGAGAACACCGCTTCGATTAACAAATCTTGGTGAAAATTGTCACATTAATCTGTTGGCCTAGCTAGGCGTCGACGTCCCTGAATTTTTAATACCATAAAATGCCACAAGAAGACTCTGGCGTCGGCATGGTCGCAGTTCTTCGGGCTTCGTCGGAAATGTTCGGAACATAATTGCTATTTGCGTCTACCAACATTCCACAAATAATATGGAAATATCTTGTCATAATTTAATTCCTGTAGGTTGGCAGCATTCCTTCTCGAACCCACTTGCTCGCAGCCGGACATATTGTGAAAATGAATTCAGCGAAGGTTGGACGATATTATATATTTTCGGTAAAAAACCATTCATTTTATTTTTGAAATATTAACGACATACTTTTCCTTAATTTAGAGGACTTTGCAAGTGGCGCAATCGTGCGTCAGGCAGATCACCACCGCCCAAACCCAAAAGGCAAAAGCTGCAGCTGATGTCCCAATTGGATATTCTAAGCTCAAGATCAAGCAGGAAAAATTCCAGGTAGGAATGGGGATATTGCGATCTGTGATGTGATATTTGGGTTCAGGTATAACTTTCAATAAGTTTCATTTCCCGCCACAGAGATCAGCCCTTGATTTTGCTCTTAGGTCAGTTGACAGAAATTCATCTTACGCCTATTGAAATATTTGGTTTCGTTAATGCTTTCCGATTCGCAGGTCAAAGATGGTCAGCTCGTTTTCCTGAAGGGAGGAATGCTGGACAAGGTTTTGTACCAGGGAACGATGGCTCTCAGCTTGCTGGGAGTGGGATTAGTCTGCAAACTCATCTACGACTTGGCCATGCCGGCCAAGCCAGAATAAGCAGCTGACTGTTGCTAGAGTTAAATGTTTAGACGAGTGCTGTCTCAATAATTTGGAGATGGCACTCTGCTGGGTAAAACTGCATTTTTATTTTTCTTCAGGCTAATTTATGTTCATTCTTGTAGATTATGAAAACTATGTACATTATTATAAAATGAATAAACTACAAGTTAATATTACAAGGTACCCATATGCTAGTGCAGTGACTGCCCTCTCATAATTAAGGAGTGGATCCTCAAATGATATGTCTGAAACAATCCAAATTTTAACAGAGTTATGCTTGATTTCTGAAATGCTGCCAAAGTCACTAGATTTGACAGATCCTAGGAGATCAATCTGAAATCTCTACTTAATTGGGTCTGTTAATCCTAATTAATAAATAACTTGAGTAGGTTCATGAGCGGCAAACACAATTCATGAAAATTGGTGCTACATCACCACTCAGCTCACTAGAACACAACACTTGGGAGAAAATGCGTCTTCCGACGCCATGCGAATCCCCACAATTTCTAAAATTTAGCAATTTGACACTTCGTTCCTTAATTTTGACATACCAGCCAGTTAACATTGTGCTGTTAACCACTAAGGCACTTCCTTGTTCACATTGTGTTTCTTGGTAAAAAGCTGTTACATTAATTATGTTACTACATACTACTGACATTCGTACTAACACGGCAAACAATTGTATCACAGTTTAAAAATAATGCCTTGTATCTAACATTGTTTATAAAGGTGCTATCTACTTGAGCATTCAACCCTTCAGTCATTATTCATTACTCATTAGACACATTTGCAGTAGCAGCACTCTCAGAATTTGGCATTGTTTCTACATCTAAGATTTTTTGAGATTTGGGCTCTTTTTTCTTGGATTTTGTAGTTTTTGTTTTCACAACCTCTCCATCTATCAATTGACTTGTGTCCAAGTTTGTGTTTGGCACAATTTCAGTTTTTGCAGCAGATTTATTTTTGGATTTCTTTGTTTTACTTTTAATAGTATTGTACTGTACAGTTTCAAGAATTTCTTCATTCTGATCTGGTAATGCTTTTTTAAAGTCATTGTCACCCTGCAGCTTTTGGTTTAGCTCATCAACTTCAGATAGGCCAACCTCAAAATTTAATACACTCGCAGTGTCGGTTACTGGATGCTCCTCTAGCGATTTTGGTTTCTCACCGTTAGTCGTACTACGTCCTTTCTTTTTCTTTGTTTTGACAGCTTTTGCTTTAGGAATAGATGAGGTTTCCTCAATTAGAGTTGGAATTTCAACCAAAGATTCACCACCAAAAGATGATTCATCATCATCAGTTTTGTTTTCGGTATCTAAAAGTTCATCCAATTGGTCATCAAGATTTCTTTCATCCAAATAAGTTGCCTTTTCTACGGATATATTCGCTACATCATCGACAACCGACTCTATCTTTGTCGCTTCTTCTGGTCGGGATATACCCAGGTCATCTAACTTTGTCAAATCAAGCTCACCTTCTGTCTCTGTTACTACGTCACGCTGTAAGAATGTTTGTGTCTCGCTTGATGTCATTTGCGATTCGTCAACGATAAATGAATCGAGGTCTTCATCAATAACCTCATTGTCAATTGGATATGCCTCACCTGGAAAGCCTCCTTTGTTGAAATCATACTTTCTTTTTAATATGAAGATCATCGGCTTAGTCTTTATTCTGATTGGCGGAAAGCTGTTGTAGTTGAATGCAATTTGTGAGAATCCTTCAACCGACTCTAAGATAATGTGCGATCGCAAGTACGGCTTCAGGTTTTGCGAGTACTTGCTTTTTGCTTCAACCAGAAGGTGAGTGAACTCCATCATTTCGTCACTACCATGCGTGAGGTTCTCTTCTTTGCTGTACCTAGAACAAGACCAAGGTTACACACTGGCCTGTTATAGATCACTCCACCAATAAGTTGGATGTCAATGGTTTCCTCAATCTGTATGTTTAATTACAATGCAAATAGAGTGCCAAGAGGCTGGATACTGGTTGAGGTGAAGAAAAAAGAGTGAGGGAGCGAAACTTTCCGGAGAAGCAACTTGACGCACTACATTTTAGCATGTTGAATTTATCATTGTTATAGATGTTCTCTAACATGAACTCACCTCCATGCGGCGTTGGCTTGGGTGAAGCGCGAGACACCCGTCTGCGCTGTCAACACGTCGATGTGCACGGCAACATTGGTCTCGGTGCGTGCCAGCTGATGCAGCCGCGCAATCGCGTGCCCGCCCGGGTAGTTGGAGCCCGCGATGCACAGCAGGAAAACAGAGAACACTGCGTTCAGCGCTAGATGAGCCGCCACTCCCAGCGACAGCACACCGTGCCACGGGGACTTGCGGCGGTTTTCCCAGCTGCCGAAATGATTGTGCAAATTTTGTTCCACTCGATGATAAACAATTGAGGAAATAATAGTTTTCAGGTAAATGTCTAGTTTGAATTAGGTAAAGAGTTACTACTAACTTATTATCCACTATGGCTGAAAGTTCATAACTCCATAGGGTTAGCTTATAACATGGTCTTTAAATCAACTTTATAAAAATGTTTCTGATTAAATATCCTGAGAATATAAGGAAGACAATTTTTAATTATCCTGAACAATCATTTTATGTGTAGCAAAATACATAAATGGGTAAAAAGTAGGGGTGTGCGAATAGTGGTTTTTGAGTTCGAATCGAATATCGAATCGAATTATTGTCAACAGTTTCAAACCGAATCGAATTTCGAATAATTATTTACAAAAACGTCGAATATCGAATCGAATGTCGAAGTATTTCATTTGATCGAAGTATTTTCGAATTGCTACTTTTACACTTCATTTCAATTTCAAAACGCAGAATTCTGAATTTTTATTGCCACTTGGGTATTTATTAGCAAGTTTAGCATGTTTTAACTTCCAGTTCAACAGCATTCCATAAGGTACATACTTATAGCTCTAGTCTCTTTCCTTTAGGTACTACTAAAAAGTTTACCCATAAATCTCATGTTTATCAAATCAGGGTGAGTTGTGACAGATAACCATAGCATGATAAACACTTTAAACAGCATGATCATAAAATAACAAAAATGAGCTTTTTGTAGTGGTCCTAAATTACACTCCTCTTATTATCATTGATGTTATTGTTATCACCTTGCCTTTCCGTTTCTGCCTCACTCATATCAATATCCATGTTAGAAGCCAGAAGGGGTCATAAGTACGTAAATAGAAGAAGATTTAAATAAGCAAGAACCAGAGTAAAGGCCATTTTGAATTTCATGTTTGGAATTCAATTTTGTGACGTGTGCTGCTCCCTAGTAGCCATTACATGAACCAACTTCGAAGTTGACCTCGAAGTATTCGAACAGCGAATAATTTTCTTTCGAACCGAAGTATTTTCGAATGATTTTAAAACAACTAATCGACAATCGAAGTCGAATAATTCGATTCGATTCGAGCCGAATTATTCGTCAAGTTCGAAGCTTCGCACACCCCTAGTAAAAAGTAGTTGACTCACATCCTGTGACAGGCGCTGGCGGCTGCGACGTTTAGCAAGGGGAAGACATAGATGACGAAGCGCAGCTCTTTGTGTGGCAAGAATGAGAAGAGCATGACAAATGCCAAGGCAGGCAGCAGCAGTTTACGCACTCGTGCGTCATAGTATGCACCGATTGGCACAAGGAACACCGACCATGCCATTCCTCGCGGAATCGCTGAATAGAAGTACCACAGGAATGGAGAAGTCTGGCTTGACGTTAAGGGATATTCTGGGCATTTGTGGTTCTAGCTGTCTGTTTTACATACAACTGATTTTAGCATGGTTAAGAGGAGTGAATTCTTATAAACCCCTTCATACTTTCATTGGAATCTTGTTACAAAGGATACACCCCATTCGTTGCTGCGATTTAAAACAGTATTGAAGAAGAACACTTCTCCCTCAGGCCAAACAGGCCGTTCCCAAAAGAATGAATCAATTGCAAACGTGAGAGCTAAACATATTACTCCAGCTGGCACAGCAAACTTGAACAACCTTAGACAGAAAAACAAAAACATTTTAGATGTAGAGAATTAGATGCTGAGTTGAGTACGAAACAACTGCATCAAAGTTAATACTCCAGACTAAAGTCTACAAACCTTATAGGATTGATCCCTTTCTCGAACATGTCAAACAGCAACAGAAGCCCAAGAAACATGCTTAGCTCAGCACGGAATATAATTATCGCCGCAGCTGAGAGGTAAATGAACCTTGCATGTTCATGTTTCATCCAGGAATTCACAGCAAGAAGGACTAGTAATGACAAAAAAATCATAGAATTACCAAATCTTTATCTTGGGTCTGAGGAGTGCATGGTTATTTGTTGTATCATTATTTTATGGTTGTAGCTTACCTAGCGGTAACGCCATTATGTTAGGCAGTGGCCGGCTAAGATAATACATGAAATGATACTGAGACACGGTCACCCATATGTACCACGATGTAAGTTTTAGACCAAATACGGACTGAACAGTCTTCTTGTATTCGTTAAATGCTGCCAACACACATAGCCCAAGCGTAGCGCGAACTAGAAAGGAGAGAAAAGGCTTTTGTCATAATTTAATACTTCGTTATTTTTATGGGACGAACTCATCTGAAACTAGATATTACTAGATACTAGATATTATACTCTAGATGAGAACCCAATAAATATCATTTAGGTCAACTCATGAAGCAACTTACCTACAAGTTGTGCACAGAACTTGCTGAGGCCTAGTGCATTGGTAGCTATAACTACAGGTGACGCTAAGATTGAGACTACGAGAGGACCGAGAAATGTCCGAGGGACGACACCAGGGAATTCGTGATGATCGTACTGAAACAATTCACTGCATGCGTCAGTCTAGAAAAATACATCAGACAGCATTCATGCAGTGGCACCCACATAAAGCAATTTCTGATAACAGTACCACCAAGGATGCAAAATATTATTATTATTTCTTACCTCGGAGACATTTAGACCATGATATAAAAGATCATGAGTGGCTTGTAGGTTAAAACTCTCTTCAACTTTTGTGTAGGGACAGTACAAAAGATGGATAAAGGCCACGAAAGCCACTACAACGATTTGATCCATACCCAAATTCAAATGTTAATATTACTTCTTTGTTCAGAACGAACGCAATAACAATTTTTTCTTTCCGCCGGCTGGCACATTTGCACACCTCGCAGAATTACATCTTCTACCAGTGCCAACTGGGATCGAACGAGGACCCTGCGAACACAAAAATACCCCCACCACTTTAGGCACGTGTGAGGTGTATTGGCGGGCTTTTGAGATAAGAGAAAGATTACTAATTGTTCCTGTTTTATTGTTTTATAAAGATGGGTTCTGCTGGAAGAGGAGCACTAATTGTGTTTGAGGGATGTGACAGAGCTGGAAAATCAACGCAATGTAAAAAGCTTGTTCAATCACTTCTCGCTAAAAACATTAATGCGCAACTGATGTCCTTCCCTGATCGATCTACTTCTATAGGAAAAATAATTTCCAATTATTTATCCAAGAAAGAAGAATTGGCTGATAAAGCGATTCATCTTCTTTTCTCTGCTAATAGATGGGAGCTCGAGTAAGTGATAGAGCTTAATTAAATTAAACCGTATTTGTGTAACCTAACCTAAAATTTGATTATAATTTCTTTGTTATAGACCAGAAATCACCTCAGCCTTAATGTCTGGGACGACTTTGATTGTGGATCGATATTCATTTTCGGGGGTGGCGTTTTCATCGGCTAAGAAGGTAAGTGTCCGACAAAATGTGTTGTGATGTACGGTTTATGCAGTTATAACAACCAATGAGTCTGCCGTCAAATTTGGAATAACTTTAGGTATTACAAATAATACCTACCAAATTTTCTCTTCACTTTTACCAACTGCCATTTCTTCAAATTGTTGCAGGGCATGGACCTGGAATGGTGTTGGAAGCCTGAAATTGGACTTCCTAAGCCCGACCGAGTCTTATTTTTGAATCTCAGCCCCGAAGCCATGGCTCAAAGAGGTGGTTTCGGTGATGAGCGTTATGAGAACACTGTGTTTCAGCAACAAGTGAAAAAGAATTTTATCCTCTTGCAAGACAAGACATGGGAAACGATCAATGCTGATCAGGACATTGCCTCACTGCACAATGAAATATTAAATCGGACATTAGAAATTATTGAAGAATCAAGTAACACGCCGTTAAAGAGGCTTGATTGTATAGCACATTAGGACATCATTAGCCAAGTTTTTCTCTCCAATGCACTCACTTTATGAAGAGAAAGAAGGTAATTTTTTCATGATTGTTTAGTGCTGCACTAGCAGCTAAATACAATAAGTGAACACCTAATTATTCCACTAAATATACAATATAATAATATTTTTGAACTGGTACCTATGCCTTTGATATCATGTCCATAAATGATTAATTTCCTTTGTTGGTCCCTAGTATTCCAACAGCATGCGACATTGTCTTCAATATCTTCTCAAATCCAATTCTTGCCTAGTTATTAAAGCACAACAGGTCGGTGTTTATTGTTTATAATAATTCGTAAAAAGAAACATTCTAATAAATTTCAATTTTTTAAAGTTATCAAACAATAATTTTGTAAGTTTTTATTTTATTTGTCAAAATGAGGTTTTGGCTGTGAATGTGTTACAGTTATCTCGGGTCAACTGTAAAAAATATCTCCCCCATATTTTCGTAACATGAATGGATGTTTAAATAAATAAACGACTTAATGTTCTGTAATTTGTAAATGAGGATATGTTTTTATTTATTAAACCAAAGATGTGGCATAAGTGCACATGTCATGTAATGTCATGTTAATAAGAGCTAAAACAAGCAAAGTAATTAAATAGAAAAGCACAAAAAAAAAATGAAAACTTAACAATTTAGAGCGTAAATGGACACTTTCAGAATAAATTTAATGAATAATAATCATGAAGATAGATAAAATTACTTGTGACAGGTTCTTAAAGATCTTGTTTTATAGATACGATCCTATTTCTGCATTACTCAAGCGTATAAAGATTCTATTCGACAAATTATAGTCTAAATGTGGTCTGCAGAGTATTTAATAACTTTTCAATCCAGTAGTCAGCCATCAACTCTTCATCAACTGCTGCTGCTCATCTTAACTCATGCAGTACAAATCTTGTACTCAATGCATTACACAGTAGTTAACCAATGTCGTATACAATTTTTTTAGTATATAACTCATTAATTTACCAATTGTGCCAAAACCACCAAAAAACATCTGTCAATAAACCACGTAATTTTTCATTCCTAGAAACATCTTAACTCTATTACATATTACTAGTACTTCACAAAAATAGTTTTATCAACCTAGCTGCATATAAATTACATCATATCTTCAAGTTCTCCGTGACGTCAGCGCTTCTTTCCAAACGGCCCTCCGACTTTGGCGGCTTGCGCCTTAGGCTTGGGCTTGTTGTGCTGCATGTCTGCGCATCGCGGTATATGCCGCTCTGCAGCGCCCTCATTGAACCGACGACTGCAGTGCGGACACTGCACGTAGTCGAGGTTCTCACTGGGTGGCGGAGGCGGCAAGTCCGACAGCTTGCCGCCGGCCGCCAAGTGAGCCTTCACTTCCTTTGCCGCGCGGATTGCGTTGATGAACTCCTCGTGCTTGCGACGCCAGTCTGACTTTTTAGGCGCCGGCTCCTGGTACGATAATTAAGTTGAACACCGGTTAATCATTCAGTAAAGCATCACTTACATCAAAGTTATTTAATGAAAGAGTTGGCTACAAAACTAGATAACCAATGGCCAAATTTCTCGACTAGATTGAATACTGTAAGCTAGTTCCAGCTGCATCGACCTATTTGAGTTCTGGTATATAGAAATAAATTCAACCCGAGCATTGACTTACTTTTGCCTGCTTCTGTTGCTGCTTGGTCGCTATCTTGACATATGCCTCTGCCTCCGTACCCTTCACACGCTGCTTGACAGGGTCGAATACTTTGCGCTTCTTCTGGGCGGTCTTGGCGCAGATCTCCTGGTGCATCTGCACGCGATCATTGGCAAAGCGGCGCCCGCAGTGAACACACTCGGACAGGTTGTCTTGCGGCGGTGCAGCTTGACGCGGACTCGGTCGCGGAGACGGTGCTGTTTTTGTGGCTGCTGGCTTAGAGCTGCTTGCACGAGGCGAGGAGGTCACCGGCGCAGCTTGTCTCTGAAACGATAGGCGAGGAATCAGCTTCAGTATTTGAAATTGGGTCGATTCAAGTTTAATTTTATGTGGAAACTGATAAAATATGAACTCTGGCTGATGGACAATGTTGTAACTATTTTCAAGAAAGTTGGTGATTGGTTACATGAAAAAGGGATACAGGAATTTCCCAAACGTTTTGAAATGAAAATAGAAAGCAAATAAGCAAGCAAGCATAGTAAACTCTTGGTTTCTTTATTGCACAATAAAGTTGAAGTGTCAATCTTAATGAAGATTTCTCAATTCTCAACAAGTATGAACCATATTGCATAAGTGTTGATATAAATAGCATGTAAACCGTAATGGGCACCGGAACAACAATTTTACCCACCAAACTTTTTTCCAGTATTTCCAAAGTCCCAGGAGTGACAGAGTTTCTTTAAACTCAAATATAAAAATATTTATCCAAAATGAGCTAGTTACTTGAATAATTGCCAATCATTGGAACTACGGAACTTTGAATAGTTGCCCAACTGTGATCATTCGAGTTTGACGGCTGCACTTACGGTTGTATTGGAGGTCGTTCGGAGTGGTGGGTTTGCTGCGTTAACTGTCCTGGGAGGAACGCCTTTTCGGGTGATCTGACCATTCGTTGGAGGAGGGCTGATCGTTGGCTGCAAGTAGAGTACAAAAATATCAACATCTCGACCACAAAATTTAGATGTCATAAGTTGTTTTTTTCCTGGCGAAGGATTTCCTCTCAAGTCAAGGTCAGCAGTTCTATGATCTTTCAGTACAATGATCTTTACATCGTGGGCCGCTTCTGGTTACTGAGAAAATAAAGATGAACCTGTAGAGAATTTTTTTCCTCAAAATATTTCTCTAAGTGAAATAAAATTTATTTTTATTCATCTGTTAATGAAATTCAACTGGATTCAAGTACTGTAAATGTTTGTCTAATATCTTAAAAATTAAGATTTGCTGTTGACTTAGAAACTTTCTTGCCTGCTTTTATTGGGCTTCATGTAGTTGTAGAGATCTCAATTGGCTCATTTACTTGGGGAGATTCTGATCCTTTCTGGGACGAGGAGAATTATGTTTTAAGAGATTATTTATCCACATATAAACCCATTGAGCTCAAACTTGTAAATCTTATTTGGACAAGCCTAGAAGCTCTATTTTGGGCGCGCAACAGGAAGTATCGAGCATGCTCTGTGGGGTAATTGACCACAATCATAAAACTTGGCGATGCGAGTCAATGAACTAGCTCCAGAGAATCCTGTCTTGCTATTTTCAACTCTCAGACGGCCTGATCATTGGTCTACCTCATGAGGCGAAGATCGAAGATGTGAATTACGAACCGTCTCCTTTCTGGCCCCAGACGTTTCCAAGGATTAACATTTTCGAATTTCTATGTAGAGGATTTCGCAAACTATTATCGAATTTAATGAATAATTTATTGGCACACAGCGTACGACGACGAAATGAAATTCTTTCCTAACTTATTGCCACACAAGAAATTTTAATCTTTGCTAAAACTCAGTCGACCGTAAACAAATAATTCACCTCAATTGAAATTTTTGAAAATAAATTCTAGCATAATATCCAAAAACCCATTATTGAAAAGAAGTGGTTGCCGCATACAGAAGGCAATCCCACGCGAGGACATTGCAGGCACAATCCCCGAAAATTGATTCACTAAATTTAATGTAATAATCCTTTCATGCCTTACAAGGGCATAAATTCGCAATTAGACTCGAGTAATAAATATGGTTCGCAGAATCTGATAAACCACTGGCGCTCGTGTTCAACGTTCGTGTTTGGGGCGCAAGGGTGACGTCATTCCGAGCACACGGCATGCTCAGGTGGGTGGGTGCACCTGTCTTTGCAGTGGTGAATGGGTGCCAAGAGGCATTGCGATGCAGAAAATGAAGGACATGAGCACTCATTCATGTGGACAGTAGCTATACGACCATGATTGTCTGAAATGGCAGACAATGAGTTTTTCGAAACGCTCAATTCTCCACTAGCGTCGACATCTCCTGTCAAGCGTTGCTTTTGAGATAAACTGTCGATAAGTTTCGTCATGAAATTAGAAAAAATTGATATATTATCGTTAAACGGAGTTGTAGGCACTGGCACCGATCACAGCTTGCTCCCAAGAAATATTTTTGGTCTCTAATCGAGTTTTCAGAGTTCAAGATGTTGGGATAAATGGCTTAACGTTCAGCGAGGATTTAGTAATATGAATAAATTACCTAATCAATGCCCAAAAATAAATACTGCAATCGATATTAAATGCCGGAAAAGTTCTGAGTAGATCCAAGTGCAACGCATGGCCCATTCAATTGAGGACGACTACCTAGAGATTTTTAAATGAATTGCAGATTATCTGGTGAAATCCAGCCAACCGCACTCGAGTGGACCTGGCACTAAAAGCTATTTCACGTTTAAACGCATTTCAGGCGTTGAAAAATTAACATAGGGTCGTGGATGACTTGCAGTTAGAAAATACCGCTTACCTCAAATCTCTTAACGGCCGCTTTGGTGACGGTTCTGGACGGCGGCGACGTTAGCTCCGCGTCGTTGTCCCGACGCCTCAAGGGCTGCG
Organism: Protonemura montana; assembly: GCA_947568835.1. Classification (NCBI taxonomy): domain Eukaryota; kingdom Metazoa; phylum Arthropoda; class Insecta; order Plecoptera; family Nemouridae; genus Protonemura; species Protonemura montana. The sequence goes on from OX387605.1 coordinate 6,669,060, forward strand.
TTTGTGTCCTCTGGCTCGGCTCCTCCCGCGGCGTCGACCGGACAGCAGGCGGCGCCCTCCTGCTGTTCGCGTTATACGTCTTGTACTTTTCGTCGTTCATCGTGCGTTCTTTCATCAACAGAATGCCACCAACATTCGTTAACTTTTTGAACAGTTGTGTCTCGTCAAACGTTTCACCATCCCTCAGTGGCTCTTCGTTGTCGTAGAGATTGGGACGTGAATTCGAAAACAACTGTTCTATTTCTCGATCTTGATTATGAAACCTATTAGAATTTTTATCGCGATGATAATAAGGCGCATCTAATTCGTCTTGTAGGTAATTATACTCTTCGTCGGCGTAATTTGACCTGTACTCTTGAGGCTGTCGACTTCTATCCCCGTAGACACCGTTGATCAAGTTGCCTGGACGGACCTGACTTCTAGACCGAGACACCACCTTCTTGATTGGCTGGTTGTTGATTCTTTCCAAGCTGGCGCCTCGGTTAAGTCCCGTGGTTCTGTTCTGGCGGACTTTTGTGGTTTCCAAAGGCTCCAAGGGATAGCTACGATCCCAGCCAGAGGTTTTCGAGTTGGGTTTCGTTTGTGTTCGCCGTTCGTCAAACAGTTGCCGGACCTTGCCGTTGCCGAGCGAGGACGAGGAGGTCGTTGAGGAGGTTGTGGAGGACACCGACGAACTGCCCGCACTACCGCGGTTCACTCGCTGGAAGGCTCGCTGTTGCTGGGTCTCGTACAGCCGAAGTAGCTTCTGCTCCTTCTCCTGGAGTTGCCGCTGTTGGAACCTTGCCTAATGTAGAACAGGAGGAAGTTGTCAATCACTGACTTTATGTTATAAACTTATAAGGATGTGCAATTGCTGAATGACTTGTGCTAAAAAAAGCAGTCACTGGGAACGGAATAAATTTGGAAAAATATGTTTATTTTGTGTAAAATGAAAATTTCTATGGTTTCTAAATCTAGAACAATCGAAGTATTTCGACATACAGTTAAGAATGACATTTCTATCACAAGAATAACACATCGCCGGAATAGAGACCAATTCCATCGGAGGAGTTAGTGTAGTTTTGCCACAGATATCACAGATATCAAAGAAGCGAGTCAGATTTTCGCACCACTAACTTACTTTTTGCTAACCATTTTTGATTTTATAATCAAAACGAATCTTTAATTCTGGCAAAAAAACAAACTTTATCCGACGACGGGACGACATTACCAGCAACGAGCCCCGCAAAATAACTCACAAAATAACATAACGAACTTATTCGAAAAAAAAATATATATAAATATTTTGTCACTTTTTCCACATCGGGACAATCCCATTGCGTGTAATTTCTTTCAAAACCGAGACAAAGCTCTACGCTTACCGTAAAACGGCACCGATATTTTTTGCCAAGCTGGCCGCGATCACAGCAGCAACGTCTCGCTAGTGAATTCAACGCTAGAATAACCGAGTAAATGATCAAATCACCATCTGTTAGCGATCCGACAAGGCAAGCTACCTACGCATTATCCACATGGGCTGTGCTGGTTATACACCTTCAGCTAAGTCGCGATCAATCTGTGCACGTAGGTAGCCAACATTGTATTCTAATATATTCGTCCTTTTCTTCACATCTATCACCTTCCTGGTCGAGGTACGTATCTTATCAAAGTCGTCCTCTTCGTTGTCGAGGACTCTTTCTCATATGAGGATCACTTCTGCCCTTCGTCATTCTATGAGGGTAAGTTTTGTAAATTGCCAGCTCTTACAAAATAATTTAAAAAGAACTGGCATAGTTTATCCAAAAGTTATGCGAGAAAGTCCCGATCTTATTTGTATATTTTGTTATGATAGCAAACATTATAAATAAAGTGCCCCTATTTACTGTCCTCCCTCCTCCTTTCTACCAAACGAACACGAACATGAGGGTTTCACCCACACACACATTCACCATCGTAGAAAGTACTTGGACTGATGATATTAATTACAATCTATACCCATATACAAACAAGTCGTAACGCAAAAAAAGTACGTAACCTAAACGCGAATATATGTCGCAGCCTTCGCACTGACCTACATGCATCTAATCGTTTCCATTAAAAATGAAGTGCAGATATCGTTCGAGACATCGATCGAAATATGGCCAGAGAAAATTGGCAAGGATGAGAGCATGGATTTCGTTGCGTCATTCGATCTTGTCTCCGCCCATCCCGCGCAATATCCCTACGTTACTCCATTTCCGCTCGGCGACGATCTCATCCACAAGATCGATATAATAATGGCGCTCTCTACATCCGGCCGAAATCACAGGCAAGACCGCGATGCACTGGACGATATGAACTATGTAGGTAGCTTCTTTTAAAAATTCACTGTTACTTTCTGTGCATTGCCCCATGGATGCTTTTCGCGCCCGGGCCGTGGAAGTCGAACGTTGTTTCATAGAGGCACTGCATGCTCGTTGTGACAAAAGCACCGGTAGAATCACGGCATGGGCGTTGAAATTATTAGCTTTCAACGCATATGGTGCCACCACAAATCTATATTTTTGCGCCTAATTCAAAACGAGTAACGATGTGAGAAATGGTTGCCTTATAGTCTAGCTGTGCGGTTTCTTTCATACAACAGGTATTTTATGTCCCACAGACAATAGCGAGACATTTTGTTCCAGAGCAATACCTTCACAGCTTTGCAAGTTCTAATGGTTCAAAGTAGTCTTAGTGAAAACTGAAACACAATTTCGCACAGATCTATCGGTTGAAATTCGTCTAGCGTAGCTCATTCAGGAAACAAACTTTTGTCAGAACGCCGAATGCCTAGCGCGGGCAGGGGGTCAAATTTTCACGCATCCGGTGGTGGAAAACTTGAGAGACGGGACAGGAAATAAAACAATCGATCAGCATAAATTTCCACGGAATTTTTCCTGCCCACGGTCGAATAGTGTGTATGGCATCATGGGAGGGAGTTTCAAAGAACAACTCTATACTTTAGCCCCTGGACAGTGACTTTTGGAACCACCCCTTTCCTTCAGCATCGCGCGTGCTTATGCAAATGAATTCAATCGACCGTCTTCTATCACCATCCACGCCTCGGCATGTGTGCCGGACAACACCATGAACTTATTGATCGATTAATTGATAGAAACCTTGAAATGCACAAGGATTGCGCCACCAAGCAATATACAGAAGCCATTTCTGCTTGATTTTCTGTGTGTACCTCATCCAATGTGAACAAAGTAAATTATGCGAAGGATTAACCGGGATTTTTACTGCAAAATGCTTGTTTCCTTGAGACAAAGAATGAGTTGCACTAATACAAGAAAATAAATTAGTTAAATAAAATGCTCCCTCAATGTTGGTCTTTTGATTTGGGCAATGCTGTATTTTCTTCAGAAAAGTCCGTGAGCTCGGTCCGCATTACGTGAGAAAAAACTTTCATCTACCACTGCACACTTGACCCTCTGGTTACAACATCCAAGTTTTCCTGCGCCTTCACCCTAAACACGAATCAACGTCCAACAACGCATTTCCAATTAGCCGCAGTTCGCTCGCTCTAATTGAAATCACTAATTGCGTTTACGATCTCATTAAGGTGCCAGTGTGGTGCGTTTTTTGCTGCTCGCATAATATTTCTACAAGTAACTGGTAGGCATGAAGTGGAGGAGGGTAGCGTACCGCGTCTGCTGGAGTGAAAGATGCCTGCCAACTGCGAGCTGCCCAAGACGAGCCGAGATCCATCGAGACCACCGACGAGAAACTCGAGTCGAGAAAGTGATTTTGGTTGCCCATGTTGCTAATTACATGTTGCGACATTACGCAGTGTCTTTTTGTTTACTTTCCGCCGTGTTTTGACCTGGGTCCGATCTCTGTTGTTCCAAGTTTATTCAAAGAAAGTCACACGCAGCTGAGCACAGAATATTTCAAACAAACGAGATGCGTTATAGGCAAAGAGGTGTGAAATGAATGCACATTTTAAAATACAGTCTGGTACGAGAATGAAATCCACGTCTATTCCTCAAAATTTTGTCTTTGTCACACGCCGCGCACTTTATTTAAAATCGTCCTCACGTTCTTTTAATATAAACGCTTCCACGCATCAGAGTTATTACGCCAAACTACTTGTTAATCGCAATTATCCACTAGTAAACGCTGGAACAGCTTTCCCATTAGCTAGTGTAAAACGACTGCCTCCTTTGACGTCGCGACGCTTTGCTTTGGCGCGAACACTCGGCGTCGGCGGCGTTGGTGGCGTCGTCGCCCCAAGCTGTTGCCATCGCTACTAAGTGAGTTGACCACCGCTTTAGTCGACCTCCGCGCCCAGGGACTGCCACTGGACATTATTAATGTATTGAAAAGGAATCTAGTCGGTTATTTCTGCGTCATCGCGCTTGCGCCCGTCACCATGTTGCTGGTTTAGGGGTACGTGTATACGTATTAAAAATATTCCGACCGGCACGCGATTTTGCTGGTGAAATTATACGACGGAACATTCTTGTCGCACGTTGTCGCAAGTTAGCATGGCGTGCTGCATGCCAGCTGGTTTTTTTTTTTTTGTGGTAGCTAAACGTCTAGGACGCAAATTGGCTGGTTTCTTACAATGCCCATGCATAATAGAATAAATAGCGTTTGATAGGCATGTGCTCCAGAAGTGAGAGTGATGCCGGATGTTGGGAAGTTAGAATCGCAAAAAGTCACCATGAAGTTTTTCTTACATGTCGTCGTCTGCGGCTGGCAGAGCATTTCGATAAGTATTTTATTTCGGAAGTTGTGGTTAGCATAGCGAAGTGACCTTAGTCCGGGGTACAAATTTTCGAGTTGAATTGTGTATTAATTGTTTTAATCAAAAACCAAAACAAACACAGCCAAGCCAAAACGGAGTTTGTTTACATTTTAGACCTTCCATTTTGCGCTTTCGTAGTTTCGTTGTTTGTGCCCGAAAAGTATGCCGGCCACGGCCAATGCATAAAAATGAGCAATATGCACTCTCGATCTGATAGCACAGAATATTATGTACAGATAATTACCATAGATTAAGCTTATCTTAACCTCTTTATCAAAATTTATTTGTAGTGACATGTCACACATTTTGCCATGCGCCAGTCCAAAATGGGAACGTACCAAATCCGCGTCATGCCACAATTTTCAAAGCCCTTAAAGCACGAACACTTTCATCAAGATTGTAGTCCTGGTAAGCAATTTGTAAAAAGAAAAGCAGCTACTGTGCAAGATATATGTTGGTTGAATTGCGCGTGGGTGGCTGACTGGACAGATAATGAATTCACAAATTTACCATCACATGACATTTTTTGACACACACTTCTTTGGGCGACTCGAAACCAAACAGTGTTCGGCCTTTGACCCCACGTTGCGTCAGTTTCAACGTACCTACCACCCTTTAACATCCAGGAAAATGCAATTAATCATGTTCATTTCTCTCTGCGCTAGAAAGAACGGAGCGCGAAATCGCAACGCATTTCCATGGCGGCCTAGAACCAATCAATTCGCGTCTTTGTGTTCACGATTCGCGGGGCGCTGCAGAGAAACTGCAAGTCGTTGCACCCACGACGGTCCGTGGTTCGACGCCCTCGTGCTGCGTTACCTATCAACTCGGTTCAACCGGCTCCGACAGAGCAAAATCCTATAGGCACCTGTAATTATCGTTATTTGCTTGCATTTTTCATGGTACGCCAAAGGAACATTCTTGTTGAGAACTATTCCTACGATGCAGAATTCCTGAGATTATATGTTTTCAGCACGTTCTACGTGTAATCATACTTTAGAATGTAACATGGAAATCATTGCATTTAAATGAAGGGCTAGATGTTCGTGTGAATCCTTTATAGAGCGCGGTGACATAAGGTGAGACTGAGATCGAACAAAGCTGATAATATTCTGACTGCGAAGGAAGAAGCCATTTATTAGCCAAAGCGAAGACAATGAAATTCAAGTTTAAATTATTTGCTCAGTTTTAACAAGACGTGTAAAATATACTCTAGAATTTATCAGAGTTTCAAGATTCGCAGATTAAATTTCTCAGATCGGATACTTGATATTGCGATTAATTTTTGTTTCCCGCCGTGAGCTAGTTGATTCGATTAATTTGCTAGGAAGACTTCACGCTACAGCAAATCCTGGAGGTAATGCTGCTTTGAATTTACAGAAAATTACATTCGTTTGTAAAACTCGATACTAATGGTATTCACGATTTCTGTCTGCCTCAACGGTTGTGTTGATTTGGTAAACGAACAATTGATCTCCAGCAATTCAATGTCATCGGTTAAAACTGAAACATCGGTCAAAGTGAAAAAGAAAAAACCAGCTATGACACACTCACAATGCCACCTACATCATATCTAATTAGAGTACGTAAATTATTTTAATTAATAACGGGATATGACGGCACAAACCTAGTAATTACAAGACAAAACAGCAAATGCAATTGGCGGAACGACCTCTATATCTCAGGTCGGTATGCCCCCTCAGTGCAGGCTGGCTAGGATCTCCTCTCACCTTCCCTAATATGGATGTGGTTAGTATTCTCCTCTCTGCGCCTGAGCTTGCTGGGCTGGCCCAACAAACACAAATCGACTCGTGAATCACTTGGATGACCGTGACTGCCAGCTAGTGGTAGACTGCAGACTCCTCCATCTTATTTCCATACACAAGATGACTCACGCCGCGATGGTCACACAAAGATATGTCTTGGGCTATAGATTTGCTTGGCGTGCCCGTCTAACTTGTGTTATTCTAGCCAGAAAAGTGGTATGTGATACTTGAGAAAGAGTTAGATTTCTTGATCTCACTGTAGCCGTACTCAATTTTTTCTCCTTGATGTGACAAATCTTTTTGTTTCTGGAAGATATAACCCACGGGTAATACTTATTCTAGTGATGCGTATATAATGAAAAACTCTATTCTTGGAGCATATTTATTTGGTGAGATTTATGGAATTACAGGAAATTGTGTGTTCCATATAAATACCAAGATCGATCCTTCAGGACGCAATTCTTTTTCCTTTCCTCGGTCTCTCTGTCTCGACATGCAAAAAACAGGGAAGAGTTCGCTCATCCCTGATTTACGCGGTTGGAAATATGCAAATTGTTAATCAAAAGTGATTTACTAGACCGGTGCGAAAGGGCCAGGGAATCTTATCGCTTTCCCGCTTCTCTTGTTTACGGGAAGAAACGTCTGGCCGTCCGGGTAAAACGGGGGCGCACGCGATATCCTCTTCTTACCGAATTCTCATTGTCAATTTCGAACTCGCTTTCAGGTCATAAATGTTTAACATGGTTACGCTGGCTAACGATTGGCCCGCTTAGCATTTAACGGACAATTAATCAAAAAAACAGAGCATTTAGATGCATTGTACGAAAATGTTTCTTTTATTTCTTATACACTTAATTTGCAAAATATTGTATAGTTTGCTCTACTTGCAGCAGATTGATAAATGGTAAATTTTCTGACGTAAAAATGAGGAACACATTTTTATTTTATTGTGTCGTCTTGACTAGATCAAGTAACTAGCTCAAACATGGATGTATTAGCTGGCATATAAACGAATCGTCGATTGTAAATGATTCGCACTCTAAAGAATGCTTAGAAAATGAAAATTATTTGGCAGGCAGTCCAATTGCTACCACACTGCGACTTTCGGTACAAAATCTGCCACTGCCCTCTCGCTAGTGAGTGACAAGACATGTAGGTATTATAATATATAACCTCATTAAATATTTAAATGCCTCCCTTCCAGACCGATGATTTGTGCGTCTTGTACCTTCGGGAGACTTGCAGAGAGAAGTAATAGCCTAATAGAAAAAGGCGTTTTCCTCGCGTTACCTAGGCCTGCGTGGGCGTTGTTGTTTATTATCTCGCGTTTACCATGGCGTCCAATGTTTTCTGCAAGTGCCGGATTGAATAAAACTTTGCCCACACCAAGCCCACTGCACTTCGCTCAGCCAAGGAGTAATTATAAAAGCTGCTGTCCGCGAATCTTAAAAGGAATATCCAAGGTTGTGGTGTGTTTATCATTTATGCGCTGCGGATATGGGATTTTATTGTCGCCATACGTAATTACCATCGGCTGCTAGGAAACTGCACGTTGAGTCGGTGCATGTTTGAGTGGCTACATTATTTTTATACTGAGTTCATAATAAAACTATGTGATAAAATTGAATCTTAATTATGACCATAAATACTAGATACATGTTTATGAGCCACCATGATGGCATGAAGAAAGGTAAACACTACACACCGTTTTGATAGCTTTGATAAAAAAGACAAATCGAGGGAAAGAGACTAGGAAGATCCATCGATAAGCTCAAAGCTGGGTCTACCGCACAGAGCCACACTGGCACTAATTTCGTTTCATACCCGCAATTCAGATCTAGGTATAACAGGTTATGCTGGCATTCCAAGAAATAATGTTCTCAGTACCACTCTTCTCACCCATCCCGCATTATCATTAAAACTGGCTGATACCATAAAAATTACGTATCATTATTTTTTTTTCAATTATAAATACCTACTAATTATGAACAATTGTTTAAAAAACTAAGCATCTCACTGGTTTTATTTCACAGCGAGGATAAGTTATGACAACGTCAGTAAAACTGCTGTAACATCAGTAAAACTGCTGATTGCCAATGTAAGTTTGACCGACCTGCATCTGTGACAGTTTCGAGATGCCATTGGTGCCGTTAGTTGATGTGACATCGCGCTTTTCCGTCTCGACCATCAGCGGCAATCCTCCGCCACCGCCGTTGGCAAAGCTTTGTCCGACCAACGCCATCTCGACTGGAACACAATTAAGAAATATCATCACATATTCTGAAGCAGTCATTAGTAGGCTAAGCAGTCATTAGAGTGAATCCAGGACAAGCATGGACTTGGTCTTTGTGCTGGTTATGTCATTGAAATTCATCAAATAATCCTCCCTTCATGTTCTGTTTGCTCTAATATTTGCCGTCGATGCGAATTGCCAATAGAAACGTAGATATAATGGGTTAGGTATGCATACAAAATGTGAAAAACATAAATATGAAATATATTTTCATAAAAAATGTTGAAATGTTGAATTGGCCGGGAAATTGGGGGAAATTTGGAGCCAACCATAACGAAACTATTCGTGCTGTCTGGCGATTCGAATATGAAATTTCCAGAAATTCACATTTTATTTCAAGGATAAAAAATGGAGCACTTAGTCGGAATGCATCTCAAATGCACACGAACGCGAGGTATGCTCAGTTCCAGATGTGAATAATGCATCGGAATTTGCGACAAAACCAATAATCGATTAGGAAACAAATAAAAAAATGTGAGAAAATGGGACGCATTGTTCTTGTGCTCCTCGGTTGTGGTTTCGAGCCGCGTGGTTTCGTGGTTGTTTTATTTGGAAACTGCTTTTACGTTCTTCAGATATCTAAGGATCGATCCTGGCTAGTTGAAAGATGCAGAGTTCTTACTAGCGATGTAAAAAATGTTATAGTTATATGCCCACATCCCATGTCCCAAGTGTGAAAGCTTAAATTGCTTGTTTGTCTATCACCAAGTTAGAAAATTTATTTGAAATCTTGCAACTCTCATTAAAACTGCAGGTAGCTAGGTGCACAATAAACAATATCACGCACAACACTGAAAAGTAAATAAATCTGAATAAATTTTGGTGCGTCACTTACAGAGGGCGTGAAGCAAATAAATTATTTCAATAACGCACCAGACATAAATTCGAATAATTTCCGTAAATAGCACCTAGTCGCACTGGCAAGTGAACGGCACCGTTTAAATGTAACGCACATGCACATAGAAAATGTGTCTCTAAACACTCCGTACAATATTATAACCACTTGAGGTGAAGTTTTAATTTGGCCTATATTTAGACAAAATACGTCATCCATGTACGTACTGAAAAAAAACTGAAAAAAAAATCGATACCACATGTTTATCCGAAGTTTTCTCATTCTCCCTTTTTCTCCCTGTTTCTCTTTGTTTCTCCCCGCTTCTGTCTCATTCTCTTGTTTCGCACAAGAAGTTGTGCCCACGTGAATTTTTGATATTGATTGAAATACTCCCTTGTGTAGGCACGGAAATAAGGTCAGGTTAGGTCATCTTTTCCCGCTTTGATGTTTATCAAATAACAGACTAAATAAGGTTCATGATATTGATTGGACTGGTTCCATTCATAGCAGTGATAAAGTACCGACTCTCTACTGTTTTGTAATACGACTAGACAAATTAACCCAGGTAATATCGTTACAATGTGTTATTGACGTTTTACCTTTTTACTATGCGCGTGGTACGATAATAATTACACATTTGACTCAATCGCAGAAACGGTTCGCTATCAGCTGAAAGGCCGATGGCAGGCGTCGGACGTTGGCATGGACGTGTCAATGTCTCAGAATGATTGGGAATGATTGGGAATTATTCAAATTATTGGACCTATATCGTATTATTTAAAAATTATGCGTATCATTGCGAAAATTTCATCGTCCCATTAACAGTCTTAACAGTATTTCAAAGAACATTCTTCAGTTCTACGACGTGTTGTTGTGCCATCTACTATAGCATTTGCGAAGAAATCAATTTTTATTGACTCTAAAACCAGACAAAAAGTACATTTATGGACGAGCGCAGAAAAAATAAAATAAAACAAGTCTACACCAAAAGAGGTTATGTCAACCCAACTGGAGAAGTGAGCCTTGAATCGATTGAGTCAAAATTGGGAACGAACTGTTATTGCCTGGCTAGCCCCAAAAACATCAACAAAAGCACGCTTTACCGACGCCCAGCGTCGCGGCGTCTGTCACCAATGGCGTCGCCAGCGTCGCAGTTCAATAGCTGGTGATGGGTACCAACAATAATCATACGGAGAAGACACATAATTGAAAACTGCACATTTTTATCAATTATTCCTTATGAAGGAACTCTATGCCCACCACAATCTGCAAAGTTCTGTTAAGAGTTATGGAAAAATATTTAATGTCGTAAAAATCGCATAAAAATAAAAATTTTCTTCCCCATTGACCCAAAGGCTCCAGCATTTTTGTCACCCATGCGCAAGTTTCTGGATTACCAAGCTTCGGGCTACATTCTTTGTGGGCTAACGCCCTAGCACCCACCCAACGACCAGCCATTTCGAATCGTTTCAAAAAGAATAATATCACAGTGACAGATAATTAACATGCGAGCACTTAGACACGAATTTTCACCGACCCATCCATCCAGTATATTCACACAGTATATTTACAAAACTAATTTCCTACAAAGAATTAGTACTCTGGACAATATCGTCCACTTACCTGCAACGTAAAGGCGTGCGTTCGTCTCGAACCAAAGATCTTTCTCTCCGCTACACAATGTGACAAACGGAAATTGGCAGCTCTCTACGCTTCAATGACAAACGAATATTAATTACATTTTCTTAATAACAATAATCAACTCTATATCCGCATATAAACAAACTATTTCGTCACCACACAAACACAAACACACACACTCAGAATTTCAACAATGGAACTTCACTCGATTAAAATATGCAGCTCTTTGGCGAATCGTCGATTGCCGGGTGGATCTCGTATGAGAGTGGGCTGCCCTGTGTTGGCGTTGTGTCTTGCCAGCAGGCCGGTAGCACCTGTTATGGCAGGGAAGTTTGAACCGCGGCAACAGCAAGCGACCGAGCAGCGAAAGTGCTAGCTCGACTGTATCGGTCGGTCAGACTGTACCGCTAGACAACCGTACAGAGACGAGTGCATGCCCGCGCAAACACGCGTTGCAAACACTGCACTACCTCATTTATTTTTACTGACACACATGAATTTATATTCCTATTTGTGCATCTGGTTTCAAGAGTCTTGGCATCTCAATGAAAGAATTCCCAAGTCGGATGTATTCGCTTATGGCTATCTTGAGGTCGGCAATCTAGGCTAGAGAATGCAGCTATTGAATAGCGAATTTTTTTCTGCATATTTATGAAAAAAAAAAATGCGGACTGAACGCGGACAATTTGCATGCATCATTCATCTGGCGTTCGTTCGTGAGCTCAAGATCATAAGAAAAGCTGTCTGCTGGCAATACAGCTCTTTGATTCATTGTTTGGTCAAACGGACCTAACAAATGGCAATGATAAATTATAGATGATCAGAGAATGTGTTATTGAACTCTCCGAGATACTAGCTGACGTACTATCTGACCTGTACGTACTACCTGTTGACTAAATTAGATCCAATGTATAGATACGATTTGCAAAAAGCTGTGAGTCATTTGATAAGGGCGAGGTTGCAAGCCACTAACAGCTGCAGATAAGACCTGGCAAAATGCTCCCTTACTCAAACTTGTGGCGGCCTGGTTCCCGCGCCGAAATTGAACAGAGGGCCGGGGGACCAGGGGGCAATACGCGAGAGGGTACCAGCGGTAATTCGGGGCAGGTAGCTAGCTACCTGACAGTCTACATCCGACAGCGCACCGGTGAAGATCATCGATAATCGTGTCCATCGTAAAGATTATCCTTGTGCATCTATTGTATGTCTAACGATCCAAACGAATAAAACCTTGTATTAACCTGTATAACCTGTGTACCACACCAGCGCGCGACCAAAGTGGTGACCCCGACGTGATCTCGCGAAAAATCTCAGTGCGGTACCGAAACACGTGCTAATATTCCGTGTCGAATTTTTCTACACGGGTTCCGGACACGCCGTACGAACGGTAGATACAGGTTCGTTGTATTCTGGTGGTTAGTGGTTGTGCGGGGCCATGGACGAGACTTTGAGCGCCGAAAATCAAGCGGTCGACCGCGTGAGCATGCGGGTGCCGCCGTTTTGGGCTGACGACCCCGGGCTGTGGTTCGCCCAGCTGGAGGGCCAGTTCGCGACGGCACGGATAACGCGCGATTTGTCGAAGTTCCACGCCGTGACCGGCTCGCTGGAACAGCGATACGCCGTGGTCGTCCGGGACATAATAGTAAACCCCCCAGACATCAACAGATACGAGCTCCTCAAGAGTGAGCTAATCCGTCGATTCTCTTCGTCCCGCGAATCGAGGATTAAGCAGCTCCTCCAGCACGAGGAGATGGGGGACCGTACCCCATCCCAGTTCCTGCGACACCTACGCGGGCTGGGGGACGGAACCACTATTACCGACGCAGTGTTGAAAACACTGTGGGTGGGCCGCCTGCCACTGCGAATGCAGGACATCCTGGCTGCCGTGCCGTCGACTGATCTGGAGGAGATGGCGGTTTTGGCGGATAAGATCCAGGAGAACACGCCCGCCCCGTCGCGAGTCGCCAGCGTGGACCACCCGCCGGCGGAGAGTTGCCTGGCTATGTTCGAGGCCTTGTCCCGCCAGATCGCCGCCCTCTCTGTGGAGCACTCGGCCAAGGTCGGGGCGCAGCGCGCCCGAGGGCGCTCAACGAGCCGCCGTAGGACCGCAGCGAGCCGAGACGCCACCCCGGGCGCGACCTACGAGGGATGGTGCTACTACCATAATCGGTTCGGCGAGAAGGCGAGGCATTGCAAGCAGCCGTGCAACTACCCGGCGAAAAACCCCCGGGGCAGTCAGTAGCCGCGGCTGGCTCCTGCCCAACATCAAGCCGCCTTTACGTCACCGACGTCGCGACGCGGGTACAGTTTCTTGTAGACACCGGGTCCGACCTTTGCGTGTACCCCCGGAAGAGGGTGAGCGGACCTCGGGCGAAAACGACGTACGAATTGTATGCGGCGAACGGATCGGCGATAGCAACTTACGGAATAATCAACCTCCGTCTAGACCTCGGCCTCCGTCGCGTTTTCGACTGGCGATTCGTCGTTGCCGACGTCTCCCAACCAATCGTGGGAGTTGATTTCCTGTCGTTCTACCACCTCCTGGTGGACGTACGCCACAAACGTCTCAGCGATGGCATCACCTCACTCGCCGTCTCGGGACTACCGTCGTCCGGCCAACCAGAGCAGGTGAAAGTCATCAACGGTGGTTCACCGTACCACGCACTCCTCACCGAGTTCCCCGAGGTTACGCGTCCCTCCGGCGCCCCGCAAAATGTCAAACACAAAACCGTACACCACATCCACACGACACCCGGCCAGCCAACCTCGTGCAGACCGCGACGCCTGGCCCCCGACCGCCTGCGCATCGCCCAGCAGGAGTTCGCAGAGATGGTGAAGTTTGGAGTGGCTCGACGCTCATCCAGCAGTTGGTCCGCCGCCCTACACTTGGTCCCCAAGACGGAGGGCCAGTGGAGGCCTTGCGGGGATTACCGTCCGCTCAACAACCGGACCGTGCCTGACCGCTATCCGGTACCCCACATCCAGGATTTTGCGCAGGCCCTCGCCAACAAAACCATATTTTCGACAGTCGACCTCGTGCGCGCGTATCACCAGATACCGGTCGCCCCCGAGGACGTCCCGAAGACGGCCATCACAACCCCGTTCGGGCTTTTCGAGTTCCCCTATATGAGTTTCGGGTTGCGCAACGCCGCGCAGACATTTCAACGTTTCATCGACGAGGTGCTAAGGGGTTTCGAGTGGTGTTACGCGTACATTGACGATATTTTGGTCGCATCAGCCTCGGTAGAGGAGCACGAACATCACCTCCGCCTTCTCTTTGCGCGACTCGCAGAGTACGGAGTTTTAATAAACGTATCGAAGTGCGTGTTCGGGGCAGCGGAAGTGCGTTTTCTCGGGTACACCGTGAGTGCAGCAGGTACCCGCCCACTCGGGGAAAAAGTTGACGCGATCCGAACGTTCCCCCAACCCACCACCGTCAAACACCTGCGACAATTCCTCGGTATGATTAACTTTTACCGCTGGTACCCTCTCGCGTATTGCCCCCTGGTCCCCCGGCATTGGGAGCGGCTCTCCAGTAATTTAATCAAGTCCAATCCAATCTACTGTCGACCTATACTCACGACTTATTTTGGTCTGGAATGCAATGTTCGATTCCCTGAGCGGGAACTATTTTTCCACTGTATTATTTCTCATGCAAATGGATCTGTCATTGTAACAAATACTTCAGACATGTGGTTGCTTAATTGTTTTAATAAAATCCTCGTTATGTCAAACTTGTCGAGTTAAAAAATTCGTCAACGCAAGTTACGCTGAGAAATCTGAGTCATTATTGTTCACGCCAAGCTTTTACTGCAGCTACAGTGATTCATTGCCTATTTTCCCCTGACAATTAGCAAATCAGTGATATCATCTTTTGTCAGACTTCGAGAAGACCGCAAAGCGTAATCAAGAGAAGTCGATTGCTATTGCAAAGTGTTTGGATTTGACGTTGTTAGCATGTTTGTTGTAATGGGATCCTTACAGCGTAGGTACCGAATAGCATGCTAATAACTGATATTACCGGCAAACACTCGCTGAGCGCCGTGAGTCATCGGGTGTCACGTGACCAGTTTAAGAGGACACGTGAACGAGCAATTGATCAGCTGACCGCAAGGCGTAACGTCAAGTCAAGTCGAAGTCATGCAAGAGATTCGTTCGGTGGTCATTCACGAATTGCATCGGATATTGCAATCATATTTATAAACGTGTTAGATTTGCGTTTTTTTATGGCGTATCAGTAGTTTAAAGATAAGAATTGGATCGATAATTTATACAGAATATATCGGCACATAGACTGTAGAGTGTTAACTAATTTTTTTCTGGTAATAATTTCCGCACTAGCTTCGGAGTTTTCCGGCAAAACAATTAAAACTCTAAACTTAACTTCGAAATGCAATACAGGTTCCAGTGGGAGGATGACTCTAGCTAAATTTGTGTCTACATCGAGATCTGTATTTCCACCAAAAATATACTACAGTTCCTCATGATGCCCTGTAATAAAATTAAGTCAATTTTTATATATATTTTTTTGTATTTCGTAAGGGCAAGTAGTACCTATCTAATTTAGAAAGAAAAATAAATTGATATAAATGAATCCATAAATAAATACATATATTTATTATATCCGCGCTATACAGTATTTCTAGGAACAGGATCTAAGTACAGGATTACTGATATCCAAATTTCCAACGCCGACTTACAATTGGCGATTGGATCTGTCTTGTACCGAGAAAATCATTGATTACCCAATGAGCTTTAGTTGATTTTGGGACGTAATTCTGCTCGAGGAAAATCAAGCACATACGTTCGGTCCATTCGATATGGTAATCAAGCAATATAGATGCAAATCCCCACAAGTCTGAGTTTATTCCCAATACAACAGTGCGATGTTGTCCGTCTAGACGGACTAAGCGTTCCAAAACGTACCATCGAGATTACCTATACCATTGTTGCGATCTGATTTTTAATCATTTTTGCGAAAACATGTCTAAAAATGTAGCCAAATCTATAGTATCGCACAAAATTCAAATATGGCAACCATGAAACTAATCCAAAAACCAAAATCGATGTCTATGTTTGATCAAAAGCACCAATTTCAAAGGCCTTTGTATGAATTTGGTTTCAGTAGCTCTTATGGCAAAAATGGGTCTAGCAGGCTTGAAATTGGTGGTTCTAATATTATAAAGAAGGTCCCAGGTGAGATGAAATAGTTTCTTATAAAGTTCAAAGGAAGGAAAAATGTCCTGGCCAGGAAACCTGTGGTTTTGAAACATTTCCAAAGGAATTCCAGCCCCCTTTAGTGGCCCTTGAATGTCCGCTCACAGGATTCATACGATTTTGCACGATAAAAAACATTCCAAACGCAGTAGGAAAGTGTCTGAGCTTTACAATGCAGCCAGATTTCACAAATAATTGATATAACAATAGCATAAAGTGTACCTCGGCACCCTCACGGAAGCATTACAAACACATTTACTTCCAAGAAACTTGCAAGTAGCTCCATGTTTACTTTCTTACTAATCCAGCCCCTTTCCAGCAGACTTTGTTCTAAACGAGGCTGCGATGCCTGCGAATTGGCGGACACGTGCAGAGAAAACGTGTGTACGTGCGAATTCGAGTTGCAGACCGTTGGAGAAGGGGGTGGATTTGTCTGCCGGTCGGCTCATTCTAAACATTTGCATAGCCGTGATGGTCTCGATAGATATTCCCTTGAAGCATTAGTCGACACGAAGCTGGCCACACGGGTCGGCCTGAGACGGCACGCAAAATGTACAAAGCGCCGAGTCCCAAAGTGCCAGTGGCGTCGTGACTCTAACGTCGATTCAGAGGAATACAGTGGCGGATATATTTTATCTTGAAGACATTAATGGTTTACCTTATTTCTCAATTTTTAGGCCATGGTCTTCTTGGAAACATCGGTTCTCGTGCGATCACCGAAGTTAAGCAACACAGTAGACTATTGGATGGGTGACCATTATGCTCTTGACCAGGTCTGTAAGGGAGAGAGGTTGGATATTGGAGTTAGTGTAACAAC
Source organism: Protonemura montana (assembly GCA_947568835.1). Taxonomy (NCBI): domain Eukaryota; kingdom Metazoa; phylum Arthropoda; class Insecta; order Plecoptera; family Nemouridae; genus Protonemura; species Protonemura montana. Next base: position 6,686,382 of record OX387605.1, read on the forward strand.
TCTAGACGCCTTACAACCTCTTGACTGCATAGATTTGAAGAGAAATCCTGATATTTGAGTTGTACCGTCCTTCGGACGAAACGTTAAGCCGGAGGTTTTTTGGTGCTCTTCGACTGGAGTACAGGCACCATGTTTTCTCTTCTCTCTTCTAAACTAAATAAGATTCAACATCATCCTCGCCATTACCCTCTTATTCACTTACGACATAAGATCACTGCCTTAGGGTCCGTCTTATCAATTCAGCAACCAAAAGTTTTTCTCTAGAATGTTCCCACTTTTCCCGGGCGTTGGTTCATACTTTTTAAGGACTTATTTACTAAATCGCACAGACCCTTTGTATCCAGATTAGATACTACCAATATCATCAAGATGATAAAAATGAGTAGAAACTAGAAATTTCAATGCTCCCTTTCCCCTTCATATACCCTCCGCCACTGTGCACCTCTAGGTGCCACTGTTTCACAACAGAAACCATGCGTGACGCCGAGCGACTAACTTATCGACGTCACTTGCAGACAATGTACACATAATGTAGCATGCCTCACTCTGGTGGCAGCGGCTGTTAATATAGTTGCCTGCTGTGCTGCCCGGCTGCTCGGTCGGTAACCGTTGTTAGTACTACTTTTTGTTCGGCGGTCGCAGCTCGACTCCCGGTGGTGACGCAGAGGATTCTCACCCCCGGGACGATGATTTGCTCAGAGTAGCAACCTCTCAGAGAAGAAAAACAATAGAAAAACTAAAATAAAATAAAAAGTAAATATGTTACGTTAGTTACTAATACTGAGACCAAAAAAAAAATACAATAGAGAATGTATTGTGTGGTAATAAGACGGCGCTGTCAGTTTTCCGAGCGCTGAAAAAAAAGAAAATGATCTGTGATCGGCGAAAGTTGTTGCAGGATAGTCATATAATAGGGAAGGGGTTCCTTTTTCAAAATATTTTTTTTTGCGCTGATCCTTCTTGACGTGTTTATTATTTTCATTGCGGACTCTGTTTTGTTTAATAGTGTTTTTTTTTATGACGTAAACAGTACATTCTATTCAACTAATCACACAATATCATGGAACTGACAAAACATGAATCGAACTCGGGGGAAATTAAGGACATTTCATATTACTATTGGTAAAATTAATTGCCAGATTGCAAAACTGAAAAAGGCTTGGAGACTATTTGAAATTAAAAGAAAATGTGTAGCACTCTCTTCGTCTCGTGAAGAACAGAACCTTGCAAGAGGTCAGAGAAGCGCTTTAAGCTTAGTGAAGTGCGTTGCTAAATGCTTATTTGGTTTCACAAAAAAGCGTGGTATCAAGGGTTGACATATCACACAAATAATGCTTCACATTGCAATTAAATCGCTTAGCATCTATCACATATTACTTCCTAACAAGAACACAGAGATCGGCCAATTAAGTATAAAAATCACACTCACAAGATTGTTTAGTGAATAAAATAAAGCGATTAACAAATGGCAACTGACTTAAAACAATGCAAGCTGGGAAAATGTATAAGTTCTGACGAATTACTGCTATTCCAATCTCAGCCAGCGAGACTTATTTTCTTGGGGTTTCATACGGTTTCCTCACCAACATTTATACTGCCAGCTACTACCTTAGATGGATTCGCCTTTTGATGGAGGCAGTACCATTTATAACCCACGAAGGTTGAAAATCGTGAATAACCTCTCTTCGAACCTTCCCACACAATTCTTATTTATAGTTAACATATACACCGATGGCTCTGATAATGTTTTTAACGAGCAGTTTTGGGCAACGCAAGTCTAAAATTACGCACACCCATTTTAATTAATTGTTAACACATGGGTTTTTAACAGCAAGTGTGTGTCAAAGGTTAACGACTCGTTAGAGGGCAGGAGGGGCTGTGTTTGCGAGCTGCTTGACTATGCCAAATAATTGATTTTACGCTGACATCTTAAGACACTCTTCACTTAGGTCTTAGCCAATATCACTACAGACTGACTCGCAATAGGAGAGTGTTTTGAATTGTAGCCCACCTGTTGACACTGAATCTGACAGAACATTACAATCAGCAGAAGATTAATTTTGCAATATGGCTATGAACCTTATTGAAAAAGGAGCTTAAGTTGCAAAAATCAAACTAATTACTATTCAATGCCTGCATTTTCTTTAAACTAAAAAATGTTTCCACATTTAGTATGCACAATTATGTACGAATAAGCAAGCTAACATAGAACCAGCGACAATTAGTCATACAATTTACAAATTGCAGCATTACAAAAGTGATGGTTTACGTGCGAATAGTGATTTTAATTTCCTGCCTTGCGAATAGCGATAATGTTGAATTGCAATTTGTACGTTAGAAACAAACAAAAAAACAATGTACTTTGTCCGGGAAAGTAAAATTGCAGCAACAGAAATTACAATGATCGCAAATGGCAAAACGTATCTTTTTTAAATGTAAGCAAAGAGATTTATCCAATCACATCAATTCACTTAAATTTGTCCGACACGCTCTTCGATCAAGCAAAACAAAAACACAATTGTCAACTGCAAAAACACACCTGTCAAATGACATCTGTTGTCAGTTTTCTGTAAACTTGAATGTAGAAAACATAATTATTATTCGCGCATAAGCTCAACAATACGTGTAACATTAAAAATTGTGATATTTCATGTGCGGAATTTTCAATTATTACATTACATGCATGTCCCATCACAATTATTATAAACATTGCGATTATTGTACAAACATATGACAAATTACAGTACAGTTGTATTTATCTAAAATATCTTTCTCGTATTCTCCTAATCGCATGCATTCTAAGTCTGCTTAGCTATCGCTATACGCACGGCTTATTTATCAATCGGTTTTTAGTAACTACAGCCATTTTGAGCGATACCATGTACTATCTATTTACACGTGACACACATACACATCAGTAAAATACAACTCTGTTTTTTTTTTTTACAGCGTAAGCTTACCATAATATCTGTTTTAATACGTTTTATAGTAAAAAAAAACCTTTCTTGAAAACTAGTTTCTTGACCAGTTAGCGCTCTCTTTAATAAGGTCTATGCTTTATTTTTCAATGCGTTAACAATATTTAAACAACCACTATTTGCAAAAAAAAAAACGACACAGAAAAAAACGACAGCTGTTTTCTTTTCTTAATGACGACTGCGATACTGAGGACCAGCCTCAAATCGCTTCTAACAATTTTCGCGGCATTCTGAGCGCGCGCACGGAACACGAAGTTGAACACCGAACATTTGCTGTACGCTTGGACACAACACAACAATTAGTCCTCCATTGTTTAACTACCTATAATTGGTATACCTTTTGAAGACGGGCTAATTGGCATGGACACAATTCGGTCCACGGCATAATAACAAGCAGCACAAAATCATCGAACTTCTTAAGCTCACAGCGCAAATAATGTTGATTGGGTCAATTAGCGAATCTAGAAATTACAATTGACGATTTTGAAAGAAACTGTTTTCTGATTTTCTCGTTGCTAGCTGTGGCTTGAAATGCAACCCTTAGACAAATTGCTTTTGTTATTGAAAATCGTTTCACTACGGTGTTGCGCGCTATTGAACGACGAAAGAAAATTGGAGTAAAGAAGCAACATAGTGGGATGGAAAAGAGTCGATTTGCACACAAACGCCGAAACCATCTTGCGAAGTTTGGCGGCTATATGTGACAAGACGTCGGCTGCTACATTACTAAAATGTACAATTCGCAATTGGTGTTTTTACCCTACATTTATCCAAGTACCAGTGTAGTTGTGTTGAATACGTAATGCTATTTAGATATAAAGACATACAATCTAGCTAGTGGTTCAATATATTTATTATATAAGATTCGTGCGATATTTTCCTGTCATTAGCGCCAACGGTTCTAAATACGACGAGCAAATTTAGAGCTTCTGACGTTCGGTACGGTGCTGCCAGTAAGAGCTAAAAAAAAATGAGTAAACTCTCAATTTGAAATAGGTCTAATTTCAGTAGGATTGTACTCGCCATTGAAGCTTGCCTAGCGTCAAGCTAGAGCTATATTTTTTACACTTTCACTATTATCGAATATATACTTATCGAATCCATAATTATACTTTATAAAAGAAGAGCATTATTGTTAATAGTACCTATCTACCTTACATGTCAAAGAGGGAATACTGTGATTTTTTTTTATATTACACTTAAAAATAATAGGCGAGGAGTAAAAATATATCAAAAGGTATTCACGCTGAAAGCGACATACATAGTTCCTATATAATATATGTGTGCGACGATCGAGGGTTCCGATACGTGAGACCTACGATCTCTATGAACTTCTAAGTGACATCAGGAGATTTACCCTGGAGACCGAGAATTATGCCAAAACGTTATGATACAGTCCATTCAAATTTCAAACCAATTATGTTAGAGAAAGTCTTGTCCGACGAGATGTGTTTTCTTTTTTAAACGGAGTGATTACAATTGTTGTTACACAATAATTTGGCAAAATATGATACATTTGTATTGTAAGTAATTGTCACTTAGTTTTCGCTCGATGCACAACGACAGGGTTGCTGTTTGCTTAGTCTGTTCATTGATTAAAGCCACAGTTTTTATTTTTGGACAACGTTGTGTGGGAGCTAAATTTTCTTTTATGCTGTCTTGTTCGGGTTGATTTTTTCTTTTCGTAAGCCGATATTTTTTATTTTATTTTCGCTTCTTCTCAAATATGTTTACCTTTGAAACGGGGTGCAGGTTAAAATCCACATGACCTTGGTTTCTCTAAAGCTTACTTAGACAAAGCGTACGTACTTTTGACTCCACTTCAGGGTAATTTAATTTTGGGATGGTTTTCTCCGCAGCGCTGGATGCGTCTGGAAAATGAAAACCTGTAACGAGAAAAACATTTGCTAGTTATATCAATCAGTAAGATCTACTTTATTCATTCATCGAGGTTTTGTCAATTACACCGATTAAAATTTTACATTAAAAACTGGAAAAAACTGACACAACTCACAAGAAACATTTAGTAGGAACCATCGTGCGTCCGGCTTTATGTTTATGCTTTTGTACAGACACACACAGTTTTAAATGGTGGAATTTTAAGCAAAAACAAACAAAAAATCCGAAACGAAACCCAAGCTTTAACCCTTTCATTCATACCGTACGTCTCCCTAAAGACAAAGACATACAGAAACTGACCTCAACCCCAAAGAGAAGGAAACAGATAAAGTCCCAATCAGCCGTAATCATGTCAATTTGTTCTCCCCGATCTTTCATCTGGCGAATTTTCTCTGCCGTTCGCTTCCCTAAGGGCGCTGGGCTCTCAACTACTTCCCGTTCATTGTCTCTGCTGCCGCTCGGGGGCAGAACTTATATCCGAGTCGGAAAGGTCATGACTCCTCCGCTAGCGGGGACCTTTGACCCTGCACCTAGCGACCAGTAGATAATGAATGACCAACCGTGCGAACACAGTTTAATTGCTTGCTTCAAAGAGACGAATCAGGGGCCAAAGTGTATAATTGAATTACGTGGAGAATAGTGACGTAGGTATATTTATGTTTCCCATCGAGTCAGCTCGCAAAACATGACAAAAGTTTAATTTACCTTTCTAAAATAAGGAAAATATTACTGAAATATAGTCATTACGGGGAATTTTCAACGAGTGGCGATGACACAAAAGCTTAGATTAATCAATTTTTCATTCAGTTTGTCGCGTGGAGGTGCCATGTTTCGGCACTGGACGATCGAAATTGATTGCCCGATACGAATTTTACGCTACAACAATTCGGATTAAATTGACTAAAGACTGTTAATTACTGAAATGAATTAGTGTAAGCAACACGAAGTACCCTCACTACGTTCACAAATTGAACACTTGCTACGTGCACATTACTCCAAATTGCTCGGCCACGACCATAAAACAATACCGCTGCAGAGAACCTATATAAACGCAACGCAAATCGTATGAACCGCGAACTGTAGGTATACTCTACACTATACCTAACCGTCGCACAAGGTTTGATTAAATTGATCCGTGTTTGTGACAGGTCTGTCGTTGTGCAATTGTGATGGTTGTAATGATTACTGAAACGAGAAAGAGAGAGAGAGAGCGCGCGCGTGGTGGTCCACGCGACACAACAGTAACACGTCCGTGAGTAGGTAGGTATAGGTTTGTATAGCCAAACCATCCAGGTTCAACTTCACCGAGCGAAAATGACAGGCGTTTGAATGTGACATTAATTAATAATGTCAAAAACACTGATATTCGTGGAAATAAATAGTAGCCACACAAAGGCATTTTTGTTTTGCGCAGGATGTAGTCTTTTATGATCATACCCATTGCCGGCCACAAATGTATGCATGCATGTTTCCTAATTTTGAATGTGTGTTAGGTAGTGTAATATTATTTTATTGAATATCGATGCGTATGTATGTGTGTCAGTGAATAGCTAAATTACTTTTATTGACTAGATATGATTGTGAATTGCTATTTGTATCACTGAGACAACAAATGATTGTAAACAATTTCACTGTATGAATTAGTTTGATAATGAGTCGCATTTGTCCCACGTAGCAATAACAAAACACGTGTGAAAACACTTTTTATGATGTGTAGGACTATCATACCAAATTACCACACATGAAATATAACTAAGATATACAAGTCAGCAGACAACGTTTTAAATCTAAACGTATCCTGAGAATTATTTTAAAACCCGTTAGACTCTGTGTGTTTTAGAAACTATATCGTCATCTAAATCGATCAGCGTTCACACCTGCGGCTCTGTCCTCGACAAGGACACTAGGGTGATCGGCCCGATGGTGTCATACTTTGAGTGCGATGTTTTCATTCCTTTCAAAAGCTTTCACCCACCGGTGGTGCGAGGGGACCAATATTAAATTCCACGTCGTTTTCCCAGAAATTGCGGAATGTGCTTCCACGGGAAATGAACAAGTTGCATGGTTGATTAACGAGGCTCAAAAGAAAATCACTCGATTTCCAAAAACAATGCAAAGTTGGCAGGTAGCACAACGGAATTTTGAGAAGCATTTTATGCCAGTGTTTAGAGTTTCAATCCCGTATATGACAATGTGGTCGAATAGTTTTACAGTTTTCGATAGGGACACGTTGTGAAATATTTGGTATACTTTTGAGAGGCTGTAGTCACAGCTGTAAACCACACATTGGATCTGTACACCAGGTCCAAGGGAAATAATACATTATTGTTATTATTATTATTGTTATTCTTATTATTATTACATTAATCAACTGAGGACGCTTTCGTATCAGCATGAAAAAAATTAATTGAACAGGGGAAATGAGCATAAACATTATTACAGGAAGCTTAGGTGCAAGAAAGTTAATATGAGATTGGTCTATGCTCAATCTTAATCTAGGTTCAGACTGGCAACGAATTTGAATTTAAATTTGAATTTCCAGACAGAACGAATCACAAGCTTTCCACTAAATTACGTTTCAGTCGTCACGAGGTTGCCGAGCCAAACGAGCTCTGCTGGTGTTATTTTAATAAACCTGGGTTTACTGTTAATATTTAAATAATAGGACATTCCAATTAGGGTGCGACGCTAAATTGAAATTATTTCGACGGAAAAGATTTTACGCGCACGCGTGCAAGTAATTGTAATGGAGTGGGTCCTGTCAGGATCGGGAAAGCCGGGAAATGGTGACTGAGATGTCTGCGCTATCTTCTGCCGGCTGCAACGGATGTATGTGTACGGGTTGACGCGTGGAAAGTGTCGGCTGCGTGCGCAGCTGTCTTAGCGTCTCCGCAAAGAAAAACTCTCCTGTCAATTTGAAAGCTTTTCTGATTAGACGTTAACTTACGAGATAAACGCAACGGAAATGTAATTCAATTTGTAGATGTGATTTCGTCGTGAAAAAAACTATTCTCGGCTTTATCCTCTTTGCTAACTTTTTAAACATTAAAGTCACAATGGAAGAGTGGAATCTGTGGCTTCTATTTCATCATATTAAGCTAGGACGGAGTACGAAGCTTGATATGAAACGCGAGTGGTGTCGTCTTGCTTGAAAATTTGACTCCACCATTACTCATTGGAAACTATTTTAAAAAAAGAGAGAAAAATCTCTGATTACTGCTGACTAAAAATCGATGTGCGGTCCTCTTTTTTTTATAAGCATGAAGCCACAGAGTGAATGGTACTGCAATTTTCAAATCCCGAAACCCATGTAATCTTGGAAGTATAGTGGCTTCTAATAATTGGATGCAAGTATATTCGAACTAGGTTTATTAGATTAGACAAAGGTTTGGTCAGAGAATTTAAGTCTATCCATCAAACGCTCTGGAGCATATACTGACAAACTAAATTGTTCATAGTACTATCCATGAGCTCAAATTACACGTCAAAATGTGTGCATGGTTGAATCAGGCCAAGGTTTACTTCATTTCCAGCAAATCCCCGCTTAAGCACAGAGTAATTAAATTCAAGAATCGTACCCCAAGCTTCTCTAGCTAGCTAGCTCACTTGCAAAACGCAAAACACTTCTATTAATATTTCAGTTCATAAAATGTTATTCTAAGTTGTTTCAAATTTAGCTAGCAACGCCTTTTGATATCGTTCAAGAAAAATTCCAGTTCCTTTACCTACGACAGAATCCAATTTGATCCTATACGCTTATCTTTAAATTGCACTATGATACAAATTGCTAATCCGGGAGATCGGCGGGGCTGTATATGGGATTCAGATTCTGCCTATCGAAAAAACGGTCCCGGGGATATAAAACTGCTGCACTTGCAGCGGGCGAGATTGATCCGACTAGCAGGCATCGGCCAGGAGGAATCGATCGCATTCGAATAGTGCTATATCGTGAGCTGATTCGGTATTTCATTTGAAATGAGAGCTGAAGGCTGTATGGCTATTATGTCCCGACATACGGTCCACAGGAGATGCATTACGGGATTCGAATGCGCCAGTTTCTCTACATTTTTTAACTCTCGTTCTGCATCCTGTATGTGCCTGAGCGCTATGATGGTCCCTGCAGGATGAAATTGATCTGTGTTTTGTGGGAAGATGATTTTCAACTCCCTGCTTCTCGTACATCCATTAGCCAAGACTCGACGATGGGCAGTCTAGGTAAATAATTACGTGGTCTTGCGAACACTGTGGTTTTGCAATTTCAACTTGCGAACTTTGTTATTTTTATTTTTGGTTTAAAGTGTTTTATGCAAAAAAGAGAAAGATGATATTGTATCGTATTAAAGTATCTCGACAGCATCTTCTGGTGGCATTGTAGTCGTTTTCGGAGCCATAGATATTGACGACTCTTTATTCGATTAAATTCATGAATTATAAAAAGTACGAGGAAATATTGCGGCCAACTTTGCAATATAAAGAGTATAGGCAACAAAGCAATGCTTTATTTTATGGGCTCTTGTCTGGAAAAGCGCAAGCCAGAAAACCCCGATAATCGGTGGTGTCTGGAAGGTTATGGATGTCCCAGGGGTGCATCATTAAGAGCTCGTTTTTTTTTCTGGACTATATGTAGTACAGGTATGGCCTGATTAAATTTGTTGGCACGGACGATTGGTTTAGAAATTGAAAAAAAAATCAAACGTATGATGCATATTTTAGCGTAAAAAGGGAAAATCAATGCGTAAAGGTAATCAGAGTACAGAATACTTACGGATATTAAAACAATGTTTTTTGTTTCATGTAAATGATTCATATAACAGTACTGACGTAATTTAATGAAGAGCAAGAACGTTACATGCACGCTTGAATTTGGAACGAACACATGCATCGACAAAACTAGCCTAGCGATTACTGCGTTACGGTAATTGTTCAATTGGGGCAATTGAAATTCGAAATGTTATTATACCTTCGCGGTTTGCCAAACAAGCAAAATTCGCCAGCACATTGTTTTTGCTGTTCTCTATGTCGATGGTCCTTTCCAACAAGATCTACGTAAAAATAGCCTTTCAACTATGTCGTTTCCAAATACACAGACTAAAATTTCAATAGTATTTGTAAAGCTCATTTAAAGGCAGCGTGCAAACTGTTTTCCTCAATTTCCCCTTTCATCGCCAATATCAATGTCCACGGTATCACGTCTCTATATCCTCGTGTTCAGTTCGTCCGATAGGATTACCCTTCCACTCTGTTATCCGCTTGTCTTTGGTTCAACGAGTAAGTATACATCGCATTTTGATTTCGTTAAAAGCCCCCGCAACGATACCCAATTCGTCCCCACAATTTTTTTTGCTTGTTTTTTTGTCATCGTGCAGCTCAATTTATGTGCGCGCTGGAATGGAATTATTTCGATCTAGTAAAACCTCAGAGCCCAGCCCTAAGCGGGCGGCGGTGATTTTGGCTAAACTGGATTTCGGTACTTTCAAACACCACCGGGTAGGTAAAACCTATACTGCCGGGTCGGTTGCCGTCGAGGGAACATTGCGGCTGACGATCGCGCTGATATATATACGGTAAATTAGTCCAATTACTTTGTCGAGTTTATAGACACTCAGAGGAAACTTTGCTCGCCGCGTGCGCCCCGCAATTTGATTTAGTACATCGCGCTAATCACAAAGAGGTGGCAATTAATCGATTTATCGCTACACTTTATTGTTTCCAAATAACGATAAATTGGAATGATAGAGTGCTTGTGGAATTACGGGACGGAATTACTTCATTCCCCGGTTACGTGGCAAGTTCGATTGGTATTCCGGCTCGTAATGAAATTGCGAGGTGGTGCGATCTTACTCGGCGGAGCACGTAAATCCGAGGTTTGGTTTAATAAACTTTTGGGGAAATCCGATTTTTACTTTTACTAACGAGCTGGGTGGCTCATATTAGCTTTATAATAGATTCTCACAAGTCTCTCATATACCTACTAGTTAGAAACGTAGGAGCATGAGAGACTTGCTTTGAAAGTGTGCTGCTTTTTAAGTGTTTCTGTGATGGACCACCAGGAAAAACATTTATTCGCTGTGGCATGGCCATTTTGTTTCCAACAAGATTTAAGCAAGATCATCGTGCGAAATTCAATTTAAACCCAATTCTGCGGCGTTCAACTGACAAGTCTGCGGCTTTCTAAACCGCCTGGTAAATGAGATTCCGTCCAAACTAGGTGTTGCCGCACAGTTTCAAGTTTCCATCTCGCCCAAAACACTCTGGCAGCCTGATTCATCCCTCTGGTGTTATTTGGTCATCAAATAGCGAATGGTGAATGGTGGTGAAACGGCTAAAAGAGCACGGGCGAAACTTGGAGGCAAGTTGTAATCAGGACCGCAGCCGAAATGTAACAATCGCTCTTTCTTGATCATGAGTCGTCTGGGCTTAGACGTTTGCCCAAAGCGATCTAAGCGAAGCGGCCGACGTGGAAAACAGTTTTGATGCATCCCTTACTTACGAAATTGCATGGCCGTTTAGACGACGTCTCTGTCTTTACTAGGGTTAGATTGTAGTTTAACCCCGTTTGAGCCGTTCAGCTAAAGCCATTGATCGTAACCATTTTACACCATCCCCAATATGCTATCTGACGAAGATGAAATTTAGCGAAACAGATTTCATCCAGGCAGCGTTCGCGCAATGCAAATCCGATTTTGGAAATGTACTTTGTGTAAACTTTGATGGTTTTGTTCTATGTATGACAGTTTGAGCCAACGTAGAGACTATTTCCATAATCGAATATCTATTGATTATGCAGCGTCAGCGTATGGGATTGCAAAGAAGATGAATAAGAAGGAAACCACTATGTAAAGCGAGGAAAATAAAATTGAAAGTGGAGGCCAAGGAAGTGAGGAATAAAATCTGGCATCAAGGTTTCACAATGTTTGGACCAACCTGTGTGTATGCGATGGCGAGGATGTTGCCCACGATGTCGCCCAGGACGTCGACACTCGCACGAGGTCCTTGAAGCGTGTTCTGCACACGTTGCTGATTCGAACGGTTCTGTTCTTGACAATCCCTTCTCGTTCTCGGAATATGATTTGCAATCGCTTGAAAGTGGTATACAAATTCGCGAAATGACAAACGTACGTTCTTCAAAATATTATACGCATTTGGTTTTACTTTTTAAGTTATACGATAAAATGTGTGTTTTTTTTTTAAATATCGATTATTCATCGCAATGCTGCGATGATTATCGTGTTTTTTTATAATATTTCCTGAGTGCCTATTTGTGACGTAGTTAATTTAAACACACACAGAACAGAAACACGAATTGTCAAAAAAAACCCGCACTTTAAGATATATACAGATTTGTTTTCGAAAGGGTTTTTCTAGTCACCTACTTGAAAAATTGTTCAATTCTTCGCGCGATTTTGCACAAGGGCTGACGGATGTTGCTTCGCAGCTGGCAGTCGGGTGGGTCCACAGGATCTCCTCGTGTCCGGGAGGTGGCAAGTGAATGCATAAACACGTCGGTTTTGTCAAGCAACGAAATCTTCCTTTTGCCTCGAGCGTGGACAAAGTCGCGACGAGATGTAATCGCTTATCACGCGAAAAAACGAAGAGCAAAACCGATGTGTTCCAGTTATGTAACAATTGTCTGTGGCTATGTTTAGTTCTATTAAAATGTTCAATGTTCAAAGGTCACACGAAAAAAATGTCTATCATATTTTAATTTCTAAAAATATTAATAGAAACGAAACGATTTTGAATCACGGTTGTGATAAATTCGTAGACAAAACTCTCTACTCGCGCCCACCACATTACTTCTTCGAAAACACGTTACTTCGGCCCGAAAAAGAAAGCTTCCATTAAAACCCAAAATCTCCACCACAATCCATCCCATAATCAGCGTCGTCGAAGCCCAGGTCCCCGTAATCATCGTTAACGTACGATATCGACGTGTTTGACACATCGTTGTTGATGACCGTGTTATTCACATCGTAATGATTGTTGATATGGACACCCGTATCATTGTGGTAGTAGCCGCCCGAATGTGCGTACCCCAGACCCCAACCCCAGCCGCCGCCCCAGCCGTGGCCCCAGTTGTTTAGCGCTGCCCCCACGACGACGCCGCTCGTGAAGTCGCCGGCGCCGCAATTGGGGCGGTCGCGCACCACGATGGTTGTGTTGTTGATGGGGGCAGGCTGCACGGCCTGTACTAGCGGCCGCGAATACCCGTTTTGTGGGAAGCAAACGCCTCCGCAGCCGCCCCCTGAGGGCACGCTGTAAGCTATGGGCACTTCGCCCGGCATTGCCGCTGAAAAAGAGGACACCTTTTTTTAGTTTGATGAGCGGGGGAATCGCTGTAGAGTTAGGTGGAATAATGTGGGATATTTTAAAGTGTTGGTTGTTTTGGTCGAGGTCTTGACGTGACTGTTTATAATCTTTTCGGTTGCGATTTCTTGTCAAGCGGTCTATTGGCACTGATTTCTGTAATTTTCTTGTGACTTTATTTTCACATTTATCTACTCATAGGGCAGTTTTGTGAAGTCTTGCTGCTAATGGCCGGTACTTTACCCTCAGTAACATCAGAAAGCATATCTTAAAAACTGCGTCAGGCAATATCGCACGATGGGCTCTTGCAGAGGTTTTTGAGAAGTGGGATTTTTAAAGTTTATTATTTTAAGCTCTTTGAAAAGTGTTGTGCTTGGTAAAGTTAGATCGTTGGTAAAATATCTTTATTGTTATGATGCTTGAACACTTGTTGGCGCGAAGGGAAGCACCTGGAAATATGTAAAGTTGTTTCCTTGGTCGGCATTTCTGCGGCCAGAAAGCCGCGCTTGGAGAATCCTATTAAATCGGTGTTAATCTATTAGTTAGAAAATAGCTCGCGGAATGATCTGCCTGTCGAATCGCCCGGCCCGGCCCAACGCACGCAAATGAAATCATGCCCCTGGCTTAATTATTTCGTTTCGCGCCCGGCCAGACTATTTGCAATTTAAAAACTCATTTCTTTCGGCAGCCGACTAAACAGACAATGGTAAACAAACTTCGTTTGAAGTTTTATTCGCATAATGGGAAACGTACTGCATGAGCAACTAATTTTAATTTATTTTGTCGGTCGTTTTTGTTTTGCTAGACAAATAAGTTGTTTAACGAAGCCATACAACAATTAAAAGTTTCCGTTTCAATGAAGCTGCGCAGCGATGGCGAACAGCGAAATAATTGCTTGCTCCTGTCTGCGCTCGCTGCACATACCTACATTGGTGACTAGGTACTCGCGAGTTTTTTTAGAGGCCGGCAGAACAAAATGTCAGGTATTGGTCATCGTCAACTTTTACAAAAAAGCTCGCCAAACGTTTAAATTCCATAAATCACAAAATTACCAAGTACACCCCCCTCCCACACAAAAAAAAAATGGCTCGGACTATTGTTTCATACCAAAAGTGTATTTTTTTAACGAATATTTATAATATCTCTCAAAAATAAAATGATCAAACCTATAAGTCATTTATTCAATTTAAAATCGACGACTGTAGGGTGCAAAGCTGGAGATCTCAACCTTGCGACCGGCAGCCTCAGAAATGTCGAGATACAGAACAGATTCCAACAGACATATATAACCAACAACCATTATCCTGAATTCCAATACGATAAATTACCTTCCGTGGGCCAATATTTCGCTAACATCCCTGACTGTGTGTCGAGGTCTCCCATCCTCTGATAAATCATGCCTGGAGCAGCACGTTGCGTGTGCCTCTCCCCCCCCCCCCACCCCGTCTCTTACCGTCGCACGTTGCCGCTGCTTGTATCATGTGGAAGCTCCTCACAAGACTTGATCGCTGTGTTCACACCTTGACTCCATGGGGGTTACTATATATTTGTAATACACTTACTTCGCCTTGTACGAAACTTACACGCTCCAGCGAATAGATGATCGATACCCTATCACCTTCTTGTGGTGTTGCTAAGCGTAGCTTGGTGCACCGAACTTCTGGATAGGGGAGGCCGTTGATGATGCTACACTATTTTACCGGTTGACTGATTATGTGGGTTGGAATTAATGGGACAGGGAGATTGAGTTGTTACAAGGTGCCTGTATTGGATGCCAAGCGAGGATGAAAATGGAGTTACGGCCGAAGCGCGAGTCTTGTTATGTGCAGATTACCTTGTAGAAGTTTTTCATTTTTGAATCACACGAATGCACAGTATAATTTTTTGATAGACATTACGCGGATCATTGATTTGAATTTTAGAATGGAAATAAGCGAAGGTAAGTTGGCACATTTTGGGGATAAAATTCTGCTGCATACTTGAGTTCTGATTCAATTCCCAGCAATGAATAATGAAGTCCTCTAAAAGTTTCTTCTGGAGAGGCAAAAGTGAAGTTTAACCAATTGAACGCTACTCGAGGATTCAAAAAGTTTTAAAATCAGGCTCTGGTGTAATGGAGTCTAAAAATGAATGATAGAATGCATATAAGGGCTTATAATGAATTATATTCCTGTCTTAATGGTCCCACGTCTTATAAGGATTCTGCTCGTTTAGACCTTGTTTCTCCGTGATTCAATCATCCTTCATCCGGCACCTTCAAGTAATCTGGTCCACTCTGCCCGATCCTGGCTACGCCAATCCCTAAGGATTTCCTTGGGATCTAAGGTGTGTCAATGTTTAGAAGTTTTCTGTAACCTTACGATAAAACGGCACGGGAGGCAGTCGCGGAGTGATCGGGTCCAGCGGATTGGTGGACACTTTTTCCACGTCCGGTGGCTTCAACGGCTGTGGCGGCGGCGGCAGCTGTAATCAGGAAGAAAACAGTCAGTTCGCCACTGGATAGCACACCCTGCCCACCCACGTTACACGCATTACTTCAGTTTTATTCCAAACCACACAAAAAGAGAACGAACAAAACTTTTACCGCGTGTGGTATGGAGTAACATCTTTATCTTTAAAAAAACATTTCTTCTCCTTAAGTCAAACTCGCATCAGAATCTCGAGTCGATCTCTGAATAATTCAGCCAGCAAACTCTTGTAGCTTTGAAAACGGTTGAGTTATAACTTTCATGTATGCGATTAGATGCGTGTTGAAAAATATATGAGAGCTAACAAATCTCCGTAATGCCGGCCTGTTATATGAAATATTACCTCGGCTATGTTCTGCATTTTTAAAGTCTTTTAATAATATAGCAGGAAAGTACCCATTAAACAAATAAAAAGTAAAACGCTTGAACTTTACACGAGACCTAATCATTTTGTAAGAACGGGAAGACCTGTGAGTACCCTGCTGTGGGCTTGTGGGGCGTTCTGCGTGAGACCTGGCGCCTCCACCGGTGGGTCAGGAGCCAACGTAACGCACGCTACCGTGCTATAGTTAGGAACCACTGAGACTTCTTTCATCATCAAACGCGACTCTGTTTATTGCGTCAAAGCAGCAACCCCCCAGAGAAAAAGTCCACAAAAGAAGTTTGTAAAAATATTGACATAAAATAAAAATATGTTTTAGATGATATGCTATTTAAATTTAAATTTCTGCGCTTTATGAATGTATATCGAAAATTTAAATCTTCTACATGGCAATAATGAAGTTATGTTTTATTACAAGCTGAATAAACTTATTTTTTAATAGGGAGGGATTTTAATGTGGGACCTTACCATGGCATACATGCCCGTACCTATTACTTTTCAATTCATGAAACAGAAGTCATATTCTGATTCATCAAAACTCCAGATACTGCTGTAATGTGCAAATACAAATCACATCAAACGTTTTCAAATAAAGATTTTTCATTGACCAGGAATGTGCTAATAACAAAACGGACTGAAATCACAATAATACAATAATAAAGCTGGGACAATTTCAAGTTTCGCTCGATAAAATTTATCGGTAGGATATATAACACGGCGGCAAGTTGTGGTCGCAGAGAGTGGTAGCACATACCAGTTCATAAGTCATTCGAGTGTTTTGCAATAAACGGCACATGAGAAATGAATGTGCCCGGCTCGGTTTTGTATTGCCCTGAAAATCCCAAGCGTGCGAGGGCGCCACCCTCGTCTTCGGGGTCGGGGCCCGTAATAAAGGCCCAGATATTATTTCCCATACACTAGTGCGTGCGTAGCATGCAATACCCCCCGCCTATGTCTACCCCGTTCGCCCACTGTGTGGTTCATATGAATTTATTGGGATAGATATGTACTGTGCTCCAGAGAGATCTTTATTTACACAATTTATTTTTACAGTTCACTTTGGAAAATCAGGACAAAATTTTTTTAGCATTCTTTATATTATTTTCTTTTCCCCACGACTACGCTGAAGTGCCAAGGAATTAATTCTCTGGTTGGTTGCTTTGGTGCACAACATTAACTCTTCTCGAGAGAAGACAAAGAGATATTATGGAATAATAATTTATCCAACCAATGAAAGCATCCACGATGTCTATTGATGCGTTGTCTGGAGACCAAAGTGAATTCTTAAGAATTCTCAATTTTATAAAATCTCTCATTATGAAAAACAAACCGTTGAATTGCTTCTTTCCAACCGAGCCCAACTCCGTTTTTTTTTTCTGGCTACAAACTCAGCCAATTTCCGTCGGAGACATTTATTCGTTCCGCAGTCATCGCAATTACATTTATATTGCAAAAAATACAATCACAACTTGCATGCTTGAAAATATTGCTTCTACCAGCAACTTGATATTGATAACGCTGAAGCCAATTACATTTCCCGCTCTATTAACTGTATTCACAATCGCTGTCCGTACTGCAGTACTTGACATTTTCATTCGTGTGTAGCCAAGGGAATAGAATTTTCACCTCGTTGGCGAGTGCCTTATTTTCTTGTTCTGTATCCAAGTCATTGTTCAAACTAGGAAAATTGTAACGAGTTTGCAAGGTAACTTTCAAGCGAACTAGCTTTCAGGAATCTCATATTCTTTCAGCGGTGCGCTGTTGATAGGATTCTAAAGACGAATTTTGATAGGTTGGCTCTCATTAATTTGAGAATGCACGGAAAAATATCGATATCCAATATACGCCGAAGGGCGTTTTCACAGCTAAAATGTAATTTAAACTTAAACATAAATCGTATATCTTTCCTACTAAACATCAAACTTTGTAAGAAGCATCGGTCTGTTCCTTTAACAAGCAATTTATCTGATAACAACCAACGACTTTATCTGCGTCTCAAAGTGGCGGACATTTACTGTCTTGTAGTTAGAATTTGTTTGTTAGTTTAGAATTCGTGATTTCTTTGCACTCCACGTTTTGAGCTCCATGTGCGAACACGGAGATAGCGGCCCGAATTATCGTGAATTGTCACCGCAGCGTGAGTGGGCTTCCTGTCCAGGATCTGGATCACACCCTTCAGGATCACGCGCGAGCAACGTCATGTCTCGCATATCGCCTCTTGTCATAGAATGACGTGCTATGTAGTTATTAGGTTGGTAATCTTGGTTGAAGTCTCATTAGGTTGAGAGTTTCCTCGCCTTTTTCTGGGCAGTTTCGTTAGATTGCATTTTGAAAATGGGTCACTGTTAGAATGTCGTGAGTTTTAGGGGAATAAGACAAAAAAGAAGTTACGACTATGCGCAAAATCCTGGTGACATTATACTGAACTAAAACGGAAAACGAACATTGAACAGTGGCGTATAGTGTTGGCCTTGCACGTGTGACATGCATTCATTGCTGGTGGCATGAGTGCCTTTGACCCATACCCATATGGCTTCGAAAAAGACAGACAGTAGCAGCACTAGGCAGCAAAAAACTGTATTGACGTAGGTAACTATTTAGTTTTAAAAATTAACCATTATTATTTTTTTAATTTGTTAATTATTTCAGTCTAGAAATGCCTATGCCGATCATTTGCGATCAGCGGAATGTGCAGTTTCTTATTTACAAATAAAATACAATGCAGTACATTCGTACAAGCAAGAAATATCAGTAGATTTCTATGACAAATCAAACGTTCCTACCATTCCAACGAAACATCCAACATTGGGACAACGTTTCAACCAAACATTGTCACCTATATGTAGCGATAAATCTAAAGCAAGGCTAATTCGAACGGCACGCTTTATTTAACACATTTCATAAAGGTAATTCCTATAGCATTATATTCCGTAAGCTATTTGTATTATGTTCGAATAATAATATGATTTCCGAGTGAATATCACGTGAACTGAAACTAATCCGGCAATTCAATTTCCATGGGTTGAAGCGACGCCTGTTCCAGAATGATACCAGACATAACCTACTATACGCTTTATTCCAGTCTCCGGCTGCCAGCCACTGTGCCTATATTACGGTGAACTCATCTGTGGTACAAGTCATAGGATCTCATGAAGCTAATTCTGTAAACCTCTCACTAATCGAAGAGTTAATCGAATTGCGCGTAAACAGATAGGCATTATTTATCACATTTCGCATTCAGCCGATTCATAACGAAACGATTCCGCGGGTACGATCACTGCGTACGCAAATGCGTTGCCAAACTCCCATATTGAACAAAAGGGATCAGAATTTAAGGGATAAAAATTTGTAAAGGTTTACGCCACATTGTTGCTGTCTGTACGTCAGTTAGGTTCACTAGTATAATTCCATATGCACCTAATTTCCCTCATACTTCCTGAATTTGTCTATCACATGACACACACAACAATTTGTTTTCCAAATTGCAAATTAGGTGGAGTGTATCTAATTCGAACAATTTATATAAACGTCGGTGGTGTGCGTTCGCGGAAACGGGAAACTGAGCACAATACGTACCACTGTTTACTGAATTACACCGCAGAGCACATTCATCATAATCACGCGTCGCGAGTCTGCTTCACAACGACAGCAAGAACATTCCGCGAGTCTCCATTTCTCATCAGCTCAGCCTATCGGAACACAACAGAGCTTCTTACAGCCGCGCTACAGTGGCGAAAATTACGCGATCGCAAGACCAAGCAACCACAGGTGACAGGGATAGTGTTTGGAGATGACAACAACTTCTTGGTCAGTTCAGGTATTCTGACAAACCACATTTTGGTTACCAGAAGGATCAAAGGAAAGATATCTTGTTTGTATTCTGGGTTCGTAGAAGCTTTATCATAATTTTAAAATAACCAATCACCGTTTTTCCTAGATTTAACGTGCATACAACACAAATGGGTCCTTTCGGATTAACATAGACATTTATATTAGAAAATAATGAACACGCCGGCAAAATGGGCTGCCCTTAAGATGCCTGCAGGACGCCACTGAATTCACACACATCCACGTCGACGATTAACTCTTCACGCCGACGGGGCTGCTGCAGATGCAGCCCTCTACGCCGGGCGAGTGACAACAACCCGAAACTACGTGACAGCAGCCTTATTTTCCTAAACGTCAAGTTTACCAACTAGTCTGCGGTGGCAGACACGTTTGCAGTGAAGCCGTATTACTTATGATACATATCTGAGTTCAAGCAGTTTGGGTTTGGAAGGAGACGTGGACCAAGCTTGAGCTGTTAGATCATCTGTTGTGTGGTTTGAGGAATGGTTCAATTTGTTCTGACTTATTTTTGCTAAAACTCATTTTACACGGAGACATATTTTCATCGTGATCTTATCGTAACTGGAAATGAAAAGTTATGGTAGTTCTCAGTGATGGCAACTTAATGGCAAGTTCTCTAAGTAGACACTTTCTTTTGAATTTTCACCAAATGTTATGTCAACACCATTATGTCAAATATTAATCAATATTTTTCAAATAGTTAACACAAAAAAAAAATCATAAAATCTCTTCTAAAGGGGACCCTGTCCTCTTTATTGACTATCTTCTGATTATTTTTGGGCCAAGAAATGCAATGTCAGTCTCGGACAATATTTTTATGCAACGTGAGACTTTCCAACGATCCCGTTGGCGAATTTGATTGATTGATTGATCGAATGATGGATGTGCAAGGTAAGCTTGAACTCTGAAAGGTAATTCCAATTTCCAGCCCTCCATGTAACCTGATATAGCGACAACGAGAGAAAGCTACACGGCAGCACATTTTTGCCTACTTTACCGGAAAGGAACTTGAAAAGACATCCGCTTCGAAATTAATTGCCGTAACTGGAAAAGTATCTGCACGTGTAGTACTCATTTATTGTTAGTTACCTTTGATAAAGAGCACTGTTCTTTTACGCTCCGCTAATAAATAAAGCAGAAAGGATGAAGTCAGAGAACAAAAATCTTCTACAATAAAACGTGCAGGGGAAGGTGTACAGAATCAAAGGATGTTAAATGACTGTCGTTTCCACTCAATCATGAAATATGAAATAGAATAAAGACGCGCTGTTCCGTAATTACGCACAGAGATGTTAATTATAGCTCTGTTTTACCAAGTTACAATTGAAATTTTCTTTCACAATTTTTTTTGACTGGAAATTTCTGAAACATTTAAAAAAGCGTTAAGAAAGTTGAACCAACTTCGAACTGACCATTTACAAAAGACCTAGCGTTTAATTTAAGAAACAAGTAGTAATTTTTGAATCGGAAGCGATTGCATAAATTAGAAAAATGCCATACAGATGTTACTGTGCTGATACTGTACCGAAGGAAATTCTACAAATGTATTTCAAATGTCTTACAATGAGACCTGTAACTTTATTTTGTACTCGGTGAAATGGGTAAAAGATGGGGAAAAATGGGAAAAAATGGGAAAAATATACTATAAACAAAATGAAAAGAATCTACATGCACTTTACTTTGTCTGTGCGTTTCTATTAAATCAAACTATCCCCGCAAAGCATTTGTAACAAGAAAGCTTCTAAAACTGATCCATAGTAATTATTTCTCCATCCACGTACACGAGCGTGGTCTCAAGAGGTGACTCGACGTTGTTCACAAGCCTGCTCCGATATTCGTCGCGGACCGATACGCCATTAGAATCGCTTCCAGGCAGGTAATTGTTGTGAACGTGCCCCGGCATTAGCTAGACACGGGGTAGGACACCGTACAGCGGTTAACGTCCACCGAGGGTCGGAGGTTGCGGAGTCCGGTTGGTCTCTGGCAAACGGGCACAGCTTTGGGCATTGATCCTTCCTCGGGGACGCCGATGTAGCACTGAGGCTATACACGATGAAAGCTGGGCTACAGGGATTACTGCACTAGATCACAGGGGTTCTTAAGCCCATTTAACTCTAGCCGAATTGTGGTGCAGGATGCGATACGAAGTTGTTTTAGATCATGATCAATCAGATATTTTTTAATGTTAAAAAAAGGTCACGGTGTTACTTTTTTTATTTTAGCTTGTATCAACGGCAACAAGGGATGGTTCGTATTTTTTTCTTTTATAAATAAGTCTACATTGAAATTGTATTTCACGTGCTTATTAATTAGATTTCAGGGAGTGTGGTGAAAGGCATCGCACCCATTACTACTTCTCTCTTTGGTGGATGTTGTTGCCTTAACACCGAACCAATGCAAATTATTTAGAGATACAAACTTACTGAAACGAACGAAATTTGAATGTGTATAAATAGGAATCAGCGTTCTGGGCGATTCGTTCTTTTCGCGTGCAGAACTCCAGAAGGATTTGAGGGCGTCAGATTGGAAAGCACTCCAGTTGTCGTGGCGGGGAACGATTTTTGTTGGGAGTTACGTTTGCCTTGCAAAATCTATCTACCAAAACAAAACGATCTCCGATATATTTTTGAAAGCAGACCTTAATTAGGTTAGTTAATCGCATCCCCGATTCCAGCGATAAAGTCGGCATTGATTTCTAATCCATGAGGGAATTTTTTTATATGGTTTTTATTAATTATGAAATTGGTTTATTGGCTTATCAACAAAAAAGGATTAACCATTGGCGTAGCAATTTAATTCCACAAAGTTCAAAACAAAATTCGCACAGCTGACATCCACGTGTTTATCTATAGAAAATTTGAAATGACGAGGTGAAATCCGATTATAAAATGCATCCAGGTGCATCATGACTGCAGGCGATAAGTGCATTATAATTCAAGTGTAAATCTAGGTCAAAATGGGTGTGACTAGCGCCAACATCCTATCGGTTCCATCTGGGACCTAGAGAAAGGTAGCTTGGCGTCAACAAGAGGTATCAAACCTGAAAGCTTGAATAGCAATTGTCAAACTCCTCTTGTGACGGATGGAGACCCTGGGAAAGAAATCAATTTATTTGTTTTCGCCCTTTTTGTTGGAAGTTTTATGACGCCTTGCTCTGTTGAAAAACATATAGAAATCAAGCGACTTTGTGTTCTGAACAATTTGTTTTTTCTTCAGACACTGTTCTGGTGTCCAGCGATCATTACGCTATTGTAGGAACAGTCGACTTGCGGGCACAATGCCCGTGATTGTTTACGAGGTGACACAAAACTTTTTTATGTACCTAAGTGAATGCATATTTGGCTGGAAATCTCGTGGGATTGATAACTTTGTTTTCGAGCCAGCACTTAAATAAAAAATAGTTGAGTTTGCCGTTAAGCAATCATCTGATCTGGCTTTCCTTAAGAACTGAGCTGTGTCTGTCTGAGCTTAGGAGAGGAAAATTGGGAGGAAAAACCACCGGTCGTATAAGGAAATTTATGTTACTTCCTTATATTCGATTTCGATTAAAAGTAAACGAAGTCTTTGGAAAGTTTGCTTTCCGCGTCTTAAGACACTGGTGATAAAATTATGGCTCTGCCTTTTTTTGTTTTTTAGGCACTGTGCGGAGGCAGATAAATAAACTGTCTGCTTTTCGGAGTTGCCAACTTTTCAAGAGTAGGTATACTAAGGGAAAGTAATAATTACCAGCGCAGAGATTTTATAACTCACCCGGTATCTACTAGATAACCGATGCCTCAGCACTTTTTAAATTGCATCGCACTCTTTTCATGCATTTTAAAGTCCGAAAAACACTTGCCTCATCACGTTGAAAACGTATTTTTAATGTTTGGCTATTTGGAATGGAGAATCCCGATCCCAATAAGCTAGATGAGTTTCACTTTATCCCCTACAGACTCAACGGAATCTCCTTACACCAATTAAAGTAGAATAAGGTAAGATAAACGCGCTGTTTGCAGAGGGTAATTGTACTTAGTAATTCCTTTTGATAGGATCGCAACAAACTGACAAGAAACTTACCGTATTGCTTATCGCCGTCATCCAATCACTGAAACAAGGGAACGAAATGATTAACAATCCAATCAAGGCGAAACTCACACTCCAATTAAATTTCAAGTAATGTACGATGTAATTGTATTTGTTGATGAAACGTATAGTTATACATAGGCATTCCAGTGATTGGCTTGCTATTGTGTAATAGACATAGTTTCACATTATACTTCCAATATAATTGTCTTATTCAACTGTAGATATTTTTTTCTAGACTTTGCAGTGACATTTTGGGATTTTCGCAGAGAGAAACAGGCCATAAGGTATTTGAAGAAATCATGCCTAAAATCTACGTGTAAACCAAACGTTTTCCCCTGGACGCAGCCCGCAGAGCAAACTTGGCACCTCCACTTCATAGCCAAGAGTATCTCTTTGAGAAACGGTGGCTCACACACTACCATTTCTTCCAGAAATCCCAAAGTGGGATGGGCTTTTATTTCATTACTCATCATTGTTACTGTGGCATCTGGCGAGAGATTGCGTTTAAAATTTAGATTTGATAAAGAACCAGACTCGAAAGGCTACGGACCTAGCTTGCATGCGCGGGACCCAGAACTTCTCAACATAGAAGCAGTTGGTGGGATAACAGACATGGTTGTGTTGAGACCGAAATCCCTATGAAGCTCCGAAGATCTCAAACCTCGTAAGTAAATTTTGCGATGAAGGGGTCAGAGAGAAGCAATTTTCAGGTTGGCAAAAGGACATTTCGAAGTCGTAGTTACTTCACTGCTTCACGCTTTGCAGTTTTCCAGGTTCGCTGTCGCTCTAATGGCTGAAAATTGAAACGGACGATGATAACAGCAATGGTCTCTAATACGTTAAGTGCTTTGCTAAGAGATTTATATTAACAATCTCTATGTAAAACAGTTGTGACACCTATTACGGTTCTATCTAGCTCCTTAATAGCAAACGTAGATTGCAGGCGCAGTTTTCGGCGTTGAAATTTTTATTTTTCTCTTTTCTATTTTTGGACTTTTGTAAAAAGGTGTAAATGAACAGCGGTGAATACGCATTAAACGATACGAAAAATTCAATGAGTACAAAAATACTGCTTCAGATTCTGAACGAGAAGGGTGACGATTAAAAACTGTAATTCGGCTTGCAAGTTTAATGAAATTATTTTAAACCGGCATTTTTGCCCACAGGAGACACTTTGTTTCGCAATTGAACGGTCGACAAGAATATTTTTGGAAAAACCTCTCTATGTACCCCATGGTGTCTAGGCTGCCTTGAACTTCTAGAACCTGCTATCAGATATGGTGCAATAACGCGAAAAGTTTATGGAATTACTATTATATCTCTAAGGGGCATTTTCTCTTTGCTTATATGACTAGAACTAGGCATTTAGGAGGGTGGAACAACACTTCTATGCTTATAACAGGACGCCATTTCCCATGAATGGTTATACTACTTCTCTTGTACATGGCAGGATACAATAATGTGAGATAAATACAGCCATATGACCTCTATAATTCTGCGCGCTTTACTGCAAATATCGACGTTTATTGAGCATTTCCAGCATTTTCCATCTTCGTATATGTGGGTAATAACCGTGCGGTGTACACGCCAACTGTTTGCAGAACAACCTGAACCATAATTCGACATTTTGTGTTTGGCTATGAATTATTCACACATCCCCACCACCACCACCACCACCACCAGCACCACATTGCTAATTAGCCAGTTTTGATTTGAAAACACATCGCTGATGAAGCATTCGTAAAGTCAAATCAAGTGCAGTCAGAAAAAATCCGGTTAAAAATGGTTCGCTTGAAATGAAGCAAAAAAAAATTGAAAACACAGGGGCTAAAAAAATGCCAGTAGCTTTAGTTGCTTTCTCAAATCCCTAGATAAGCTAACAAACGAGAATCTCTTCCTCACCACCCCCTTGATATCACAAGAAAAATGCGCGTTTCTGGTGCGATTTTAAGCCTCTCTCACCCCACTAAAGTATCTGGTACGAAGCGTAGCTTCTCAAGTCCTCGACGAAGTAGACAAAATAGCATTCAATGAGCTTTTATAAGACTTAGTTAACCAAGAGCTGGTTATACCACTTTAAAAACTCCGGGTCAAGAACCTAACTCAGTGTCGATTCAATCATAGGAAAACTTCAAGGTCTATCAAAAAGTATGGAAATTAAAAAACCATGATTCCTTCCTGTCAAAATATGAATGGTGTGTATATAGATTATTTGGACGCTCTTTCAAGATAAGACACTACAAAACATCAAACAACTTACTTGACTTCGTCTTCAGACTGTGCCAGCAGCCAATGGACTTTGTCACGTCGATTGTTTCCAAACGCCATAAGCTGGACGACGTGGCATCCATTAGGCAGATCGGGACGACCAGGGATGCGCAGCGTCCATTGGCTGACAGCCAGCATCTCGGGGGCGTCCTTGACGACCAGGCACCCCTCCGGCTCACCGCGCCCTTTTTCTTTAAACCACGCTAACGTGGAGTCCTCGTAGAGGACCACCCACTCTTCGCGCCAAGCTTTGCCGAAGAGACGTTCTAAAAGTCAGAACGATGACGTACCAATATTAGAGCGTTTAATCAATGGTCAGATACCCTGGCTTTTGTAATCCCCAAAAATGTTTGGTATGAAAATGTTTGCCAGGACTTCATGATTAAGGCAAACAATTTTTTTTTTTTTATTATCAGCGTTTGGCAACGAGTAACTCTGCGTTTACAATTGAGCAACGCAAAAAGATTGGAATGACAACCTCCCAATCGAAATTTCTGCAAATAAGTTTTGTTAAATTCTGTATAAGCATTTGAGGCGACCAAGAATATGGGGATTGAAGTTGATTGCCACAAAGGCCGCTGGCCAATTCTAATTTGAGGTTATGACCTGCATTTGAAACCACTACATGCTTATTCACTGGATAGTGATGCACATGCACTACAATTGAATAACTTATCCGAAACTAGGACAAACCTCTCTGCACTACTCGAATGCGGTTTCGTATCTGAAAGATCCAGATTTTATTTTTGGCCATTCTATTCAACAACCAGAACGTCTTGAAACTTCGAAGACAATTCTGACGCAACAATGTTATTTAAAATTGACCTATTTGTTGAAGAATAGCTTGACTACGACGAGAGAAGCACACCAGTTGATAGAAGACAGAAGACAAAGCATTCGAGACTGGGGTCGTCTGACAGATAGGTTGTGAATCGCCTACTCAGCTGCTGGGTCGCGACTCCCGAGTGCTCGACTCGCAAGCTGCGGATGCATCTATCGACAATAGGCATCGACTCCAAAGTGTGAGCGCCATTGTCAGCGCAAAGCCCAAGCACAAGCAAGCGAACGCTATCAGATTCATTGTCGCAAGGCTTAGCCAACGAGCATGTCAGAGATGCACAAGGCGTGGCAATTATTTATTGAAAGGTTCATCAGATGAATGGCAGTGATTTAAGAAATAAACCGTCGTATTTTCCATGCAAAGACAATAATCTTTTAAGATTGTCATCCCTGCTCGGACACGGTAACACGGGTTTCCAGACAAAGAATTTTCTAGTCACTTGCAAATAAAAATATCTTACCTAGGTTCGGTTTGAGATATTAGTGAAGGAAATTTATTTAGCCTGAGGAAAGAGGATTTTTTACGTGGATGAAAGAGATCTATCTCGGGAAAAAATCTAAACATTATTTCTTCTTTCATGTAAATTCTGCTGAGCCATCATTTGTGCCCCTATCCTATATAAAATGTCTACCCTTTTATTTGATCAAAACCAGTGCACGCGCATATAATCAAGCCAATTTCAGTCGGTTTATAAACACCAGCCGCAACGGCCGTCCGAGTAACGAGCATACATCTTTGATGTGCTCCATTTGAAGACGTTCCATGTCTTGTTCGTTATCTGTGCACGTTATTACATGAATCGTTTCCAGTGGTACTTAACGGATAATGGCAGGGTACGCTCTATGAGCAGTGCTTAATGACCTACAATCCCAGTTGTCGCCGCACGGTCCTTTCGTCTGGGTCAACGCGTCCAACCCGTCACCGCCACTTACTCTCCTCGAATCGAAGTGATCAACCCTCGATTCTCAACGGTAACAAATCTGAGAGGCGTTGTAAAGTTTTTCAAGGTGGTTGTTGATTTTATGATTTAGTGGTCACTCATGCGGCGACGTGTACTAGTGACTGAAATAGTGAAAATAGGAATATCATGACGGCAGGTGTAGAAAATAGGTATTACAAGTTTCTTGATCATCAAATCACACGCTGATGACCATATGAAGATGAAACTTTTTTTGAACCAGAATGGAAATGTGAAAATAATACTGATATATAATTTTCTCCTGCTACTATCAGTGCAGGTTTGAAAGGAGACGGGACATATTTAGAATTGAATTTAGCCACTAGCTATCTCTCTCGACTTATGAATACCCTAGATGTGATTGTGGAAACTGTGAAACTTTCAGGCCACGCTATAGCAGACGGCAGACGGCGTCGGTTGAAAGGCTGGGCGCTGCAGCATTGACCTGGGTCCACGACTCACGGGGGCAGGATGCTAATCCAGATGATCTATGCGAAAGTTGAGAGCTAGGAATTTGTTTGCGGGCACCGTGGTGAGGGGCCAGGGGACGGGGTTGATCATCAATGGAAGTGCAGACGCGAATTATTCCTTCTTCGCAGCGCTCTACCCCATGCACATTCATCTTTGACTCGGAGCTTCCTGCCGTTTTGTGCAAGGCACTGCCGCCATCGCCTCGCCGCCTCGCGCCACGCATATATCAAGGTCTGTTGTCCTAAGCTAAGCCCGCCAGGAATTCCTTTGCTTTTAGCGGAACCTCGTTAATTCTCGAAACACGATACAGTTGCGCTTGCCTCTAGTGCTCTTCCATTTCCTCTCTCATCGCAACGTATGTGTACAATGCGGTGCGGTAGGTACATTGTCCGTGAGCTATGTGCCATCAGGAAATTATTTAAAATTATGGCGTGCTGTACGCGTAATCAAATGAATTAGTAATCTTGTCCTATCATAAAGTATTCTTAAAGCAGATCTGTTACTACCTTTTTTTTTAAATAGCTAGTGATGCTTTTTTTACACACTCATTTAAATCGACAGGATCTATGGATTTGAAGCCATTGCACTCTATGACACCACCAACTAAACGTATTTATTATTTTGATAACAGCCCTGCCTCGTCATTTAAAAATCCCATCTTGCTATAGATTTTCTGTTATTACTTTAAAAGTAAATTTACATTATACACCATGAGTATCACGAAACAAAACAGGTATCACATATTCTGCAAGCATCGTGAATCAAAACACCGAGACAACTTCATCACGTAGGTACAAGTGCATTATTTCCAACACATATATGTCTACCAATAAATCCCAATGAAATGTCTGATCTCCGTGACTTATGATCTCCTATCATTCCTTTTTTTATAGTTCCCTCTCCGCAGCTCCCAGCCAGGCTAGCAGCGTCGAATGATATCCTGGATTGTAGCCAGGATATAGGTGGCACGTAACGCGCTAGCTCACACATATTGTCGGCCAGCGAACAGGAAGAGGGAGGCGCACAAAGACAGGAGCAAGGGCTGGGACACTCGTACAAGCACCTCGCGGTCGCACCCTTTCCCCCTCCCACCTTAGCCACATGGGAGGTGTAGGACATAATTTAACGCTGATATAAATTTCAACTGATTGTTCAATTCATTTCAAGAGTAATTCTTCTCGCGAGGAGAGTGAACTGGGCTAAATGGTGAGCGGACAGTTTGTTGAACAAGCACTTGCCAATGGCGATGTGCAATCTAGCACGGTTCTTATCAAACGATATAATCATGTTAGCGAAAGTTTGTAAATATTGGATAGCTTCATTTAAAGAGTGTTATTAATAAATAATCTCTACACTTATTCCTTGAGAAGTTGGTTACACTTAAAAACGTAATTGACGGTGTAAACCAAATGCATTTTTTCTGAATACTTTTTTTTCAGTGTTTGGCGTACTAAGACAGTTAAACAACTGTCTTGCCTCTCTGATACCCACGTTATGTTTCTAGCATGCTGCCTCACTTTGCGCTGTGCAATTATTAGTTCGTGCAAATGGTTATTGTTATCATAAACCTTGCTGGCACTTGGTTATCTCGAAGCCACGAAACTTCTGGGGCATGTTTGTCATGCCATCAGACGGACGTGCAAGCACTTGCCGGCAAGTTCTGGACTGACCGCAGCCGCCTATCGCCAGCGAATTGCGCTCTCACCGTCGGCGTTCAAAAATAGCCACTTGAAAAGCCACGAAAGAAAAGAGTGCGGTATCGTTCTAAGCCACTAAGCTCCATTAGCTAATAGAGAAAGTCTATTTTTGAGCTCGGCGAACACAGAAAGTTTTCGAACATAAAATCTGGTTTGCTGAAAATAAATTACTGATATCGAATTTTGTTATTTAATTAAAAGACTCGGTCGTTAGATTTGCTTTGGATCCACAATGGTTTATTTTTTTGTTGAAACGCTTTGGGCAATACGCATATGCAATTAGAGCAGGCTTACCCACTCTGATTAATTAGTTTCACACTTAAACTTCTTTGCCACCTACTAATATATTACTTAGAAGTGTAAGAGAACTCTTATTCTACTCGAAAGAGAATTGCGGCACATTGTAAATAACTGTACACGTTCAGAATTCACGGTAGAACAAGTTTAGAATAATCTCTAGCTAAGACTATATCTCTAGTTCCCAGTGCTATTCAAGCAGTTATCATAATGACATTTACTGAAAAGTACTGTCGTGCTGATTTTTCTCTGTGGGCGGATTGGCAGGCGCACGTTGCTCACAAATATTGGTTATGCCAACGCTTCAAAGAAACATAAAAATACTAAACGGTTCAACAAGGAAATGTTTTCTCTTGTTGTGTGTTTTCTTCACTGAAATTTCTTTCGTGTTTTTGTACAAAGGTGTAAGCGCCGTAAAAAACTTGTACTAGTTCTCGAAAGTAGCACAAAGTTTTATTAAATAAGTATGCACGACTGAGTTCTAGGCCGCGCGTAGTCAAACAGTTTTTGTATCATTTCATTCGACCAAAGCAACGTCAAACTCGACGGAAGAATGTTGGAATGGTGATTTTTTTTTACTCGTGCACAAACTTTCAAGAACTTGTAGCAGAAAATATTTTTGTCTTTCAATTACATTTGCTTGTGTGTTTTCTATATAATAACATAGAGGCATGCTATGAAGTTGGTGATTAAAATAATAAAAACATTATAAATTGCGTGCTCGACAGGGAATTCTACAAAATTGCGATAATATCCAGTTCCAGTTCTTCAAGGAAACAAGACAAATTGTTGTATATTAAACCTGATGGTAGCGCTTCTCCTCACATTTATGACTTGAAAAACAACAAATCCTATGAAAAACACAATCAAAATTTCAGAAGCAATGATATTACTCTTAAAAGACGAGCAAAATAT
The DNA here is from genome assembly GCA_947568835.1 of Protonemura montana. Classification (NCBI taxonomy): domain Eukaryota; kingdom Metazoa; phylum Arthropoda; class Insecta; order Plecoptera; family Nemouridae; genus Protonemura; species Protonemura montana. The sequence continues at coordinate 6,717,780 of OX387605.1, forward strand.
GTTCCAAACATTTTCGGAGGTCGTTCAAGCATTAATCGAACAAACTTTACTTGAAAACCACAAATATTTGTTTTTATTTTCGAAGACAATATTAAAAGTACCAGAGACAAACCTGAGACCAACACTGCATTGTGTTCCTAGATGGATGCCGATATGCAATCGGTTCTCGTTTGAATCGATTTACTTGTAGTTTGTTTGTTCGAGACGGAATTCTTTGCAAAAGTTCAAAGGGTGCATGTGAGTGGTGGTGTCGGAGAGCACGTGCCCGGGTTCTGGCAATCATCAGGATCGCAACCTGAACTTGGGACTAGAGACCTGAGATTTATTGCCTGGACAATTTTGGCCTTCTATCCCGGGTCTCGACTTTCAAGGTGGAGCGCTGAGTGTTATTACATGTTTGGTCGAATGAAAAAAGATGTACGTGGAAAAACGAAAAAGGGCTAACTTTTTTAGCATATTCGCGTTATTACAACCAAACAGGCTTGAGTATTCGTTTGAAAAATAAAATGCATCGTTACTATCAATAAATTTTATGAGAAGAAGGTAGACAAAAGACAACATTTATGATCAATAAAGCAGAAAATAAGTGTGCAGTGTTTATGAACATAAAGAACGCCGTGTGATATTAGCAAACATTTGAAATATTCTCTGGCACTGTCAATATTTATAAACACGAAAGTTAAAACTCTTCCACGCGTGAAATGCTGACACGATTGTAATATTTCACGAAATACTGACGAGACCTCACATTTTACGGTACGCCAACTTTCGACCGCGTCAGCAAATTTATTAGCGAAAAGTTTGATTGATTATTCTGGGCGGACTCGATACGTTCAGAGGGTTGCGTTTAGGGATTTGTATTCAAGGCCACATCAGCTTAACAAAATAAAGTCGATTAAATTTCGAGGACAGAAAATATCGTCTTAGGTGAGCATTAACAATCAAGTCCGCAGAATGTTGTAGTTTCTGGTGGAGGAGCCGGGTTTGCTCTGCGGGCTGCATTTAGAAAAATTCCATTCAAGGTTGTAGGACTTGACAAAGAAGAGTACACGACATGCTAAAAGGGTTAGAAATTGTATGGGACAAGCAATAGAAACTCTCGCCTTTACCGAGATTGGCCAGCATAGTTCTTCAGTTAATAGTCGAGAAATTGGACTACTGCGGGTCGTGTTTATGGCCTTCCATTCAAACCTTAAGATCTTGACAAAGTAGAAAATAAGAAAAACTAAGAACAGTAAAAATTTGTGCAGGTTAGCATAAGAAACTCTCTAGCTAAACGCGGGTGGTCCGTTAACCGCTAGTTAATCGCCGAGGAGCCGGGTTTGCTCTGCGGGTTGCGTCTAGGAGTTCCTAAATCATTGTCCACTGACTCATTTGCTGGCACAGATAAATATCACGCCCCCTTGAATTCTACTATTTGTTACAGTTCTGTAGAGGAGCCACGTTTGCTCTGCGGGCTGCGTCCGGGGGCAAGAAGAGACGGCCAAGTTTTACGGCGTGGAAACTTATACGGCGTGATACTTTGCGCGCATAGAACATTTTTGTGACGTCTTATTTTCCAAGAAGCATATTTGATTTTTTTTTTTTTTTTTTAAACAATTCGCAATGGTTTTGTAATGTTTTTGTAGAGAAAGCAAAATGAGGTCGATGCTATCCGGTTGGAATCTTGTCAAACAGACTTAAGATAAATAATATTTAAACTGTTTATATTAGATAAATACAAAATAAAGCAACCAGCCTTACAAAGAATTAGTCGTATTTTTAATTACCGCTCAAAAATTAAATTTCTGTTGATTATCACGGCTGAGTTCAAGATTTAGATCAACAAATGGGCTCAGCAGCCTAGACACGAGCAACTCTAGCAGCAATTAGTCCAAGCGGAGGTCAGTAGACCTGGACCTCTTGACTGGAGAGCTAACATGATTAAATAATTTCCATTCAAATGTTTGTAAATGGGTCTCGCTTCTTTCAGCCGGCCCACCTGATCGTTGCCCTTGCAGCCCCCATTCAGCAGTCCGCGCTGACGCACACTACCCTCCACCCCCACCCCCACCCTCACAAAACAACCGCCGACCTCCCCACCACCCCGACTAGCCCGTGACCGGCGAGAAATACGTCATCCGTGACAAACGGGCGCCCAGAAGAATTTTCTCTCGACGCCATCCAGCGACGACGTCCATGTTTTTTTAATAAGACGATAAAAAAAAACGTTAATTGAAATTTTATTCTTGCGTATCTTTGCGTGGAGTATAAACTGTTGAGTGCACACGGCGGTTGTAACTTGCAAGGCATTCCGGTTCATAGGCTGAACGGGGAAAAAGGTAAAGCCCGATATTTCAGTCGCGAATTTACAACATAAAGCTTTTCGGTAAGATTTTCTTTTTGGAATCCATTACAGAATGGAATACGTGCGTCTTAGCCGTCTCCTATCGCCCCTAGAACATAATAATTTCACTTTAAAAAGCCACCATACTATCTTTCTGCAGAATCCGATCCACATAGCCCGTTCTAAATATCACGTATTAGCTGGGAGTATAAAAGATATGACATAATTAAAAGTTTAATCTCCACTATCCGCCCGTCAAATTCCGTCATAGCCGGGCAAACAAGCTTTACAATGCTAATTTCTAAGGGTATTCAGTTCGGTGTACGAGATGGGTTTACCATAGACACCAGGGCACGGCGTTAGCGAGACGTGGGATAGCGATCATCGATCGCAATACCAAGGAGTTGGGGCCACGAGTGAAGATGAGAGGTCAGGGAGAAAGCGCGGAACAAGTCAATTGTCTTATTCCTATAAGAAAGATGAAGGTATAGCTCGGGGTTCAAACCCATCATTTGTATAGTTATAGCCACAGCGAGACCGAACGGTTTGGCGTGTTGGAAACACCGGTTCTCATGAGATCACTCGAAGTTAAGCAACACTGCTCTGAGTCAGGTATTGGATGGGTGAATATCACACACATGACCAGTTCTGTTTGGTAGAGAGGTTGGAGGTATGAAAGTTAGTACAGCAACTTCATTCGAATTGCTTATCAACCTCTCGACGCCATGGATTTGTGGAGGAATCCTGCTCTTTGAGTTGTACCGTCCTTCGGAAGGGACGTTAAATCGGGGTTCCCCTTTGTGCTCTTCGACAGAAGTAGGCTACGTGGCGGCACCGGGCGTCCCCTCCTTCCTTCTAGGCTAGGTTTAGTTCATCATCAACCTCATAATCTATCTCTCATTCACCGACGCCATTAGACCAGTGCCACAGGGTCAGTTGTCAAAACAGCGCGTCGTTAAACATCACAAATCAATCAATAGCCACAGCGATGGTGCTTGTCCGTTCAGTGGACTTGTCTATTTGGAAGATGTTCGCTATGTATATATATATATATAGATAATATGTATATAGCAGCACTTTGGTGGAACGATTTTGTATTTTATTTATATACAGGCCGCACAATATATATATATCATTTAGCGAGAGTGCAGTCCATAGTGAATTTAAAATAAATATGCTGTTTTCCATGAGACAAAAATGCGTCTTTAGGGAGCGGCGATATAAAAGTCACTTTGGCTTGGCTATAAAAGTCGCCCGTGAAAGGTGAAACAGAGGAAAGCTCAGAGGAAAAAACCAGGACACATTTGTTTGGTTGCCGCAAACGGAGTGCTTCATTTTTTTGTCGTTTCCAGGATTATAAAAGAATGTAGGAGGTTAGGAGGCGAGAACTTAAACATCTACTGTCGATGTCAACAACAACGATCGACTTACAAGTGTGATTAGATTTTGTAACGGGAATCTACGATAAAAAACGAAGTGTGTTTAAGGTAAGTGATCAAATAGCGACTAAATGTATTTGCTTCTCGACCTTTTGACAAAACCCATTGGGATCTGTTCACGAGCTGCGTGTACAACTTCACAATTGATTCGTCCTCTCCGAATCCATTCACCGCCAATGTTCACTTATTCGATTGGGCAGCGTGACAAATTGAATTCCTCTCCGCGTTTTTACATTCCCAATAAATCATCGCATGGCTCTCTTAAAATGTATGTTAAAAATGTTTGTTAAGTTGTCCATGTTAGATGAGATATTTTTATTCAGCAATCGTGTGTCAATTGCACTTAATCAACTACGAGGTTTGTTGCAAATTGACTCGAGTAATCCGTGCCAGTAACTCGACTGTCTGGATAACGAGGCGCAACGTCAGATTCTCAAGTTACTTCCTTAAACAAATGATCCACCTACGCACTAAACCCCGCCTCTAATTCTGTGTGCATTATGCGCGTAATTATCCAAGACACGCGGATATAATATTTCCCTTTTAATTGGCACGCATCAAATTTCTTGTTTCACCACCGCATGTCTTGAGGCCCGAGAGCTAAGCGCCGAGCATGTTGTGATTGTGTACCGGCGTAGCTGGAAGTAATCCCGCTGTGTCGTGTTAGCCAAAAGCCTCAGCCGCCGTCGCCGTCGCCGCCGTCGAGAGAATGTCAAGTATAAGATCAAAGACGAATTTCACTGAATTTACAGTCGGCTGCAATTTGGTAAGCTATTCCATATTTTTATAACCTATTTGCCGACATCAAAGAGCGAGAAAACATTGATTATCATGACGATGAAAATCTGGAGGAAAAAAACAGTAAAAAAAGTGACTTGATGTCTAAAAAATTATTCTAGTACACTGTGAGCTTTGATATTTTGTGTTTTTAAGCCTGTGTGCTAGGTTTGCGTTGATTATTCTGCATTGAACCTCGGTGCTGACCTCCGTGAAGAGCCCATGTCTGGAGGCCTGTACCTACACGATGAGGTCAGCGACAGATCAGGCTTTTCATTTTAAATCAACATAATGAGTTTTAGAAAGTTTCTAGCGATTTTTTAATTCCATGTGACCATGACTCTTGTGACCACAACCTCTTGCTCATCAATTCATGATTATCTGGCCAACTATTTAGGCGTCAGCGTCGGGTACGTTGAAAAATACCATATTGCGTGGGCCGTTGTAAATTCAAGGTGACATATCGCGAGTTTCTTCAGGTATCGATTAAAGAAGAGTTTTTGCCTGTAATTTTTAGTGCGTGTGCATGCATTCAACACGTTTAGACCTCGCGGGGTTTTTGATAACGTCTCGTGCATTAAAAAATCAACAAAGGAATTCTAAAGGGAAGTACCATACAACTCACTTTTGCAACTGTAGTAAGTTTCTAGTTTCTATACAACTCCTATCTGGCTGCACAACAAAGTCATAAATATTTGAAAATGGAAGAAAAGCGCCAAGTGCTATAGATCGAAACCCCGGGAGCTCCTGCGCGGGCTATAGATACTAGCCTGGCGACACAGAAACTTTCAACCAGTACTTCTGAATGTTCAATATTTCAAAAAACCAAACCACCCGTGAGTTATGTTGATCTTGGTCGCGTAATTTCATCCTCGAAATCGCTTCGGTTTTATCCGAAATCCCCACCAGCTACCCCCGACCCCTCTGCTCGCCTTCGAATCGCCGCCGCCGTCGGTCGCCGGTCAGAACCTGCGGCGTCGCGGACGATGCAAGGAATGCTTTTGTACGGCGCGTATGCCGTGTCTCAGGGACAGACGTACAGAACAAGCGTCTGCTTGTTTTCAAGCGGTTTCAAGTCCAATTTCCCCTGGGGCCCTGATCGCTCAATGTCACTTTATCTTGGTGGATCGCTCGGTCGATTCCCCTGAGTGACCAATCCACTGGTTTCAAAGACATGTGGCCGGGTGGCCGCGGGGAATTTTGTCGGCGGAGCGCGGGAAGGCGCGTTTGCCGCGCGCTCAAACGTGTCTGACACGGGTTTCACCTTGGACTGGCGTGCGTGGCATTTTCTCGCGCCTCTCCGCCTCGATCTCCAGAAATCCATCAGCGTTATAGGTTCGTGTCTTGCTGGCTGATACTCATCCTGAGGGCGCGGACACGTACTGCGTGGAATCGCGATGGGATGGACCACATAAAAGGGGAGTCACCACCTATAACGCACAGATCGGGAATACAATTACGCATTCAGCTTTGGGGTTGAAATGAGGTTAACCTCCTTGGTTGACACAGTTCATTTTTTGTCTTAAAATGTATTGATAGTAAGCACTGAGTTTTGAGTTTCCTCTTAAAGTGCGTTGGCCAAAATTTGACTGAAATAATTAACATCGTGTATCTCAATGAAATTTGGTTTAAAATTATTTTCTGAGAATTCCTATCCTCTAAATGTTGCTCACTTTCAGATTTGACTGAAAAAAAAAACTGTATTTTTTTTGCACATTTTTAAATAAAGCGTCTGTCTACAACGCCCCTAAGGGCATGCGTTTGCTACCAAATTATTAAACATTCAAGTATAAAAATACTCTTTGCACATGGACGTGAATTTACAGCACATACCCGTGATGTTTCCTTTACATTTTTCATCACCGCCCATTCTCAGGGGAGCCGCCGTTTTCACTCCCCTAGTTCATCTTCGTGCACAAGTAGAAATATCTTGAAATTGAATGTCACGTCCCCATATTTAATATATTATACAACAACCCTCTCTAAATCTTCCTCTCGACGTTGAAATTAGCAGAGCGCACACGCCCTGCTAGTCGAGTGAGCGATAGCAGGTAAATGGGTCATGCAGGGAGAAATCTCTCTCAGTAGGTCACACTTCAAGGCGACTGGATGGGCGCATCTAGACTAGACTTTGATTGATATGGTGGGAACAACCACCACTTTCCTCAACATCTTCAAAAGCTCATTACCAACTGTAGCTAACATTACACGAAGCATGCGGGTGTTACGTTTGCTGTAAACAAGACCCAGGTTAACTTGCAAAAACTTGCAAAGCATTGTCAGAATTTAAAGTTTGGACTGTACTACGAAGAAAGTATGTCAAATTTAATTAGACAATCCTGCCGTCAAATCGTCGTTGCTGTCGTCACTGACGATGATAAACGACGCAGATATAAAAGTGACGAGAAATCGGCGTAATCTCAAAGCGATTTAGAAAGAAAATTGGAGAAACAGCTCATAAGATTCACATGACTTGAAAATCTATTGCGAAAACTGATTTCACACACTGTCATAGACACAGGGAGAAAGACGCGAAGAAAAACGCTTGCTCGGAGAAAAGATGGCAGGCGCTTCAAACGACGATGCTTTGGCTTCGAGGCACGTCATTTGTCAGTGTCACGTGACAACAATGGGCGTCGCGACGCCGAGCGTCATTGATACAGGTGTTCATTAGGAGGGCACAAACGGTCCCTCGGCGGCGTCGTTGTCGTCTTGGCCTTCTGCAGCCCTCACTACCCCCGCCGCCGCCTCCATTCGGCGTCTAGCCTTCAGTGGGGACAGACTCAATATGACGTGAGTTGCGTGGGGCGCCAATTGATAGTGTGATAGTGATATTGGTATTGAAAGTTACACGTGATAATTATCCGAACACGCAGGCCGCCGTGTGCAATATGAATCGACCAATCTTCTGAAAGACAGACAAGTTCGTCGAGATAAAAACTGTCGGATTCTGATCAGATCCTTTTTTGCACGTAGACTCTCGTAAGCAGGAAATGTGTTTGAAAGTTACGAATTCTGTGAAAATAATGCCTTTTCAGGACTAAAACTTGGATCGGACTCCAATAGGCCCTTAAAAGAACCCTTTGGGCGGGAAATGTTCATTAGGTGGAGCAATTCCTAGCTCAGCTTTCCTCCAAACATGTCTCAATTTAGAACGGGTGGTGAATTCGATTTACCTGGGGGGTGATATCGGCTTTGTTCGAAGAAGGTAGCTCGTTTCAAGCCGCGACGAGGGAGGAAATTTGGTGATGAACTTATCATATCCGATACGTGACTACAGACAAGAATTGAGAGAATACAATATTTTTTTCTCTTGGGAGAAAAGGACATATCTCGAGTGAGGATTGATGTCATATCAGGTGCCTGCGGCCTACAACGTGAAGGCTGTTCAAGGACCCACGTGATTGGTATATGAAGGACAGTAAGAAATCTCGGCCATGGGGGTTCTACTCCCAATTTGTCATCACGGACAAAAATCTTATGGAACTTCGGAGTTACGTACGAAATCGCAGATTTTTTTATCTTTAGCGAAAGTAGGTATTTTATTAATTTGAGACAGAAAATAAATGGACATTTTTATCATAAACGAGACGAGATTTTAGTCCACGATTAATTGGTACTCTTATGATTTTTTAGATGTAAAAGAAACAGCTTTCAAGCTTTAAAAAGCAGAGAAAAATTGCTGTAAGTCTCGACCACTGGCTGGGTTGGCATACAAAGCTGTAGAGACTTCTCTGCTATTGTCAGCTGACGCAAGCATATCGCACCTTTCTTTCGATAGGCGCTCCAACCGGCCGGTGCGGTGACACCTATTTGCGGGTCGCATCGACCGGTGGGTCACATTTCAATCTTTCCTTCTCCCCAATACGCTCCTGAGGCGCCACCAGACACACAAAGTGGTGCAAATCCCCGGAGCCGACATTGGGTACAGTTTGCTGCTTTTTTTACGCGTAAAACAAATTTAACAACACTTTTGATGAAAAATTCCGCACAACGAAATTAAAAAACCATTTCGGACATTTTCTCCATTCTCACGCGTAAATAGGGACTAATAAACATTTTGGCTAATATAAATTCACGAAGTATCATTAACATTTGTCACAGCATATTTATTTTACTGTGTCAGCTCTAGCTAGATAATAACTCTATGCGCTGGCAAGATTTACAAGCAACTGTTAATTCAAGAATGTTCCAAGCGTCCCATTTAATTCAAATACCAGAGTCAGACTGGAGAGCAATTAAAAAGAATCTTTAGTTTATTCTCCTTAAGCCGTAATATATTCCAGAAATGCTGCAACTTTATCTAAACACACTGGGAAATGGAGAGCGCGGCGCCGAGCCAAAGAAAATCTTGCGGCTTTAAGAAACAACTCGCGTCAACTTTGTGAATCCCCTCCTCCACCCTCGCACCCTCTGCCGAATGAGATGCAACCGACCCAATTAAGCACTCTGATAACGCGAGGTGCGATCTTATTCCAGTGCACGTAATCTCCCGGATTTCGCATAGCAATTAAACCTTACCACCCCCACGCGACGGAGCAAGCGAGGTGGGTAGACGTAACGCCAACCTCTCGGTGCTGCTAGTACTAATATTCACCCCTCTCAGTTTACTCTACAGTTTGGCGAACATTTATCGCCGGAACTAGTCATAGTTGATTTAAGAATTTCCAAGTTGGTCTTGAGTCGCATGGTTGAAGTGTCTGCTGTCTAGCATCGAGTGTCAGTGTTGCTCACCGCTACCCTATTGCGTCGCCCACTCGCCCTCAAGCAACTCTCGCCTTGAAACTTTTTGTATAATGTGCCAAAGCCTTCGCTCGTATTTCCTATTTAAAAGTTAAACCGTGTCCTGGGTTTTTTCCTAAATAGGTCGTAAAGCACTTTTCTGTGCCAGGTCACACACAGTATTACTTTCTCTCGCCTAAGCCGGTCCACTCATTCAAGTAGGGTTCAGTCAGTGTGACTGTCCCTCAGGCTGGGCCGGTCGGGGATCGATCTCTGAGTCTCTCAAAGTGCCGAAAGCTTCAAGCCGTTCTCTCGATACACTACGCGGTGGAGATTTTGTGTCTTGCCCCTGCTCGGGTGGCGCTCCGTTGCGGAGGGATTAAAATCTTCTCACACTGCACGAGGAATTGACGCTTGAATTTGGATGGTCATTGGTGGCAGATCTTTGCTCAAATCGACACGAACATTTTGTGTGATTGCTTGTGTGGTTGTGCTCGGTTGAGACTTTACGAAAATCTAACTAAAAATGTCTGTGCTTATTTGACTCTAGTTGAGACTTTTCACTCTGGTCTCGAGCCATTCGAGGCGTTCCCACCTTCCTTTGCTTTGAAAGAGGTCGGGATGGTCTTAAACAATCAAGAATCAGAGATATCGATATCAGAGATGTTTTTTAACTGCGTGAAGTTTGAGTTGGAAAAAATAACACACTTGGATAGGATATAAACTTTCAGTGGATCCTATTATAAAAGTCGTAATGCGGATTTATTCGTTCCATTACCCAGATATATTATTATATAGATTGTAAGAAATTCATCTCCATTCAAATAATAGCCTGACAAAGTTCTGGAACTCAATCGCAGATTTGTTTGAATTTATGACGAGTGGACCACTAGAGAGGCACGACGGCGAGAATGAGAGATAGATCATGGCGGGTCCCGCGTTTCATTAATAGCCGCTCAATCATTATTCATTCTCATTGACTTCAAGTTAATGAAGTCGGTGGACTCGACGCCGCCGTCACCGCGTCGTTTTCTCCGGGCGTCCTCGCATTCGGACTGTAACCTCTCGACGCCTAGCAAAAGCGATGCCGCGCCTTCGTTCTCAGGAGAGTCAGTCCGGGACATAGAGCGGGTAGCATTTCCCTGGCGTTCTTCAAGACGCACAAGAAGAATGCGAAAACTTCAAATGGAATCAGAAGAGAGAGATAGAGAGTGTGTGTGTCGAAGACGATGAGAATGAGATGATAAATGAAATTCGTGACTCTTCCTTTCCATGCTTTTCACTCTTTCCCGCTTTAGGGAAACTCGTGTGGCGAGACCGCGTGCATGATACATTTGCTCCGGCCTGCTTGGAGGAGTAATAATAAAAATGTTGCTAAGAAGTTGGAGGTACAATGCCGCTGAGATTCTCTTCTAAGTGCAGATGGACCTGAGCGGCTGCTTTGCGACGATAGGAGGCACACGATATCAAATCAGCGGATCAGCAAAGGCTTGCCCGAGAGAACAATTTCGCATCAAGACAATGAAAGAGGAAAAGGAAACGGAAACGTTAGGCGGGCAGGGAAAGAAAGCGAATGGGTCGGACAGCGAATCGCTCAGCTTGTGATACAGACTTGCGTCGCCCGCGCCGCTGGATATAATCGAAAATCTTACCACGCCATTTGACAAGAGTTTAAATTACTACAAGATTCGACTCATAATAAAGACTGTTCGTTAGAAAAAACGTACGATAAATGTGCATAAATGTTATTCTTGTTTTCTTCATTTTTTTGTTAGCTAACCAAGCTTGCTGGGATATTTTATATGGCTTTTGATAAAAGCTTTTGAGGGCCAGCGTTTTGGACTGTGGGCTGTGAAGATAAGCAGAACCCACGCAGGGCAATTATACGTGACATAAAAAGCGCGTGTGGGAAATGGTGGCATTTAATTTTATACTTTTCTGCCCTTTTCTCTAGCAAAGAGGTAAAGAGGCAAAAAAAATGGTAGGTACTCTGAATTGAGAAGATATGAATTTTATTAAACTTTGTGTGTTCGCCAAGCGAGAAGTTGAATGTTACAACTCACTGCGAAATGTTTCTGTGACACAAGTTAAGATGCCACCTTGAGCGAACCGTGTTCGCATTCACTTCTTACTTTTTATTTTCTTGTTTGTTAGAACCTTATAAAAAATGCTCTTGTGGTAAACAATTTCTTATACTAGACAAAGGTCGCATTCAAAGTCGTAAACATGTTTTTTTATTCTATTTTGTATTTAGGTACCAACATGCTTAATGTGAAAGAGTCAAAAATGTAAAAAAAAAAACTCTTCAATGACAGGGACAAGACTCTTATATCTCAGCTGGACACAGAAATATATTTACAAATGTGTACTCCCAGCTTGCAGCTGATACCTAAAACTACATAAATCATCTTATTTGGCAAAGTTAGTCCACTAATTACCAAAACTAGTTAATATGTTGAGTTTAAATATTTGTCTAGAAATAAATATACTGAAGCAGTTAAAAGAGAAGCAAATTTATCAAATTGAATCCCAGCAGAATGCTATCCGAAGTGTACATAAAGTTATTAACGAGGACAAGTACCGTTCACCCAATGTTCGAAAATGAAAATGCACTTTCCATGCCAGTCTCAATTGCGGTCCCTGACAACACCGGTTCCAATAAGCTCATCACAATGTAAATATTCGATCAAGCGTCTCGAAGAAGAACAAGTCTTGTGTCCCAGTAGTTTTTGCTTGCAACATGGTTAATTGCTAGGTGGTCGCATCATCGTGTGAAGATGTGATACAAGAACAATCTGTTCTGTGCGTCGTTGTCTCAACAAAATATCAATGCACTCAAACTTAAATTCATACACGGCAGCAAAAACGTTGCTATGTTGTTTAAAAAACAAATATCACAATTTTTTCGACGAAAATGCAGACCGTCCTATTGCGACGGTCTGCATTTTGCGGAGAAGTAAAGAGGGGACATGGCTCAAGGCGTTGGAGTAAGCTGCGAAATCTTTGTCTATCCCGACCGATTTAACTTCCTCAACTAAAAAGTCCTGGCTGAGTGATGACTAAGCAGGACGAGTAGACTAGCAAGGAAAATAATGGTGGGAAATGTTGTTAGTCCAGGTTATGCATGTAACGTTTTGTAAAGTACGTTAGTACTATATTACGGCTTTCTATAATAAAGTGAATCCATTCGTTCTCCTATGTAAAGTAGCACCATGGCTAGGCGACGTGGTACCAACATATTATTTTCCATTAAAACTTTTAGACACCCGCGTGAGTTTCAATGTATATGTTACCACCGGTGTAGCACGTAGATTTCGAGCACATATACAAACATTTCAACAACTGCAGTCTAATTTGCACGACAGACCACGGATAGCGTCAAGGCTGTACCAATTCGCACACACACATTTTGTAGTGCGCTTACTTAAACATATCGAGGATCATTCTCCCTTACACCATGGCTTACGAAGTGAGTTAAAACCACATTCTACAGGCATTAAACGCCATATTAAACTGACCCAGTTTAAGTATTTTGCATAGCGTCATCAAAGTCAGCTTATGGTGACAGCAATTGCGAACATCTAATGACGTTCCTGGGATCGTACCTCGACGCCGGTGTCCACGGTAGGAAGAGAAATCCATCTTTGGCATGACGCGAGATGGATGGTATGCATACACAAAACTCGTTTCTATCACAGAGATTTGAAAACTGACTCACGAGCGGTTGGAGTTGGTTGTCTCGACAAGACAAGATCAGGCATGAAAGGATGAAGGAGGCACGGATGCTTGGTAATGCTTTTTTATTCTAACATCATAATTAATAGTTTTTTTAGACTGTTTTACGCTTAGGTAATACGTTAAGGTAAAGTAGGAAGGGTGCTGAAGATTGCTGAGACACCGGAGAAGGACGATAATATCCGATTAGATAACTTCTAAAAGCAAACTGGTTTACCTTGATGGCATTCTAATTAGTGTAGAGGATTTTCTTCCATCTTAAGGAGCAGCTGAGTGTAATATCTTGTCAAAAAAATGTCCAGAATTGGCCATCGCAGTCAAAATTTAAAACGAGAACTTGGAAAGATTAATATACTGGATGAAGCGTGACATTTTATCAGTTTTCTTGTCGATGCGGTTTCATTTGCGCGCCGCGAAATGCTTTCCACTCCGTTTACATTATTAACGCTGTATGCGCTATTTTTCTCAAGCACTTCATTCAATTTCATTATGATGCAAGATTGCACTATCAATTATCCGTGAGTGCATGGGACGACGAAGCGTCCTACGTCGTCGACGACGAGGAAAACCTGATTCTATCAGTGAGCGCTTTATTTTTGAGTAAAAATGACAAAACTCATTTGCTGCATTAGATAATATTAGATTTAACGAACAAAATTGAACGAGAAGAGCTGTTTTATTGCTTTAGCTTTCCAGAGTTTTATTTGACGAGTATGAGAAAAAGCAACTGGCGCGTCGCTGCGACAAATATGTCAACGCTTTCAAAGCAATAGTTTAAAGCACTTCTTAAATCTGATGACCTAATTTGGTCACTATTTTGGGGAAAAGACAGTAAGAGATAGCACAATGTTAAAAACTAGCTCATGGAATGGTCCGGATGCAAGTTTTTATATTCTATACCAGTTCGACACTTCACTTTCGAGACGCATGTTGATTGGCTGAACGTAAAAATAGCAAGCCATGGTAATTACGAGCCCCGATGTGGCTTGTCCTAGCCAGCAAGTTAAAAATTAACGCGCTGGCCTCAGTGGCCAAAGCGAAATGTGTTAATCCTATATTAGGGGAAAGAATTTTCATCTTTTCTTTCAAATTTTCAGAACGCGAGATCTCTCATCCATAGAATTAACCTAATGAAATTTAAGCGGAAATTCAATTGCCTTTGCAATCCTGACACGAACTTTACAAACTCTGACTTAATAACACAAAAACATGTTTGTTTGCATCGTACCTTCAGCAAGAAGGCAGGCAGACGCCAGCATTTCTATTCAGAGCAAAATCAACCAAATCAAATCATAGCGTATGAAATAAACAAAGAATATTTGTATGTACAAAACACATTTACTTACTTTTGTGTCTCAGAAGGTATCCGCCTTTTACTTGCTTCACCATGCCTGGAAAAGAGGAACTCTGTGTTAGCTATTGCAGTACAAAACTGTCATTGTAATTTAATTTAATTTAATTCCGTAACTAGTCTTTTTAGCACTAGGATCATTTTACTGCAGCCATTATCTAAATTTAGGAAACATGACATTGCACTTTATCACTGTGATACAAATTTTGACATGACATTGCAATCTGCATGCCTGCATAATCGATCTTGATTGGATTATTTAGTGCTTCTCTTAGCAATTCAACGCATTTGACACAAGCCTACGGAGCAAAGCTCCCGGCAACAAACTAAACTCCGCAAGAACCAGTAGAAGTACGCCATTAGTTTTCCTCTACCATTAAATAATTAGGCATTAGCGAATGATCTTATGTAGTAATTATACTCCAGTGAGTTACTACAACATTTGTTGGTTAGTCTTGTTAATCTCGTGGGAATGACTGAACACAATGAGCATAGTTACCGAGCTAGATTATCGCAAAGACTGTCTGGAACGCTCTTTCAATTAATCTGCTTCATTCTTTGTCTGCTAGCCACGCAGCGCGGCTCGCACAAAGCACTAGTTGGCTTTTGCTGTGAAATAACTAGCCGCGAGTTCTGTTTGACTTGCAGTAGATATTCGGTAGTGAAAATAAGCGAAGGGAGTTTCACTTTATCCTAGTAGTGATATGAAGCCTTCAGACAATCCATCTCGTATTTATTTAACATGAGAGCTGGGACATGACTGGTGTATTCTTCGGGTAGTCTACGGAGAAGTCCTGACGCGTACGCTAAAATATTATTATGTGAGCCTTACCCTTATTGCAGTACGGCGTTTATGATTTTAGTATTGCTAGTACTTTTCAAACGTATGTTTAGTTGTTAAGAGAAAATTTCCAAGTACACATTCATCAAAATAATGTTTTTCCTTTTCCTAGGCCTAACTACATTAATATAGTGACATCTGTAGCGGTCGTCCATAATAGCGAATGTGTTTTTCATTCCGTTTTTCTTGTTGTTTACAACTAGCGAATCTGACAAATTCTTAATGCTGCCCGTTCGGCTTGGTCCCTAAAAAAATAATTGTCTTTGTTTCTATTTGCAACACTTTGAAAATAAGAAAAGAAAGAGTTTCGTGAAAGATGTATGTCTCTGGACAGCAATCCAACCACTGAGATGCTGGACTAGTTTCAGCTGAAAATATGCGTGCTCTCATGGAAGTAATGTAGTTTTGTAAAATATGTAAAATATTGTAATTTTAAAATTTAAATGTTGTATGATGCATGACGTTCTAATATCACAATGTAATCAATCTGGAAACAAACCAAATAATAAAAAAAAGGTATACCAAATGGGCAGAGGAATATAATATGTTTTTATAGTACAGCTAAATATGATGATCCTTTTTTGGTTAGGATATGATTCAGTTTTGAAGTGACTTAATAGATTTTTCATTTTAGTTTTAAGATTCATGTCTACTTTAAGTCAATCAGCTACTCCAGCTATCTTACTGGAATTAGCTAACATAAATACACACATGTTAAAGGTAACTAGCTGAAAATGTCTTTTAAATTTTTACAATTTCCAATTTTCCAATTTTTTTGATGGAGGGTTTTCCTATGGTAGCATAAAATGCACAGGCCTACATTACGCCTACAACAGGATGACGAGGAGACTGAAACCCTTCAATACCAGCACACATCTAGTTGATCTTTGTCAGCAGAAATCTAGTCAGCAGAAAGCTAGTCAGCAGAAATCTAGTCAGCAGAAATCTAGTCAGCAGAAATCTAGTCAGCAGAAATCTAGTCAGCAGAAATCTAGTCAGCAGAAAGCTAGTCAGCAGAAAGCTAGTCAGCAGAAATCTAGTCAGCAGAAATCTAGTCAGCAGAAATCTAGTCAGCAGAAATCTAGTCATCAGAAATCTAGTCAGCAGAAATCTAGTCAGCAGAAATCTAGTCAGCAGAAATCTAGTCAGCAGAAATCTAGTCAGCAGAAATCTAGTCAGCAGAAATCTAGTCAGCAGAAATCTAGTCAGCAGAAATCTAGTCAGCAGAAAGCTAGTCAGCAGAAATCTAGTCAGCAGAAATCTAGTCAGCAGAAAGCTAGTCAGCAGAAAGCTAGTCAGCAGAAATCTAGTCAGCAGAAATCTAGTCAGCAGAAATCTAGTCAGCAGAAATCTAGTCAGCAGAAATCTTGTCAGCAGAAATCTAGTCAGCAGAAATCTAGTCAGCAGAAATCTAGTCAGCAGAAAGCTAGTCAGCAGAAATCTAGTCAGCAGAAATCTTGTCAGCAGAAATCTAGTCAGCAGAAATCTTGTCAGCAGAAATCTAGTCAGCAGAAATCTAGTCAGCAGAAATCTAGTCAGCAGAAATCTAGTCAGCAGAAATCTAGTCAGCAGAAATCTAGTCAGCAGAAATCTAGTCAGCAGAAATCTAGTCAGCAGAAATCTAGTCAGCAGAAATCTAGTCAGCAGAAATCTAGTCAGCAGAAAGCTAGTCAGCAGAAATCTAGTCAGCAGAAATCTAGTCAGCAGAAATCTTGTCAGCAGAAATCTAGTCAGCAGAAATCTAGTCAGTGAAAATTGTTGACGTGAAGACTCCACGCGAGATATATGAGAAGAAAAAAGGGACTTGCCGAATTTTCGCCGGTCAACCCGATAAACTGTCAAATGTTTATCAAAATGCGAAGTGACGTAGAAAGAAAAGAAAAAAAACGACGTTGAGATTAAGCTTTCCTCCTAGGAACTGAGTTTTCACGATAAATAGAGTAAAGGCGCGAAAAGCCTCACGACAAACTTTATTACGGGGTTGAACGCAAGTATTTTCTTTGCTCAACTCTGAAAATGTGTGGCAAAATCTAGTGAGCTGACACGATAAAAGAACACTGTTTCACATTTCAATTTTGTTTATGAAGCAATTTGTGAAATTTGATTCGGAAGTGTTAGCAAAAGTAAATAAAAAATATTTTTAACAATAATTTTATTCCATGATTTCAATCCGATTTCTCTTTGTCTCAATCTTCATCTGCAAGACTGTGGCATTTGATACCCTGCTCCGAGTCAGCCGGGCAGGCCACGTCATCTCTCCGATTCAATTCGCGTAATAAAATATCGAGTTGGCTGCCGCTTCTTTGGCAAAGCTTTGCCGACTCGCGCGCGGCAAATCCTAAAACCCTCAATCAATGTCCAGACAAGAGGGGCTCCCGCAGGAGGAGCAAGCCCACCCCCCTTTCCCTGCACTGGAGGATTTATGAGCGCCAATGTTGGAGAGAAAATTTCAAAAATCAAGAAAATGATTCGGAAAATATTTCTTATTTTTAACTGTTACGAATTTGTTCAGGAAGTTTCGTAATTACAGAATGTGATAATACAATGTGTAATTTGATATGTATTTAATGTAAATTGCATGCTAATGCTAAAATAAAAATCGATGCTCCAACAGTAAAACGTTCGAAACACTAGTACATTTCGGCGATTTACTGTTATTGCTTCTGTCACAAGAAAGTTATTGAAAATGTGCAACAAAATCCATGGCAAAACCATTTTATTTCACGTACAAAGTAGAAAATCACGATAAGCTGAGAACCAAAAATGCACTCGAAAAGGTATTTTTGGCATGAAGAAATCATTCCGATAAGAAAAGTGTGTAGGCTCGGCTAGAAAAAGTCACATAAACGTGTTATACATTTTTTTAAACCGTCAGCCATGGCGTCCAGCCAAAGAGTGCGCCATTGGAACTGTGAGAGTTTTGGCATTACGCTGAAGATCCTATGTTCATGATTCATGTTACACCCACTCCCTCCCTCACACCCTTATTAAAGCCAGCCATTAATTACAATTATACGTACTACCAGTTTAAGCCCTGCTCCCAGCTGAACTCGAGTTGTTTACTGAAGAAGAAACGTCGGGTTATTTATTCTTTATCACAATATAAATTAAAGCTTAAAGCATTGTGCCATTGTTATAAAATTTGGCATACAATGACCGCTAGTAAAACGCGAAGAGCCTCTCCAATTGCTCTGCGGGCTGCATTTAGTGGCTTGGTACGACATATGTTTAAATAGAGGAAATCACTCGTCAGTATCTAAGTGAACAGGCCATTCAACCTTGCAGACATCCTTCTCTAATTCAAAACGTGTCTAAGAAATGTAGCGGTGGTAAGATGTCGCTCGCACCCATCGCCGCAAGGCGAAAACCCAGCCGAGAGTATTTCACCTAGTACGAGATCTAAAGACTTCCACAATTTACACCCACCAAGATATTAAACTGAGAACTGGTTAATCGGAAAGTTTACTTAAAATGACATGAAGATAATGCTTGCCGGCAAATGCGCAGTCTCAAACATTTGCGTAAGTCCGTAGGATAGCAGTAGAATGCTTGGTGTGGGATTTTAGAAGCTTCAACATCGCACATTGGTCTCTGCCCGAATCCCATATTGAAGCCGCAAGCTCGGGGTAATGGGAGTTAGGCGATAAACTTTTGTTGTACATTTAGAGCCACGAGCATGAGTTGAATTATTGCGCCAGCAAGACTTGTTGGCCAAAATGTCTTATGCGTTACGCATCTTGGAGAATGGATTGCGTCTCAGATTTAGACGTAAATACAGATGCGTTTATGGAAGCTAGAAGATGTCCGCTACGTAGGCGCTAGCATAATGTTAATATGAGAATGATGATGAGACAAAATGAACGAAAATTTCATTAACTTACAGGGCGAGAAAAGAAACAAAAATACAATCAATCAAAACGACTTTCTCGTTTCATTTCGACCTAATCTAAATTTTAATTTAATTCAAATTTCGTGAATATTTTTGTCTAGAGTTCTCTTGATACAAGGTGGCTTGACGAATGACGCCAGAAAGCGAAACAATCAAAACGTTTTAATTCCGGTTTAATTAAATAAAGGCAGAATCCAGTCCATCATTATTAAACGCGCTCCAGTGTACTGCGAGTGAAACTGACAGATATTCGTTCTCGGTTCTCAGTTTTTAATTGGATGCACGTGAGCGTTATTGCTCAACGTGTTTTGGGAGCCATGTCTCGCTGGGTGGACACCCAAATAGCAAGTAATTGTTGGTGTACCAGACATGCATGTCTATGCGTATTGCGTATTGCTTGGTACTATTGCATGTGCACCAAATAAAGCCCATGCTAGTCAAAAAATATTGAAGAAAAAGTAAAAAAAAAAAAAACGCCGAACCAAAACAGATGGAAAAACAACATCAATAAAGCATGATAAGATACGAAGGAAAGATTTTCTTAACGTTGTAATGATTTTTAACTAATACGCAGGGCACGTACCTATCTGTAGGTACCTATAAAAAACTAATTGCTTTAAATAAATGAATAATATCTAATTCTCTTCTTTATTATAGTAATTTAACCTGGTGACTACTGTGCGAAATAAAAGTAAAATCGACCGAACGGTTTGGCGTGCTGGAAACACCGGTTCTCTTTAGATCACCGAAGTTAAGCAACACTGCGCTGAGTCAGGTATTGAATGGGTGACCATTATACACATGACCAGTTCTGTTCGGGAGAGAGGTTGGAGGGATGAAAGTTAGTACAGCAACTTCATTCGCCTTGCTTATCAACCTCTCGACAGCATGGATTTGTGGAGGAATCATGCTGTTCGAGTTGTACCGTCCTTCGGAAGGGACGTTAAGCCGGTGGTCCCCTTGGTGCTCTTCGACAGGAGTAGGCTACGTGCCGGCACCGGGTTTCCCCTCCTCCTTTCTAGGCTATGTTAGGTTCATCATCATCCTCATCATCATCCACTCATTCACCGACGCCATTAGACCAGTGCCGCAGGGCCAGTTGTCAAAACAGTGCGTCGTTAAAAACCACAAATAATAATAAAATAAAAGTAAAATCTCATACCAAGTCCAATACAAAGACTTATATCAAAATAAAACCTCCATATGCAGTGTTTTAAATTCCTTTTGCGATCGACGAATAAATACAGTGTTCAATTTTCCTTTGCATTTTATTGTATTCAACAAAGAAAGAAACTGTGATGACAAGCAGACATCCTCCACAGAGTTCGTCTCAACAAACGTGCGTGCGTATATGTTAAATCAATTCTCTTGGCCACACAAAACAGAGCCGGCAAATCAATCACTGCCGATACTGACGCACAGTTTTGGTCGACCGGTTTAGATAAATCTAACTTTGTACATGTGACAACATCGGTATGGGGAACGCATTAAACAAGTAGCCACGGACGAATGGAACTGTGTGTGCTCGTTTTCGGATCCACGAGAAATCGAACGGTGGCTGGTCGAACTCTCGACACTCTATACTTTGTCCATGTGTTCATATCCAGTGAAGTTGGTGACAACTACTCATAGGTCACTAGAATGTTATATCAACAATTAGTTCTATTTGTGTTTGCCACTCAAAAATGCGATATTTTGTCAAACTTCTGCTTCGTAAAATAGCCTGGCTTATATAGGTCGTTGGCTCATGAAGGGACTATCTAGACAACCAAGGTTTGAAAAATAGCATTTTGTTAAAAAAAAGCTCGCTCGTTTTGCATCGTCATCATCACACTAACATGAGAAAATATTTTTTTTAAGTAAGTATTTTCTGATATCCGAAAAGAAATTTCAGTTTTGTAACAATACTTAAAAAAATTCGGCTTTTTCACAGGTATACCCTATAGGCTGCGTTTAATCACTCTCCTTGATGTATGCTGATTTTGTGTGCTTCGTCATCAGCTGATGATGAAAGCCCGTAGCGCGGTGCGTGATGAATATGCATGCTGTCTGGCATTGGTTGAGGTTAAGGGTTGGAGGGACGGGATCACATGCTGCGGATGGAAGTTCCTCACTGGGACATGGAAGAGGCAGGTCGGTATGTTTTTGCTCTGAGCCCCGTTTCATCGTGGCAGCTTCTTAGTCCAGCCACAAGCTTGCCGCATTAGAGGCAGCAATAAAGGACAGGTTACCACTCAAGAATCGTGTAACGCGTTCGAACCTGTGCACCAGTAAAAACTGTACGGAAGGAATTTACATAGAATTTTGAGATAGATTTAATAAGGCGTCATTGCAATGAGTAGGTTTGCAATGAGTCGTGACTAATGGAGGTGCCGGGTTGCTCTGCGGTTGCGTTCAGGAGGAAGCCGTGCATGTTATTTAGATTCGTTTAAGAGATTCTTGCACTAGATTTTTACTCAGTATAATTATGATAACTGATGACTTATTATGATTTTTTTAAATAAAATTCCAGTAGTTTACTTTTGTTCTTTTGTTTGAGAGCTAGTTGATAGTTCTGTAGAAAATTGATAAATTAAGATAAAAGTTCAAAATTACCTCACCTATTACTATAAGAGAAGTTAATTCTGAAAAAGCAAAAAGTTCCACTGGCTTCTTCGTATTGGAAAATTGTGGCCCAGCTCACAAACCAATTTACGCTCAAACTCATATCGTCTGGGGCAGTCAAAATTTCACCACGTCTTTGAATTCATTGCGAAATCCGCCCACTGTTCATGAAAAGGTGTGATCAGAAAAGGGTATACGGGCTCCGATATCGGCAGTAGGTATATATAATATCTATCGATGCTAGCTGCTACGAAATGGCAAAGTTGAAAACTTCGTTTCGAGTGCAGAATGGCATGTTTGTTTGCTCAGGAAGCTTCTAATGAAAGTTTGTGCTCTATTGATCTCGCATAGCCGATGCAGCGCACATCTCCCAGAATTGCCAGCCAGCCACCCAACTCGGTAAGAACACACACACCCGACCTAACAATGGAACTAAAACCCATTATCAGCTCTCTTCTCCACAGCTAACAATAACTTTTTTTTTTTATTTTAATTTCCTTCGCGGATCTTCGAGTCTTGCTAACAAGCCTATAAAGTAGAACCGATCTATTCTTAGACTTTCCCGGTGTACGCGTCGTGCTCTAGGGTTCGCTGACGGCAACGGTTTCAATCGTGAGGAAGGCACGAAATCGTGGCTTGCTCTTCGTGGCATTTGACTGTTACCACCGACCGAGAATTACAGAAACTTTAATTAGTTAAACGTTCGACCGAAGAAATTAGAATTTGTGGTTGCATGAGGCTCAGTAAATTGCTATTACCATTTGGACTGCGTGACGTCCTCTCATTTTGTTTCAGCGCATTCTTTGTACATTTTATTTCCATTGCACTTTGCCTTAGATTAGTACATATCCATTATTCGGTACTAAATTAACATGTCACTAATATATACGTATCTATTTAGTTATGTTTAGTTACTAAATCGTGAAATTTTGATTAGAAGATGCTAAGTAATCTTGAGACATGTCGGTTATATCTAAACGTCCGTTAAATCGTTCATTACAATTGATTGATATCACATGCTAAATCCTCGCTGCAAGCTCAATCAGTTTTGTTGAATGCATTAAAATCTAGGAGGTCACATTTCAACATGCTTATTGATCAATTCATAGTGATACGGCTCCATGCACATGAATGCCAGATGAGACAGTAGTGGGCAATCAAAGATTTATTAGCCCCGCTCTGGACCCGACATCCAGTTCGGTATGACGTCAGCCCTGTGCACGGTGATTGGCCGGTAGGCGAGGGCGATGCTTGGCTATTGAGTCGTAACACAATACGGCTGGTGGTGGCCAAGTGGGGCATTGATATTCAGGTATACCTACTACCTTAACCCTCCAGGGACATTTGTGCCATCCCATTGATCACATTCACATGTTTGGTAGCAATTACGGTTCACTTGAGTGACATTCGCACACTCAAATTATCGATGGGGGTTTGATTAATGCCTGGGATATGTAAGCAGTCCGACCACTCTGGTACTGACGTTACCTAATGCCTCACATCTAGAATCTAATAAGAGTTATGGTTTTTTTTCTCCGTGAACGCGTCACACGTCCAGCCGGTGAAAGGGATTATCGAAAATTCGCAATAAAGTTTCGGTATTGTTCGCCTGGATTGTATTAATATTTAAAAATAATTTCACAATTCTCAGAAAGTTAACGATGGACTGGATGAAATTTGTTTCGAATAATTAGACTTATTTGTGGCTAAACCTGAGATTTCTAGAAGTTCACCCAACCAAATTCAGCTGCGTGATAAGATTTAATTAAACCGTGTCTTTACGTTGTTTTCGGAAATTATTATTTTTGTAATTGTAAGCTTGAAAACTTTGTACTCGGCTCCCCTTCTCGCAAACACTCGAGACGCATAACCCAGAAGTGAACTTAATCCTTGAGTCTATTAACAAGTTAGCATAATTTGAAACAGTGTCGGGTTGCTAAATTCTAAAACAAAATACATAAGCTTTTAAATGCATACATGACCCGGTGGCTGATGTATAATTATGCTAACTCAGTTAGCGCATAGTTAACATCAAACGAGGTTATCTATTCAAAGATAAAAGGTACATCCTGAAATGTCGTTTACAACATTGTGAGTGTGGGAAGCCGACTATTCAGTTTTTTTCTTACTTTTTCCTCTCCTATCTTCTGGTCCTTAACTATGAATTCCCGAGAGATTCGATCCTTGCACGTTCCGGGAGTCTTTTACACGAACTCCGGGTTTTGAAATCAAATTTCCACAACCACTTTTCAAGCCGGCTAGACGCTGTGTTCATTTTTTTCTCTCGCTTCTTGTAGCTGGTAGCACAACGCAAGAAAGAACTATTGAACTATGTGAAATGTTCCGGAAAGCCTAGTCTTTGAAGCGTTGATCAAGTTGCAGTGTGCGTGTGTGCCGACCTTATCCAAGAGGCTTGCCCTGCAATTGACAGCTGATATTGACAGTCACTTTCCATACCATGCACAGAAATATATACCAATATCTACACATGTACACCATACACACACACACATATATAAATTCGGCGACCATGTGAATTTGACTGACTTTGAAAAAAGAATAATATCGACATCATATGTGTGTTGACTGAGGCAAGCAGATATGCGACGGGAATAGGTTATTCAAGAACGTAATTCGTTTCCGTGCGTGAAAAGTCGTTACATGAGAAAACATGTGCTTGCGATTTGGTAATACTTGAACACATTGTGTGGTTATGTCACTGCGTCAGTGCCGCAACAATTGACAAGTGCTGCTAGATTTGGAGTTGACATGGCTTAACGTTTTGCGAAAATTGTGCTTTTGTAAGCTTTTCAGGTCGAGTCGGTGGTCAGTATTACAGTTCCTTTGAAAATATGATCGATACTTTCTTGTATATTTTTCCAAAATACACAATTGAATAGAAAACAACTTGATTCACAGAAAAAAATGGCAAAATTTGCGACTTTCCGGCAAAGATAGCGAATCGTTGACTTGGACCGTGTCGTAAAACCAAGTTTTTGTGGAGGTGCCGGCTTTGCTTTGGGGGCTGCGTTCAGGAGCCACATCAACTACAGCAACAACTGTCGACCGCTTGAAGTTACCAAGCTTTTATGCACTCGGTAGAGACATTTTGGAATGTGTAAGTGAGTTTACAAGTGGACATTAGCGCGTTGCCACACAGAATCTGGCCATTTGCTTTCCGCCGCTAAAAGATGTTTAGTGGTCAACGCTTGAGGAAAAGTGTGGTATGAATAGTTTAAAAAATTTCAAGGAACAAACTTAACGCATTAACGAAAAACTCTTGATTTTTTTTTTTCTGTTGAAAAAGATGACATTATCAGAGTTGAAAGAAACAAGGACAAAAGGTTTTTTATCGTTAAAATGTTACTTGCCATGCAAAAACGATCAATTTGAGAGAAAAAGACAATTTTTTCATGTGTTGGACTAATAGTAGTTATTTACACCGAGTTAATGTACGGGGTGACCAACTAGAACAATTATGTACATACTTAGGTAATAATAGTGCTTAATAGTTACGCTCTTGAAAATAAAGAGTGACGTAAACAAGCATTAGGTGCTTCACTATGTATTAGAAAGTTTAAAATTGGTAAAATTTTCAAAATGGCTCATTTTCTCGCAGTGAATTCATTAAAGTTGAGTCGCTTTCGGAAAATCGATGTTTATTCCATAAGTTCAATTATATGAAATGCAATTATGAAAAGCACTCTTCGCTAATCTGGCTGAAATTAGATTCTCGAACTCGTGGCAAAGGTTACAGAGCGTTTCGAAGGACGTTTACCACCATCACCTGACCCAGCTCGTAGGTAAACGAGTGTCAAGGGCTTGGTAATTCAAGATTCTTGATACAAATTCATATCAATGGGAATTAATTTTCAACACTAGTCTGAATTAAGGTAGCTCTCTTCGTGATCGCAGTCTGAGAGGTGTACGTATTGTACCTACGTGATAATTAATGTTGTATTTATTCGTATTAAATGGAGTACTTCCCCTTTGAAGTTTATCTTCAGCACTATGGAATACATTGAGTTACATTGTACACATCTTTATTGTCCTCAAGAACAAAGCCTTCCGCATTTCCAAAACGATCAAAAATTGAACGGGCTTTTAAAATATTACAAACGAAACGCAATACTTTATCCAAGTGTCGTAGAGTAAATGAACAGAACGTTTCGTTGAAAGGCGTAATCCTTTTCTTATGAGGCGAAATGCAAAGCACTCGTTCATAAAATAATTCTAAGGAAGTTAATATTTCTGAAATGTTGATAGCGTCTAGCAAGCTAACGTTGATGTTGCATGGGTGCTCCGGGATTGATCTGAGTGGTGTGATGGTGCTGAAAGTTTTCTCATTACTGCAAGAAAGAGCGAGCGAGAGGGTGGCATATAGTTGGGGGAGAAGCGAGGAAAGAGCATGAAGACGCTCGTCAAATCTGGGCGTCCGCGGATTGCATTAATGGACACTTAGGGCGCAGGAACTCCGAGAGCATCCTCGTTTTCCAAAGTCATTCTTCCAGCAGATGCGATATCTACAGTTGAAATCTCTTTTTCTTGGAATTATTATTAGGAGAAACACTTGAACCAAAATAAGGCTCTGTCGTATCTCTTTGGAATGGTGCTTTCATTTTTCGAAATAATATTTAGCGATGGGCTTATGTCATCGTTTTTACATAGCTTTGAATCACAAAGCAAAGTTCTCGATGTGCTTAAAAATGTTCTTAAAGCCTGATTTTCGGTTCGCAGGCTTAAAAAGTGTGGTAAGATGAAAAAATGCAGAACATAAAAGATGGGACCAGATCTTGAAATTTTATATTCGTTTTCCAGACGAGGCTTTACTTTTAAAATCTATAGAACACCTTCTCAGATTCGTTAGTAGAGCCTGATCTCAATACACACGCCGTATATGATTTAGACTCAGCTGAAAACACTGCTTAGTAATTCAACTCCTTTTTATCGGATGGAACACTATAACGAAATAACGCCGGCAAGCGCCTGAAACCGAGATCATTTTCAACGCGTTCGCTCGCCCTCTGTTTCCCATTGACACCACCACGCTAAATTATTCGCATTGAAAATAATAAAAGCCTTGGTACACAGAGCAGCGCAACGCGCGCTAACGACGTTGAATTGCATACAATGTTTTTACATTCCAAATGAATAACTCATTACCGGGGAATTTTTGTGTAATAACATTCCGCGCTTGAATGTAACGCGTATTCGTCACAGGAGATGTGTAGCTCAAGTAAGGTGCGATCATTAACGCTTCGTGCATGGCCACGGTAGATCCTTCAGCGGTTCCCGAGGACAAATACATGTGACAGAGTGAGTTTTTGTGTTTGTGATATAAAATGTAGCCGTTTTGTTAATTTCTGCATGTTTTGTTGCTCATTACCTGTCTTGCTTCTAGGCGTTAACAGGCGCCCGAAGAGCACTTTAATTAAGAGGGTGCATTTTAGATATTTACTGATGGAATTCTAACTTTTAGCGCATATTACTACTTCTATATCTTTGGCATGACATCGACTATTTCACAGCTTATATCCTAGGAGTCTTGACTTAACGTGGTTGTTTGTAACGAGTCCCAAAATTCACAACGTGGAACCTCCGAAGAGAGAAACGTAAATATGAGTACTTGCTGTATTTGTGACTGATTTTCAAGGCCGACAGAAAATATAATTTGCAAGTCGAGGCTCAGCAAAGAAAAGAATCGAAAGCAAAGTTTAAATTTTCTAGCATCCTATTGTACGATTCGTCGACGGAATGTGTTTCACTATTCCTACTCTGCGAAATCTGCGATTGTTGGCTCGTCGCTGGCTGTGCGGTCTGCCACATGCCCGTCAGGGCGTCTGTCGTGCTGCACCCCGTGGAGGAAGGTCCCGGCCACTGGATTTGTTCATCCGCCCGAAAGGAAAAACAAACTCCGCGCTGCGCTACCGCCGCAACTTGTGCGGACAAATTTTGTTTGGTAAAGTTGTTTGGAGAAAACGATTCTTTTGTTCCGCTCGCTACAGAGTTCGGAACAGCGTGAAACGGTTAGGTGAAGTTCCGACGCTTGATATTCGCGGATTTCTTTGCTTCGACTGAATATATTTAAAAATTTAAATGGGCCTTCGTTATTTTTAATTTTTTTTTTAATTGATTTCGAGGTCACAAGAGAAACTGAGTCAGGATTGAATTGTTTCATTTAGAAAAATAATGAATATCAATCGACAATCGGCAAACACTTTTCAAAGTTCATTCTTCCGCCGATGAATTTTAAATTTTTCTAGTAGAAATAAATAAGCGGTAGATTGGATTTTACCTAATTTTATACGTTTAATTTTCGGGCCTATTTAATAGCAGATTCAAGGGGATTCTGTTGCAGGAAATGAAATCAACAAAGTCAAACGAAACAATTCGAGTCTTGTGATGGTGTAGGAGTTACCCCTCATTTTGTTAATATACGAAAAACCCGGTGAATCATTACCAATAATCACCAAGAACACCGGCAAAGTCTCTACATCCAATTCCCTTGCCACGAACTAACATGTTTTTATCCTACTCCTTCACGTACGCCACATAAGCAACTAAAGCAGGACCGCAGCAAGACGTTCCCCTGGAGTTTTTGAAACAATACACCCGATCGTGGGCGGTCCAGCCCGAAACTGTAGCCCAAAGAAATGCATTATTTATAAAGCGGCAGACGCGAAAAAATCGCTCCACGCTTAGCCTCTATGAAAGCTTTATAGAAATCTTTCCGGCGTACAATAATGGAACGCAATCATTTTCGGTTAGGATCTAATTTAGTGCAGAATTGTAAAAATATCAGTAAAATTTGGTAAGACACGTCTGTGCAAGAAGTCGGTCAACACGGTAAAATAAAGTGCTTGCAGCTGAGTAACTACCTATTGTAAAATCTTAACTGCGTTTTATCTTGGATACCGATTACTTGGTTTTATAACTTTTCGGTGTTTTCTAGAGAGAGGATTAACTCTACCAAAGCAGGAAATTAAGTCAGCTCAGAATCTCATTTAATTGGCAGTGCACTATTTTTATCGGAGTCGAGCAGAATCGAAGATAATGTACAGATTGGTAAAAGTCACTGTGTTCTTAATCGATTCGGAAACACGATCTCGTTCCGATTGACCGACTTATTCGAAAATCACCAGAGTATATTAAATTCTAAATATAACATTTTTTGTACGTATATATAACGTAGAGCGATTTTCTGCCCAAATGAAATGTTAATAAATAAACAATTTCTTGTTTACAGCTCGTAATATGCAGGAAATTGCATTTTCAGTTACCAGACTGATTGTTTTCTCTTCATTTTTCCAAGAAAACTATTACAAAATAAACTTTTTCAAAACTCTCATTGAAAATAGTACATTTTTGTGATTTTCAGGGAAAAAATCTACAAGAATTAGTAGTATAATAAAGCAATATACCCATCGGTGTCTCACTAAACTATCAATTAACAAAATATGACCCAATATTAACAACATGACTTGATGAACAAAACAATTTTAACAGTAAATCTGAACCAAACCTGTCGTTTATTACCAAGAAACTTGCGAAAAGCTCAGGTGTAATAGAGTCGCAGAACTGCTCTAAAAATGAGTCCTTTCATCAACCACATGCCGCCATGAAACTTTCGGAACAATTGAATTCGAAACAACTTTTCAAACAACCACCAGTCACCTAAATAAACTACCTGGCCTCTCTGTGCACCATCTCCTCCTCCCCCAACCCACCCTCGTCCGACATATCCATGAGTTATATGAGCCGAGAATAATATTACTATGAACACCAGAGCTATTCAATAACAGCTAGAAATTCATTCGTCTCGCCTGTGAACAATAAAACTCGCTCTCGTGGGCACACGAAAAGAATGTCTGATGAAAATCCTGTGAGCAAGAAAGAAAGTGTAAGGCCAGATATAGTTGCACCTCCTAAGATGCCATAACTTATCTTTAGTGGGGGGTAAGATAAGCCGACACGGTGCTTTCAGTTATAACACTTGCAAAACTGTCGTGCTTGCCAAATTCAGTATTTTTCTCGCGGGAAATAAAATACCAGAGCGAGCGTTCCAAAAACAAAAGACCCGCAAAACTCTGGCGTGCAGAATTTTAGCGAAAGTTCTTCCGAATCGCAACAAAACTTAGAGTCCAGCGTAAAAACAAGCGAGCGAACATGCACTATTGTCAGAGAATGTTTACCTGCTTCCGCCACGCGGCGTCCTGCGTTTCCTGAATCAGGACTCGCTCCTGCGCCACCCACCAGCCAAAGACACGCGTTCCTGAGCGGACCTATTGTTGCAGCTCACCCCTAGCCCCCCCAGTAAGCAGAAAATATCCAAATATCAAACTCGGTATTCAACAAAACGAAAAAAAAATTGTGTCCACTTTTTCGAGTCGCCGTGTTGTCTCGGTGATAGTTCGAGGTGAGTGGATCGAGTTGGGGCCGATTGCCGGTCGCCACGCGCGGCTCGCTGGCGTCGTTCGCGTCCCTCGCGTGCGACGTCCTGGCCGTGAAGAGCGTCGACACGTCCGCTCGGCGTCGTCGTCCGTCGAGCCCCAACTGTGCCCTCCACCACGCCCCTGGCCCGCCGCCAAGCGGGAACCTTCCCCGCCAACCCCTGGCCGTGGCAGCGCTGGACCGGCGCTGGAGTCTGCGCAACGCGGCGCTGCCGTATTGTGTTTTTGAAAAACAAGGATGTGTGCCAATTCCAATGATTTCTGCAATACGTAATACTCTTGTACTATACCTATAGCGAAGCATTTTAAAGGCGTATACGTTATGCAATACCAGCTGAAACGATGCTTGTGCATTTTTTTTAAAAGCAGAGTGCAGGTTGGCAAAAAACAGGGTTTATGTTACAGAAATAATAACGCAAGCCAACCTTCCACCACCTAGCTATAGCCGTTATGTTCCCTAGTTACCTAGTTTTCATTTTATAAAAGAAATTGATGATTAAAACTAACAAGGGCAAAATACTGTGCAACATATCCATCATATGTTTGCATCGCGAAATCCACTCGATTGATCCTCTAACTTAGTTGTACGTTGATTTCAGCTAAGTTTTTGAAAAATGTCCAATCCGTGCAACATATTAGTCACGTGACTATTCTTCAGTTATTTCAGAACATAATTAGAGTTCTGCGTGAGATCCTGGGATATTTCTTATGACCTATAAAGAGAATAACTCCACCAGACCCATGAGAAGGGCCTTGGATACTCGGGACAAACGCAGCGACGCGTTTCGAAAGATTTGTCTCCGTTGAGGCTGCAAATTTCGCTGCCACGCTGCAGTGCATACCTTTGAGTCAATTCACGTTGAATTATCGGCGAGTTTTTAAGAGCAAAAACATTCTTATCATTCTGTGAGTAAAGTGACTCAAATAATCCAACGTAATCATGAAATGACACGATTCATAATATCGCGAAAAGCATGGTTTTCTGAATTGAACTTTGCAGTGGTTCAAAATTTCCACTCCACTAAGTTTGAATTGACGAAGTTCCTATATTCACGTATGCTGTAAAAAACCCTTGCTACGGAGATGAGTAACATTTCCATAGAAAAAGAACGAGCATGCGGTCGGATATTGGTCGGGCTGCGGAAAACTAATCTTCTTGGAAATGAACCAAGTATATAGATTGTCGTGTGCCTCTGTTGCCTCCATGTTTTGTCAATTTGACATCAGCATGAAATCGCATTACCCACCCATGCTCATTGAAAACCAGGTAAAAAAAACTCACAATTGTGCACTAGCATCAATATGGAAGGTGGACATTAATAATGTTAACCATAATATTCATTTTCATTATCTTGTGTCATCCTGGAAAGACATTAAACGAGGTTGAATCAGTCTAATGAACAGATCGAGCTGTGGCATTTGCGGTGCATACGCGCCGGTCTCCACAGTGCAACCGCTAACAATTGTCTTGAAGTACGGTACATAGGCTAGAGTGTTTTTCTTCCCACATAGGCGATGGATCAAGTCTTATATGAGCTGATGTTTAATCTGGGCAGGTGCATAATATGGGAAGAAAAACACAGAACACACACGATTCGTTCGAGCGAAAATTCCACTGCAAATGTTAATTAGTAAAATCGTATGGTTTGTCAATTAAAGGAAATAGGTCAATACGAGCTTAGTTACGAATACAATGCTTTATTTTCGTAGTTTTGTTTTAGAAATCAGTTTATTCATCAAAATGAGAACCATTTTATATCCTTCCACGTGCATTTGTTTAATGAATAATAATGTAGTTGAATTGTAGGTCAAGCAATCCTTTTTTTCAGGCTTGAAAGAGGTTTCTATGCCTGTATGTGAGATAAGCTTTTGGAAAAAAAAAGATCCTAAAAATGTTGTTTATAACTACTTTTTACGGTAGTAATACTATAAAAAACTTCCACGGTAAAATAACGACAGACTCGAAGGCAGAACAAAAGGGGCAGGAAGACAAACGTAGAGTGCTTGCACATAAAATATGAAATCAATAAACAATTACGTGAAGCCACGGGAGGCGATAGAGAAATAATGCTTGTAGGTATAGTATTAGCTGCAGGAGGTAATGTGAATCCTAGTTTCGACTCGTATTTGCGCTCAGCACTAATCCTCTTAACAGCAGAACATGGTCCATCATGCACACATTCTGCAACAGCCAATTACGAGATTGGCGACCAAATTGCTTGCTACAAGAAATTTCTGCTAAATTAAGCGTCAAATTTGATGCGGGGATCATCACATTAATGGGAGAAACTTACAAGCAAGTAGTCTTTCGTTAATCGTCGAGCCGGTTTCAACTACAGCTCCGTTACCCTAGACACGTATTCCTCGAGCCCAGCGTGGGCTTAAAATTTTTAAACCCAGACCAAGGATCAGTTTTCCAGGGGCGTATGCCAAATGTTTGCACTAGCTTCGAGTTTGAATAATTTAAGCATATCCCCGCAATCCCGAGGATGAGCAAGTCTGCTGAATTAGCGATAGCTCCGTAATTATCCTGAAATTTATCCTGAAAGTTGGAAAGTATCAAATTCCTTGACACCTTTCATCCGTCTCGCTTGCAAGAAGCAGCCATCAAATATTTAGCGAGACTGAAATTATTTTCTTTTTCTTTACCACTTTTCCTAGTATAATATAAGAACTTTATACACCAAAGGGAGTTTTAATATCTTTTATGAGCAGCATTTTCTATTTGTAAAGCTTGTAAGATCAAGGAGTGCAAGTAAAATTCAAACGAGGTGAATTTCCAACGTAACCGTAACTGAGAATAGATTTTCGAATGGAAGGGTAAGGGGGAGGGATTTTATGGCTTGGGGCCATCATTTTGCTATCCAATTCAGTAAAGAGTTTTCAAATTATGTTCCTATTCTTCTGATGCAATACAAATAAATACAAATACCATCTTTGGATGCTGATGCACTGCAAGCAAAGAAGACTGTTAAACAACGAATAGACCCAAACATTTAAACCAGTTGTAGTAATTTTTTAGAATCGTCTGGCTGCAGTTTTCAAAATAATTCTAAAATCAGCCAATCTAAATGATTGACCAGCCATGCCAATCTAAAACTGTGGATGAAGTGACGAAATCTTTGTAGAAATGGTTGTAGAAATACCAGAGACTGTCGAATGCTCTGCCAAAATTTCGCGTAACACAAAAAATAGATCTGCAAGAGCTCTTCAACAATTGGATTGCAATATCGCCTGTCGTACCGACCCATATCTCTGCGATCACATCTTTATCATTAAGTGATTAACATGGAACGACTTATTTTTCCCCAGCCACTGAAACGTTTCACCGCTGTTTCTGTTTACAGTTCAATTTTTATAAGAGCTATCTGGGGTCGGATTTAATCCCGGAGATCACGAGAGTCGTCGGAGAAAATTAAGACGGAAGAAGTAGTGCGTGGCAAATGCACAGAGCTTTAATTAAAGCTGCAGAAAGTGCATGGATATAAAGGAAGATCTTTATCTCTCATTTTGGTTATTTTTCTCTTTGCTATCGGTGGTTTTTTATTTTTAGCTAATATTTACCTTTTTAGTAGGTGTATAAATCAACCCGTATTTGAATATATATTCAGGTACAACCATGGAGGTATTCTGTGTAGCCAAAAGTTCATCCAACAAATAAAAAGTCCATTTTTTCAAACTCTATTGCAGTGTCAATTGGAAATAAGTAATGGTTTTGTATCAGTCACGAGAATAACGTAAATATAAATCAGATTTGAATGTGCATTATTTATAGTAAAGGTAAATAGAACATTTAGACCCATAATTAATTTTTCTCGACAAGCTTTTTCAATCTTGGCTATGTTTGTACACTTTATCGTTTCCATGCATAATATCACTACCAAAAAAAAATCCTCAAACAACCAACCTGACCTCAGAGCTCACTTTACATAAAGCGGCCGCGTATGAACCGCTCGAACTGATGGCACAAAAAAAAAGCCACTTAAATTTTGTTATTGCCAGGAGCTTCCAATGTTTGCACAGCTATTATCAAGTGATCCGAACCGCTAGCTGCCGCGGAAATGCAGCCGCTTGTTACCAAATATTAGCACTATGAGCGCCAATTGGGCACCGGAAGTGGGTTAATGGATTGCACAATAACATCAAGGTACCGCTTGCTCTATCGGGAAGTCCACTCTGAAAACAACTTATACGGTGCACCCGGGAAAATAAAGTGACTCTTATTCCTTCCTAGTGACTCTCATACACTGTGTTGCAAACGCCGTTGCTTTTATTGCAATAATTTCAAAACAAGAGCTTATTTGGAATCAATAATGGTGTGCTCATTTCGCAAATATCAACAAAACAGTTGGGACATAAATGAAGCATTCTCTAATTTTCTGTGGTGGCCATGTACTTGGAACGGCTATTTAAACCAAATGTGACAGGACCTTTTTTAAAACATATTTTCCCTCACTGGTGTGAAAACAAATCTCTTTCTTTTAGTCGCGACCGTGTGTGGGTATATGTTGTGAAAGTACAGTCACTTGGGGATAGTGAGTTCCGTGGGGAGCTTTGAAAAACAAAAAGTGTTATCTCATTAAGCATTGCGTTAGTTAAGTGTAATTACCCTAGTGTACAGGTAACTTTACCAAAAGCACGTTGGCCCCCGTGATGGCGACTAAACATAACTGTGTAGGTATAGAGAAGTGTTCTTGTTGGAGGGTAAATTACTTCTTGTTTCAATAGTGGTATGCCTATAGCATGGTGGGTGCTAACAACATTAGTTAACATTAGTTAAGTGCCGTCAGACCATTTAAATATTTGAGCTCAAATGCCCATATTTTAAATCCTTGCTTGAACATACTTCCCAATAACAACGACGATCAAAGTGAGTGGCTAAGACTTATTGGTAATTTGTGGTGATTAAAGACGCACTGTTTTGTCAACGTACCCAGTGGCACTGGTCTGTCGAGAGGTTGGTAAGCAAAGCAAGTGATGTTGTTCTTTTAAAATCAATCCCTCCAACCTCTCTTCGGAACAGAATTGCTCATGAGTATGACAGTCATCTATCCAATATCTGGACAAGCGCTGTGTTGCTTAACTTCGGAGAACCGGTTGTACCAGCATACCAAATCGTTTGACAAAGTGAAATTTTGAGCTAGCGTGATTGTATATCAGATATTCGAGACATTTTTCACAAGCAAACACCAAATAATAAACTTTCAAGCATTTATTTCGAGCAAATTTGTCTCTCTTTGATTTCGAAACGAGTTGGGGACATTTGATTAACGAGGTAATTCGAATGCAATCACAGAGTCTTGATAAGCTTTCATCCGTTGATTTATTCATTCAATTAAAAAGGTGAGCCCGTGTCACCAGCCGCCAAACTTCGCAGTTCAAACACGCGTGCGCTATCAGGTGGTGCGTTTCGCGCACGCAGTAATTGTTGTTAATAACAATTAATGGGTACATGCGTCAATCGATTGTGACACGATAAGTCGATCACCGTGTGATTTGACACTTTGACCACACATTAACACGAATAATGCCAACAAAAAGAATATAAATATTGTTTTGAATTTGTGAAAGGTATTTGTAGTCAAAAATGAGTCACTCATTTTTTATGCCAATGTAACAATATGGTTTTGAAACAAGTTTAGAAAGTTGAAGCAGAAATGTAAGGTATCTTTCTAAAAAAAACACCAGATTTCTTGCAAAGATCCATTGTGTGCAAACTCCGCTTGAAAGAATTCTCACAAGCTTTGCGACTGCAAGGTAACAAGATATATTTCATTACTAAATTGATTCAAATGAAGACAAAGTATGAACTTCTAAAAAATATATTTTAATTAGCCTCTAGGTTGTTGCAGGGCGATGCCACGCCTAACCAGTTCAAACACTGCCAGGCAGGGCAAAGCTGTCTTCAGCTTAAACTCTGCACCACAAGTATAATTGCTAATTGTATTTGATGAAGGAGTGTAGTTGCCTGCCTCTAGAATGTTTGCGTTTTTTTTTGGCAGAATACCTGTCACTTAAAGTGGCTCGTGCTAGTGGCGCTTCCAAGAGAAGAAACTACACATCGCCAGGTTTAAGCAAAACGTACATAGCGTAGATAGCTGCATAGCAAGCGTACATCACATAGCTGTTGCAGTGATTACTGTTTAAATACATTGTGATAGTTCAGTGGGAAACTGCTATATTTAGATCCAACGCGACATTCAAGTCCTGCATATGGTTCTCGTAGCATATAGGTGCTGAATTCGCTCTGCGCGTTGCATCTAGGGGTTGGGCGTGGAGGTGTCGAGTTTGCTCTGCGGATTGCATCTTGGGGTTTGGGCGTGGAGGTGCCGAGTTTGCTCTGCGGATTGCATCTTGGGGTTTGGGCGTGGAGGTGCCGAGTTAGCTCTGCGGGTTGCATCTTGGGGTTTGGGCGTGGAAGGTGCCGAGTGTAATCTAAGGGTTGCGTCTAGGTGGTTGTAGATGCAGGAACCAAATTTGCTCGTCACGTTGCGTCTATTCAAATGTCCGTGAAGGTGACAATTTTTCTTGAAATTTTACAGTGAGTTTTGAGTATTAGTGTGAATGTGGAAACAAAACGTGTGTATTAAAATATTCCGTAGCACATATTTCTTAGGGAGATTGCAAACGTCAACACTGTTCAACTCTTCCCTGTTGTGAAATGGTGAAGACGTTTTGTAGTGCCTAGAATGTTTTGAAATCTGCAATCGTGCAGTTCGATTCTTGGGGCAGCAAAACCTATCCTTGGTGCGCGTCGCCACTGGACGAAGCGGTAAATCTCGGTTAGCTCGCCGCATAGTTTGTGTTCGGAAGCGTTTGAAGAAGCAATAAATTAATTAAACTAGTAAACGTACAGCTTGGGCCGGGCTTTAAGGTGCTAGAAATAAAAATACTCTTACCGTCAGGTTCAATGGTCGATGGCCGGTCACAAAATGGAGAGAACATTTCACCGCGACACCTGAAAATAGGGTATTGTCACCATTAGCTTTCACAGCGTTTATTTCAATTAAATGCGTGACATAATTTACAGTTTTACCAACTAAAGTCTCACTAAACAAGGGAAAAAAAATAACAAGTTTGTCAAAAAAAAAGGAGGTACTAAAAATCCCAGATTTAATTTCCTAGTCGAACCAACCTTCCGATACCATGAGCGCCTTCTGCTAGACTGATGGACTTTGGTGCCCATAACATGCGCACGTATGCACGGCAATCGGATAAATGCAATCGATTCTTATTGACGACACACTCTCCCCTAAACACTCGTCGGCAAATGGGCAGTCACCTCCCTGACTTTCACAAAGGTCCCATGAATATTTCATGTCACGCTCGTATCCACGTCGACCGCGACCAACGCGCTAAACAAACCGTGGTCGCGTGGTAACGCATTATCTATCTAGCACTAACTAGCACTCTCTAGCACTAACTAGCACTCTCTAGCACTAACTAGCACTCTCTAGCACTAACTAGCACTCTCTAGCACTAACTAGCACTCTCTAGCACTCTCTAGCACTAACTAGCACTCTCTAGCACTAACTAGCACTCTCTAGCACTCTCTAGCACTAACTAGCACTGTCTAGCACTGTCTAGCACTAACTAGGACTAACTAGCACTGTCTAGCACTAACTAGCACTCTCTAGCACTAACTAGCACTCTCTAGCACTAACTAGCACTCTCTAGCACTAACTAGCACTAACTAGCACTCTCTAGCACTAACTAGCACTCTCTAGCACTAACTAGCACTCTCTAGCACTAACTAGCACTCTCTAGCACTAACTAGCCCTCTCTAGCACTAACTAGCACTCTCTAGCACTAACTAGCACTCTCTAGCACTAACTAGCCCTCTCTAGCACTAACTAGCACTCTCTAGCACTAACTAGCACTCTCTAGCACTAACTAGCACTCTCTAGCACTAACTAGCCGAGGGCAAAGACCGTGAAAAATAAAGTGATATTAAGGCTCGGACGATCACTTAACCGAAGAGCAATAAACACAATCCAATCCCAACCCCAGTGCCTCTCTAGTTTTTATTAATTTTTAACAATGCAGGAAATATAATCTGTCACTCTACATTAGCAAAGTTTTCAATACAAAATGAACGCTGATGTGTGTATTTTCATGTGGGTACATAAAGCTCAGACAAGAAAGAGAAGGCACAAAAATTGGACACACTAAGATATATTAAATTAATTAGGCCTACGGGTGGTGATCGGGGATTGTTTTTCCGGCCTAGAACGTATTTTTTTGGAAATAATTTGCGTATCTGTATGTGTAATCTGCCAATTACTAGCATTTGTAATTCAAGAAATAATTACAACTTGGTCAGATGGTGCTAAGAAGATGACAAATATTCTTGGCACAAAAACGGACAAAATGATTCAATTTTTTATTAAGATTGTGACATTTTTGCAAAAAAAAAAAACACTTGCAATTGGAAAAAGTATTGCTTTTTGCACATTCCAGGCTCGCTTAAAGTTTCTACCGTTAGGGGGTTGCCTAGCTCTTCATGACACTAGCGCATTCTGTGGATTTGTTCGAAATTACGAATGTCGATTTTAAAACCGAGTGCTGGTGGTGGTTGGTGTGGTTGTGCAAATCAGACCAGAGACTAGAAAATAGCAGTAATGCGATGCAAAGACTAGAGACTCATGCCAACAAAGAATGTTTACACCAAAATTGCAGTGGCTTGAACTATTCATAAATACGGTGTATACACAAATAAGGATACTTACGCAGCTTTTGACATTTTCTTGTATTTGCAATTGTGTTTTAGATAGCAGTTCGTTATAATAGCGTGATTATGACAGCATACTTGAAATATTAATTGTGATTCGTTATCTGCACCAGGACAGGCGGGGACTTCTCTTACCATCAACAATGTTTTCTTTGGTAAATTTGCAAGAGCAACGATGTTCTCTTTGGCGGCAGTAGCTGCTCGTCCAGAGTCAGCGTCGTAAGACGCTTGTGAATTAGCGTGTGACTAAAACTTCACGTCACATTCCTCAAAATAAAGTAAGATGGCAAGAGGAAATAGGTTTGCTGAGATGATTTAGTCATTGCTGGATAGCCAGGTGCCCGAAGGACCATCGAGTGCCATACAGACGCAGACTCGCAGGATTTTTATATCAGAAATCCAAAGGTTGCTTAGCGGGAACGAGCAAGACAGAGAAATCACAGACATAAAGCTTCTTTGCTTCACCGCGAGTGCAGTCTATGGTAGGTCCATCACCAGTGACCTGCTTTTTAGCCCGAGTTCGGAACCAATGTTAGCCAAGGTTTGCTAATTTCACATGCGCTTTCGTTGATAGGCCGATGGCTGGAGCAAGAAAACCGTGGGAAACGCGTGCTCTACATAGGTTACGCCTAGTTTCGGGAGCCGACAGCGTTGCCCTGACAGACGGGGTATCCCGTCACGCTATTGGAGGAAATAGAGAAGTTGTGTCGCACCATCAAGGAGAATGACAGTCACGAATCGTTGAGGGTGCAGAGCGATAAAGAGGTGATGGATTTAGTGGATAGACACGAATGAGACGCTGAATGCCAGCCAAAGTATTACCTGCAGATACCAAATTTCTAAAATATTCAAAATGATACCAAATTGATGATGGCACGGAAATGA
The DNA here is from genome assembly GCA_947568835.1 of Protonemura montana. Taxonomy (NCBI): domain Eukaryota; kingdom Metazoa; phylum Arthropoda; class Insecta; order Plecoptera; family Nemouridae; genus Protonemura; species Protonemura montana. The sequence goes on from OX387605.1 coordinate 6,757,530, forward strand.
TACTACACACCCATCTCGCCAGGCTAGCAGCGAACGGCAGGGTCTAAAGTTCGACTAGTCAATTTGGAGTGAACGCTCTGAAGATATCGTCACTGGCCGTAAATGGGATCGGCATTGTCTCTACCGGATTCGATTTGTATGAGAGGGCCGAGAAGGATATGTGATCTCACTGGAAAATTTTCAATTCTCTTCTCCACTTCTTTTCTTCTGCATGTCATTGCATAGCTATCGATCAGCAAACACCATTATCGAGGAAACTCGTCAACCACGGTTAACTGACTACAGGTCGAATTTGAGAAGTAATCAGCACAGAAGGGCGTTTGACAGGACTAAGAGGAGCACGCGACGAGGACTGAACAAAGTGGAAGGCAACGCTAGAGTGATTCAAAGAATCAACAACATCAGCAACAGTGACGACTTCTTCTCAGAGGTGGCGAGGATCAACAAGCACCTTAGGCGGGGTGAGGCAACCGTTGACTTCGGCGAAGCCTGTGGCAATGACGCGGTCAATGTAGATCCTTCCTCAAAGCAGACAGAGTGAAGGTTTTGAAAGCGGTGATACACCTTGACAGTGGGGAAATGAGTAGTTCAGGTTTTGACAAATTAATATGTGAGATGGGCCCTGGGTATGGAGGTATATTCGACAGCGATAGGGTATTCCGGGACGCTAAATTGTTCAATACGATTCAAGCAAGCTCGCTGAACGAAAGTGAAATACTAACGTACTTGTCCCAGCTGTGCGCATCGGCGCTACAATCTGCGGTGATTGTTCTGGAAAAAATCCTTATGGACCCTAGAACTGGCCGCGAAGTCCTCAGGGTAACGTTCATACTAGGAAGGAAACTAGTAGCAGTTGTCTTGGTGAAAGAACGCGGCATTTTTTTCTCGTATTCTGTTGTGAATTTATAACGGGTGTTGTTCAAAGCATGGAGGACGCGTACCAGACTGCCCGGAGGTTGGTATGCACTCAGACAGACTTCAACAGCACCAACTTTAGCCGAGAGTACAGCATTATTGGGAACATAAGTTAGCATTTCATTGCGCTGGTTGGACAGATCTATTAAATCGGCCACTAAATTGTGCAAGATCTTTGCGAATATGAAGCATATCTTACTCGCCGCACTAGTCGGTGAATCGACGACCTCATTTGTGGAAAAAATTTGAATTTTGTAATCAGTTTCAGTTGATTGTTTCAAATATGTTAGACACTTTGTGATTGTAAGTCACATGTTTAAATTGATTTTATAGTGATTTTAGACACTGCTTATTACTATTCTTATTCACTTTTGACTTTATGAGTATAGACATCAAGATAGCAGGTAAACATTACAATCCATTATGATAAGACAAGTTCCATCACGACAAGTTTGTCATGCTTAATAAAACAAGCACAATTTTCTCTGCTTTTAATTAAGTTAGTAATCTCGCGCTGTCAGTAAGGACTTGACTCCAGTCATTGGTTGTCCCTATCACACAATCTTCTTTCCCAAATTGTCCACTGATTTTCTATCTAGTTTCAAACCCGGTGCTTCCCGCTTCTGCATTGAGAAACCTCTGATCACATGCGCATTCACCATTGAACCCGGGACGTTCAACTACAACGTGACAATCTCTTTTTACAATGTATTGCTAGTTCAAAGTGGGAATGTAGAGGACGCCTCTGCTCAGTTCCATAAACGCTTTTCTTTGTCACAGTGCTGCCACCTAGTAACTGACAAGCGAACCCTTCACGCGCTTCTATCTCGTTCACTAACGCGCTAATATACAAAATGTGCCAACTTGTTTAGAGAAACTGTTTATTTTGGGCTTTCTTGATACTAGCTAAAGTAAAAGACGTGGCTTATCACAAATGTCGAATTTAAATTTTCGCTCAAAAACTGTAAAGTTACGTTCACGGACAACAAAAGTTATTAGCCACAAATTAGAAAGCAATTACTATAATAGCGCACACAAAATTTGAGTGCGATTAGTTTGGTTATTGAGTTTGATTATACAGTCCTGCTGTGAGTAGCAGAAGCGAGAAGCAGGAAAATAAAAGTTATCGATTTCGGCGGAGTAACCCTTAGAAACGATTTGAAATAACAAATTAAATCGCAATCAAAATGCTTCCAATTAATTTCCGTAATTCCGAAGTAACAGTACAATATCAACAAGTGTAGAAGAAATACCAAATATACCAGAAAAATTCTTGCAGAGAAACTCGTCGATCATGCTATTCACAATTAATCTTGTCCAGATTTCCCTGAGTCACCAGTGAATTAAGTTGCTGGTGGCATGAGAACAGAATGCCGACCAGAAATCAGGACGTCGTCGCCGCGATTGGCTCCTGCTGAGTGCCAGCATTGCTTTCATCTCCGCACTGTAATCTACTTTCTTATAAGGACGAAGTGTTTAGTACGCCAAGTCGGGGCATTGGAATGGTTTCGCAGAAGTACCACGCTCACCAAACCGTCCAATTGGTAATTGCTACAAGTGCATTACCAACAGAAGGGTGAAACGTAGTGGAAAAACAGCATGCTTCAAGTGCAAACATCGCTAAGAAAATTAATGAAAGAGCTTGAGTGGTTGCTAAGTACGTTAACAAAGAAAGAAGAGTGTTTAAAAAGATAAATTGAAACATGAATTTCTATCTGAAAACTGTCTTGAGTCGATTAAAAAAAAATATTGTTTCTTTTTCATTTTTCCGTCAAATTTGTTTCACTGATCATCTGTGACTATCATTTTGACTATTATGACTGTCATGACTGTCTGTTAATTATCATGTGACTCACCAAGTACACGAAATTACTTTATTTTTGTACGAAACAGACACTCGATATTTGATACACAAAATGGACAAGCTAAGTCATGTCAAAGAGACCCAGAGAACACATATCCCCTATTTGTTTCAAGATTTTGTTCTTGTGTTTCGAAGTACGCGAAGTTCATAGATTTTATCTTGTATTACTTATCTAGAAATGTCATATTAAAATCACGTTGTGTGATTTGTGCTGTGAGTATGTTTGGAAACGTTATTTTGTGAGATTGCATGCGCTGAAGATTGAATTTCAATCGTGTTATCGGCGCAAAGCTTTCGTTTTTCCTCTTTGTCACGTATAAGATGGAATACTCGACAGGATTGGAAGGTATGCTAACTGAGAGCTGAGACAATAGGATATCATATTTAAATCACAACGATATCCCACCGTTCAGTTACAGCATTTTCTTGTTGCATCATTTTGATTGTAATGAAGGAATCACCCTCGGTTCGAATCTAGCGCCTCTCCGCTGAACTCTTGCCCGCGCCCAGGATGTGCGCTATTCAGGTGCGCATCAGACGAGGTCTTCTTCATTTCCTCCGGTCGATAGCAGCCCCTTCCCTCACCCCACCGCACGTTCCCGAGAGCCCGCACCTTGCCCAAAAGCGCGCCCAAGGAAGTGGACTCGTCCTCGTCCCACCCCCACATGGGAGCGTCGTCGTCGGCGGGGGCACTTGCGCGACGCCGCCGACGCCGCCGACGCCACCACAGCCGCCGCCGATCGCACAGACGGCCTCGATCTGGTCGATTGCATTTTCTGCGGTTTCTCGTCAGGCTATTTTAAGGAAAACCACATTTTTTTTTAGGTCCAGGAAGATATTGGCATTAAACTTGTGTGGTTTGATTTGTGTTTGTCTGGACAAATGCGCAACAAAATTGTGGAACACTATCAAACCAGTAGTTGCACTGAACATGACGATTGCATTTTATAGCCATTGCAAAATGATGAAGTTATTTTGATCCATAATTGTTAGGAAACAATTTGGCAGCGCCTTCGAGTGGCTGATGCAACGCCAAGAAGCGAGCTTAAAGAAATCTATTCTTATGGAAATTGCACGGAGAATTGGAATTTTCCAAACTCGTTAACTCGTTGGTGCGCCCGCATTGCACTTGAGCGTGGTCTGAGATTGACGCACATTTGCCAAGTAAGTTATGCCCGTCTGGCGGAGTGCAGTCGAGACTCGCGGTAACCGGGCACAAGTTCTACTGACAAATAAATTGGAGCGTTCTTCACGACACTCTGAGAGGTTAACGAGAAAATATATTGAGTTCGAAACGATGCAAATAAAAATCAAAAACTTGATTTAGTTGGTAATCCTGTCCGAGTCGTCAAACAAACTTAAAATTGTACGATATATTTTACGGTGTTGTAATATTAAGAAGAGTTGAATAATCTCTAATCAGGATAATTCGAAAATGTACAACCTGGAAACAGTCAAAGCACACCTAGATCGTTTACACCCTTTTTGAGGATATTTATAAATAATTTTTTAAGAAAAACGAAATAGATAATGTATCGGTCGATGTAGGTTAACGACTAAATGGTAGACAGTGGGCTTAGAAGAGCTCCCCCCCTCGTAAGCCGACCCGTGAGGGCCAGCAACTTTCTAGCGTGTATGTACAACCATCGTATCGTAGCGTATCGGCGTGCCGCGCCGCGACGGCGGCGCTCGGAACTAATCCACGGCGTCGGCGTCGCCGATTGACGGCAGTAGAGCGTGCGAGCTGGACACAGCTAGTCTCGTCGTTGCGACGCTCCCCATAAAGGTGCAGTGTGCTCATTTCGCTCAAATCCCGCCTTTTTCACAGTAGCACCGAGCGAGGAAAAACCAGTGACAATGTGAAAAGTGCATAGGGAAAATCATTCGGTCGTATTAATTGTGATGCGTGCGTCTTCGAGATAAAAATACCGTGTGAATGTTTTCTCAGTTGACTGTTTTACGGGTCCGACAATTTCGAGTTACTTTATAAGGTTTTTTTTTTGCTAACAGTTTGTTCTTAATGATGCGTTTATCATTAAACAATCCGTGGTAAAGAGACTACGAATGCAACGCAAGCAACATTTTAGAAAATTAAATTAAACTCAGTTTCTTCGACTCGGCGAGTCCTTCCGAAATGTGCTTGACCCCAGTGCCCACCCTGATCCTAGCCGCGTTGACCGGACGTCGCTGCAGAGAGTCGTTGTCACACTAATGGGCGGACTGCGAACCAGGACTATGTGGACATCGGCCGCGATCCTTGCATTAGCAGTCTGCGCGGCGACCGCGTTTGTCCTCGAAGGCTCGCAAACTTCGTACGCACAGTTTAGGAAATGGAACGCAGGGCTAAACGGCTCGTTAGAACTAGAATTAAAAACAAATCAGCCCAATGGACTGCTGTTGTACACTGACGACGGCGGGACGTACGACTTTTTCGAACTGAAATTAGTAGAGGGTGCGCTCAGGCTTCGCTACAATCTCGGCGGAGGCGCCCAGATTTTAACCGTTGGTCGTGACTTGAATGACGGACACTGGCACAAAGTGCAGGTGCAGAGAGACGGCGAGAAGACCTCGTTGACGGTTGATGGCGAGACGCAGACGAGGGCGTCTCGAGGGAAAGAGTTCCTGTTCGGGCGGCTGGCGTCCAACTCTGACGTGTACGTGGGCGGCATGCCGGCGTGGTACAACACCAAGTTGACGCTCCTCGCATTGCCAAGCGTAATCTTTGAGCCGCGCTTCGGCGGCGCCGTGCGGAATCTCGTCTACGCCGACGAAGAAGGTGGCATGCCGCGCAGACAGGAGATGAAGATGAAAGACTTTAAGGTAATATGGGAGATCGCTTTGATGCTGTTATTTGGTATCTGACGTTTAATATAAAGCTTCTATGAAAGCCTTGCAAACCGGATATGAAGACCACATCAATCGAGTTATTGGTCTGTTGGAATTCAATACCTACAGACAGAGGGCTTTCGGATGGAGGATGCGGGATGCGGGATGGAGGATGAGGACGCACGTGAGATTAGCTCGATGCTTTCAGGTTTTAGATCAGTCTCACGCTGAGCTGCTTTTCCGAGAATCCACCAATCGGAAGTGCCTAATGGGAGTGTTGTTTGCCCTTGCATTACGTGTAATACCGCTGGCAGCGTAGCAGATTTAAATTATGTCTGATATTCACAGCTCATGGAATTCCTTGCACAAGAAGGTTCATTATACTTTTGGTCTTCTGGAAGAATGATTTGCAAAGGAATCTTAATTTCGCTATTGATATCAAGACGACTAGTTACAAAATAGTGCTTCCGCCATGGAAGCATTGTCCCGGTTCAAGTAGCGAGGGGTCCTGTAAAATCCTCTGGGAAGCGCGTCACTAAATACCAAAAAGAACCCGCCCACAGAGGTGAAAGCCCTGCAAAGAGCCACCTCTGATTTTCCTAATTAACGTCGATGAGGGGCATCTTCTTATTTCCATTAATTGACTATCAATCACTGCCTCTATAAGCGATTGGCTGGCTGCAACATCGCACAACCCGTGTAGCTATTTCAAGCTGTTGAGTGGGAAGACAATTCGCGGTAAAGGCACCGCAAGCTATAAATCATCCACGTATAGCTATACGCGAATAACGATGTCCGTAGATTTTCTAAGATGCAAATCAAAGCACCTCCAATCTATGCCTGTGGTATATTCCATAGCCGTTCAAGTGCCCGCCCACTTTGACCTCTGACTGCAGCCGGAGGAAGCAAGGGAGTCATAAACAAGCACCCACGATGATGTAGGGTCTGGCGGGTTAGTGCCGCGCGGACCAACCTCGTAACCCGCAAGAACGAGATTTGGTTTGCGACCCGAAACTGTTTGCATAAGGAACTTGATGTAGGTAAAACGCTGTGCATATACGTGCGAGCAAGCTGTACACTTTTCATAATTAAATAACATTCGTCTGGTTCTTAAAAGGAAGACGCGTTCTGGTTTTGCCGTTGTGCCTGGCGGAAATAAGCAAGGAAATAAGTTTTCCCCAGAAACTGATTGACTGGCACGAAGTATCCTGTGTGCGACACGAGGGGGTTAGTGCGAACGTCAATCACAAAATCTCACAAATTTCCTGGGAAATGCATCTACCTTGAACGGCCGCCCTTTTTGTCTTAATTTGGGTATTAATCAAGAGAGAGCATACGATTTTGTCTACACTCGTTCGAACGGAAAGTAAGGTAAAGGATTGTTACAGAGCGGGAAGTGATTTTCGCCCTTGGTTCTTGTTATGATCGCAGTAATTGTTTTGCAGGGTAATTTAGATTGACAAGGTACACCGCTCTAATGGTCTCAGACACCAACAAACACTTAGTGGTCGTCGAGTACCCTAAACAAATATGATCACTGTTTCTAATGGGAAACAAGGTCTCGTATCAGTCAGTATGAGTGGCCTCCCATTTTGCAAGTCATTGGAATTGACGCCATAAATTTGTCTGGGAAATTAAAACTAATTGTAATCAAATGTGTACAATTGTGAGATTGTGATTTAGATTAACCCCAAAGCACATTTTACTTTTATTTTGATAAAAGTTATTTTTAATAATAATAAATAATAAAAAATAATAGGAAATTTCAGAAATAACTGTTGCAAAAGAACATACTGGGTTTCTCAAAATATGGGTATATGTATACCTACACTGTACCAAAGCATTTTGACTCTAGTCAAACGAGAGTTTGTAACTCGCATTGTTATTTTCCATTAAGACATAGGAGATAATGAGTCCACATTGCTAATATCTAAGATGGAAATTGTGTTGGCTCGGCTGTCGTTGTGGTGGCAGCTTGTTCCGAGTGTCAATTAGGGGCGTCTGATACGGCGCAGCGCAGCACGGCGCAGCGCTGCGCCCTTTGCTGGGCAACAGCTGCGAGTTGTCGACTAAGCCAGCGTCTTACCAATTAATACGACGACCGTGTCTGCTGCAAACTGTTCACACCACCGTGAACGAGTACACACGGCCGAGTGTGCATTGCAGATTGGAAAAGCGGTCCCAAGGATCGAATGTTAGGGCTTTGTCATCGATGGAGGTGCCTGGCTTAGAAGCCTGGCTTAGAAGCCTGAAAGTGACCACCAGCTGTGACTTAGCAAATGAAAGCGAGGCTCTATTTGTAAACATTATCTTCCGTTGTATGGTACCTTCTACAATATGTGGATGTTACCTGAGAGGGCGATGAAAGTGTTTCAACAAATTTGTTGACATATCTTTAAGGACCTACCTAGGGATAGCTTAATCCTGTATACTTGGGAAGCAATACTGTTTAATTTTTTGTGGCAGACTTGTTTATGATTCCTGAGCCATTTGCAAAATCCTGTGCCAAGGACCGAGCGCCGATGCAGTGTGGAAACTATTTCGTCAAAGCAAAGGCGGAAAACTTACTGGCAGCAATAACTCATCGGATTGATATATATATATATATATATATACAATTCTTCTCAAAGAGCTGACTCAATTTCTCTTCCACTTCACTAATTGATTTGTCTTCACTTTCACTTCTGTTCTGCTCACACATAAAAGAGAAAAAAAAAAAACACTGACTGAAAATTTCATTCGCACGTTAGACACGATTCTGATTCCTTGATACGTCCCAGACCCAGTCAACCAAATCTAAAAACTTTAGCTGCAACTTTGCACGAGATTTTATTTCAGGAATGCTGATTGAGCAAACACTTTTTTACATCTCCATCTCGCATCCAAGCATATAACTTCTCTTGATATAATTTCAAAATTTTCTCAGATGGCACGATTAAACTAAATTACCCAACTAGTTTGCTGCCAGTTTGATTTCGAAGCCGGCGTATTGACGAGCTTGTTTCTGTGTTGCAGTGCGGTGGATTCCATTGTTCAGGGGCGACTAGCCTGGTTCGCGGCAAGACTACACGGGTAAGTTTACTGTCAGGTGTTGCAAGACGTTTCCAGGTTTAGTCTAGAGTCCCAGTGCTGATGTCAAACGTTCTGCTGAGAAAACGAGCCGGCAACACGTGGCAATGGTAAGTGCTACCCCATGGCGCTGGAGGTATTATCAATGTTGATTACTCGTGCGAAATCCAACCTCAAACGCTAGTGATCTACAAGATGTAACGGGATTCAATTGAATAACTCTCAAAGCGACGGTACCTCATTTATTAACTTTTTCATTTCGTCGGAATTATTTTCTAAGACGGTGCCTCCATCTTTTCCCTGTTACATTTTTCTTCGGTTTCGTAGCTGATAGTTCGGTATCATTTGCAAAGAAAGTTTTAAATTAGCTCTGGGGCTCTGACTAAACCTGTAAGCCCAATGGAGCAAGGTGACAAGGCCACGTTACCAAACGGCCTATTCCCAGTCGAGTTTCCGATTTCTTTAGCAGCCCAAATGCAAGAGCATTTGATCGTCGCTCGGAGTGGCGATCGGAGAGAGAAATTGGGCAACTATTTTGTAGTTGTGTGCATTGATCTCGATTTAAAATATACGATAGTAATTATGGAAAATTTCATGTTGCGCAAAGAAATATTTTGAAGGGGTTTTACTCTGTATTTTAAACTTTTCTTCTGTGTTGCTTTAAATCTACTCACACAGAACAGAGTACGTTTTAAATTGTTGCAATCACAAGAAATTATTGTTGACCAGAGAAGATTTAAAAATCTCATGAACTAGACGCTAGTTAGCTGGCAGTTGAAAACGAGAAGATAAGTGTGACAGTGGAGGATGTAGGTGGTTAAAAAAATGAAAGAGATCTGGGGAGACGTGGAGGAGCCGTATTTGCTCTGCGGGCTGCGTCTAGGAGTTATATTTACTCTCAGTCTTCTGAATTGTCCCTAGCACTTACTGTTACTATAATACCTATGTTGTATTGTGTACAGAGATGTGGAGGTTATTATGCTATCTATTTCACTAAGTTTGTTGGCGGGCGTAATTAAGGTAGAGAAGGTGTCACTTTGCTCTGCGGGCTGCGTCTAGGAGCGAAAATCACAATCTTGCTAAATTTAGAAAATTACGATGTTGTGTGTTCTATGCAAAGGATGAAACTGTTTGGAAAAATTAGAGAAGAAGAAGAGGAACACCAAAAGAAAGATGGATAGAAAAATTACAAGAAGAAAATGACTTGGCATAATCAAGTCTCGTGTCCGAAATGAAGTATTTTCTACCCGTTTTATTAATGGATGAAAAATAAACAGATATAAAAATATTTGTGCAACGTTAAGTCAAAAAAAATATTAAAAATAATCTTTGTGTATTTTGCGTTTCTGTGGTGTGTTTGCACGATAACAACTAAATTTAAGTAAACAGACAAATATTTTTAGATCGTAGATTGTATTATAGTCTTTCAAATTAATGCGCTGTAAGCCATACATCAATATAATAAATTCAAGTCTGTCTACGATCAATCGAATCGATGTTGCTAGTTGAAGTATGGGAAGATTTCAAATGGGTAAAGAGGTCAAGCGGCATCGGGCAGAGTAACGCATATGCGTTTATAAAGGAGAATGACATGAAATTCTAACTTGTGAAATGCTAAAACTATCACATGTCTGACTTTCCTCGTCACGCTGCAAACACGACGAACGAAATGGGGCTGCGGTTCACGCTGCAACATGTCTGACTGCACCTTGCGAAAGTCATGAATAACTAGGAACGATTTCTACAAAGCCAGAGAGCAGCAATCACATTCATAACAAGTTCCTAGAACATTGTCGCAAAGAGAATTTACAAAGGAAAAGTTTTTATTAAATCGCTAGACTTTGATCTGAGCTGTACATAATTAATGGGAACATGATACTGAAACTAGAAAGAGGTTCAATGCTGGGCATGGTATTGATATTCTGCCATGCAAATACTGAGAAATGTAATATGCTTAAAATGTGGGAGTATTTTTAGTCTACGACCAGAGTAATTTGTAAAAGGTACGGTGTTTAGACGGAAAGTTGAATTCCACATACGTTCTACTTCACATAGCAGCGTTTAGAGAGTTATGTGGGTGTATTATCTTTGATTTGACCTTCTCTTTGAATCAACGTACTTGATATGCGGCTTTATATCTTACTCTACGAGTTACGTGTGAGTTTAATTTGAAAAGGAAAAAGCATGCTACGGGTAAAAAAATATACTTTTAAAACAACTCTGGCATCGTAATGAAAATAAACACTTTTCATGGAATCGGAAAATCGTTAAATAATAGTGAATACGCGTAGATATATACTGGCTTAAAAAACAGCAGCTAAAATTATTTTGTGAGAGATATTTGTCAGTCACGAAAAAATTTTCCTGGGACTCGATAATGCACCGCGTTTCCATACATGTGGGTTTTGCCACGAAAAAAAAACATTTTCAGAATGGATTGTGAAATGGTGACATATGAAGGCATGTAATTTAACCTACATGCCTCATTGCATGTACCTTCGAATTAATTTACTAACATACTCGTTCTTTTAGCAGAAACTAATTTAATTTTGTTATTTCATACTAACAAGCTCTGGGATTATATGAATTTATCGCAAATACCTGACTTGTCGTCTGGCATTATAATTATAAGTTTGCAAACATAGTTTGGCGGATATTTGGTGTGAGGACTTCATCTCGGTGCAGCAAATGGAGTAAGTGGAGCCTTACAGTGAATGAAATGCAACTGAACAGCTTTTTGCAACTAAATGGAACGTAGGTTCGTGATTATCAAACTTATGTTCTCATTAAAATGGTCAGCGCTGAGCGGCAGGCAGTTTAACGAGGTCAACTAGACACGTACGAGCTCGAACACTCGTCTCTGTCTACAACCCCAGCCCGCCAGAATATTTGACATGGAACAATTAGGACAGAGTCCTAGACTTATGCTTTCATTAAACGGGAATTTATATCACCGCCTTTTGACATATTCCATTAGTTTGTTAAGTGTCCCACTCGAAATAATTACAACTAAAACAATGCATTTAGAGCAGAAATACCAGAGCACACTTGGCTCAATTGAATGGTGGATTAAGACAACAAACCGTTTTAAACGCGGTCATTTATCATTCAACTTTGTTCTTTTCTCTGTGTAGCATTTATATTACGAAAGCATGTGAATGATAGTATTTTATGTAGGAGTGCTTTCGAAACATCAAGCTGAACTCGGTCTAAATCATGCATAGAACAACAGTCTAGACAGTGCACACCGAAGCAACATCAGAAATAAAATATTCCGAAAGACAGATGTACTTTAAACATGTGATAACAAAAATTATCTCAACAACATTGCGGGTTTTATATAAAATGTAAACGGTAGGTATTCGTAGTAGAAGCAGTTGACGCAAGCATTTTACTAGGAAGTGGGCACCGCCACCCTAGACATGTCCAAGTTCATATTACAATCACTATTTTTATTCCATGGTAAATAAGCAGTTACTGTATTCTAGGAAATTGTATTCGTTAACCACACTTTTACGTCGTGGAAACATTTCGAGAAAATTTCCAGTAGATGCAACACGTATTCAGGTAGTGCATGCATACGAATAGTCTGACAATGGAGATACCATGATATTTGCAAGTTCAGAACAAAAACCTAATGCCAAAAGGCCAAACACTAACAGACCAAAAAAGCCTTCAAAATATCTTCAAATCTTTGTATAACAATCATAGAAGCCCTCATCTTAAACAATTACTTTATTCAAAACGTTCAAGCCCTAGGGTTGTATTACTCGGGACTGAATTGTTGGATCTAAAATACTCCAACGATCCCAAACTTCATTATCAACTCTATGTACATGCCGCTAACTCGTGCGTTCCCCTAACACCATGCAGTCACATGGCATCACCTAGATATCCAGAATAGGTTAATTATCCCCTAAAGCCCTCCACCTTTCGACCTCTGGCACCCCTATTTCGATACCGCCCACCGTCGCCGCCACCACCGCCACCAAAACGTGCACACACTAACACACCTCCCGTGCCCAGGTTGCAACGTGTACCCTGAATTCGTGATGCGCCGATCTATGCGCAATTCCTCGGGCCTGTACAGGGACCTAGGGCCACTACACTTGGCGTCGCGCGTCGGGATCGAGCACTACATTTGGTAGCATACGGGTGGGATCGCACGCGACGACTGGGGGGCGAACGAGCCATGAATTATTCCACCCCATAACAATGGAAGGACGCCGCCTCGACAGCAATATAACAACCACTAGTTACCCGGTACCGCAAATAGCTTCACACCCATTCATACGGACATTATTGTACGATGGAGGGTGGTGGTGGGGGTCAACGACGAGCTAGTAAGAGTCATTCTGACGACACAACACTGTTAGTTTACGTTCTGGGTGACGGGATCAAAGGCATAGATTTTAGATGATCCTATTATTATTGGAATGTAGGTATATTTATATATCTATATATAATCTAAATGCAAATAGATTTTATTTTAGTTTGTAATTGCAAATTTGTCTCGCAAGTTTGTGTGAATACTATGAAAAGAGTTATTTGCGTGGCTTAGCAAACTTTTTTGAGGCGTTTATTTACGTACTATTTAGGCTTAAGGTACTTTTGGGGACTTAATTCGAAATAATTTCGATGAAATCTGAAACATGAAATTAGTTCTCACTGGTGATTTTTTTAGTTAAAAACCTAAAACGCAAATAAAGTCATCTGTTTTTTACAAAAATTTCGATTTGACTATCTAGAATGTGATATCACCCTCGAGAAATACAAGTACACGTATGCGTCTACTTGGGAAACACAGGAAATATGATATATTTTAACCCGCATGTAAAGTACCTACCTACATTAAAACTATAGACGCATTACATTTTATAAACTCAGAATAAACTTCATGCTTGGGAAATTAAATGTGCTGACAGCGTTTTAATTTGAATATTTGAGCTCTGTTACTGACCTACATTAATCTCGCTAGCAAAATTCTCTTCTTTAATTGGCTGGTTTGAATTTATCACACAATGCAGTTTCTAAAAGTCGAACTATTATAGACTTTTAGTGCATAATAGCACCACAAATTTCTGCTTCATCTGTGAGTAAAATGAAAACTTGCACTGGGTATATTTCATGCATGATTTAATTCTTCGAACGATGTTAGCTTTTCGCTAGTTCACAGAATTGAGAGGCTAAATTTGAAAAAGAAACAAAATAAGCCTGCTTGTAGAAGCAGCAACTTACAATGAGTGCATCTGGAAATGTGTTTGCACTTGCTTCGTGCGAGTTTGGCACCAGCAATGTGCACAAGAAACTGTGTTGTGAACTTGGATTCCATTCAACGATTAAAACCACAAGGCAACTACGTTCCATTAATTGCAACACATACTGATTGCGATCACAATGAATGAGTAGAAACCAAGGGTAATTTTAGAGATGCCAAGAAACGACGAGTTAATATACATGTTGTCTAATGAATTGTGATACGTTGCAATCAATGATGAGTCATCCACCAAAATGCATCCCAAGATGGCATTACTCAGAGTAGAATAAAACACGAGCTTCCTGCAGATGAAAAGAGTAAAAAAATAATCGAAACCAATTATTCTGTTCAGCTAGTATTGATTAATTTTTCATGACATTGGTAACTTTAAGAAAGCACACATGCTAAAATCGCATTTCTAATTTATTCATTCCCAAGAATGAAGGGCAGTAGACTCCAAGCTCTGCAAGCTCATATTTGCATTTTTAATAATTAATTACACACAACTACTTTTGCATTCTTATCATGCATGCACTCGTTATTTAATAAATAATTGCTCTTAGCATTATGAAACACCGATATTTACTTAGTTACTTTCTAACAGCATACATTGAAAATCAATTTCGATTAGGCCCCGCTATGAAACGAGACTAGACCTAATTGTATTTGCTCGATGGCGATACACAGTAGGTAATTTCATTAAAATTTCGGTTGACAAATCAGCTGGCGCGAATTCACGAAATTATTGATACCGATGGTGATAAGTAGTGGCCAAACAAGGAAAATAACAGGTGACAATAATGCAAAGAGATGACAACAATAAACAGTGAGGTAATTTATGTTTTTTTCTTGTTATCGCGCATTGAAAAAAGAAGGGTGTTTACTAAACGTCAAAAACATGAAGAAAAATCATGTTAATTTTATCGTGGTGCGCCAAAAGTTAACACTTATGGTAACACTAACCGCAGACATATGTTACAATTTTACCAAGAGACTTCAAGCATCGCTGTTTGAAATAAGAAAATCGACACTGGCAACTAACCTACGGCTTCAGTAATCTTTCCAAAATCTTTTGATTAAATCCGATGTGTTCTAATATTATTATTTAGTTATTAGGTCACTGGTTTTTGGCGTACTCAAGAAATCCTAATTTAATAGAGTATGAGGTAGAAAGCGTGTGCATGCATTACTTCGCATGCACTTTTATTTGCACGCATTCACCGAATCCTAATCAGGTAACTGACCCTGGCACTAGACAAAATTTTCTAGATAGCACGAATCAAAATATTATAATTTTTCCACTCACGTTATACATTTTCTCTCTCCGTGCGATATTGAACTACATTTAAAAGGTAGGTATCGTGCGTCCTCTATCCATGCCTTTGCATGAGTAACATTTGTTATTATCCCCTAAACCCAGCCTATAGGCTGTGCGGGCTGCATACGTAACGGCCATGCTTTTTGCGGGATTCGATAGCGTGATAAGAAGTGGGTTAAACTTGATAATCGTGGGCCGCGCGTATATTTGCGTGGCTGGCTCATCCATAAGTGAACGAACCGCTACCCACCGGCAATAATTTCAGTACAGGTGGGTTGTGTTTCGCCCTACATACAGCGATTATGTTAACTGTTTACTACAGAGATTTCACTCGTTGTCAATACTAACGGTGATGTACAGCCAATGTTATCGATAACGAGTGATGATTCCGCTGGTAACCGAAAATGATCGCTACCAACGACCGCTCAATGTAGTTATGCAGGAAAACCCTGAGGAGATAAAAAGAGGAAAACTCTTGGCATAAATACGGGACAACGAGTGATCAGAAAAAGTGTCTCTCAGCAACCCAGCGGCTTTTTCAAAGCGGACATAACCAAAAATAAAAATATTTTTTTTCTAAAAGCACTCAAATTTAAGTCATAAACGTTGCATATACGGACACGATTAGTCTTGCATTTAACTTCAACCCAACAGTCCTCGTAGTCTATTTGACGAGTGTATTCCCGGTGTATCCGATAGTAAAACGGTAAAACCCTCCGAGCCGGCGATAGCTTTCGGCAGTCGACGACCGAGGCGCGACGTTGAAGACACTGCGCTCGACGTCCGCTCATTGCGGGTCAAGGGTGTACCTACCTACCACGGTTACAACGTGCCAAGTGCATGAGGGACCGCACGCTGGCCGCCACCGCAATCGATCTTTTTTATGTTCCCGCTCTCTCCCAACACACACACACACACACACTCACGCGCGAAAGCGTGCATGTTTGCTGGATTAGGCTTTTGATGACCCTGTTCATGATTAGAGGGTAGATAATATTAATATAATTATCGTTCTGTTTGGTGAGGGGCGTTTTTTTTTCTTATTTGGGTGAAACATAAAAATAATATCAATTATTAGCTACGTTTGGGAGTGTATAGTATTCGTGCAGGCTATAAAATTGATAATGTTAGTGACTTTTCCTTATTAAAGATTAATTTTTTCTACAAATTCTGTCTTTAGTATCAAGGCTAGCAAACACAACACAAAAAACACTATTTTCAAGAAAAATCTCGTATTCCAATCTAGATAAGTTGCTAACCCTAGGTTTACAACTCTTTATAAATACGAAGCCAGCACATCTTGTGTTTCCTTCTTTTGAGCGCTCGATCTGGATTAGTAGAAACCCTTCATGCTGGTGACCACTTTGTTTGCATTCCATAAATATCACATTCGATTCGACAATCAACGTGAAAGCGATCACGTGATTGGTTCAAACTTACACGTCCTTTGCCTTGTTCGGTGCGAGTACAGCTTAACAAAGCTCAACTCGGCACCTCCATCGGCGTGCATTGTTGCCGCTACAACAGTCGTAGAACGTTACCGTTTTTTGTTCTTTAAAATGCACCTGTGTAAACCTATGGTGTTGTATTATCAGTTCAATTGAGAAAAAAGCGACACCCTCTCCAACTAATCCTATGCGCCGTTGCCAATTTGCCTACAAAAATAAGATGGCTTACGCAAAAGCAGAGAAAGAAAATAGATAGGCTTCATGTGTGCAAGTATTTCAGTAACAGCGACAGCCTATTTACAACTCTCGGTTCGGCACCTCCACACACAGACGCCACGCGCTGTTGCCAAACAGACAGAACGCAAAACTCATTAATACCATTGTACCCTTTTCTCACGAGAAGAAAAAGTTCAAAAAGTATCTCAAAGTAATTCCGATAAGGAATGCTTGTATTAATTATGCCATAAGATCCCGCCAGCATTCCTTCCTCGAGGTATTGGCATGCATAATTTAAAAGAAACTGCATGATATGTTTGTCTCCATTCGACAGAGGAGTGGCATGGGGAGAGACAGGGGAGGTAGATAGGAAGCGGATAAGTAAAGAAAGGGTCTGCAAAACTTTTACTTCTCTCTTCGGAAGAAAGGAAAGGATGGAAGAAAGATGCGAGAGAAGCTAGACACGAAAGAAGAGAGAAGGAGAGGGAAAAGGAGGCAAGCAAGTGATTCCTCTTTCTATTTCCCATCCTCCGTTGCTTGTCACGGTCTCCCCGCTACCCCCGTGCCTGTGCTGGCTCTTGCGCTTGCTTCGTACCGTGCATCCATGGCCATATTGATCCGGCCGCCGGTCGCGTATCCTAGTGGCCGTATAGCGTACAAGCCCACAGCCCAGACCCGGCTAGGGGTACCGACAGCGTTGTCACGTCTCGCCTCCACACACACACGCACACACGCACGCACACATATACGCACACTAAGGCTGGCAGGAGCACAGAGACGTTTTACGAAAGGGGGGGAGGGGGGGGGGGGGGGGGGAGTTAAATTCGGCACGACTCGATAACGAGAGACTTATGTAATAAAAGAGAATAAAGGCGTTGGTGAGGGTAATTTTATTTCGACTTGGTTCATTAAGAATCTCCAGAATAATAAAGCAGTACCGTTTTTTTTTTCAGTGAATTTGTAATTACTGCAACACGAGCGAACATGAGTTTGCTTGCACAAGATGTGGATAATACGATGTGAATTATTATTGTGTTTATTGCGCTTAGCGATCAAGAAAATGCACTGTTTTTCGCGGTGATCAGCGTTGCATTCCATTGTACTTGGCGTGTTGTTAATGCGGGTGAGATAGTTAACACCTTAATTAACGGACAGTTTACAAGATTGACATAAAACAAGATACGTCAAGGTTTTAAAACAAAATGTGACGTGCAAGTCTTCAGGCTACAAGTTTTCTTTCTTGAAATTTTTACTTGGTCTCACAACAACAAAAAAACACATTAAATATGCTTTATTAACAGTATGGCCTTCATGACTGGCTCAAAAAGCTTTAAAAGAAATTATAAATCGAGGAAATTTTTCTAAGTTTGCCTTCGCCAAATCTCTGATAGCAATAACGCAAAGCCCCTGGATACCACCAGCAGAGCCGAGAATCACACGGCACCGACAGCTTAACAAACACCAACTCTTTGAAAAGAACCTCTGCGAGTGCTCGACTAACAGCGGATGCCGGAAGTGTGATCTGCAGTCGCATCTCTCAAAAGATGCATTTTCCAGGACAATGCACTTGCCGTTTTGAACGGTCTACATGGCGGAAAGCGCGTCGTGTTTGCTAAAATAACTCTCGGAAGCTCTATTTTCTTGTTACCTTG
This sequence comes from Protonemura montana, assembly GCA_947568835.1. Taxonomy (NCBI): domain Eukaryota; kingdom Metazoa; phylum Arthropoda; class Insecta; order Plecoptera; family Nemouridae; genus Protonemura; species Protonemura montana. The sequence continues at coordinate 6,776,095 of OX387605.1, forward strand.
TCCACATTGCTTGTCAACATTGTTTGCTGAATAGTGACGAGCAGTCGGGTATTAAATTGAGACACATACATAAGACAGCTAGCTGTTTTCTGAGACGTTCTAAGTTTCTTGTTCCATATTTTTCTGCTGCTCTAGTTGTGGTTATCATTATTACGGAAAGTCGAGAAAAACATGTTCATATTTCTCGCCTTGCATTCTCATCTTCTTTACACAAAAATAATTTTCTTCCAACACACATCCAATTTAGTAAATGTATTTTTACATTTCACGCTAGAGCTTAGAAAAACATCTTGCTAGTAATCGTTTCTTCTATCAATTTTCTCTTCGATATCATTCTTATTCAAACAATCTCATCATGCCATCGAGTAGCTAGATATTTACCGGTTCTTGTGAGTTCACCGAAGTGAAGCAACACTGCGCTGAGTCAGCTTTTAAATGGGTGACCATCATACACATGATCCTCTCATATCATGAGAGGTTGGAAGGATGAAATTTAGTACAGCAACTGCACTCGGCTTGCTTATCAACCTATTGACAGCATGGATTTGTGGAGGAATCCTGCTGTTCGAGTTGTACCGTCCTTCGGAAGGGACGTTAAGCCAGTGGTCCCCTTGGTTCTCTTCGACAGGAGTAGGTTACGTGCCGGAACCGGGTTTCCCCTCCTCCCTTTTAGGCTAACTTAGGTTCATCATCATCCTCATCTTCAACCTCTCATTCACCGACGCCATAAGACCAGTGCCACGGGGCCTGTTGTCAAATCAGAGCGTCGTTAAACCCCACGAATGAATCAAATAACAAGAACCCACTACATCACAACTCTATTTTCAGACAGAATGCAATTCCAAATTGAATGCTTTTCTCTGCACAGGAAAGACAAGACAAATTGGATTGGATTTGTTGGATAAATTTGATCACAAAGGAAAATGAAAAATTTACCGAACGGTTTGTCGTGTTGGAAACACCAGTTCTCGTGAGATCACCGAAGTGAAGCAACACTGCGTTGAGTCAGGTATTGGATAGGTGACCGTCATACACATGACCAGTTCTGTTCGGGAGAGATGTTGGAGGGATAAAAGTGAGTACAAAAACTTCATTCGCCTTGCTTATCAATCTCTCGGCAGCATGGATTTGTAAAGGAATCATGCTGTTCGAGTTGTACCGTCCTTCGGGAGAGACGTTATGCCGGTGGTCCCCTTGGTGGTATTCGACAAAAGAAGCTACGTGCTGGCACCGGGATTCCTCATCTCTCTTCTAAGCGAGGTTGGATTTATCTTCATTCACTCATTCACCGAGGCCATTAGACCAGTGCCATATGGCCAGATGTCAAAACAGTTCGTCGTTGAACACAATAATCGATCAGTGTATCTAATTCTTACAGTGATTAAATCAGAATATATTCCACGCTTGGCTTGCGCTAAGTACGAACGAAGGGCATCACTTGTGGCTTCCACCGTCTATGGCTGTTTGTTCCTAAGAAGATGCAGAAGACGTCACTTTTGCTACACTTTATCTGCCAGAATAGTTTTCATGCATTTTCAACGTTCTAGGCTACCTCGTCGCGAAGTTCACGGATTACATCACCCTTCGACTCGACTCGACTCGACTTGACACACATAACACTGTTCTACGGTTTTATAAGTTTAACTCATGCAAAAGAGCCAAACAAACTTTTGTGATTTTAAATCTCTCAAAAACCACATAAGTCGTAAGTTTTTGCGTGCGGAAATCTTGATGCTGTTAAATGAAGCCATCTCGTCGTCTACCGGGACTCTTTTAAGAATCTAGAAATTGGTTTTCATGGATGCTTTGAGGCAAAATGCTTGGACAGTGGATGCTTAAAAATAAATGCTTGTCTCGTGTCACTGACAATGTTAAAAAAAAGGTTTTATCTACACAGTTGTTTACAGTTATCCAAAAAATAGAATAGTACTTATTTTTAAATATTTTTTGTTACTTATAATAAAAATTAAGAACATCATATTAATTAAAATACTAGCAAAAAAATTGTTGATATGTGTTTACGGAGAACAAAGGAGAGTACACAAATAAAAGTTTTAAACTGGGTTTCGGAAATCAGCCACAATGCTTATAAAATCAGTGCTTTTAAAAATCAGCCATTGAAAAAGTTAATATTTAAATGGGGAAAATGGCTTACTTAACTTAGCATTTAAATACAACTAGCTTAAAGTAGACAAAGTGGATATGAGTTTAAAAAACACAGTGGGAAATGTCTATTAATAGACTCATATTCATTAGTTTCCTCCAAGGTTAGTCAAATTATTGGCACAAGACGAATCACGTGCGACTTTTCGTTGTTAAATTCAATGAAACGAGAGATTTAAAAAAACCTGAAGAAACTCGGTGGAAAAAGTTTTCTAAACTCCCCGTGGTTTTTATTTACTGCCTTTGTACACAAAATAAGGCTTCGCAAGGGAAAGAGCGCAAAAAAACTTTTTCAATATCCCTTGTCGGAAAGTCGGAAGAGCATTCGGGTAATGAGAAATTATAATTAAATTTCGTTTTTATTAAGAAACTGTGATATTAGAATGCCAGGTGCAAATTTTAGCCTCTGCACACTTAAATCATATGATAAGCACAGACTATTTCCAATGCATTATTATGATTCATATTAGCTTTTCAGAGTTAACTAGATAAAATGTTGTTAATTTTCTTCGCTTTGAACGAACAAAGCTGAAAGAAATCTAAACCTTCAAAGAAAATTCAACATTTCGGTCGTACAGAAAATGAAACTTGATTTTCGCAATGACATTTCTTTAGTTCAAAACATATCTGTGTAGTCCACTGGGTTGTTTTATATGAAATGACTTTTATTTAGCCCTTGGTGTGTGGTAAATGTACTATCCCCAACCGCTGGGTGGATCACGTTCAACCGTTGATCAATCTGACAGTCGTGCCGTGCATTCTGGACAAACATTCGCTGGCTCTAAGTAAACAGGCAACAGTATAGTTACCCTGCATATCGTATCTAGAGAAATAATAATCATTAAACAAAAATTTGGTGCACGCAACCTTATGGAAGGTATTATAAATTGACACGCAGTGTCAGGAATCGCTGATTAATCTTTCTATCAGTCAACCAAAATGAAGGAATGTGGACGTTAGTAAAAAAATCCGGGCAAAAAACTGTGCGGAAATTCGAGACGATGTCGAAAAGATGTGTGAGTATTGAATGTAAAATATTTCAATCAGAAAATACCGATATGGTGCGTGATTTTTTCAGAAAGAGACTCAATAATCCATATTTAAAATACAATCCGCCTACGGCCAGGCCCTTATCGCTATACAATTTGATTTCACTAAATATAATACTCCCTTTTTTCTACACCATATTTTTGCTAAGCAAGTCGCTGAATCTTTAACGGTTCTTTGCAAACCAAACAAAGTATAAGCTCTAAGCAGGAACTTGGAAATTCTATGAGCTAATGCCATATATCTGCTGACCCAGTTCCTGCCATTTCATTGTCATGGTGGATATCATTATGATACCACAATGCGCTATTGAATCATAAATTAGTTGATACCGTGACGTCACTGCAATATTCGGTAAATTATGTAAATTGGAAGCGACATAGAGTGAAGATTCCCATACTGTAGACTAAACAATAATATTAGGACAAAACTCAGCTGGGTACGGGTTAAAAAATAGCCTATCGGCAAACAAACAAAACTTTTGGCGATATAATGGTTTCGACTGGGACATTGAAAATCATATCTAGGCAAAATCATAGCCAGATGAAAAGCGCAAAATTAAACCTAACTACATGGAATGTTCTTACAACAATTTATTATCGTGACGCATCATAAATAAAAGTATTCACAAAACAAGAACACAAAACGAGCCATCATTGCGTACATGACTAGTTACAATGTACTTGCTAAAAGCCGTGTTTTCATCCCAATCTCAAAGTAGTAATGCATTGCAGCAACGCCTATCTTGTAAGGTCCCTTTATAATAAATCACCTCACGTAATGCGTATCACACGGATTATAATTAATAGCCTTCAACAATAAATGATCGATTCAGCGCGAGCGCGTCGACTAACTTTGCCTTCGCTACGTTTCGTGGCCGCCTGAAGGTGGTAAGACTATGGACAGGCGGTGACTTTCCCAGCTGTTAGTGTTCGTGTAGAAATAGCCCCACGACAACAAAGTAATTAGTTAATTTTCAATCGCACTTGCCAAACGCTGGCGCCATTGTTTTATAAGTGTTTCAAAGATAAGATCATTACATAAATAGATAGACGTCAAAACTGGAAATATATCTGTAGTTTGTCACATAGAATCAATTATATTTTCCAACCTATATTTTATATCGGAAACAGCATTCATTTTTTTACTTGGAACCACTAATAATTCCAAGTAGATCCCATTTTTTGAATGCATATCAATTTACCTTATATGAGCACAACCAGCCTATACAACTTTAATTCTACTTCACACTTGACTTGACTATTCAAGCTCAAAGCTAGTAATGGAGTGAAACTTGAAAGGAAACAGATATGAAAAGTTTCTTGTGATCCTCGTTTACGGTTATGCTGCTTTACCCACTGGGCTCCTAACCCTTAGACATCACGCTACCAGGCGAGAGAAAGGAAAATCAGCAACACTCACACACACACACACAGTGCGAGAAGCAAATACGGAAAACGCGCTCCTCCATTTCCCAGAGGAAACATCAATAGTGCGTGAAAGAGGCGTGCGACGCAACGCGCCGCGCTGCTCGCTTTGCGGCGGTGCAGCCCTCGTTTATGAAATCATCTTGAACGGCGTCGGCGTCGGCAAGAATCCGTTCATTAGACGCACTAATCAAAGCGGCAGCCCTTACTAAGTTCAACTCGGGAAACCCGTTATCGGAAAATTGGTGGAAATGGGGGGAAAGTGGCTTTGCGTGGAGATTTGGCATGGTGGAATTTCTTTGCGAGGGAATGCGAGAATACCTATGGTTTTGGGGCGCTAAATTTTTATTGTCTCGTGGTTAGGTTTAATCGTTGATTAGCTGACAGTTTAACAGATGTTTGAATTATGTTCCCTAGTTTAGTGTTAGTATGAAACACACCATATAAAAGTATAACCTTCTTTAGTGCTTCAATTCAGCTTCAGTGGAGAATCTATAAGTTTTGAAAATATTTCGACTTTTAAACTGTTCTTCAAATAATATGATACAGTAGTATTAGGCATTAATGTCAAGTTGGATGTCAAAAGGAGCTTTTGGCAGAGTTTCTCATTTCATAACGTCTTTCAATTGTAAATAAATGTCGGCTGAATGCACTTCTGTGAACCAATTATGATTGAAACGTGATCCGCTCCAGATCTGGCGCGCGAACAACTCCTTGCAATACAAGAAAACCAGCGAAAGCAAAAAGCTTGTCGGTTCTTTCTTCAGCAACTTCTGACAAAAGCTTTATTTCATTTGCCTTGCTCCTCCTAACTCGTCTTCTCTAAGATAGACCAAGAGCGGGGACGTCGTCTGCAAAGTTGTGTATTGTTTAATGCTGGAGAGAGCGTAAAAGTCTAGCGAGTAAAAACTTTCCAGTTTATGATAGGCCATTATTACACGGCCATGCAGAGTGTTCATGAAATTGATTTACAGTTTGAGTCTTCATCATTTGCATGTCTTTCAAGTGCAAAAAATTGTCATCGTATGTTTTCATTTTTGTTTTTACCGATATCGGGTGCGGGCATCAAGGGAAAAGTGGGTCGTTGGTTTTCTTTTTCGGGACGTTCTCCGATTTCCGCGCGGCGGCGAGGTGATCTTTCCGGGTAGCTTACGCTCGCGAATCGGAGCCCCGCAGCCGCATCGTCGAGAATGATGTTCAAGCTGCGGATATCTATCAGAATCGGAAACGCAAACGGCCATTTCCTCTTTCGACTCGCTAAAACTCATACAAGAAAAATGGTGTCGAAAAAAATATCTAACACTCATTCTTAGAAATGTTGTTGTATACATTTACGGAAATCATACCAGCGTGTTTGAGCCACATTGGAGGTTTCAAAGACGCAAAATACTCAATTATAACAAACCGCTCATGCGAGACATTAAACCACAAAATAATCTCAGATTGAGTTGACGTAACGTCGTCAGAAACGGAGCTGTGCAATAACAGGCCTGTTTTGAGAATCTAATATCGTCGTCCTAGACTCAGTCAACACGAGGTTGCTTTTGACAAAACTCGTTATAGTACCTATACTTTATTACAAAGTTGCAAGTCGAAGCGCCGGAGGGTTGCTGGCAAACGGGGCCGGGTTCGATCTCGGCAGTCCAGGTCAAAGGTTTATTGGGTTGCCTCAATCAACATTGAAGGCCTATTATAGTTTGCAAGCTATATATGCAATCGATGTCCGGCCAGATGGCTTGCCCGCTCCGTACTTGTTTTATATACCTTGTCTTTATGTCAATATTTGATGAAGCTCGTTAATGCGATGAAGTGATCATTTTGTGCAGCGAAACTGCTTTGTCAGGCACCCTTTACAGTCATAAAAATCATTATTCGAGGCTCATGTGTGAAGAGTCAAAAGCCAAAATGTAGGTCTGGCTTTGATACGATTTTGACTGTGCTATTTAATAATATATTCACTCGCGAATCGTACCTAACACAATAACTTTATTTCCTGTTTGCTATCAAGGAAAGCGCTTAAGTTCAGTATGAAAATGTAAACTGAAGCGATTGTTGTATGCAATTTTGTATTATACGTAAGCGAAAAGTAATTTTATTCACAAAAACTACTCTCTAACCTAGTTTTCACTGATCTTTCAGACTCTTCAATATGAATTTTCTCTGTGGAGGATTCCTTCTTGCAAGGATCTGGAGAAAGCTCTTGCAGAAGAAAAATAAAAATACCATTCGCAGTAATTTGCTGCATCAATAATGTATCGGATGTTGTGTCGTCAGCAGATTAAAAAAAAAACTAAGTACATCAATAATGAGTGAAAACGTGTAAGAGCTCACATTACATCACAGTGCATCAACATCAACTGCATGTTCAATCATGATGCAACAGCATGTGTCTTTGAGCTCCTCGATGTTATGTCTTCACTTACCACAACGACGTGGCTCTTTGCAGGGCATCCGAGGCAACGCTAGTGACGCCTGCGAGGACCATGATCCGTGCCAACACGGCGGCATCTGCATATCCACTGACTCGGGGCCCATCTGCGAATGCCGTAATCTCGACTATGAGGGCATCTTCTGCGAAAAAGGTAGGCCACCAGACCAACATGTATTACAAGCCGCAAAACTCTGCGCTTCAACTATAGAATTTGTAATTGTAATTTTGGTAATTTTGTTAATTAATCTAATTTTGAGAGGTGAACATAAAATGTTAACGGCCTCGCATTTAAACCTGACTGGGTAAAGGTAAAAAAAAAAAAAAAAAAAAAAAAAAAACATTTTTCTTCACGGTCACTTATTACTTAGTTCTTTAAATGGGCAAAGTTCGAATGTTTCAGTAGTTCGTTAAAAACCTAACAGTCTCTTAATTTTTTATTTGCTGCACAACAGTCTCAGAATATATTGATTGTTTCTTAACGGTATGTTAATTACTAAAAGTGCCACTGGAAAAGCGGCTGATTCGAGAGAGATATACCCATTTATTAGTGTTACATGCCTTTTAGTTTTGTTTGCCAAGATATCCCTGCAATGTCTCGAGCATTGATGCGTCGCAATAAAATACCCATCGCTTAACAGGAATTTAGTGACTCAATTTTAGTAGCTAATCTTCGTTGACAAAGGATTAGGCGTGGCACAGTGTATGGCAGCTTAGCTGGCTTTGTATCTAATGCTAATGGTGTGCACGTAACGTGGAGAGTGTAGATTGGGGTTTCGCAACTATTACGAGCTGCGCCGGGATGAACCGATTGTCTCCACTCATTCGAAAAAGCTCAGCGGTTTGTTTTTATTATTTCTGTATTTGATAGCGAATGGTGGTAACCAATACACAATCCTAATCGCGCTGCCGGGGTCGGGATAATCCCACACACTCATTCCAGGCGGAATCCCTCGGGAGACTTGCAAAGATAAACGACTTGCATCTGTTAAGATATCGGAATGACCAAAAACGCAGCTCTGTTGTGTCCCGTGCGCGCACGCACACGAGATAAGAGAAGCGAGTTTTATGGAAAAAAGAGAAGATTCGTTGTAACGCATTTAGAAACATTTGCCAAAGCAGACGTGCGGATAAGAATGAGAATCAGGAAAAGACGCAAGAAAGCTGAGAGGGGCTGATAAATGTTGGTGCGAATTCGGCGAGAAACAAGCGAGTTTGCGACAGAGTAGGAAAAAACCGTAAGCGGCAGAAGGAAGTCAGCCCTGGGAGAGAATTGTAAATTCGAATGCCTGTTTCTTTTTCTGAAAGGAAAGAAGACGTGGCTGAGAGTAAGACAGCAGCTTTAGCGCTGTGCAGATTCTTAAGAAAGCATGAGTACCTTTTTTTCGTTTTTCTTTGTTTCAATCCTAGCGAAAAGTAGCCAGTGTTCGACGAAAATATCTGACCGTTAGTCTTATTTTAGAATAAGTAGGTACATCTTTGAGACAAAAAGTAAGTGGGGGTTTTCAATGGATTTTCAAATCTGATCTTTATTGATTCACATTAAAAAAAAAAATCACCCAAAGAATTTCCTCCAATTCTTGACATTTTCCCTATCATAAATTAGTGGCTGCAAGAACCAGCATACCTTTACATCACGCAGATAATGAAATACCTTTCTAAAAATCGTAACGTAACAAAAAGAAAACTTTCTGATTGGAATGAAGTGGAATGGAATGGAACTACCCGAAAGTAGTTGCCAAGTAGATCCTGGTAGCTTTGACGCAACCTAAAAGTTTTATGTCGCTGGAGGGCATATTACTTCCTTTAGTACGAGCTCAGGTGTACGTGGGCATCAGAGATACGTTACTATTTACTACAGGTATCTATACGCGTGGCCCTTTAATGTAAAAGTTTGTAGCTTGCTTGTAAATACTTTCCGAAAGTAGCAGCTCGCAAGTGATCGATATTTCTAATTTCGTGGAGACTTTTAACCTTGCCTCTGAACTCGGGAAGAATTCACCTCCATTAAATTCCTTTCCACCTCTTAATTCCTTTCGAATGTTGTCCCAAATGGCTACATTTCATCGCTCGCTGCCGGTCTGCCGGTTCGACTCTTGCAGCTAGTTCTCCTTCTACATCTACCTTTCAGAACAGATCGCTCTGAAAGCAAAAATAAAAGAATTATCGGAATCCCATTTAAATATTTACAACTTTGCTTGCTCGTACACAAATATTCGAACTCTGAATACCTTGTATCGAAAGGATAAAGGACTACTTTGAAACGATTTTATTTGCTTATTTCTGTCGGAAAATTGAAGTGAATTTTATTTCTGACCTAGTAAAAATGTTCACGTTCTATCCGAGTGCAACTCAGCTTAGCAGGAATGCATTTAAATTACCTACAAGTTTATCTTGTATATGCTGCAATCTTCTGAATTATGAAAATACACGACAATGCTAGTCAAAATATAGCCTCGCACCAACTGGCAAAACGGTAGATAGCAGCATCGCTAGCTGCAATCTCTTCTAAATAGCAAGGCGCTTCAAATAGGCGAATCGAGAGTTGAAACAAAGCCTTCATCCTGAAACAATACTGCATGCTTTGAATTCCGTGACAATGCATTCTCGGGAAGCATAATAAAAAACCAAACGCATCAAGATCGTTTCAAAGTATTGTAATATTTTGCTTTAAAATCTACCTGCGTATCTAAATTAGTTTCACTGACTACCTGCAAATGACAGACATTCCATCCTCATGATGGACTCTTTCCCAATCTTCCATATAATACATAATACTGAAATGATCACTCAGAGGTCATGGCAAGGTCATGTAGTTGAATCACTACCAATTGCAATCCAGGCACATGTCTTCTCCAATTACGTTCTTGTTAGAACTCGCAATCGAGGGAATAACTTTCGGGTCTGGCTCAAGGTCATTCCATGTTGACCAGCTTGGAAAATCTTCATTTGTAACAACCAATTAAAAATGTTACATTGAAATCTAAAAACTTCGAACATTTCTGACGATGAGCAAGCAAGTTATCACAGAGTGGTTTGTATTGGTTACCACAAAGGCGGTTTTCCCTTTAAACCTAATTAGGAATTTTCCTCAAAGCAACGATAAAAAAGTTCTATGATTAAGAATGAAAATAAACAATGGATCTCATTCTAAAAGCTTGCGCCTATTTCTCAGTACCAACAAACCGGAGTCACACTTCTTTTTAATATTCTGCTATCAAAGTAAATCATACTTTACCGACGACCCTGAAAGAAACAAGAACGGACCGAAACATTTTTAAGAGCAGGGTCAAAACTTTTTTAATAGAGCATTGCTTTTATACCATCGACGAGTACACTAAACGACAGAATTGCAATTGTTCTACTTGTAAATAAATTTTATTATATTGACGTATTTCAATGCTCCTAAGTGTATCTATGTATTATTTTATACTTTTATTGGAGCGTGTGTGTAATTTAAAAAAAAAACTTATGTACAACGAAATAAAGAACCTTTGAAATTGAAATTGAAATTCGATGACAGCCCTTAAAACAATTAAATGATACTAAGAGTGTCAATTGAGAAAGTGTGTATTAAATATCACTCACCTAACTCTAACGACCACGATTATTAGTCAGCATGACAACGAAACTGGAAATAGTTGAAGAGGAAAGCTATGTTCCTAAATTCCAGGCCAATGTCTCAATTACACCAACCGCTGATTGATTGAGCTATTCCGTGAGAACACCTAGCCAAAATGGGCATACCTAAATTGTTCGAATTCGTCTAGTGAGCTAAGATTGTATTCACAAAAAAAAAATCCTACATTGTATGCATGATTTGTCCACATCCACAGACTCGATTAAAAACGGAATACACATCGGGTAAAAATTTAGCAGTCAACATTTATCCAGGGGGAAACTAGGGAGAAAACAGTGCCAACCAAGGAAATCAGTATGGAATTGAACAAATCTGAGAAATTCCTCTCTAGTGACCTATTGTTGTTAATTTAAATCTGTGGTTTCTCTTGACTCTAATTAAATTAGTCGTTGCATGCGTTTTAGGATATGCAAACTATTTCATTTTTAATTAATCGTCACAAAGCATTCCAGTCTAGTCAGCATGAAACTCTGCATTAGATAATATAACCTGGCAAGGGAATTGATAACTTGTTAGCAATACATACGGCGAGTAATTTCAAACGCGAGCTGAGAAGATAATTGCTAATTTTGAACGCACAATAGCATGGTATTAAATTCTCCCGCCCACATACATAGGCCACACACGCAGTGCATGATTGTGATTAAAAGAGGTAGAGAGAGATAGGCGAGCTTTGGGTGGATGAAACCTAGCAAATATCCCTCTGTGCACATACGTTAGCCCTTCCCGTAGGTGAACGTGGTCCGCTGGTGTGGGCGCCGAGGTAGGTGGTTATAGTGATCACTTACACTGGGCAGACCACGGCCATGCAATCTGTCAGGTATTAATTTGGGCTTTCTTAAATTAGCTTCTTTGAAATTCGTAGTTCTTTGAACAAACTTGAGCTTAATAATTTTGTAAAGAACGGATCTTGATGAAGATGAAAGACACGAAATATGCTACTCAATATTAATTAAATTTAACACAAATCAACAACAGTAATTAATTTAATTTCTTAAGACGTTTTAATTGAATGTGACAAACTTTGAAAAAAGTTTCCTCGCCACGGAGGTTGATGCTTATTAATTTAGCGGGACGAAGTCCGATGTTTTTGCGAATTGTCAGACATCCGCGCTGCCGAGTCGGAAAAAGACAAGTGCTTTTGGTCTGCTCTGCGGTTCTTCGCTCTCCACGATATGCCCCCAGGAAACGCTTTCCCGTTTGAGTGGCTAGGGTGGAAATTGTGAAAATCGCATTAACCGTGGCTAAAGAAGAGCTGAAATGCTGACTAATTGGACTATTATAATTAATAATTACGCTCACTGGGAAAGTACACAGGAGGGTGGAATTAGGAATTTAAGAATTACATTCTATAAGGCATACTTAAAAAAGGAAACTAGGCTCTGGGGTGGGTTTATCTCCGGTGTAATTGGAAAACGTGGATGATATGTCTACGTAGGTAGAAACTCAATGTAAGGGATCCACTCAAAGACATGCAATTAAGAATAGCATGTTCACTGTACAGTCAATGCATGAAAATCAAGCTGAATACTGTTTAAAAAGATACGCGTCACATTCAGATCCCACTGCTTTTTAACAAACTTTCATCAGAAATTCGTGAGCTAGAAACCTTTAGTCAAATTAAATACCGTGTTAAATACTGGCTTTTACAAACTTAAAAATCCTGTACTACTCTTTATGTATTTCATTCATTTGTGTATTTCACTTCATTTTTTTTTCTTTTTCAATTATTGTTATTATTATTATTTTTTTTTTTGTTAGATTGGCTGTTATTATTAGTTGTTGTACAATTTTATTTCTATATATTTTTGCTCCACAGATGAGCCCAATGGGCTTTGTGGAAAACTATGTGAAGAAATTATGTATTTGTTTGTTGTTAACCAAATAAACATGTTCAATCAATCAAAAAAAATTACTTGTACGCGCAATTGAGCACGCGTTGGTGGAGGTGCCAAGTCCACTAGCTTGAAGGAAAAATTGATTGCCAGTCTGAGAGAGAAAAGAAAACGTGGAGCATTATAATTTTGCTTTTCCATCACATTATCGGTCACGTTTCCTCGGCGTTTGTTTAGTAAAATGAGTTATTATGTGTGTACTGGTAGAGTGTCCATGCACGCTAGATTTGCGCTGGCAGTCGTAGCTCAGGGCAACAATGTCGCCGCCAGACCATGCGATTGACGTCAATGTATGGAAATGTGACGACTGTCAAGAAAGTCGGTGCTTTTTTCTATGAAAATTTCATAATGCGCTTGTCAAGGAAATCATGGCGTGACTAGTGGTCTTCGCAAAGCATTTTCTGGGGGGCAGTATTTGATGAGCCAGAGCTCAATCTTAAATGTAAACTATTTTTTTTTTCGTAAATTAATATTGAAAATAAGAATCTGTTAAAAGTTCGTGTTGTTCACGAAAATTCTTTGCAAAATGATAACACGAATCTTGAAACGTGGGCGTTATTCAAATATATGTATAGATCTAGCTTTCATTCCACCCACCTTTGCATGAAAATGATGTATATATTATATAAACGGGGCGCATCCGGAGATAGACATCTATTGAAAAATCCCTTTTTAATAAAAAGGTATTTTCATCTTTGAATTGAAATCCTAATACAGTCAGAGTAAATAAATAATTCAAGGCGAATCTCTCATGCTATTTCTCAAACATGCCGTATTTTCACACATTCTGTACCTGCCTATAAATCTTATGGTGACTGTACAGGTCGAGATAGCACAGTACCTATCTCTGGTATACCTGCCTATATAAGCCATGCATATTTAGCTCCTTTTTCAGAGGAAGAATTATATGCTTCAAGGCTTATTCAGATCGAAACGATGATATAGCAGAGGGTATACATTGACATTCCACCCCGTCGATTCTATGCGAAGCTGCGAGAGGTGAATTTCGGAGGGAATTTTCTTTCAGTCATTTCACCAATTTGTTGCAAACAGACCTCCTACAGGTACCTAGAGGTACAGGTATGCATGAGCGCAATTAAGAGTCTTAATGGTCGTTGGCGTTGGTCGTAAATTGTACCCCAGATTTATGTATAGATTCTGATGTCAGAGCCTGTGTTATCCTTATGAATAAATAACTTACAGGAACCTATTATATTGTTTTTAAAAAGCACGATATTTGGAATGTTCCTCCAAGCTCACGTGACTTAATGCCGTATTATTTTTATGGCGAATATTGTATGCTCGTGGGAGTTGCATAAAAAGTGTTATTACAATATGCAGCATGTATTTATGTAAGCCTTTTAGCCCTACCCTTTTCATAATTCATATCATACATACTGGCACATTATACTCAAGGAAAATGCAGCATGCCACGATACCGACCGTACCTGTCCGACGTATGCCTTTAAGCTACACATTTTGTACGTCATAAATATATTGCAAGCTCCTCGTGGTTTTCGGCGTCTTTTATGTGTCATTTTTACACATGGCATTTTTCCGTATGTGTGAGCTATTTATTACAAAAGTAGGTCAGTTTTTTCTGATACGATAGCTTATTTATACCGATACGATTAATAGTATATGTTCTTGTTACTTCCAACTTGAAAAAGATGCAAGGCGGATTCCAAAAAGAATGCAGAGAGAAATTGTTTCAGCTAATTCCATGAAGTACCGACACTTGAATATCTTATAAGAAAGCGCAGAAAACACCAGCTATAATCATGATTTATTTTACCTATTTTATTCAGGTAACCAATAAAGATAGTACCTACTACTTTCCATGCGCAAATCTCACAAACAAAAGACCATAAAAATAAAACAAGATCGGTTTACACGGCAGACAATCGGTTTACCAATAACTAGGTCTGCAAATGGCACGCTAGCAAACACAATGCAGTAAGCTACAGACTCTAGACGAAAAGACTGCCCCATGCGGAGCGGATAAAAAAGGAAACCATTAACCAACACACCTATCTTCTCTACCAACACCACAAACATGCATATAATCAGATACCTCCACTACCACAACGCTCCACTACGTCTTCACCAGCGCAACTCGTAGAACCTAGAAATCAAAAGCCGTGTCAGAACCCTGGCAAAAATCCTTTCCGTGTTTCTTTCAAATGACTAATTTCCTTGGAATATCCTATGATGCATCGCGCGTATTGTTTTATTCATGACGCCACTTCGTCTAGGTCTGCACCTCACGTATTGTGCACAACGTTTCATCGTGGAAAGTGCGGCTGAGTGAGCGCACATCTCGCCCAGTCGCCACCCTCGTATTACGTTCGCAAAACAGAGTGATTCTTCGTCGGTGGTTGATCCAATAACTCGCATTTAGACGCACATGAAACGCTCTCTCGCTCTCCGTTCTGCCATCGTCTCATTTCCCTCGCTGAATTATTTGATGGTGCTGCACGTTCCGCGGTCTCGTCGCCCAGCGAAACCGCCATCCACTTTTCGCCCAATTTACTTCCGTGCTGCTCTTGCAGACAAGCCGCGAGGAGCGCGTCCAAGAGATTCATAGCCTCTGCAGCGTGCGTGAAGCCGGAATTTAATACTTTCATTGAGGTGCGAGCAAATGTAAAACGTTGTCTTTTCGGCTGTACCGCTGAGAAATTTGTTACATTTGCACATTTAGGGTACACATTTTTGGCAATTTATATTCAAAGTGAAAATGCGTATGTTGGCCAATGACAGCGTGCAAGGACTCGTCTATCTCTGACGAAAGAACGGCGGATCTGAGACTTAGAAGATATACACTCACTAAAGACAGGGTTGAAGAGACGAAAATACATAACGCTTGGCAACATATCGAGTCTTTCCCGTATGGTGGATAAACATTCAACGGAGCATTTTAATCTATCCTACCTTATGTTTCCGTTTTAAGACTCATGTTTGTTTTAAGGAAGCGAAGCACGATACCATGTTTAATAAAATATCTATGATATTTTATATAAAGAAAACCTGTCTCTATATTACACCGAAGCAATAAGAGAAAAGTTATGGACGAGTTCCGATGACAAAGCTTTCTTGAGAACACGATTTTCATCTTTTCCGAGCCGGTATACTATTAAGGTTGCATAGTTTGTTCGTTTCACAGCTGACTTCTTTATATGCCCCGGTGGTATTCATCTCTTGCTCCGACTATAGATCGCTCACTTGCCCGTCGCCCGCCATTGCTCCAGTTGTCAGCCGCCATCCCATTCCGAAACCCCGGTAGTCAAAACGCAAAACCACCCGCGACCAACCCCGAAAAGCAAACACAGGATATTCCCATTTCACATGAGGGCTTAGGACTACAGGCCGACTGCCTGGAAATGGATGCCATACCAAATACCATCCAGCATGGCACCAACACAATTTCGCTACAAGACTTTTTGGCGTATTGACAAATTGATGAATATCGTTGTCCAGAAAAGTTGATGGAACAGTTTTCGTTGGGTGTAAAGATGAGAAAACACACAAGGAGCTAGGAATCTGTACTTTAAATGGGAGATTAATAAATGGGGTGAGCAATCAATTAGGTGAAAGAGGGTATTATTGGAAATGTTCCAGAGAGTAGGACTAATTACTATGATTTCCGGTGAAAGCGGGGAGCTTGTTTTGTGTAATGTGAATGATGAAGAGGATCTTAGAAATGCCTTATTCTTCCCTTAAACTTGAGCGCAGGGCAATTTACCCTGAGTAGAAGTGTGCATAATAGACCCAAAAAGTGAAAACATCGTCGTAGTATTGTTTGAATTGGCAAGCCAAGTGCAAAGAGGTGATGAACAGGAAGCCCTATACGATGACAGGATCTTCACACTTCGTTTCACGTGAGGTAATCGTCTTCCGCTCATCAAAGAACACTGAATTACACAGCCATCCTCTTTGACTAGTGAAGCTAACGCGGACACGCAGATACTTTGCTTCAGTACACCTCAACTTATTTTAAATACCACTCTAGTTTTCTAGCGTCCAACAAAACATTCACGGCCATTTAAAAAGAAACGTACTTCTTGAGGACGAGTACTATCCAAAGCTTATTTAAAATCCACAAAGCCTGTCTGTCACTAGATCTACGAGCGACGAATTCTGTTCGATATACATTTGGATAGCATCTCTTTCGAATCACCGAGTCTTTGACGGTGAGGGTACGTCGTCGTCGTGGTCGTGGTCGTCGCAGGGCAAATCCCATCACACGGCCGAATGGACGCTCTCGAATGTCGCGACGCCCGACGCGGGCGTCGACGTCCGGGCGTCGAAGCCCCGACGCGGAAACAAGAGATTTCCGACCTTCGAAGCGAACAGCGCCGCGGGTCCAGCGAACCGGATGTGGGAAATCCCAGACATAATATTCAAACAGTTGGCTCCGTGGTAGCCGAAGTGAAACATGATAGGGATGGTTTGGTGCATCTGCGCGAGGGTCCAACGAATGTGGACTCGGCTTCGAGAGGGTCATGTATTTGCACAAAAGTTCGAAACGGTAAAACTCGCCATCTTGAGATGGTAGTACCCAGAATGTTTAAGACAATTACTGCTGAACTAACATTTGTTTTTGATATTACATTTTCGTTACATATTTAAAATCTATCAATATAATATCAAAGCTAGTCAAAGCTTTAATTCAAGCTGAAAAACCAGTAGCTTTTTCAAAAAAAAATATCTGTCTCATGCCTAAGCCTTCCCACCTAGTCACGAAAAACAGAAGACGACCAACCTTGCATTATTTTCCCACTTGGACGAAGGTTGGTCAAATTATTAAAATGTCAAATTCAAGCGACTACGAGAGTGTTGCACGGGTAGTAGGTATAATAAAGAAGGTGTGGAGTAAAAGGTGTGCGATGGATTAGAATTGCCAGGCGACCCACGACCCGAGAAGATTAATTACACACATAATTTCCCCCGAGAAAGTTTCCTTTTAATTCTTGTCGCCAAGCTTTATTATCCTTATCTGGAAATTTCGGGGATGAATTTATAGACCAAGTGACTCTATCTGAGATCCTAGTCACGCTTCTCAATTAAAATTTACTGAAACAAACTCTTGGTGCCTGGTCTTAATTCTTTCATTGGTTGACATGAATAAATTAGCTTTAAGTTAATGCAATAAAAGTCAGACGTTCCTAGATTTAACTTTAGAGTGCACATGGTTTTATTTTTCATTAAGTCCACAACATAGTTTTTAAATTTCTCGTCAAATGTTAACATAAAAGTTTCAAGCATTTGACGCCTTGAGCTTCCCGCTTACGCTTTAAACTCGTCACCTTTACCTTACAACATGAAAACCTGGCACTCCCACGGTAATATAGAGTCCGGCGTCTCCACCTTACGCTTTAATAGCCTGGCACCTCCACGAGCTCTAAGCTGCCCCCCGCCCACCCCTTTCCACTTAATTAAACACATGAGATCCTGTAGGTAGATTCAAAATTATTAGTTTTCGCTTTAAGAACAAAATAATTTAGCAAACAAATGATGTGATTCAGTGTCAAAGAGCTAGTTCAAGCCTATTTTTCGTTAAAACCTATTTTTTCTCAGTTTCATATGAGTGATTAGATGTGAGCTTTGTAACACGGCAACTTGCAATTACAGACCGAGAAATTAGAGATTTGATTGCTACCAGAAGTTTAATTCGATCAGTCATTCTCGTCCATCAAATCTTCAGTGACCAACTGACGAAACTAATCCGGAACAATCAGTGTGAACGGCCGTATTTGATCAGACATCCTACACAAGCAACTGAACAGCGATATAAACCCTTATCTGGTACCGGCAGGCATATTTCGGCGAGAGAGAATTGTAAGATTCACGTGGCAGCTAGCTCAAGATCCAAAAACACGCTTGGTTGATTAATTTGTGGTGATCACTGTTTTGACATCTGGCCATGCGGCACTGGTCTAATAGCCTCGGTGAATTAGTGGATGATGATGAGGACGATGATGGACCTAACCTAGCCTAAAAGGGAGGAGGGTACACCTGGTGCTAGCACGTAGCCTACTCCTGTCGAAGAGCACCAAGGGGACCACCGACTTAACGTCCCTTCCGAAGGACGGTACAACTCGAACAGCATGATTCCTTCACAAATCCCTGCTGCCGAGAGGTTGATAAGCAAGGCGAATGAAGTTGTTGTACTAACTTTCATCCCTCCAACCTCTCTCCCGAACAGAACTGGCCATGTGTATGATGGTCACCCATCCAACACCTGACTCAGCGCAGTGTTGCTTTACTTCTGTGATCTCATGAGAACCGGTGTTTCCAACACGCCAAACCGTTCGGTTCACGCTTGGTTAAACTGTTGGTACATTCAACTGCACTCTGCAAGCCATAGTATAGATTTGTTGAATGGTCATCGTTTGACTTCACTTAGTGCGGTGAAAAATAAAATCGATGTATCACCAGCACGACACGAGCTTGTATTATAATTTTTTGCCCTAAAAGGTATTTTCTGTAATCATAACTAAAACTTGTCAACAGCAGTTCCATTTTCGTTCTAAACCGTGACTTTCCGAGACTTTTTTACGCCAGCTTGTAGCCTATCAATACCCCCTTCTCGAAGAATGTGTTGTACCTCCCTTACGCTGATGTCTTCCATTTCGTATCAACACCGGCTACTCGCCAATGAGAAGACAATCCCCCTCCCCCCCTTCGGTAATGAAGCTGATGTCTAACACTAGATCCCACCATGCGACCTCTCAGCCTCTGCCCTCTCAGCAAAACGAGCGACTCAAGAGGCAGCGCTAGGAAAATCTAGTTAAGCCCGAGTTTCCACTATACGCACGCAGTTTCCACGCTAATCTCTCACGTGGGTTACCGGGTTGCCCCAACGACTGGAACTAGGTAGAACTAGTGACGGTGGTCCCGTTATCCACACGAACATATCAACACGTCTTTCGGCAGCATACATATCCACTCTACACCTAGAACACTCAGCGAAAGAGGAACGTGACTGGATTAAAGGGCAGTGTGTTTTTTTTATCAAATAAATCCACCAGCTGTAGTTAACAGAAAAATCACGTTCGGAATGGGAGATTTTTTCCCCTGATCTCTGGCAGAGTCTGTATCGGTGTAATTTGTGCTAAGCCATGCGATTACCTTGTCGCCTCTGATAGAATTTGCCTTAGCATAATAATGTACAGCGCTAGATTTGATCAAGAATTGACATCATGGCTAGCAAATGTGAAACACTGAGAGAATTTGATCATGAATATTCACACAATCGCTTGAATACTTTCTCTGGCTCTCTCTATATATATATCTATATATCTCTATATATCTCGACTTATTCCTTAGTGACCTCTGAAAACCGCGATCACTCTTCTGTAAACGTAACTCGGAGTAAAATTCACTGCTTCGAAACATATTTTGAACGTTTCCAAAGTCTCCGTGAAGGAAATATATTTGTAGTGCGTTTGAGAAACAATACTATTGAGGATGCTCGTCAGGGCGCGAACCCCAGGGCACTCGCGCCGGACGCGTGTAGCACCAACCCTTCCGCGTCCAAGATTAATGCCACCCACCAACCTAAAAAAAACTTGCCGGATAAATTACGATCCTTTCAATAAACATCTGCTTCGAATGGAACAACTGGTGCCAGCATATACCGTGGCGCTGACTCCCGGCACAACTTTCTTATAGTTGAAAGAACTGGGTGCCTTGCCTAGGGGGCCCCTACAGAAACTTGCAGAATTCTCGTGTTTACTAAAATGGATGCATGTGGCAATCGAACTTTATTATGTCTTGCTGTGATTAGTTTCGGAACGCAAATTAAATATTCTTAAGAACATCGAGGTAACAATTCCATTATCTCTACACCCAAAAATTAAAAATACAACTTGTGCGAATCTGAGTATGTCTCATTATAATCTGTTCACATATAGGTCTTGTGAACTAATTTCTTAGCGGAATAATATATTTGACAGCTGTACAGTATAGAATAGGCATTGTGTATCAGAATTCTCTCACTTTGGGTTATAAATGAGCGATACAGCAGCTGAGATAGAGATGATAGATGATCGTGCCTATCGAATAAGAAACTATAGGTATCGTTAGACGCGCCAGGGATATTCGAAATGGAGCTGTGCGCCAGAGCTAGATAGAACCTAGCGCTCAAAGCGAGCGCCGAGCACAGAGCGTAGAGGAAAACGGAGAAGGAAAGCTTTTTGAGTACTGGATATGGAGAAGAAAGATAAAGGGAGTCCCGCGTGAGGAAGCCGGTGTATTATCCCGATCCGGGAGGCGCAAGAACGCTAGTAGATATAAAGATAAAGAAACGTGAGAACTGAAAGGAGCAGAACAGGAAACGATAGAGAACTGAGACGAATGTTTCCGAGTGCGGAACAGAGATGGCGGAAGAGAAAATTGACAGAAATTGAGATAGAAATTGAAGATGTCGGTAGCTGCAGCGAAATTGGTGAAGCGATCGCGGTTGATGGGGAAAAAACGCAAATGTAGCTTTAAATGGACGATGTTTTCCAATGAGCTTCCATTTGAAGAGACTCGAAGGAAATGTATAAAGCGTTTTTTATGTTACTTTTGTTATATAAAAATGTCACTTGAAACATGAAAGTCTAAAAAGCTTGTTTTGGTTCGAGTTATGGTAAACCGAAACTGAACGGGCAATGGCCAGTGGTTCTCAAGAGCAGGTAGTTAACAGGCGCACGGTTTTATAGGGTACAGGACACATTAATGCGAATAAAGTGATGTAACCAAAGAGATCAAAGCAAAATTTTAGGAATGTATGCAATGACCATGCACTTAAAGGCTATCGTGGCCATTGATGACTTGTTTGATTTGCATGCTGCCTAGGAATAATATATATTATTTATTATTTAACCGGTTTCGTGGTGTTTCTATTTCTATATTAAAGTGAGTATTAAAAAACATTTTTGATAGAATGTCGTGCATCTGAATCAAGATATGCGTATACGAGTGTACGTTCCATTCAAAACAGTTAGGAAATATTCTATAAAGCACAAATATTGTGGCTTGGAAAGTAAACAGCGAGATAAATTGAGCTCGTGGGAAATTATCGAGGCAGTTCTCTGCTTCGGAGGCGCGTGGTCGATCAAGCCAGAGTGGTCGCGACAGAAGGACTTTACATAATACAAGCTTCCGATTTCGGTATCCTTTTTCGAGTAACGTCCAAAGGAACCTAGCAGAGACCTCCGACTTTTGCCGAAACGTTCAATAATCGATGTTGGCCACAAAAGATTGTTATTCTGATCGAAAAACCGTCACACATTCAGCTGAACTTGAGAAAAAACCAACAATCCAAGTTAAGCTGTTTAAACGTAACTAACTTTATGCAATCCATAATAAATGAAAATAATAATAATAATAATAAATTTCTTTGATGTCAACAACAGCAAAAATACCCGCAGACATACAATAAAAATAAAAATTCTTTTCCTTCCATCGCTTACATGGACTTTTAGCAATAATCCGTTTATCAGCATCAAAAATCAAAAGCGATAAACCTCTAGCGGCAATTTTCGAAATTACATTGTCCCCATAATACTGTCCTTCTGAATAGATGTAGGTAATTGAGTACCTACCTACGTATAATCATCGAAAATTATAAAATGATGAAACCTACTCAGTGAAGTCGATACTGTGAAAGCTCTTTGTCACACAATTAAGCTGTCCCATCAGGCTATCGCCTGTATGGAGACGGTTAACCATGGAATCTCCTAGCTCAGCTGACCCTGAAAATTAAGTGCGGTTCGTACTCTGGTTGCTTAGTTTGACGAGCCATGGAAGGGGCTGGGAGGCTAGGGGGCAAGCGGATAGCAAATTACCGTCCCTCCCCATGCTCTAATGAGATCGGCATTAGACGGGTCAAGACTCGAGACATCTCAAACAAACTATTGCGGCGACGCCGGCGTCGCGATGCCAAACTAAAACATGGGGTGAAGATGTTACGTACGTGCAGTGCTGGAGAATACTATAGGGTTCAGCTACGGTGTTGCCTCTTGCCGCAAACAGGGTAGTTTTTTTTCTGTTTTATTGCATTCCGTTCAGGAAAACACGACATGTGTATTAAAGGTAAAACTAGTGGAAGGACAAGCGATGGATGAGGGTGATGAGAGTGAAGCGAGGGCAGCAGTTATTTGCCTCGTGGACATTTTCAGAAAAAGTATTTTTAATTAAGGAAAGCCTGAAGGTGCCGTTCTGAAACTACATACGTTCGGTGCCTAGACTTTTTTTTAAAGATTTGAGCTTAAATACTGTTCTAAAAATATATTTTATTCACGTCTTACTTTTAGTAATATAAGTTCTTGTCTCTGTTGGCTTATAATGTATCATATTAATCACGAGTCTTCCAAGAAGCAACAAAAAAACTGCATTTTCCTTACGTTGTGCTCCGAATATGACTAGTTTTCATAATTAAAATTAATTAAAACACATCGGATGAGAGGGTGGGGGTGAGAGAGTGCGGGTGAGAGGGTGCTCGGCCAATATTGGTTGCGCATTGGATTTAATGCCCAATTCTCACATCTAAAAACGCGACCTACCGTCTTAAAAAGATTTTTGGTACTACGTTTGAAGTTTCAAGCAATTTTCGAATTAATTATAAATCGTAGTTGCAGCGATTTCCTGGAAAAAAAATAGCTTGATTAAAGCGTGAGCTGTTCAGAAACTATGTTTCAATTCCATCCACGCTTTAAGTAATTCTAGAACGTTCCTGTTTCCGGCTTGAACACCTTATTAAGCAATTTAATTCTAAGACGTCAAACAATCATTGCCAGTCAAGAAAGCTGTCTGTTTACGTGGAAAACGTTGTTAGCCTTCTTTTCTTTCTGTGGCACCTTCCTATATTTTCACCTCTAGCTACGTCAGCCAGACGCGACTCAAGTAAAACTTCGCCCAGCAATAAGAAAAGTGAATCGCTTGCTTCCCTTGATGTGACGTCGTAAATTTGGTGCCAACTCTCCCCCTTAGGGATTCTCATTTAAATTTAGGGCCGTTAAGCAAATTTTTTTTTTATGTCGTAAACCCACACTGGAAAATTAATTCTTATATATTATGTAATGGAGTCGAGGCTAATAATTCAGATAATAATGTTTTCTTTCATCGGAAAGCTGAAATTGAATGATGCTCTCGAGTGAAATCATCGAAATTTCATTTAGAAACTTGAAGGAACATAAATTAGATTGGATGTTTAAACGAGATGAATTTGAATCGCGGTAAGCACATGAGAAAATCTAGTTTTCAACAATGTTTTCGTTTCTCGCCAAGATAGGGCTCTGACTTCCATGTCTGGCATAGACATGCAAGCGAAGCCTATATTTTGTAGTTTGTTTGTCCCAGTTTCTACTTTCTACATAATACTTTCCTCAAAAGCAATCTTCTCGAAAGGCAACTTTCAGAATATCCCCACTATTTTAGGATCGCAAACTTTCAACGATACATCATCGGTCATCCTCTAGCCAGCGAAAAATGTAATGCATCTGTCTCGGTTCCAGCACAGAGACTCTTGAAAACACCGACTTCTTTTTCCAACCCAACCAGTTTCAATAACGCCCTGTTTATAAATTACAAACATTAGCCGGCAAAGCATATTTCTTTTTTCACATTATTTGATTTGACCCTACATAAACATCTCACATTTATAAAGTAATTAATTTCAGCATCAAGACAGCCAAATTAGATTTTCCCATCGCGGGCATTTATACAGAAGACTGCAAAGTTATAATTATTTTACTATGTCGTAAATTTCATTCCATTTCTCAGCTCGCAGCACCGGACTGACTTTTCCGCAATGGGAAAAGAATGCCTCTCTACGGCTTCACGGTCTCACGAGAGAGAAATCGAAAGAGAGCAAGAGAGCAGAGAGCAATAGAGAGAACACTCGGCCACGATTGGTCGCACAATTTCTCATTTGATCTCAGTGTGTAAGCTGTGATCTTCGTCGCAGCGTCGCCCATTACTCGGCTGCCAGCTTTAATTGGGTCATGTGACACTAAACCACCCAAAGGCTCCCCGCTAGCTGCGCCCAGCTGCGAGCGCAGCAGCCGTCCGAAGCAGTCCACTACATGGCAATAAAGACGACGCCAATCTCTTGGTGCCCACACCCACACACGCACACACACTCCCGAGAAATGACCCTCCCATAGTGTGTCTGCTGCTGACCATCGGACCGATTTTTCCATGGGATTAGATAATTAACCGTGTCCGTTAACAAGGTTGGTCTATTTGCTATTTTAGGAAAGCAAAGTGTCTCTACTTCATCTCAATTGGGAATTTAGTCGAAGGTAGCCTGAGTAACTGAAATGTAAAATAAAATATGTAGCACAACACTTGGCTTTTGTCTGATTGCATCCGATGTAACTTTCCTGTAGCATAACTTTTTCTTCAGTGACAAGGATACGTTGTGTTTTCATATCATGCGCTCTCCGTGTTGAAAATAGGCGATCGCATGAAGGTGGAACTTGGATAGAATAAATCGGCCTTAATGAATAGTTTCTAAACGACACCGCCATAAATTGAGGACGAACCAGTTTGAATATACATCCCGGCGAAGAAAAACAGTCAGAACAAAAACTATAAAAATCTAATCAACCCTTCGCTTCAAATTTAACTGTATTCGCTTAAAAATATAACCAAAGTAATAATGTTAACGGCAGCACACACACAGAGCAAATGTTTTAAGCTTATATATTGTAAAGTTTGATCATAAAATGCAAATTGAATGTTATATTTAGAATGATAAACCAGAACGAGATAAAAACGCGCGCTGTACTGCGAATGGTAAAACGCACGTACCGTACGGCTGGTTCGGGTTCGTGAAATTGGGTAGTTTTTATTTCCCTTTTGGCCCAGGCCCCGTAGTGGAGACGAGAAGTCGCCGTCTAAGAAACGGACCGGGACTGGGAGCTAGCTGTGGCTGTCTCGTGAAGGTAATCCGATTAAAGCTTCGTGCAGCAGCCGCTCGGGAAACGGACTGTGGAGAGCCAGCAGTTTCAGTCCTGATGGTCACACGCAATTCCGTCACGGGAATTCTTGGTCGGCACGTTGTCCAACGTAGTCCGGCCGGCGAGCCATGCTCTCTGTCCGCTTGATTAACTTCATCGCCAGGCGGATTCGAGCCGGAGATAAAACCAGCGACTTTTTATTGGCACATTTAGATTAAGGAAATTAGTCTCAGAGGGAATGCAATTAAATATGGGAGTTTGGTTTGTTTGGTCTGACTTTGACATATAAGTTAATACTCGGCACCTCCATCACTAGCGCGTTTTCTTTCTTTTCGTCGTAGTTTTCGGTTTCATTCCTGGAGTAGGTACTACCTAGCCAGTGGTTTAATTATTCATTGATACAGGCACTCTATGAATTTTTCACTCACCATCATAGCTGAAACGGAGCAATATTGCAAAATAATTCTCTACTTAAGAAGATTAAACTTTTTATCCAAGGCGGCTACCAGTAGTTGATGTAATTTTCGGCTCCTGTGTTTTTCTTTGTCTGCGTATGCATGCAGCCGCAATAACGAGTTAGCTCTGGAGAGAGCACGGTTTCGCTAACTCAATTTATTCTCAAGTAATTTCGGAAAAACGAGAAAATAGTTCGTCACATAGTTGGGCGAGCTTTCTAGCTTGTTACTCGCCTGATATAACCATGTGTTAGGAGGAGATAATTGAGTTTTCTACCGCAATTATTGTCCACTGTAACCATTTATCGAGTTCCTCGCATTTCCGTGTCCTGTTGGGGCGTTATATTCTAGCTCCGAGATTTATCCACTGAAATAACTCGGTCGCCGGAACGGGACGCGACGGTACGGGACGCGACGGGGCATGGCGTGGTTGCGATTGTTTGATGTGCACTCGAAGAGCTTGTTAAACCCATGCGTTCGCACCTGCTTCTCCGTCACGGCTTGTAATTACCCGAATGTGTAATTGTAGCAAATTGATGAGTACGTTTTCGCAAAGGAACGGTGCGAAAGGATGTGAGATAGGGCGATGATTTGTGGAAAATCGTTTCAACACCGTGGAAATGAGTTTGAAAATGTAGATGTGAATTGCTTGAAAAAAACAAAATGCATGCTCGAAACTGATCTAGGTGATATTGTGCACTTCTTGGCAACAAAATTAATCACGACACGTGGATATATTTTGTATCACTGTGAGAAAAAACTAATGAGATACCTGAGTTGCAGCTCTATCCTATTTAATATCAAGTATAAAAGCTCTCCTCTGAGCATCAAATTCAAATTTAATTACGATCAATGCCGTTAGCTTTCATGTAATTTGGCATTTTTGTTTTTATTTTATTACTCTGGCTTACGTAACGACGTTTGTGGCAGCCTCTGGCAGGCTATCAGGACTTCAACGCTAGCGCAGGACGCTGAGAATCGATTGTCTGCCTGACGTTCGCTCATTCATGATTGGCAGGCAGTCAGGTGCAACTTTTCAATAGCGGACACCTTCCTGTTTCCCATGTCGTAATATAGAACCACGTCGGTCCCAATCTACGTCATTCATGCCCTCCACGTCCCCCCGCCCTCCTTTGTGTAAAAAATGTTCTAATATTTCACTGTAAATTATGCTCGCCTAGTTGTTATAGAACCAACAAACACCAAATTTGATCTATATTTGGATTTTTTTACTCTAGGTAAACAATGACGAAATTCTGTCTGAGTTTTCTTTCAGCGAATAAAAATGTGCGATGTTTTTCAATTTTTCAGCGAGTCGTGTTCTTTCGACAAAACATAATAAAAATCGAAAAAATCGAAGGTGAAGCGTTGGTATTAATCGCATGATTAAATTGACTTCATTCTAAAAGCACCAGCCTCTAAATATGTTCTGGCTCGGCATATAAAGAACATACATTCCACCTGGACGAATAGTTTCGAAACATGAAAGACCCATTGCTCTCATCTTTAATTACGCACTTCAAGCAACCGGTTTTTCTCCAACCACTTCCACATCGATTTCATTTTCTTCAAGATCCAATCCGTTCCGCCATTGTCATTTCACGTTCAAACAAATCATTCCGTTTTTTTTTTCTCTCTGTTCCGTCTTCCACCCTTCGCCCGCGAAGCATGTTCCAGCTATTTCAACTATAAGATACCAATCGATGTAAAGTAATTTCTTTCTTGACGCCTCCGAGATAATCTTGCGTCTGATAATGATGTCCGCTTCAGGTCACGCTACCTTCCCCTGACCTTTCATCGAAATGTTAACAAAGTCGAGGCTACATAATGTCACACGCCATCGTAGTAGAGATATATATGTACTCGGGGTTGGAGGAACGGTAGTAGGCCACTACATACATGAGTAGGAAGTGCCACAAGTCGGCGCAAGCCTAATTTACAATCATTCGTGCTAGTGTGTAGTAAAATTTTATTGGCTATTAAAGTGAAAACAACGTGGCAAATTCAAGAATTGAAATTCCACGTACCTCGTTGGTCGCTCGATAATCTATTTAAAACTGCAGTAACATCTTGTTGAAGCGAAGTAACATTACAAATGAGCGGGCGAATTTTTTATTCAATTTGGCTTTTAGCACTTTTATCTTAAATGTCAGCGAGCTTAAAGACAATTCTAGCCTACACTTGAATGCTAAACAGACGTCTGTTCGATTGATGTCTTCAATTCCCGCGTATATTTATATACTTTTCTTCAATTTCAAGGACATGCACGATACTATTTCGAAGCCTGTATCTTTGATGTGGGAATCAGATTCTTGAATTGATTGAAAAGCCATGTGAATAAGGTTGGCCCTGAATAAAGTGGAAGCTTAAATAACAGTCATTTGAGAAGGTCTGCTCTGTTGTAGGAAAAGAAGAAACCAGGCAGCTGACAAATCTCTTTGGGAATCCAATTGAAAGCTCAGCCAGATATAAATTTGATAGGACTATCCGTAATGAAGGACAATTTCGACGTTACTTTGGTGCAGAGATTGAGGACGAAAACGACCAAAAACACAGGTTGCGGACGGAGAAAGTCTTTCTCTCTGTGTCCTTTTGCGAATGGGTGGAGATAGGAATATAGATTACAGACGAATGAGCGAGGAATGGAATTGACGGAGTTGGCTTGACCTTTGTCTCGTGGTAATCGATTGGGACTTGGGATCTGGGAGCGAAATAGGAAAATGGATTTAATTTGTAGATAAGTATGGTGGAAATTGTAAGTACATGAAGAGTAAAGGACCAAAAATATTGTGATACATGGTTTATTTACATCGTCTATGAGTTCTAATTTTAAAATAAGAGTTCGAATAATGATTGTTTTTATAGACTCATGTCTGCTTGATGTAATCTTAGCACATAAACTACTTGAAATGGGTTTTGAATGCTACGTAAAGAACAACTAAATTTCCCAACGTTTCGTAGCTTGTACCTGTAACATTTTCAATTTTCCGATACCAAAAGAACCACATAAAATTATAACAATTACCTAGTTTAAGCATCCTTAACGCATCTAAATAAAAATCAGAGTCAATAACTAAAAAACTAACGTATTTTGTATTTTCTGAAATAAAATCCCGAAGAAATTGGTGTTTTTTACTAACTAACCAATTATGTGTTCAAATGTAAAGGCGTCTATGAAGTAAGTTGTGAGTGTGGAAAAGTAAACATAGGAGAAACAGGTAGGAAAATTAGCACAAGAGTCAAGAACACGAAAGACACATAGGATTAGCAAAACAATCTAGCAGTGTTGGGGAAAAAAAAAGACACTTAAATCAATCAGCTGGTCCAGAACACGGGAATGAGTTTCAACACCACATTCAAATAGACAGGGTAAGGATTTTATGTCGAGATGATAAGAAATGCACTAGAAAAGTCAGAGAAGCAATAGAAATTAAAAAAAAAAACCTAATAACTTCAATAGAGATGATAGTTTTCAACTAGATAGAACATGGAGAACAATTTTACAACAGAAAAATGGAATCGAGAATATCAGTGAGGGGGTAGAAGTTAGCACAAAGGATCCAGAAGAAAATATGTGGATAGGTAGATTAAGAACTAAACGTAATGAATAAGGACATTTTGATTATTTGACATAACGTCAGGACAACCTCGAAAAATTGGCGTTTTTTCCATGCACATAATTGGTTGATTAATAAAAAAATCCAATTTGTTCGGGATTTTATTTCAGAAAATACAAAATACGTTAGTCTCTTAGTTATTGACCCTGATTATTTTATCTAGATGCATTTAGGATGCTTGAACTAGGTAATTTTTATAATTTTGTGTGGTGCTTTTGTTATCGGAAAATTGCCAGGACTGCTCTTACACTTGAAGAAGTAACAGGTACAAGTTACGAGACGTTGGGAAATTTAGTTGTCCTTTACCCAGTTCAAATAGTTTTTGTCAGAGTTCAAATATGGCAAATCAGGACTTTTTTGTAGCCTCGATGTATGAATAAGACTCTATTGGGTGTCATGAGTTAGTAACTGGTTCCTTTCTTGGGTCTGTGGTTAAAATTTAACCCCAGGTTACAATTGATTCTCTGCTCACACATTTCTAACTTTAAACTACAGGTTGTTACAGTCACAGTACTCTTAGGTTACAGCGAACTGTTGCAAATAGTAAAAATAGATTAAGTGTCCCTTCAAAAGTTACCATCGATTGCCACATTGGAAACCAGCGGCGTTATAACTCGAATGTTTGAATAAATGAAATTTTTGAATACTCCTGGTGTTCAGATAAAACTTTTGACGTCTCGCCGTCTAAAATT
Source organism: Protonemura montana (assembly GCA_947568835.1). Classification (NCBI taxonomy): domain Eukaryota; kingdom Metazoa; phylum Arthropoda; class Insecta; order Plecoptera; family Nemouridae; genus Protonemura; species Protonemura montana. The sequence continues at coordinate 6,806,412 of OX387605.1, forward strand.
TGTACAGAATGATAGATGCTGCTCGAATGAAAATAGATCCCGTTGCAGAAAATTGAGCAGTAACGTGAGCTTACTGTTCAGTAATTTTACGTTCAGTACATCATAAATTCTACCATTCCAGTCTGCATATATCCGATGTGGGCGCCTATAGAAAGGTCTATTCTTTTGGTGGAAAAAAATTCATCGAATACCTGTTTTATGGTATATATTTTGAAACCGTTTTCGACGGCATATGCCTGTAACTGTTGGTTTGGTACTGACCGCACGTTTTGGCGGCCCGCAGATATGAATTTTTTCTATTTTGGTCACTCGTCCCCCTCGCACACCCCGAGCGACGAACAACTTTATCGCCCTCCCATTCGCTTCGTCGCATCCCGCCTAGACCAAGATAATCTCGCGCATTAATCACTCATCACATGATACGTATTTATTCCCGAACGACAGAACATTTAATCCTGCAGGACATCGCGCCTCGGCGCGGGTTTTTTATTCGTCCTGCGCTTAGCCCAGTTACCAAAGCTGACGCTCTGTTATTAATAGCCGATAGGTACCCCGGCATAAAGGGCGCTGGCAGGATCGCTACCATTTAATCTGCTGGTAATTCCCCGTTTACAACAATGTCCCTAACTGTCGCAGGGGGAGGAACGCTCCGGTGCAGACCATAACAGTGTTGACAACAGCAGCGATGAAAGTTTTTTGTATTTACAATACATTTTTCACAATCACCACGCTTTGAAGTTTGCGCACAACCGAATCTACATCATTTTTAACGTATGTCTATCGGCATTTTATTGAAATTTTTCTCAAAATCCTTGTATTTCGCTATATATATATATATATATATATATACATGAATGTATATAAAGCAGACAGAGTTCTGATTTTTGGCCTTTCATAAAAAAAACTATAACTATAACACGTGTAGCAATTTTCCGATATTCAAAGTATGTTGCTGAGACATACTGTTGAAACAAAACTCTCCTTCTGAATCCCTGAGAAAAATGTGTCCCGTCACTTCTTCTCCACTGAGAATCTAGGTTTGAACCCTGTCTTCCGCCAACGAGCTGATGTTTGTCGGGAAAGAGACAGAAAAGTCGTCGAGGTCGCGGCAGATTGTCAAACAACAACGGCAACAACCGAGACACAGAGTGTATGATGCTTGAGATTAATCCCATATATCACCTCGACTTGCCTCGCCTGGATATCCCCATCTTGCTCCGGCAATGGGGATAGGAAGGAGACGGGAAGACGCGTCGCGAGTTCAGGATATCAGCACCAGCCATTGTCTTAATGTACCTTTGTGTTGTCATATCTTGAGACGGAAGCTTCATTCCTTGTATTAACAAGTTGGCTGGCTGCTGCAGTGCTCAGCGTTCCCTCGGCTGGCTCTTAGCGTGCTAACTTAACGGCATAGACATGAGTTGAATTCGGGAATTAGAATTAGGATGAAATATTATCAGCTATTTGCAACTACGCTCTCTGCGCAGCCAGCCCACTGTGGAATTAAATCCCTTCTTCGCACTTTATGCTTTCGGCTCAGTTGTTTTGCCGAGTTTGTCTAATTGCGATTCGCACCAAAATCTGAATCTTAAATTACTTAGACCATAAAATGTTATGTATTTTACACAAGTATTTTAATCAATTTGCGGTTTGCGATGTTATTTGGTATGATTTTGTTTCACATGTTTCAACGATATATGTGCAGAATTTTTTTGAATTTTAAACATTTCCTCGATATCATCAGTTTTCCTCAGAAAAACAAAAACAAATCAGCTGACCGATCCTGAACCCCCATGTCCTATACTTCATGGTCGGTAACAAAACGTAGAGGAGCCAGGTCTAAGCATTTTCTATTGGAAAAGTCAGCAGCCGTGTTGCTAGTCCGAGTTCAATTCCAGACTCTGATCAGAATCACAAATGTCCGATTCGGTAAGCTCCAAGGAAGAATGCGAATGTGTTCATCCACCCACGCTACGGCAGCCGTTTGAAAATCCTCCCCCTACTCACCCGGAAAAAAAAGTCCGCATGAGCATCTGCAGTACGTATTTCGTACACCATTCATGGCACTCGATATCTGCGTATATTTCATAGTTCACATCGAAGTTTGCACTTTATTGCCGCTCTGCTCGCTGTTTTCCCTGGGCAAATTAACTTGCAGATTCGCCCACCCCCCAGTGCCCACCTCCTCCCACCAATTGTAAATCAAGAAATTGAGGGTCAATAGTTGGCAAGTCAAAAGTCATTACCGTGGCGTGCACGGGAAATGCTTGGCACTGCTGAACATTGCCCCCCGCCTTCACGGGCCGTCTTGCATTGACTCACTCTCCTGGTTTTACTGGAGAGGTAAAACTTTGGACTATCGTTCCCTCGCTTCGGTTCCCTCCCCCAACTCCTTCCCCAAACGAAGTGCACGGGGCAAGTTTGCCCAAAACTCTGGCTGTACGCAGTCCTTAACTTTGTCCAACAAAATCCATCAATCTTTAGACCAACTGAGGTCGCTTCTTAGCGGATAAATGGCCAGCCCGAATAGAACAATGAAATAGTGTGACCGTTTTGTTCACCCTTAAGTCTATAAACCCTTTTTCCAACTCCCAACCCCTTTAGCATCGAATGAAGGAAACACAAAAGAAGATTACTGTTGATCATGCAAAACGAAGAGAGGGCAGGTTGCAGAAACGGACGGCATGAACTAGAAAACTATAAAATCCCATTGTTTTGGAAAGTGGGAGGGTAATTATTATATTATTAAACATAATGCAGAGGTGAAGCTGTCTTGATATTTGAGACGGCGTCACGCACTGTGACACGCACTTTTTCGCGCACGCAGCTAGCGAGCCACTGCTCGAAGTTTCCATGTCGCCTTGGGGGCCTGGCATCTGATTATCGATGTTGAAAATGCCGTGTATAGCTGCGACATAATTCAATCACTCGTGAGACTATGAAATTATAAATAAATGTATGCGATGTCGTGAACAGTGTATTTTTTATTGTTGACGATAAGCCACCTTCGGAAATGACTGTCAAGGGCACGGAATATTTTTTTTGTACATAAAAATGTCTAGTGATATCTAGACATTTTTTAATCGACATTCACGCCGATGATAAAACTCGCACTTTAAATTTTTTTTAAACGTGTGCAAGTTCTCGAGGCAAATCTAGCCTGCGTGTTTAGTAAAAGTTAAAATTGAAATCAAAGTGCTCATTCATGACGCGCATAAATCTTCTCTTCCAATTGTTTGCTTACCTTGTACTTTCACACTCTGTATTCTTCAAAGTCAGTACTTAGAAATGATCAATTCATTAAAGGTTTGCCTGCCAAGATGTAGCTTTCCTTTCATCGTGATGTTAATAAGTGTGGGTAATAATTTAAACTTTAAATACACATATTTTTAATCTTACGATCAAAGAACTAAAAATTTGGGGGAATCTTTCAACAAATTTCGACATTAATTCTTGATAGGTATGTTGTTGACATAAGAAATAAATGTTGATTCAATGTAGACTATTTTTTTAAGAAATTTTGTTCACTCTTGTCTCAAACGCTCATACGTTGTTCAGCAAGACAGTTTTGGTAAACATTAAAAAAAAAAAAAAAACTTTTGACCCAAATCAAATGTTATTTCTGTATAAATTACTAGATTGTTATAATTCTTACTTCAACGGTTGATCTTGGCTTGGCTGGAAAACATAAATTAATCTGTATGACCTTAACAAGTTAACCTGTCCCAAACTCATCCATATCGCTGCTAAAAAACGGCAATCATTACTGTCAAAAAAATCCCAGTACACCCCAAAAATACAGCGTTTTAATCACCATCTTGTTGCGTGCTTGCAGATAAAGCGCCATCGGAAGCGACATTCAGAGGTGCCGAGTATTTATCGTACGACTTGAGTCGCACCGGGGGCGAACCGATTGTAAGCAGCCAAGACGCCATCTCGCTCTACTTCAAGACGCGCCAACCGAACGGACTTCTCTTCTACACAGGTGAGTGTAAACACTCGGCCAGCTTTACTTACTGACCGCCTCCTCCACGTCATGTCTATCAATCACGTGCACCAACGTGCCGACGACGGACATGCTCTGGAGTGTGTGCGTTCGCTCGTTGACGAGTTCTCGTCTACAAAGAATAAACATTTCCAATCTTTAGATTGTGTAGACATACTGTTATGCCATTTTGTAAAAGCATCCATTTTGTTTACGCTAGCAGTTTTTAAAACGGTCGGACGTGTTTCTCCCTTTGCCTTCATGAACGAGTTCCACGCGGCTGTTTGATTCAACAATGCCGATATTGATGAATGTACGAACACACTCTAACCAGAGTGCCTTAATAAACTTTCATCAAAAAAGCAAATTTACTATCAAAACATACACGAGCTAGTATTCTCCGTTCTTTACTTTTTTCCAGTAAAACATTTTTGAAATGTACAATAAAAATATACACCCTCGCATATTATTTCCATAATACACCCGGATGCCTATTCTCTGAACGTGGCATGAGCGCTTTCAACTCGGCAATTCCAGCAGCTCGATTTTTGTTAATTAATTATAATTACAGCACTCGCAGCTCGTTAGTAATGGCTCGATCAGAATTTGGCTAATTGAGTTTTCGTCGTCAGACAGGGTGAACATTGTGTGTCACACTCGCGCTAAGGATCTCGTCAGACAGACTTAGCTCCAGTCTCAATTAATAACCAATTACCGTGCAGCCTGCCTGCCGAAATGTAAGAAACACGCTGTCTCCGTCATCGACGACAATGCCATGATAAAGAAAGCCTTTCTCCGCTAAACGCATGCAAGTTTTCATGGCTTGGATTACCTAGATGGGAGTTATAATTAAATGGTGAGAATTAGTTGTGTTTGTATGTGTGCTTCACTAATTACACAACTAATGGTGTGTTTTTTCAGAGAAAAGAAATTCCGTTGTTTTTCCTTGTGTTAGTACGAGATGGCAAAAGTAATTATTTTTCCCAATTAGGAGCAAAGTTTCAGGTTGGAACGAATACGAGCGCAAAATAGTCTGTACTATGACCATCTCTGCATGTGTATCTTCAGCGGATCCTCCTTTTCTAGATCGAAGTCATTACCTTCATTAAGAGCAACCCCTCAGAATCTCGTGCGCGTAGCTTCTACACCGAGTTTTCGCTTAAACAAACAGCGAGTTCCAGTTTAAACTTCTTGCTGAACTCTATTAGTCCAAACTGAAACGAATGGTACTGACGAGTACAACGGCGCAGAGTCATATTTACCATGATCTCCAGCCGGATTCTTAATCTAGCTCTTGCGCAGCATGAAAAGAAGCAGTCGACGCCGACTGGGGTCGAGAGATTGTCCAATATGTAAGTGGATTATTCATTAGTGGAAATGCAATGGGCGACAAGAGTGGCGCTTGAATATGTTAATGACCACATAACGCAATTAACAAAGTTTAATAGGATGTCAGGCAGAGGAAAGTGGTTGCGCGAATGTGGTCAAAATTATTTCAAGTTTTGCAAGGGAAAACTTGGTGGGTACTGGTTAAGCCAAGCACTATTTTCTGTTCAAATAACCCTTTGAAGCGTACCTTGGTGTAACTAAAAACTGAAATTAAACCTATGCACTAAGATTAAAACCTCTTTTTATTCTTAGATTAATTTTGCGAATGATTTAAGTATAAACGATATCTCGGCTGAGCCTGTCAGTGAGTTAGGGACCGTTTCAATTCGCCGGTCATAAGAAAAATCGCCATTACCACAGGCGAAATTGTAAATACCCATGACCACACTACGAAATTTCTCTGTATTTCAACTCCTCATTCAAACTTCATAACAACGCAACCGTCGCCATACGTTATTTTGACTTTCCTCGCCAAGTTTTTATTGCTTTGTTTAAACAGTGCAAAACATCCCGCCACTAAATATCGTAGTAACTAGTTTTAATCCAAACCGAAGCACAATCTCAGTACGATGTAGCTCGATTGCGATAATGCCCAGCTGTTACTTCATCAGACTAAACTGTAGGTAGAGACCGTAAAGGCGTTAGCTGCCCACGGATTTAATGAACATAGATTGTGGTCCACCACTTTTCTGCCGTGGCATATCCTCCACCATGCATAATTTGCCGAAAGGTGGGCGAAATGGGGTAATAACCTACGCATGGTTTGCGTGGGCGGCTCTCAAATGGGCAGGCCACGCGACAAAATCATACCGTGGCTGCCCACGCCATTTAAATCGAGAATCGTTTTAATTATTCTGTTTAACGTTTCCGTTTACAGAGGAATGCGTAATTTTACGATTTGAACACATCCGATGACGCCGGTATGCGTGAAGCACAGTATTTTTCTTTCCGAGTTATATCAAATTGGAGTCCAATTAAGTTGGCACGACTGTTTGCATAACGTTGGGTATAACTGTTCATTTTATTTGAATTATTCGAAATTGAACGAAAGAAAACAGAGAAGTAGAACTTTATTTTATGGGCTTCCATAAAGAACGCGGCACCTCCACTTTTTTCATAAACCACATTCACTTCATTAGGATTGCTGCGCCACATTGGTTCATGGTTAAAGCCGTGGTATTTTTTTACTTACAGCAATAGCATGTACAGAACCGATTTAATTTCTTTAGACAAGGAAAGAATAATATCTTATATATTTCAAAACGTTTCACATATATTAAAGATGAAATCGCGTCTCCAAGTGGCTCGTTTCGTCGAGGAAATTTACAATTTTCCTTTTCTCTGCGTCTGAAATTTAATTATTGCTATTTTAACCCTATCGAGAGCAATGGAAAATAATATAAAATCTGAAAACATCAGCGCATTCAGCTTTAATAAACATCGATAATTACAGCGCATATAATAAACGTTAAGTTGCCTGTAAGTGCAATTGGCGGCCTACAACAATATAACAATATTGCTTTAGCTGTAGTAATACCGAATTACAATTAGCGGTAGGAGTTCGCTCCTCTTCCGAGCACACAAAACGTAATCTGTCAAAATGGCGTTTCCATGCACTTAGCTGTGTACGCTCGTTTTCCCAGCAAAGCAGTTGCTCACTTTCAAACACCAGTTTCCTCTTGGCATGGTTGGTGAGGGCGGGGCAGGGGCGAAGGGGGGGCACCACGGGGGTCAAAACACTGCGCCGCCGGCGGCTGCTTTGGATTATGCACCGCCGCAAGCGTTGTCTTTGGGACACTCGTAAAATATTAATGAGGAAACAAAAAAAAATCATGGGCGCACATTGCGCGGCGCACACGAGGGTTTTGTGGAACATGCAAATATGTGCGTTTGGAGATAAACCTATGCGCCAAAAGTTGTTTTGTCAGCAAACAGCATGGACTTTGAACAAGAAGCAACGGTGATTGGCTTATGTTGACCAAGGGACAATCAGTTTTAACATTCAAACAATTATCGCATGTTTATCTCGGAAAGCTGATGTGTTTATTAAAGCTGGTACAGCTTGGAGTAATTGATGTTCTAATAATAATCTTTTTAAAGTCTTAGAAAAGTCGAAAACACTTTTCCACGTGGAAATAGATTACTAATGTGCCCAGCTAAATTTTTTATTGAAAAAATGGGTGAGCAGACTTTTAGCATTGAGTGTATAGGTTTTTGAGTGTATTTGAGTGTTAAGCTTTCTGCTGAGCAAAGGAGCAGGTAACATGTGGTGACGGTCATTTGTAACAAACGTCTACAAGTAAATAATTATGACTCAAAATATCGATACGTATCTAACAAACGTTAAGTCTCAAAACCCAAGTAATATGCGAGAAATAACGAAATAAAATTTCTTAAATCTCGAAAAGCCTTGTGGCATCATCCATTTTTGTCGGTAAAGTAGTAATTCGCAGGCCAATTTCCGCAAAGACAGTTTAACATGTGGTTTAATAGTGCGCTTCTAGTCTGGATAATCATCTCCCTTAGGCGGTGAAAATAGCAAACGTCCAACATTATTTTCCTCCTTCTTAGCTATCGACATCAAAAAAAGAAAATGCAAAAATTGTGGTAATACACCATGAAATAAACAATTAATATTTTCTTACAAAGGAAACGTAGCATCCCTGGTCAGTACAAGGCGAAGAACACCCTGCTTATGTGCTAAATAGCCCTTGAAATTTATTGAACTAATTGGTGGCTCGGTTTTGCCTTTGTCTGCTCCAGGTCACGCATCCGACTACTTGAACCTCGCGCTGAAAGACGGCGGGGTGGTGCTGTCGATGAACCTCGGCAACGGCAAGTCCGATGTGCAGATCAAGCCAAACAGAGTGCGATTCGACGACAACCAATGGCACAAAATCACCGTGCACAGACGGATACAAGAAGTAAGTAGCCTACCTACTTCGACATGCTCTGTGCGGGTGCCAAGATGGTTGCTTCTCAATGTTATATCTTCATCACCAAATTATCAATAGTTGAAATCGATTTTCCTCCTCTTAAAAAATGTGCCTATACTTTATTCAAACACACAAGTCCATTAAAATCTGGGAATAATTGAAAGAAAGACGATGCTACAGAGAGTTGCCAATTGTTCAAAATCTATTAATCAATTTGGGCTTGTTTTCGACAGGTATCAGCTAATTTATTTTCACTTTTTATCAGCATGAAAATTGAAACGTATTGTCTGTCTCATGCAAAATGTGTGCAAATATGAAAATGTAATGCAACCATTACTAAGAAGCCTTGACTGGCTGATGGAAATTTATTTTCGCGCCTAAAGAAAATTTTAGATATGCCTCTCGCCTTCTTCAAGTCAAGGTAGCCTACATAACAGCATCCTTAACCTTAAAAGACACCTCATTTCGAACTCATTTTACTCCTGTTGATATAGGACCACCGTTTACACATATGCGAGGAAGAATCTCTCCCTAACTTTCGATATTTTCAAGAGCTAGATTTATTTTAGAGCCCGCGGTGGATTTTCTGTCGCACACTGGTGTATGGAATAAATCCGGCGAATGGCCAGGGTGAAACATAATAAACACTCGGTTTATTACTGTCCACTGTCTCCCAAGGGCGTAAGCACCCACGTAATGGTTGGCAAGGGACGCCGAATGACCGCTAGCATCTAGCGCCCAGTTATACATATAGCGACGGCTTCAAAACTAACCTCTCCCTTAGGACTCATAATTACTGAATAAGTTTTCAGTTTTACTGTAATGTATGCATGTAGTGAAAGCCGTGCCAATTTTGGATCCCTCTATAAACGTGGAGAAAATCTCTTATATACCTACTTGGTCCTATAGTGTATCTTTTAGCAATTAGTCTTTCTCATATAATAGTGTCCATAGTCCAATTTAAAAAGTATATCAGTTATTATAAGAAGATTGGCAGAAAACTTTATTAACAAGCCTGTGGCAGGAAGCAGAAATACTGTAGCAGAAAATTAGAACAGACCTGTGGATTTAGCTGGCGCTCTTCTCTTTCTGGGTGTATCAATTCATGCATACACAACGATTACCCCACATTCTTCCAGTAAACTTTGTCTTGGTGAAATATATCAAAGTAATTAAACCATGTTTTCCATCTAGTCTTAATTTAAATACATTTCTGTATAGTTTCGTAGTTACGCGAAGGAGACTAGAAAAAAAAGGGTAATTTTATTTTTATAAATTAGCAGAAACTTTTTCTATGGGACCGCCACGCGAAACGGCACAAATAGTGATTAATGGTGTTCGTAAATCGTCAAGGTGTGGGTGTTTCCACCCACCTATCCACGGCCACGCCGGCAACGTGAGTGGCGGCAAAGCGTTGACATTGACAAATACTCAAATTGCCACTCATGCCTCACAAATAAATAGCATGCACACTCTTTTCGAGTTGTGCTTTTCACGTGACCATCTGACACTAGATTCTTAGCGGAAATGATCAACGATTGCGTGTGTCCTAGAATTATCGGGCAGCAAACATGAAATGATTTTTTTTTCTGCTTGCTCTTGTGGTTCTGCTGACAAACGGATTGATTCTTTTGTTCGTGTTCTGGCCACTCGGTCGTTAATGAAAACAAATCTCTTGGCATGCTTTCTTGAGTGTCCGTGAACGTCCTCTTACATCAAGTGGAGAGAGCTCTGCGAGTTGACAAATCCCACATAGTTCACCAATTGTACACTAACTTTTCACTCGCTTGATATTATTCGCCGCTGTCACAGAAATTGTGAGATCTCATCGCAATTTTGCAATGGTGTCATTGCTCGTGAAATTGTCTTAAGCTAAGACAAAACCACTCAGATCTTGTAAAATTCCACGTCTGGCACCAATTGTATGGTAGGCTTCGTGAAAAAGCGTGACAAAATAAGCCATTGTATTACAATAAAAAATACTCAGATTATAAGCTCAGTGATTCTGTTTAAATGGATTACTTTAGTGGAACTCACCGTGAGTTTTAGAGCTGGGTTACATTTTTATGCGGCTATTGTACTTTGCGATAGCTGCATTTTGATGTGCATTTTCATTGGTCGAGTACGCAACAAAGAGTAAAAACAAGAAGATAAATAAGAAAAATACATTTTCCTCTTCAGTGGTACCCTCTTAAACTTTAGATTAAAACCTAGGAGTTTCATTCTTTCGTGGCATACATATTCAAGAAATAAATTTTCTGTACAGTTCACTGCATTTTCGCCATGTGCAAGTCGAATGAAATTGAGTTTTCAATTGATATTAATGAATTTCGAATTGAACAACTTCCCAAGAAGCTGGCAATCTCTTTTTTTTTCTAGCACAAGTTCGAATTGAATTCCCGGATAGAATGCGGTAATACAGTTGGCCTCGAAACCAGGGAGGTAGCCGACGAGTTAAGACGGCGCACGACGACGATGGGTGGGAAAGGGGTTGCACCTGATTAATGCCACGGGTTTGTTAGTTAGTTAATTAAACGTGGAAGTGAAATACTATAAACAACCGCAGTCCAGTGATCAATTGCTGCGATCGCGCTGTGAAACAAAATCAGGAAGCTTCGTGGCTTCTCCGATCCAATTGCCCTAGGGGTAACTTTCCCGAACAATTCAGTAGTGGGCAGTAAGAGTTACTCCGCCCAGAGGCGCTTCAATCATTGGATTTGTTCACAATCGCATGGGCGAACTAAGTACGTTGTATTGTCGTGTAAAGTATACAAATACAAATAGCTGTTTTGGGAATCGGATTGAGACGAATCTGCACTGGAAGGCCTTTCAAACATTTTGAAGGTCACTTTTCTAGCTGGACGTTGTGAAACATTGGGATGGGTGATGGAAAGGGGTCAGAGGCTAATTCACGCAGACATAAGTAGCGGATAAAGTCACAGCAGCAAGCATGTTCACCGACTACTGAAAGGAGAAACGTCAAAGCTATTGCGTCAGAAGCGACGCTACAGCTATCACCTCGCTCTCATTTAATCAATGCGTTGAGGCTTCTTCTCTTCTTGAGGCACTTGATCTTTTGGTGCTAACTGTGTTCCAGCTGTACTTGAATTGAGTATTAGCTGCACTTTTAAAATCGTAACTCATATATGTTTTTTATGTTTCCTACAGATATCCGCGGTGACAAGCTTTTGTAGGGTAAGTGTCTTCAGATTTTCAGTAGCATGAATTTACAGATAAAAACGCAGCCGATTTCTCTGCAATGAACATGCTCGGGCACATTTTTGAACCACATTATTGAAGCAGTAGCGGAAGCGTTCAGCGGGTTTTTTGCGAGAAATCTCAAGAGAATTTTTTTTTCGGATAATCTGGAGTTTTATTGGAACATTGTATTTTTGTGATACGTTAATCCTAGGATTAAAATCTTTTCCTCGTATCATTTTTCTGTTGGATTTCATGCTATTTCTCTTTCTGTAACTGTATAGGCTGGATGCCATGAGTTCGTAACAGCGATATTAATGTAATCGTATCTACTGAAAATACTATAATTGAGTACATACATAATCTCATTACCCTCAATTTATATCAATTTCTGACCGAATTCTCTTTCAAATACCAGCCATAGGAAGCCAAACATGGCCAACATATATTGAAAATGCTCGTGTAAATCCTAGAATGAACATGTCGGCATGATCCGTCGCTTAGATTCGGTCCATCAGGGTGTTCATATGTGAGCAATTTCGAGTCGGCGCCTCCAGTCCACGGAAAGCCGTTCATAACCAAAATTCGCGTTGAGATATTACAGCGTTCCCTTTCACCATAAACATATTCTTCCGCCTCCCTTTCACTCCCTTCAGCGTCCAGAAACTCGAAGTTGAACCCCGCGGAAGATATTACCTTCGGCACGTGATTGATATGCCGTTTAAAAATCTTGTATACTGGCTGAATACATCTTGGTTTTATGTAGATATTTTGATTGATGGGTAAGCAATCACCCTCCTCTTTTTCTTCATAATGGATCCTTGTTTTTTTATAATTTTATGGGTTGGAGTATCGTTACCGATTTGCGGACGTGGAAGCTAAAGAGCTTAAAAAAGGAGGAAAAACTTTAGGGAAAACCATAGACATGGCTTACAATGTGAAACCATGATAACATTTTAATTGGAGCTATGGGTAAAAATTAGATTAAAGTTGTGTGCCCTGCGGATATGGTTTTAGCGTTCAGGTACACACTTGGCTGGAAATGAGCTACCATTATCAAAGTTATTTCAGAAAAACCACTCTGATTTATTGCATGACGACCGCGAGCTTGCATGGTGCTATCTACGGTGCTATCAACGAGGGGTTTTGCATGAGTGATAAATGCAATTCGATTTCTTCCTTGAATCAGCTGTCTGCCGTGGTGGACGGAGTGTACACGGACCACTCGAACACGGCCGGTACCTTCACCATGCTGTCATCAAGCCGGATGTTTGTTGGGGGCAGCCAGAATACATTCACCTTGCCGGGCTCGAAGATCAAGAACAATTTCGTAGGGTGCCTCAGAAAGGTGAGTACGAGTACTACTTGTTTTATCTTGTGCTCCTGTACTACTGAGATCGGAGAGTTGGATTTCGAATAGGTATAGCCTTCAAGGCGAGGCTTTCGTCGTACTTCCTCATCTTGATGGTCACGCATCGTGGGTCCGTGTGAGAATTTTACTTATAATATCTATCTGTCTTTCTATCTATCTATATATCTATCTACATCTCTGTATGTCTGTCTATCAGTCTGTCCTTAATATGCCCCTGGGGGCATATTTGGGCCCTTTTCGGGGGTGTAGTTTGGTCAGTTTTTTACTTTTTGGCCCAATTTCTTTCTTTGTATGGACGCCTTATATTTATACTTACGGACTCTAAAAATTGATTAATTTGTTATTTGTGGCGATGATTGAGGGGGTGGGGGGTAACCAAAAAACTGAAATATTGTTTTCTTTTCTCAATTCTGTACTTCAGTTTTGTTGTTGTTGTTGTTGTTGTTATATCTTTGAAATATGAGAAGCTTGCTGAAAATGACGTTTTTCAGAGAGTGGTTAGTGTTCCCATACCCGGGGGACAGTTTTGGGCAAAATTTAACAGTGCATTGTGATTTGTTTCTACAGTTTTTATGATTTTCTTTTGAACCTTTTTGCCATGGGCTGGAATTGACGGCTTACAGTGAGTTAATGAGGCCTGGAAAACCGCGGCGCAATTTTGGGCACTTTTTGAGGTACGTTTGAGACTCATTTAGTGCAAAACACTTTTCGTGCGCTACACTTCACATGGTGTGTGCCATCCCCCTGTGACAGGGAGCCTCACCCCTTGTCATTACTTCCGCATCGCCCCCGTAGGGCGCCTAGGGCGAAGCCCTATACAGGAAATTAAGGCCTCAGTTAAAATGATTTTCACGCAGGGTGCTAAAGGCTGTCAAATTCAGCAATTTCAGGTAAGCTGTAGAGCTTGAAAGCAACTGTCATCGGGGGCAACAACACACATACACATGACAAAGACCAACCGTGTTTGCACTAAACAAAGTTCACGTCCTCCCCAAAGAATCGTGTCGTGGCCTAACCTCCCAGCATAACATCCAAGTACCCCCTCGGGCCAATCCGATCCCAGTTACTGCGATATCCATTGGCAAAGATAGTTTCCAGCAGACATAACTCCGACTATCCTGGAAGAAGGAGAAGCTAGATAAACTTTGCGGATTACTATTTTCCTTTATCAAGATGCATTACCAAAGGTGCTCCCCAGCGAGATGAACCCATACCTACCCATCTACTCTTCGCTAGCGCACACTTAACAATTGTGACCCAATTTTCGCGTTAACCTAGATTTGGTGCTCGAACTACGATTCGTTGCTCATGTCTCACAGATTTCGAAAAGCTACTTTTGTTACACGGCACGGATGATAACGCTGCTAGATTTTCATTTATTAACGCGGCCCCAAACTGTGCATTATGAATAATTAACCAATGAAACTATCCATTTTGTACGTGACTTTAATGATAAAACTATGTGCTATGGTAATTTTCCAATAATAGGATTTATCCCGTGCAGTTCCTTATCATCAGGTGCGACTTAGAATAAAGCGACGACAAAGTTTAACCCGAACTTTATTCGACTAGAAATATATTTCTCTGTTTTATCACGAATTTTCCTGGAGAAGAATTTATCGTCTCTTATTTGTTCGACACGTCACTTGCATCACTTCGCAACTATATTCTAAAAGTGTATTCTACTTTGCTAACTTCGTTCGTGAAGAAGCAAGTTGAAATATTACGAACTACTCTCAGCCATCCAATCTAATCTTGCTTTATTATCCGCAAGTTCAAAAGGAGAACAATCTTATTTAAGAAAGTCGTAAGATTGTACATAAGCAACGTTGTCCCGAGAGTGAGAAGGGTTTGCCTGGGACATTCGGAATCTCGCATGATCGTTCTGTGGGGATGCTGTTCTTCTGTTGCTTTCGCGAAGAAATAAAAGAGGTCACCCGGTCAGATGGCTACTCAAACATTTATGGAGGTAATTTTAATGAAACATGCTCAAGGGAAGTAATCGAATCATTTCTGCAACATGAAATGGGCTTGCCGGTTGGGAAAGGAAGCACTTGAGACACGAAGATGTTATGTCTCAGTCCCATAATACTTGTGTTTTTAAATATATGGTATGTCTCATGTTATTTCAAAATATACGGTTAATTAAACAATAATCTTTACGATCTAACAAAAAAGGGGAAAATTGCAACGATTTCCAAAATGTTGGCTTAACTGGGTCAAACTCTAATAAAATTGTGTGCAATCGAGGACTTGCTAACTTTGTTTCATTTTCAACCTAGCACGTTGTCTGTACTCTTGCAGAGAAGCACGCTAAAATGGGCCCAATATTTGTAGGCGTGTGCCAAAGCTTCTAAAATTGCAAACAATGTCCATTTGTTATAATATATTGTCATCTCATCCTCATAAGAGTAGGCTTTCAAAGAGCATGCGACACCCCTAATTTTCTCTCGGGGAAAATAAGTGTATTTTTCACGAACGCCGTCCAAATATCCCGCCAGTGTCTACTTGCAAGATTGCGTCAGGAAAATCCGAGAACGCACGCTTTTCTTACCGCCCATCGGCGACCTTAACATCCCTACGACTCGGTCGTATGTTGAACAAACCTGCCAAGCACTCAAACAACACAGGGAGAGTAACTCGTTTAAAAATTACACGCTTCCCCAGCCCAATGGGCTTGTGTGATCATTACATTCCCGCCAATTGGTCCCAAAGTCATCGAATCCTGCAGCCGAACGCAGAAGTCCACTCCCAATTTCCCAGAGCCATTCTCACCACCCCTAGGTATGGCAAAAGACCCACGACCAGTAAAGTTGGTAAAACATACCCACTGTCCACTTGCCAAGCCGAAGCTAAGCGTTCAATTCCGAAGCGTTCCATGATTGGTACCTATACTTTTTAGGTCAGTATTTGGCATCAGGCATGCGACAGTCCATTTTCAGTGTATACCACCAAGTCTTTCTCAAGTTCTTAGAAATGGGGATAAATCTGCCCTTGCCATACCAAGCGCTCTTGCAGACTTGGAGCGATTTCAGGCACTTTTCAGACCTTCAGACTCAAATTTGCTTCAAACGTGTAGGTACACGTTGCCCCAAAAGAAAACTTTTGTTTTATTCACTTTACTTCATTTTTTTCTTTTCTATTTCTTCATACTTGTACACGTGCAAGGTCTGGTAAGTATCCATACCACTTTAGTAGGCACACATAACAAATAAATCGCCGTTACCTGGTCTACGCCTTGGCATTATTACAAATCCGCACTCCATACCATCCCCGTGCCCAACAAATTATTTGATTCCGAAACGAGCTATGATTGGTACTTTGCAGGTGGAATTCAGCGCGGACACTCTCCGACTGAATGTGATCGAGCTCGGCCGAGGGGCCGAAAGCAAACTGATTACCGTCGTGGGCCACGTAGACTTCATGTGTCAAGAGGTCGAAGCAGCGGACCCTGTCACATTCACCACCCGGGACTCGAACCTGGTGAGTCCTGACTCGACTCCAGAGTCCTGACCATGTCCTGGTGACCGAGCGGAACAAATTCACATTCTCCGCTTTGCCTATCGCTATCTTACTCTAGCTGCCATAATGTGTGTCTCTCTTTCGCACTCTAGACTCTCTATCCCTATCTCTCTTCGCTAGAAGGGCACCGGGGTCTCACTGCAGGAATGTGGTCACATATTGGAAGGGGGGCACGTTTTTGGTTTTGTCACCCAGGGTAAATTATTAACCCGTTTCCGAGATTACGTGCGATAAACGGTTTCTGCTCGAACGTCGACGGGGATTTGTGAGTTTTGACATGTTGAAGGTAGAATCTTGATCAGAAGTCATGGTTTGAATTGTGCCATGAATCAAATAAAGCGTTGATATCAAAAATATATTTTTTTTGTTTCGTTGAATGGAATTGAGAAGCATGCGAATGTTTTGTCATGGAATATTTTATATGCGCGAAGGTGTGGTGGTAATTTCTCAGTTTTCCTATTCTTGTATTCGAAATTATCGATTTAAAAGTAAATTATATCCTGTTGTCTAAAAAAAATTTAAATGAAGATCTTGATTAGAAGATAGCAAATCAAAGGAGAAAAATAGAAAATAAAGCACCCATGTCGAGTGCTGTGACGTTGTAACATAGAGGACTTTTCACTAGAGGTCAGTGCTGTAGGTCCTGTACGTTCAACCAAAAAGCTAGAAGAAAGAAACTCTCTATAACCTCCGTGCCGAAATGCTACTTAATATTTACGCTCATAAATTTCATGATTTATTATTTAATTACGATATCCAAGGCGTGCAAAAGGTCACACTGTTGACTTAGATGACATTTTCGGTATCCTCTTCTACGGACACCAATATCACTAGTATCCTATAGCGAGGTGACTATTAAAACAGCGCAGATTTCAATGAAGAACAGATAAGTTACGATGTGATTCCATGGACCAAGTTCGTTTGTTGCATGCTATTATAAAAGCGCGGTGGAAGCATACAGATTTATAACACCAAAATCGATAAAGGGGTATATTCAAAATTCTCTGCAAACGACCAAGTGAATAATGGGCTTATATCAGTATACCCGTGTAGCCAAAGGTACTTTACCCTAGATTTATTATAATGAAAATAAAAACTCGTTTTATCTTACTAAGAGATACACAAAGTAGAATTTTGCTGTGAGCGCTCCTGCTACTTTGGACACAGCTATCACAAAATACACGAAACGGCAGAATGGAGCTGGGAGTGGTTAAAATACACGAAACAAGTGTCTGGCAGAACGAAGCTGGTAGCGGCAACGTGTTGGTGTGAACAGCCTCTAGGGGATTTCTAAATTTCGCGCGAAACTATTATTTGATATGGTTTGATTGCTTGATACGTAACGCCCCTCCTTTGACGTTGTGTCTCGAGCACTCGTCATGCTGTGTGTGCCTGTATAAGCCGAAGACACAGGCAACTATTCGAGTTGATTGTCAATGATGACACGGGACGAGGCCAGGACAGATACTGACGCTCTGGGAGCGAAGGTGAAGTAAATGCTTTTCTCCATCCATTTGTTACAACGCCCACACATCGCCCACACATCGCCCAGCTCCTCTGTCGCCTTCAGCGTTGGCGTCGGCGTCCCTATAACCAGACGCTCGGGAGGTCGGTTTCCCTGCGGGGGAACAGGGGCATGAAAAGGGTTGCCGGCGCGGATCTCAGTTTCACTTTACATATCAGATGGTACCTTATAATCCAAGGAAGCCTCAATCCACGCGGCTCTAAAACAAAAAACTTTAAGTTCCGTGGTGCGTTTTTTTTTTTTTAGTTGGCTAAACAAATTTCAAACTAACTCAAATTACATTTTTCGCGTTTTATGCGCAAAATATGTAAATTTACCGAAATGTTTTCTGGGGCACTAAAAGGCCGTGGCTGGTTGCGTGGGCGGGCTGGCGTTTGGCGAGCACGGCGACGCCGCCGCCGCCGCCGCCGCCGCCGGTGTGTTTTAGAATTAAGTCCACGTTTTCATTTTACACACCATATTTTTGCCATAAACTAATTTCAAAGTGCAATGGTTGGTGCGCCTGGCCATCAGCGAAATACGTGGTCTGATTTACAAAAGAACAATGTGTTAGAGTCAACGCGAAAGAGCAGCCCACACCAGCCAACGTAATTCATGTAATCGCGGCCAAAGTTACTTGGATAAATAATGCAGAAACAAAATTACTTCCGCCGCTTGATCGTGGCGGATTGTTTATGCCCGTTTTGGCGTGAATTTATTCTTGTAATTTGCGCCAATTACAAGATGGTTAATATACCTGTGCGCAATTTTTTTCATTTAAAAGCGGGGAGGCAGTTTTACGCCCGACCTCAGTAGTCAGCAGTGATGTATACTGATGTTCTCTGGTTCCTGCCGGAATTTCCAAAAAGCAGAAGAATTAAAGGCTCTCGTACCTATTTTGTCGCTAACGCTGTATTCAGTATTATTCGTCCACCTTGCTAGTTTACAGTCATTTCGGCAATTAGGAAAACAGATTATGTAAGCATACAGCATACAGCATACAGCATACAGCATACAGCATACAGCATACAGCATCCAAGTTCAAATCTAGTATGGTAATAACAGAAAGCCTAGAACTTTGATGTCAGTAGGGAAAAGTAAAACCTACGGGTAAATAAAATAATAGGACAATGTGTCAATATCATCAAGAAGAAACAGCGAAGGGCAAATTTTTTAGAGGAAAATGTACCTATGAATGTCTGATTATGAAACCAGCTGTAGTGCTAATTTCCACAGTAATGTCCCCCAGTAAAACGCATTTTCCACATGATATCTTTAGACCTAATCAATCAACCCGCAAAATGTCTGTACACTCAAGCAGTATCACCAAACAGCAACATATGTGCCGGCACTACTTTGTGCTGGCTCGAGGGGCACGTGATTTCTAGACCCAATTAGAGAGATTGCCTGTGCGAGTCATGATTCGCTCGGCTATAGCCACACACTGGCACTGGTATTGACCAGCGGACGCAACAACGCGACGTGCCCGTCTCTACTATCTGCATCCACCCGAATCAATTAATATCCGTCAACCTGCTCACGTGCCAATAAATGAGCGGAACCGCAAATTGTGTGCAGACTAGAGACGTATACGCAAATGATATACTACACAATTATAGGCTGCCTTTGGGTAGAACATTTCAGTAGCGAATGTAATAGATAGTGGAAAGAGCGACTTGGAATGGCTGACTATCTATTATCGTTAGATCTGAAGGGATGTTTTGTAAAACATGGTGCTTGTCACTCGCGCTAGGCTATCGATTAGTGGTATAGGTACGATCATGTCGTCGCTCGTCACAATAATCTCGTCTCTGCGACAAACTTCCGGAGATTAGTTCGCTTTCAGATGCATGCAAGTGCGCTAATTGATTCGAGCATCTATTGCCGCAACAGCTTTACGTTGAAGATCTTGTCATGTGTATATCGCACTCAAGTATTTTCTATGGGAAATTTTACACGATAAACTGGTACTGAATTATGTCACGGGTTACCGCACAGAGGGAAACGTGAAAGTATTAGTTTATTTATACATACTAAAATCTATATGTATTGGACAAAAATGAATCAAAAGTTCTGGAATTCTAGAGTTCTGGAACATGAAATGGTGAACTAGTTTGGTCGGTTTCCATTTTTCCATTTTTCCATCTGCTTTCAATAAAAATGCATCTAGATATTTCAATAGCTCGTGTTCGGAAAACATTTGCTCTCAGGATACTTCGAAGTACTGAGGTTTTCCAATAATAAGAACGATAATAACGTTCTCGCCTAGAATCACGATTTACAAATAAGTTCGCCAGTATTCATATAATTAAAAGATGTTGGCTCTTATGAGCCACCACCCATTTACAAACGATTCCTAGCGTCGAGAACGAGGTGTTATACTGGCGTAAGCTGCAGCAAAGGTGCACGAAGCGGGGACTCGGCACCTCCACGAACAGGGAGTTACAGTTCGATTTCCACCACAGAGTTTCGTCTTTCAATATGCAATTCTGGTGTGAATGGTTATGCATTTCGTGTATTTCTCTTCCATCTTATCACTTCTAAGTACTCAGTTCAATGTACTCAAGCATGCATTCGTGTGGCTACGATCATATCGTAGGAACATAATATCAAATCATTTACTCTTCTTCAATCTCGCTATCGTTGTATACACTTGTATGCTTTATTGTACTCTCGATGTTTATTGCAAGTTCATGTATACTTTACTATTGTCATTTACTAATTACTTCTTCCTTGGCGATTTAATTGCTATTAATTCTAGTGTTCACTGTGTAGAATTTGAAATCCTTATCGCCGCCTCGAGCATTGATTGTACACTAATATCTACCAGCACTTCCTAACAAATTGCCTCTTTGGTTTCTGTTAGGTACTTCATGCCAAATAATGTGCATGTTACTTCACTAATTTTCCACCGGATTAAACATGTTTGCATTGTTTTGTCATTAATTTGTGTACATTCTGATTGTGTATTCAATCGTCCAGTAATTAATCAACTTTAAATCACGAGCAAATTTAATTATTTCTACAGCCTATCACACTAATTATGAATTCTCTATCATTTTGAAATGCTTTATTCGCTTTCGAATCTGTGTACCCGTTTATCGTTGCGTTCATAGCTCACACTTATTTCCTAATTCCGTTGTTTTAAGTTTGCTAATTGTTTGGGAATTTGATTTATTTTGCCTGCTCCAGGATCCATTTATTGAATTCTTTGTGTTCGTTTTGTCCAGGCCTCTCCCCGCCTAGAGACGGTGGTGTCGTTTACAAGCTCAGAATCATACTTGGTAAGCCTTTCGGAGCCAATTTACCTCACTCATTGCACAATTTACGTACACAGATTATCGGACCCGTGAAAATAGCTACCTAGATGGCTAGACGGATTCGCAACTAATAAAATACCATCAGTAATAAGTTTGAGAAGCGCTTTTTCCCCTCTCTTGACATGGCAAGATTTGTTTGGGCAATATTGGATCGCTTATTCTTCCACGGAGACAGAGCATCAGAGTCCAAATATAAAAGCACGAGGGCGCGCATCGTTATATTAGAAGATGAGATGAAATAAGAAATGATAGAGGTCGTGCCCACTCCTGGTCCCGCGCGCCCAGCTCTGCGCCCCCCACTGCAGCCTTTGACCGGGGATGGTTGAAACGGTGGACGCAAACCAATTGATATCGTCCATAACGGTCGGACCAATATGGCGCAGAATTATATTACGTGATATGACTGCCTTATTACGTAATATCCTTTATCGTGAGGTTTGATCAAAGGCTTCATATTTGAACACTAAGGCAGCCGGTGTTCTGAGACAGGCCACAGGATTTTCAGTTTGGTCGTGAAGTTAACGGAAAATTGTCTTGAGCAGAACAGTCCCCTTTAACATGCAGTCAAGTGCATGTTTTCTACATACGGGGGTGCAAAACAAAATCAGTTTTGTTCTATTGCATGTTCATTACTTATATCAAGCACTGTATACTTTTGGAAATAGCTAGTATTGATGTGAATTGTTGCATGGCATGCTATCTTTTGGTGAATGATGTTCCTGTGATAAGGCCGTCCTATACGTGTGCAGAAAAAAAATAACATGTTTGCTGGAATACTTTGATGAGTTAAATTATCTTTGTATAGTCTGATAAAATTGGGAGGTAAATTGGAAATATTCTTGTCATTTTACAACGAGTCATTAACTTTATTTTCGTGGGTTTGCAGTCCTAAATCTTTTTGTTCGAGCGTTCTGTACGGTATAGAAACGAAATACACCGACAAAAATAGCAATTATTTCATGTCGTTTCGTGCACAGAAGCACATTGTTTGGAAAGGTAAGAATATCAATCCACTGTCAGACCTGCATTGCAAAGAAAAATAATGCCAATTCAAATGGAATCTATATTTAAGCTTTGTGGTATCTGGTTTGATACCCGATTGAGGTCACTGGTCATCCATCTTCTCTGATGTTAGATCAAGCCTGATAAATAACAGCTGTTTATCCCGCAACATTCCCACCGGACTGCTAAAAAGTATATTCTTGATTTTAGCCACAGATAAAACCATAAAACGTTTACGGCGTTTACTGGTAGCTGGAAAATGGCAGACATTCCGTTGTGGAAGTGCCGCCTCGATCATAACCGGCGAGCTCGAGATTTCACCCTTTCTGCGGCACTGGGCTCGAGTCAACAAGTTATTTTTTGGCAAACACAAGTTTGTCTTGGGGTCTGAAATTGAATTATCTTTTGGCCAACAGGTACTGCCATCGTTGGGTGCGACCAGGTCGAGCTCGATCTCGTTCAAGATCAGGACTATCGAGTCTAACGGCCTACTCATGTACAGCAGCGGTCTCAGCACATTCCACGTGAGTCTTTTACTGGCTACCTAAACGCCATTAGGCCAGTGTCACAGGGCCCGTTGGCGTTGTCAAAACAGTGCGTTGTTAAATAATGTAAACAAACAATGTACCGGCGAAATGTGAATTGCGTGTGGTCATAGAAAAACCGGTCAGTTTTCTGTTCAATTCAACTCTATTCTACTCCTTGAAGTAACGGCGTTACGGGATAGCCTTGAATTTATTTTTGACCAATCACAGATCAAGACCACGGATTTGCTTTACTATTTGTTTAATGTTTCGGTTCGAACGAAAGATAAGCAACAAAGGAAAGACAAACAATCTGGTAACTTCATAATTGTTGAAAGATTCTGTTTGGGTCTTTCAATGGCAACTTTGTTTAGCTCTCGCCTCATCAACGCTTCTAAAAACAAGACCCCCCCTTTTCTCTTATAAATGAGTCAAACACAACAACTGTTGCAGAGCTCGCAGAGAAATCTTCAATAAAAAAACTCTCGAGTACAGACTTTCATTGTTCAAGAACCTCGCGATGCCGCGAAAAGCAATCAGTACCACGGACATGTTTGCTTTATTCACTTACCAAAGCGTATAATTATTAATTACAAACAACCTTCCAGCATCTAGATTCGGTATTTTCGTTAAATTTACGACAAGAGCTTGCCCAAGACGATATGCACGGACCGGTTCGCGTCCCACATTCTTGAATCACTTCTGGCAGCGACTCTTTGCCCGCCGAAGCTCTTACGCTCCTCGGTCACGTGCGCACGAACGGCTCCACCTCGCTTTAAGTAAAATTTTGAATTGCAAATGTCTGCCGCTCTCGCATCCCAAGTCTTCGGGACTCGTAGAAAGACACGGTTTGTAAAATAACGCTGGTGCTGAACTGCTGAGAGATGGCAATGCCTGTGGGACGACACAGATTTTAGTCTTAATAATGGGATTTTAGTCTACATGTAGTATATTTTTGTATTCTATTGAGCTCGTGCTTTGAGTCATAGCAGCTTGCCAGCTAGGTCAGCTGCGAATCTTTGGGAAGCATTGCAATGCTTAAAGTATTTGTATAGAATACACGATAGTGTCTCGATACATGAAGGTATTGTCAATATCTGGAAAATGTCTCTACCTTTACATGAAAATCTTAGCCACACAGTGTTTTACTGTTTCATTTCGGTGGAGTACTGTTTTATATGTATGGAGCGTGTTTTACTGTTATTACCTAACCTAGACATTACACAACTTCAGATTTTTACTGCTACAATAACAGCTTGCCAAGATATTCATAATATAACATTCGCAATAATCGTAAATTTTTCTTTTATAACGGATACGACATACGCACAAAAATGGTTAAAAAAAAGTGTTGAGCTTCATTTTGTTCCAGTCGAGCAAAAAAAGTGCCCCATTATTCACATCCGCAAATGATTTCAGCCATTTGTAATATTTTTTGAATACCAGATTTTTTTGTTTGTTTTTGTTTGTTGAATATAATTTTGTAATTTGTTACAACGGCCAGGTGGAAACAAAATTACTAAAAAAATGCGTGCCAAAGCTCATTGCTTTTATGAATACGCACACTAATTATAAAAATGCGTAACATTAGAACCGAAAATAAGTGACGTCTTGACATGTCCTGTCCCCTCCACAGGCCGACTTCTTTGCATTTGAACTGCTCGACGGCCACATCTACCTCCATCTGGACCTGGGCTCCGGTGGAGTCAAAGTCAAGGCCACTATGCGACGGGTGGACGACGGTCTCTGGCATGAAGCGACCTTCCAGCGTCAGGGCAAGGAAGGACGCGTCGCCGTCGACGGGACCACGGCAGACTTCAGCACCCCAGGTAAAAGAGACACGAGCGACCTTTCGAGACAATATTCACGACACAAAACCTTGTCATAATAACTAATTCACGCTGGGTTTTTAATGCTTATTGAAAATCAACTCAAAATTGAATCAAA
The DNA here is from genome assembly GCA_947568835.1 of Protonemura montana. NCBI lineage: Eukaryota > Metazoa > Arthropoda > Insecta > Plecoptera > Nemouridae > Protonemura > Protonemura montana. Next base: position 6,831,111 of record OX387605.1, read on the forward strand.
ATCAAAAATCGAAATCAAAATCAAAATCAAAATTGAATTGAACTCAATATTCCCGAAGTTCATAACTTGAAACCCTGAGACTTCTTGAAGCTTGTCACTTAGTTTGGTTGGGTATTGGATCAAGACGACCAAGCGTCTTGTCGTTTACGTCAAATTGTTCTCTTGATATCACTGACTCAGAGGTTTACTGAAATGTCAAAAACAGAATATACAAGCTGTTTCGGTTAAAATTTTAATCAAAATATTATGCATTTCACTAATTGATTCGAAACCTGATTTGTGTACGTCTTTCTTTCCTCTTCTTCTCCCGTATCTATCGTTATTTATTCTCGTACACGGAGATTTCTGAGCAGTATCTTCAACATGTTGTCACGTTTATATCGATAAAATCCTGTCGGCAGTGCAGAATTATACTGTTGTTTTATTTACCGCTCGAGTTAAAGTTCTTTGTTGGATATTATGCACATTCACATCTGTGAAATTCTGCATAATTATTCAAATTACCCGACGATTTAAATAGATTTATGAATATATCCATGAAGAGTGAAGACATAGCCTGCACTTTACGACACGACTAGAGGCTTGGTGGACAAAACTTGCTGCAATTCCGAGTCGGTGACGTCAATATGACGAGGATACAAGCATGTCTAAATTAAATTGACGCTAGGCCCCTGAACGCAACCCTCAAAGCAATCTTTTGCGTGCTATTTTCCCATCAGACCCGGGCGTATAGGAGAGATAATCACCGTGTAATTTCTTTGCTTCTCGTTTTAGACTGATATTTTTTAATAAATCACTGTGTCTCATTGCATTATGTGGGATGTTAGTTTCATCGGTGCTCAAAATGCAGAATATCCAGAAGTTTAAAGAAAATTTGTAAAAGCGTCGTTAAAACAAAATGGAGCCGCAGGGTTCTTTACTTGTGAATTCTGACATTCCTGGTATAAATCTATAGAAGGCTGAGAACCGCTCGATGTGATTTTCGCTAACATTTGCATTCATTCCTCACAGCGGCGGCTACTGCTATGGGACTAAGGGCACATACCCCACCTGAATTTTCGCCCCAAATCGTCTAATATATAATTTAAAAAAATTAGTTTAGATTGCAATGTTTTGCAAGCATTAAGAGTTATCAGACTCCCAAATCTCTCAAATTACGCCCTCTTTGCTTGCTTCATTTGCTTTACTTGCTGTGTTCTTATCATAGTTTTACTACCCAGATCAAATAAGATTGAGTGAAGCGTGCATCTCCTGGCAGTTGACCTTTTTATCGGCAAATGCCGATAATTTACTCATATTTGTATTTGTGCCCCACCTAAGTAACTACCCACCGGCCGCCACTGATTCCTCATAAAACATATCCTACGCCATCGCGGCTCTAAATCTATGAAATTTCTGCCAGCATAGTTCATGAACTCGCCTTGATTGATCTAGGTTAGAAGTCAGTATAGTTGTGGAAGTTGTAAGAAGCTCGCCATCTTCAACCACAACGCCTCTGTGAATTATGGAGTTAATAGCTGACCAAAAACACCACAAACACAGTCAATTGGAACACTTGGAATGTTCGCCAAACTAGAATGTAATAGACCATCCAAAGTTTCACCCTTTTCTTATCACAAAACAAGATCGTGGATAATTAATTATCACATGCTTAATTCTCGCCTCGCCGTTGTCTCCACGCACCTGAACAGATTCCTTTCCATTCATTTTCGAATTCATTGTAATTAATTAGACGTGTCATCTACGTCGCGACTACCACTACAGCTCGTTGTACTTCCAGGCTCGAGCACGCTTGGCACCAGAGAAAATGTACAAGTGATTGTCTACTGTGAAATCTCTCTTGCCTACGTCGTCGTAATAACAGTTGCAGACTTGGCACCGCGTGTCAGTATTTCCTATTGTTGTCAAAAGTAATTGCAATGCCAGGGGGCTTTGGTTGTGAGACGTGGAATTCCGAAAATCCCGCGAATTTCTCGTATTTCAAGCTTGAAGAATGTACTTTTTTTTCCTGTGGTTTACTTCGTCTTCAATGCGCGTGACGTTACGTCAACTGCCACCCTCGCGAGTTTTCTCCGATAGAAAATGACGACTTTTCAATTTCGATTCCATGACGTTTTCATATCTTGCGGAAACAGTTTTTAAAGATGTCGATATTCAATATTTAGCATGAGATAAGCAAGGATGTTCTGCTCTCTGATAGCTGAGCTGTGAATATAGATTCAGTAAAAAAAAAAAAAAAAAAACGTCCATGAGAACGGAAATTAAATATATTTCTTCGTAGCAACGTAAAACTGTGGTGCTCATTTGAAACACCCAAGATAAATTTTCCACTCTAAACTTCATTTTGGGCCTCAAAAACGAGTGAATAATTGAAAATTTCCGCTGTTCCTGTATGCTTTTCCGCATTTCCGTATGTCCTAACATCCTGATTAAACCACTTTCGCATTCCCAAAGCGCAGCATCGTTCGTAAAATCTTAAACATAATCACCAAACATCTGGCCACTCTTTTCCCAACTTCTCCCAACTTTTGTTGCAGGCGAAAGTAATCAGCTAGACTTGGAGGGTTCCCTGTTCATCGGAGGGCTGGGACCCCCCAGCGCCCACCTTAACATCCCCCCCGTGCTGTGGGCGGGGGTGCTGCGTTACGGATATGTGGGCTGCATGCGCGACCTCGTCATCAACGGGAACACCGTCGACATCGCCGGGTATGCCCGCCAACAAGATTCAGGTGATTACACGCGGATATTAATTAGTGGCTTGCCGTTAGGTATCCCTGACAACATTGTCTGGGATTTGTTATGTGTGACGTGTGTTGCGGGTATAGCACGTTGAGTTGTGTATGATGAGGACCTACAGGAATAATGACGCAGGGTGGCTGATGTGGTCAGAGTCTGGTCTATTCTGGTTTGGTTTAAGAAAAAAAAACAGCTTTAACAGCTTTATTTTGCTAAAATCACACTGCTAAGAAAACAGATTTTCAAGAAACGACGTATTTATTTTAGAACTAACACAAATTCAAATGATTTTAAAGAAGATTGATGTGTTACATAAAATAATTTATATGTTTCGGTTAAATAAAGCGTCCCTAAAAATAGTATTTCCGTGACACTGTTGAAAAAAATCCCCGGGAAAGGGTATTAAAAGATAAAAACAAACATTTCTACCCCATTTGCATCGATCCCACGATAAAATGCTCCATGCAACTATAAAATGATTACACTGAACTGCAGCAGCGCTCGCGGCCCCGTTCTGCTATCAAAGCTGCATCTTTACATTTTACCTCTATTGTGACTTTCGTTCACCTAACTAGTGCGCGCGTTCAGCGAGCAAATTCAGCGCAGAAAATGATAAAACTAACACTATTTTTCTCGCTTATATTTGAAAAAGAAAATGAGGAAAAACCACCCGTAGTCTATATTATTTTCATCGTGCTTCATTCCCGACGTCCACTACATTGGCAAATTGTCTAGTCAGAAACAGACAAACAAAAACCCTGTGTTGACCTACTTTTCAAAAATATATTTTTATGACATGTTACATTACGAAAGAATTCACACTGCAAATAAATGTCATTATGTCTAATGGACCCTAATTGCAGTCGATATGGAGGTAATTGTGGCACTTTTTTCTTCACAAAATTAAACACAGTTCTTTTTAATAACTGTAAATCCAATTTAGATGCATAATTTTAACAAAAATGTCACGTTTTACAAATATACATTGAATGGCATTGGCACTGCCAGAAGCTACAGAGTAGGTACAGCTTAAAGTTTATGCCATCGTGAATGCTGCTGATCTCGGTTATGTAAACGGAACCCAAACAAACGGTTTCCTATCCCAACAATTCACGATATATATATATATGTTAGAGTCATGATCAAATACGCGTTGTTATACATTTGCTATTTTACGAGCGCACAAAATAAACCACACTACGCTTGGAGGTGCGTGGAATTTCGACTAAACCTACGCAAGGTCCGCCCTCTGCTACTGAGCCCCATATTTAGTTGATCTATAAATAAATATAAAATCGGCAGAATAAGCCTGTTCCGAGCATACCGCGCAATTATGTTCTCGAATGAATAGATCCGCCGTTACGACTCGATATCGTCCACCATGTTACATTGTAGCGCTAGCGCGTTAATGCACTAGGTTCGCTGGCTTAGAACCCATCAATTATGTGTTACATGTCAAAACTTGGCAGGGTAAAAAGGTGTAATGTATCAAAATATCCGCCAATGGATGAATATCGAGTCCAGTATTGACATGATTGACATAAATATGGACGGAATTTAATTGAATAATCAGTCATGTCATGCATTATGTATGCGTGAGTCGCGAAATATTGACCTAGACAAGTTATGAACAGCTTAAAAAAAACACAGATCGTCCTTATTTCATATTGTAATCAAAAATTATTTGTTTCTGTGAATACTTTATATATACAACAATCAAAGAAGTAAGCATTGTGGTGGTGAGACGCTCTAGCCTTGAAGATATTCTACCTCTAATTGAGGACTGTCGCCTTTATTAGCTTCCTTTTCCGCCTTAACAGGCCCCCAAGAGTATTCTCTCATTTAACCTTCCCGCCATTCCCAGTGATTGGTCAAACCTCAATTGAGATTGGCATTCTCCAATCAAAACGCGCTTTCAAGGCCAATGAATTGCAAACTCGCCAATCAGAAGCAGGCTATAAAACCAAGCTTTTTACTTGGTCATGCCACACTTTTTTTTTAAATCCACCAATTATTGTTTGAATGTTTTATATTTTACTACCATACGGTGCTTACATTTTTCCTACACTCACACTACAAAACATTAAACAAGGCAACACCCCTGCCGTGAACGTCGCACCTAGTCGAGTTAATGTTCCTAGGGCATTATTTCACACTTGCACCAGGACATAAAGAGTGAAAGCCATGTTTTTTTTACTAACGTAGTAAAAGCGCGCTTCATAAAATTCTCGCATCTCTTCGTCGCTCGTCACTGCCCGTAAATAAATAGCACGACGTCCCCGTCGCTGTCAATTTCGAGCGAGGTGACACAGTGCTATCGACGCGGACACGTCTCGTCCGACTCGACCCAAGATAATGATAACTAATACGCGACACCGCTTTGGACAGGTGCGATTCGACCGTCGTGCATCGTGCAGCCAGCGCAGTGCGATTCGCAGCCGTGCATGAACAGTGGGGTGTGTTCCGAGGGTTGGAATAGGGTCGTCTGCGACTGTTCTGCCACCAGTTTCACGGGACCTACTTGCGGGAAAGGTGAGTAAAGCGAGTTAAGTCCTTTCGTAAATGTTCCCTGGGAATTTTGTTTATTTCCTGTTGGGTTGGATTTATATATTTGAGGTTACACAGCTAACAGTAGATGCTTTTAATCTCTTCGTTCACGTTTTATGTTGCGGTCTACAGATTAATTAGACTTCGCCCATATTCTTGACTGTGGTATCATTACTCAAATTCAAGTTTTGCATCTGTCTGACTCTGTCTTCGTGGTTTTTCGTTCGTACTTTCAGTTTATATAGAGACAGACGTGAACATTATGCAAATCACTAGAGAGAGCTACCACGTCAAATGGTTTTCCATTTCTAGCGAGACTTGAATAGATTCAACCTCAAGCTCCATTTTCTTTCCACCCTGAAATGTGGAGTTTTCTTTCCGCGCCCTCTTATCCCGCTCGAACTTTCGCGCCGCTATCGCTACTCCCACACGACGGCGTCGGCGTCGGGCACATTCTAATCTCGAGACTCCGGCGCCGTCACTTGCCCGCCCGGGGCATGCAATTAAACGGGTATCTACCCCATTTTCCCCTCGGTGCGCCCGCAGACGCGTCCACGTTGAGCTTCAACGGGTCGCAGCACATGCTGATCACAATGCCCGAAGATACGCGAAGTCAAACTGAAGACGTCACTCTGAGGTTCCGAACCACGAGGCCTGTGGGGCTTCTTTTGACTACGAACATCGAGCAATCCGCGGACCGCCTCGAGCTGTCTGTCGTCGGCGGGAGAGTACGGTTGACTATTCGTCTCGGTGATAAGGAAAAGGTCAGTGAAATTCAAGTATGTTCTACGTCCTGGCCATGGCTGTGTTTGCAGCTCTTGTTGCGTGTCTTCGCTTCCCTTTGTGCTCAAGACGAGTGGGCAAAGAATATGACCGCGCACCTGAGACGTTTCGAGTTTTTAATTGCTTCCAGTGAAACGGCGAATCTTTTTTTGGAGCTTTTTTTTGCGTCACGGCACTCGTATAGAGTAAAGTCGTGGGATGAGCTCGACTCCTTTTGTGCAGCCTTTGTTAAATGTATATCAGGTGTTCACCTTTGGCTTTTGTGTCATTTATTTCGGTTTTCCATATAATAACGAAATTGAGTGTGTATGTGTGTGTGTGTGTTTTTTTTGTTTGGTGGCATAACAGTCGCTGTATTTGAGTAACTCAATCACAAAATGTAGAAAACATGTCGCGCCCGCGAGCGCGGGCAAATTTGCAACGCGACGCACGGCCATTGTTCGGCACGCTCGGTAAAGCCGATCAGAACGCGATGCTAATTGGAGATTGGTTTTAGCATTTTCCACGTTGGGTTCATCGATGCATCAGAATGGATTAAAATTGAATTTTGCAAATTGCAATAGGAGTGGTTTGGTAAACACGACCTCGGGTTGTGGTGATGTGGCCACAGGGAAAATGCGGCCTCATCTGAAGCGGTGTGACACATTTTTATCGATTAGTTTTCGATTTGCAGTCCATTTCGATGAAGTAAGTGAGCCGTCACCGAATGAATTCTAAATGAATGTACTTGGTGCACACATTTTGAGGGATTCACATAAATTCAACTTGAGAAAATAACTTTTCCGGAAGAGGAGCCACCCGTCTTTCAGGGATGAATTGACATGTGGACCAAGTTTGAACTGCAAAACACTACATCTCTGTAAATTTCCGCCATATTGCTTAACATACCGTCAAATATATGATATGTAAATAATAATCTATGAAATGAAATTTTGTCGACGCAATTAGTCTTTGCCAAGGCTACCATTTAAATAACCACTGAAATTAAATTAAGGAGTTGTAGCACTGTAGGGAGGGGCGGTCATACGCAGAGTGCTCTCTCAAAAACTAGACTGTACGATCGGAGTGCGTCTGACATAAGCACCTCACAGCATGTAACAGTTTCTTCCCCAAGATCTTCCCTGCATTGCATAACATGATAATAATATGAATTGCAAATGCCACGACCACAGCTGCGTTGCGCCGTTCCCTTCGCGGTGCTGTTCTGACTTGCAGCTCCTGAGTATTGCTCTTGTAATATTGAGAATGGAGAGAATACGATTATCCGGTACATGCTTCGAGTCTTCTGTCTCTGAGCCGCACCATCGGTTCCAGGTTGTGGCGATCGGACAAGGACTCAACGACAACCAGTGGCACACCGTGCGGTTCTCGCGCCGAGGGGCCAGCCTCAAGCTGCAGGTCGACGATGATACGCCACTGCGAGGTAATCTTGGTCTTTAATTGGTTCTACTTCACAAAGGTTTGCGGTTGGCCGATAAAAATGGGGAGTTTTCTTCATCTGATATCATTCATTTTCCGGTAATCTGACTCTATAAGCTATGCGTTTTCTCAGTAAACCAATCTGATACGGCTATCTCGTGAGATAACGGCACATTTTGGTGTTTATCGGCATTCATACGAGACTCTGATAGGAAACGCAACCCCAATAGTGGAAGAAGGATTTAGCTGCAATCGAGAAGGGTTTCGGTCAGAGAGTCGGCCTGGTTCTTAATCAGCATATTTTAATGACGTAATATTTCCATTTCAATCGAAGTGGACGAGAGATACGAGGTTACGTGGCGAGTCTCAAAGGAATTAAATCGATTGAACGAGAAAAACCCCGCGAAAATGCGGTCGTCGAAAAAGTTGAGCGATTTTTGATGAACCTATGAAAAAAAAATTTTACCCATTCAACTGTGGGAGATAACGAAAGGATCATAATAATGATGGAGCAAACTTTTTGAAGCGAAAACTTCTCTGTGCACTGTTCAAAAGTTGGTCTGATTGAACAGAAGAATAAAAATTCATACCTTTCTTTGAGACATAATATTTTTAAAGTTAGGTAGTGGAGCGAATTTCAATCCTGATTGAAATATTTAAAACTTCTCGAATCAACTACGAATTTCAGAGTGGAATATTCGTGCATATTTCCCTGTAGTAAAAATGCTGCTTTGAATTTTAGAGGCATTCAGTCCCAACTTCTCACATTGCCCGCTTTCATTTGCTGCCCGGAGTGGTAGGCAGCAGAGAGGACTGTTTATTTACTATATAAATAGGTACCTGTGAAAGTTGGTCTCCGCGTTCTTAATTAGAATGCTCGAACCAAACCAAAAGTTAATTAAAATACATGGCTTTTCCTAATGAAAACTGCCTACTCACAGTTTTTTTTAGCGAAATGTAGTGGCACACAATAAACATATATTATCCTTTTGTTATGTAAAATCGAATCTACATATAAGAGGTATGAGATAGGACCGAATCAATTAAACGTTTGTTCGTAGTTGCGAAAAACCAATACCTAAAAACTCCTAGCGTGCTCGCTTCCAGTCCAAATCGCAAGCTACCCTTCAGCTTGGCAGAAATAATTATATCACCGCGAGGTTCGAGTGCTGTTTCGAAATAAACTTTCCGTACAAAAGCACGGCCCTTGAACATGATCGACCCGTACGTCCGTTCGCCGCGGGACCAAACCGATAACGAGACGATCCTCTTTTAATTTGCAGCCGACGCGGTTCTCGGCAAGCAAAACGTGCTCGAGTACCGGTCACTGCACATCGGCGGGCTGTTCCACGCGGAAGAAGAGATCCAGATGACCAGTTCCGTGCCCAACTTCGTCGGCTCCATGCAGCAGTTCACCTTCAACACTCAGCCCTTCTTTGAGCTCGCCCGCTCGTCGGGCGGCAACTTCAACAGCCAGCAAAACAACAAACTCTACCCTCAACTTCGGATCACCGCAAAATTCGGCAAACGTGACCACCAGCTAGTGCATCACCCCGTCACCTTTAAATCTAAACAAACCTTTGTCGGACTGCCGGTGCTAAAAGCTTATTCCGCAACCAACATCTACTTTCAATTCAAAACCCGAGAGCCCAGTGGATTAATTTTGTATAACGCCGGGCGGGAGCAGGATTTTATTGCCGTGGAGCTGGTTAACGGTCACCTGCACTACATATTTAATCTCGGGGACGGCCCCGTCCGGGTCAGGGACAATGCAAGGAGCAGCCTGAACGATAATCGCTGGCACGCCGTCACGATCGGCCGGCCCAGCCAAAAGCAGCACACGCTAATGGTGGACGAAAACTTTGCGATTGTCACCAGCCTGGGGACGAACGAGAACCTCGACCTCGCCGGCATACTCTACCTAGGTGAGTAAACACAATCGCCGCGAGCCGAGCGCCAGAGCGCTCGTGGATTAGCGTAGCGTTAGATATTCCAGTACCTCTCACTCTCTTCCAGAATACTAGCGCAGAGAGAGAGGTAAATACAAAACGGGAGACTTAATGGACCTGCTATCGCTTTATGGGGGGGTCGCATCCCTAATGAATACTGTTTATGCCACTTTCGAATGTCGCCGTCGCCTTGAGTTGAACAATTAATGGCACGTCAGAAAATGATTAAGGCTCGGCATGTGCTTGCGTTTCGACCATTTCAGGGGGTGTTCGGAAAGACATGTATCTGCAGCTACCGAAGCAAATCCAGTCTCGACATGGATACGAGGGATGTTTGGCAAGCCTGGACCTAAATGGGGACGCTCCAAACATTCTGTTAGACGCCGTCGTACCAAGCTCACAAGTGCTGGCTGGATGCGAAGGTAAACTCCCTACTATATGAAAAGTTGACTTAGGTATCCGTTGCTAAATAAACGCCATTCCAGGCTCTTTTTTACTCTTCACTGCTAAATTAGTCCTCTTTCCTTACAGGGCCGAGCACAAAATGCCACCACAATATTTGCCTGAACCGTGGAGTCTGCGTCCAGCAATGGAATTCGTACACGTGCGATTGTGATATGACTTCTTTCACGGGACCGACATGCAAAGAAGGTAACGCATATTGTTGCTGGTAGCTCGTAACGAGTGAGGGAAATCGAGCCCCTGTTTTAAATGCCGTTGCTTCTGAATTTCTGCAGAGTCGATAGCATACGAATTCGGTCCCGGCCGAGGCCTCGTGACCTTCGCCTTCCCGGAGGAGCGAAGGCCCGAGCGGAAAAGTGACGTGATCGCTATGGGCTTTATCACTAGCAAGGAGGACGCCGTTTTGCTGCGCATAGACAGTGGCACTTCTAACGATTACATGGAGCTCGAAATTGTAAGTGCAAGCGAGAAGCCGCTAATTTTTTAGTGTCACAGCCGGGCTAGGAATGTTATATACTATGCTATCGTCATAATAAGACATCGCTAAAACCCTAAAAGTCTCTGGCAGCCAAAAATACACTAACATCTTCTACATCTTGTCACCAAAGAATGGCGGAGATTTTTATCACGTGATTTAAAATATATATATATTTCTAACTCTGGTCATCTTTAAGAAAATCAATTTCCTTTCGTTCGCTTGTCGACAAATTCGATAATCATCCTTGATCCATTGATTTTACTCTACGTTAGGTGGAAGGTAACATCTTCATGGTGTACAACATGGGCACCAACGACCACCCGATCGGCGAAATCGGTGTGAAAGTCAATGACAACGCCTACCACGTCGTCAAGTTCACGCGTTCTGGAGCTAACTCGACTATCCAAGTAGACGACTACAACGTGCAGACCAACCATCCTTCAGGTGCGCCGCCGATGTTGCAAATTATTGTCTAGACGTACTAATCTAGACAACTACGCGCTTGCACGAGCTTGTCAAGAGAGTGGAGAGTTATTATGGATTCAGTACAGTTTGTGGTGAACTTTTAGTTAACATAATTAGGCAACACGTTGTGATCATGAGGGTTGAATATAAAGCTGGGATGCTTAGCTCTGCAGGCTCAGCATCTATTTATATACGCTTCAATATTCTCTGAGAGTTTATCTTTAGACATTTCTACAACATACTTTTTGAATTCATTTTAGTATACATATATGTGACTGCAACCTTTTTTTTAATTATACTCTGCCACTTCACTGCAATTGAAGCCTGTCAGTTATGTCAATGTATTTCTTGGGTAGTTTTGTGTATTCGGCTTAAAATTCAGCTAACAAAATCACAATTGATATTTCATAGAGTGAAACATCGAAACTGTTTCCTAAAAGCCCCACATTGATACCTCCACCTCAACTTGACACCTCCACCAAATAAGCAATGATTCCCCAACATTTGTTTTCCAATCTCCTAAAAAAATTGTAAATCTGTATCTACGCTGGGACAGTACCGACAACTTTCCAGAAGAAATCCCTGTACCCAATGATCTCTTCGAAATCTCCATGCCACACGAAACTGTGCCAATAACACAAAGTCCCCTTGGTTCACAGGCCACCAGCTGACAGTTTTCAACAGCCAGTCGCAGATACAGATCGGTGGCAAGTGGAACTCGGCGAAGCAGAGGGTGGACCGCGCGTTTGCGGGGGTAATCGCGGGCCTAGTTGTCAATGGTCAACGTCTGCTTGACCTCGCCTCCGAGAAGGATACCAGGACGCTAACCAGAGGCGACGCGCAGATGCTGACGGGGGCTAGGGACATGCAGCATGGTCCTCTGCAGAGGATGCAGCAGGTGGGTGGGGTTTAATTTTGGGTGGGTTTGGTTATGATGCGTTGTTATGTTTAAATAGTGTTGAGTATTTGGGGGAAGGGGGGGGGGGGTCTACCATCCATGAGTGTATTTGCTGGTTTAAATGCATTTTAGACATTGTTTATAAACTGTTTGCATTCTGTGTATCCTTGAAGAACACTACACATGCTGTTGGTTGATGTTGAATCAAATCATGCCGAACAATTTGGAAGCCGATCTTTCTAGCACAGGTACTTATGGGCATACACATTTCATACCTAGCTGAGGTTGTGGATCTGTGGAGAATTCGGACATTTAGAGAGCCCGACTGATCTGGAACGCGGGTATATTGAATTCCGTGCCACTCGCCCTCGCCATATTTGCGCGCGGTTGCTAATAAAGTCGGTGCAAAAAATATTTGATTTGGTTCTAGATTGTCTCTAGGTAGAGTGGCTGATTACCTGTCAACTGTTAGACTTGTCGACGAGTTTATGGCTAAACACGCCGGGAAGTGCGGTTTTACCACTACCGAATAGCTCCAGAGAAATGAGGGCTAAACTAAACAATATACAAACAACCTAGCAACAACCGATAGCATTTGATACTGAAGGAAATGCATGTCAAAGTTGTGGAAATAAATAAATAAATATCAATCGGCGATGTTTTCTTGCCAGCGCGCCGCATGGTCACTAAAGCCAACAGACTCTTCCTGTCAAACGTTTGCCCCACAATCCCCCATAGTACAATAGAGCGGATTTTAGACTCGGCTATGAAAATTACTTCCCCAATGTCCTTCATAAATGTTGGCGGAAAAGACCCAGAACTTAGCAACATTTACAGCTTCCGTCGGCAGATCTTTGTTTTAATAGACGAGTCCCACCAGCTCCCAGAGTCGGTACTTATTAACCCCGATGGCGATAGATATCACATCTTCCTCTCGTTTAACGACCTCCGATGCTTCTCATGCAGACAGAGCGGCCATGTTGCAAGGAATTGTCCGCAAAACAAGAAACCCGAAACCCCGCTGGAAAACAACAGTTCAATTTTTCCTGACCTGCAGAAAAACAATACTACACCCAACAACGACACCAACAACACTGAAAGCGGTGAAAACACCGACACCTCAAACACACAACTCACAAACAACAACAACAACGACACCACCAACAAGAGAAAAGAACATCCCACGTCATAAAAACTTTCCGACTCCTTACAAGAAGGCGAAATGTCACAAATAGGAGATCAGAACACACACGACGAAACAAACATAAACATGGACGCCAGTCTTGCCGAGGTACTCGACAGCGTCCAGGAAAACAAGGCATCGGAAGACACCAAACACCCCACCGACGACGAAAGTGATTTCAAACCTAATCGCCGTCGGAAGGCAAAACAAGCTAGGACGTCCTCCCCCACTCCCGACACACCATTGCCCTCTGAAGCATTGGAAGTGCTGGAGAGGAGACCCCTCGATAATGTTATACCTACCCAAGACTTTCTGAATTTCCTTGACGAGGTGAAGGGTAATGATCACCCAGCCCAAGTAGCGCTACGCTACACAGATAACATCACTGGCCTCGTAGAAATGCTGTGCACACACTTGCAATTCTGTTGTGCAGGATAGAAAATATACACATGCTGAAACCGATGACGTCATAACCTAAACCAATTACGTCGACACAATATGTACGCCACTACACAGACCGCTATAGCAGTCGAAAAATAAACAAAGAGAATCGAACCCCACTCAACCTAGAGCCCGCTGATGGTGATATTTCATTCCACCTATTATCTCCACCACGGCTAAATGCAATAATTCGACATCCAGTAAGCCGATAGGTTAACCGATACATAGGCAAACCCAACGCAACTATAGACCTTGAGAGACGATACAATTTCATAGCACTCTGTTTGATTCTGTTTCCATTAGCTCTTATGGCAAAAAATGCATGAAGAGTGTTTTGAAAGTGCATCGTCTATAGCGGGGTAGATTGTTGGTTGGTAAGCAATAAAGTAAAATGGGATTGAAACTTGGTTTAGAAGCCGATGCTCCCGAGTTTAAAGAATTGTGATAGAAATAATATTTTATGGATAATTAAACTTACAATTGGCATAGAAGTGAGTCCGTCGTTGTAAAACACAACTTGGTAAGTGCATATCACTGTCTGATAATCACTTTTGTTCACTTTATCACTTCACTGATTAATTACACTCGCATCGCTCCTTTGCACTTAGGTGCTGAAATCTGGTAACGACTATTCTCTTGTACGACCCAGATGGCGCAATCTAACGGTTGCCCAGCGTGACCTTTAAATCGCGCTCACCCTTAGGTCGAGCGCCATTTTTTTAAATTTGAATTTTGGTACCTACCGACCTGCTGCCTCTAGATTTCCTAAGAAATAAATGTTAAACTTAACTGAAAAACCGATTTATCAATCAGAGAGGTTTTTTTTAAGAGTTATTTTTAATTGAACTATTGAGTACAAACAAAGCTCAAACCATAAAAAGTACTAGCAAGATAGCTAGTAAATTTTAAATTTACACTCCTCATTTCCTTGTTTAAATTATTTTTTTAGGATTTAAGCCTAGTAGAATAGGTATAATAGCAGTGGTATAATAGTGGTTTTTTTTTCTACCCAGTACTGAGTATCTGATATCTCAGAAAACCGTCCATTTCTTATTATTACTGTTTAGAGGACAAGAAATGTGCAAATATCATTAGCCATAGACTTAATACCTTCATCTTAAGATCTAACAATCTTATTTTGTTTCTTCCAGACTCCGGCGTCGGGCTACCCCGGGGTAATTGACGATCTCGTCTTCTCGGGGGCTGGCTCAGGGTGCAACGCAGACGACGAAGACGAGTGCACTCCGGTGTTTGAAACAGGCTCTGGTGATGACCTCATCACCCCCGTGTATGTCGCCCCCACTCGTCCCCCAGCGACCACTTCCAAAGGAGGCGCAGCGGCTGCAGGCAAACCTGGTGTAGTTGGCAAGGGCAAGCCCTGCGATGATGAGGACTGCTTCACAGGGTCTGGCTCAGGAGAGGTGGTTACCACCGAAGATAACTCCTCGTCTAGCAAAGGTAAGCTGGTTTTAAGGTAGGCACGATTCTGGTGATATCTCTGCAGTGGATTTGGGTAATTAAGAATTAGAATTAGAATAGAATAAAGAAAATAGTAGTAGAATTGAAAAGGACAAACTGTAAAGTTTCATGTCAAAGTTATCAAGAAAATTCGTGCTGACAATATCCTTTTATCAATCCTGTTTATTTACAAACACTTGTGGTTTTGAAGACATAGCAAGCTACAATATAAGCAGTCTGGTTTTTCTCTTTAACCATCTGGGTGATCACCTACCTATACTTCAAAGCGTTATAGTATGGACTGCTCTTGGCCACACGCAGTCATTTTTAATTTAAATGCAGATTTTGAATTCAGAAAATATCATCAAGGAACTGCAATGGCATAATTATTTTTGCATTCGCTACAGGAATCGGTTCAACGGGCGGAGGTAGCACATCTACTGGCGATTTCACCGACATAATCACCTCGGAAGTTCCTGGTGGATCAACTGTTTCTGGTGGAAGTAGTTCCTCCGAAGGTTCCAGCACTCTTCCATCAAGCACGGACAACTTTGTCAACACCACGGGCTCCAAAACCAGCCCCACTTCGATAGGCTCAAGTTCTTCAACAACGTCAACGGAGCTGCCACTACCACCACCGCCACCGATGCCCCCCCTTCCCACACCCCGCGCACCACCGGGTAGAAACAAAGTACGTGACCGAATTTCATCGGAGGCAGCAGAAAACACTGCGTTGATCATCGGAATCATTGCAGGCACCATGATAGCGATCATACTTATCATTCTAATCATATTGAAGTTTAAGAACAGATCTGATGGGTCATACAAAGTGGATGAGAGTAAGAATTATCAACAAGGACAAGGACCAAATGCCGCTCTCCTAGGTGCGGCGGCTGGGAATGGACAGAACCCGACTCCCATGAATGGTAATGTTCTTGCAAAGCCAGTGAAGAAGAAAGACTGTAAAGATATCAAAGAATGGTATGTGTAAAAGTGCCAATAGAGAACCGATCGAAAAATATTATTAATCACAAGTGAAATGCGATTAATAAGGCGTATTAATTAATTATTAAGGACTCCGAGCCAGAAATACTGTTACTATGATAATATAATGATATTATCATTAGTTTATTATCAGATCCAATCAATATAAACATATTAAGTGGTAAAAGTGTTCAAGTCATCATTGGTGGGTTTAAATGTTTATCAAGTAAAAAGTATCATGATCATAACTGACAATTACCAAACGATATATTTCAGAATATTGATTCGACACCCCTAAATTAACCAAGTTACTTCGTGGATGAATTTGATTGAACGATAATATTGCGTACGTGAATCGGCCAGTGCATGACAGTAACAAAAAACCAGTAAATACATTGGGCACAAAAAATTAACTATGGGAAAATTACGTTTGCAATAAAAAGGAAGTAATTTATTGTGATGCATCGAGTGCCAGATTGTTACCGTTATCTCATCAAAGATGTTTAAAAGTTGACATTTACGGGTGATGGTGTATGATGATGTAAATTGTTTGAAACGGAACTGAATTTCCTCGTGATCAGCATGAGAAATATAATGTGAGTCTAAATTTCCTTTGCCCTATTCAAGCGCGAGCGCACCTTTCCAAGTCTTCAAAATGAATTTTCAACTCTTTTTTATTATGAATGTACATGTGTCATAAAAGTTTTTTTTTGTGCTTTCTTTCAATCCCCTAAAGTTTTTTTTATGTTTGAACAAAATCGTAAAGCTTTTCTAAATTCGGTTCAAGTTGCCGATTACTAAATTTGATCCTGAATCAATGTACCTACCTACCTATCTCAATTGGATGTAAAAGCCTAGTAAAGCTCCGGCAAGTGTGACGACTGTAAACTAGGCCCTTTAGGAATGAAGCTATCTAATATTATGTTTGTTTATGAAGCCCAAATGAAGTGTTTGGCTCTAGAGTTGACTGTGCTTTCAAAGTTTTCCACTCACCTCTGACTTTTCCAATGAGTGTAGGTACTGTGTCTTTGCCAATCCAGTGCAGTCTTAATTCTTGTACAATTGTTCGTTCAAGAATCAGTATTCTAACACATGTATCATCTTTGAGACTTGTTATAGCCCCATTCTATATGCACACTATAAATTCAGCACATGCGTACGTATATGCCTACGTCTTCTTACACTCCCGTTACATTACTTATTGCTCGCGTATTTTGTTATAAACCTAGTAAGTTTTTCAAAATGAATGTATTCTTTCAGCTGCAAAGCTCATGCACGCTGTTATGTACACAGCGTTGTATCATGTTAATATCTGTAAAATAAAACAGTTTTTAAATATGTCTGGTCTTATAATTCTATGCAATATCTCAATTTTAGTTTGTATCATCTGTTTAAGTGCATTCAAGATTTCTATAAATCAACTTCTACATAACTTTTTATATTTGTCTTAAATCTAAGTTTAAGGCAGTAACAAAATGTTAACAACTCGTACAACTTGCACACCAGTTCATTAACTTTCTTAAGTTTCTTCCTTCTTTCCTCCTCCCCTGTATTTAATTATGGCCTTTGAGTATCTTAAAGGCCAGATTCTTAACTATATAAATTACATTTTCAATTGCTGAACTTTATAGCCATTCCCTACTGCAAGAATTCTGGGTGCTGCTATCGAAGAATTTCAACAAGCAATAATTTAACGTTTTACACGACATGCATTCCAAAAAAGGCAAAGATAAAATCGATATTTTCGATATTCCAACTACATACATTCCAACACTTATCATTCCAACAACACATTCCAGGCTATCTAGCTATTCTGATAAATTAAAAGAAACTACAATCAGAAAATGTAATCACTGAAATAAGTTTCAAAACATGGCGATTATTTTATTGCAGTGAAAAATATAATATTATAAATCAGTATTTGCTTTTGATGATATTAGATAGATTTTTTGTAGAAATATACTTGTCTGTGTTCTTGATTACTTCTTAAAATTTTGAAATTCGTCACTCCATCACATACCGAGACTGTGGTTCACTAACGTCTTGCTGGTTTATATTGCAATATGTTTACGTTCATTCGATGTCGATCATGCACTTAATCATTAGTGCTCTCAATCAGGGAAGTGCGCTCAGGTCCATGCCTGAGTGTTGGCTCGGCACTGATCCTGGCTGGTGATCCCCCTGGAGGATGCAGCAGCGATGATCTCGACTCATTCCTTGATAAATGCCCCGATGCAACCGATGACCGCAACTGGCGCCCACTCAAGGCAGGGAGAGGTCGCGCCCTAGATGTACGGGCCCACTCGTGACTGATGGCTCGGTCGAGGGTCAGTCTCAGGGTCAAATCAGGCTCCAATATCTGCCGTACTAGTGATTTAACGTAGGTGCTGATGGTATCCTTTACTCGAGATCTGAATACCCAGCTTTTAGCCATTTGGTCCTTGAGAAGTTTTCGCAAGTTAGAATCGTCAAATGGCATAGAGGCATTCAGCATAATGAATAGAACAATGCCCATCGACCAAACGTCAGCCAGTTTCGGATTGTATGGTGACCCGCTGACTACCTCGGGGGCAGCGTAGGCAGCAGACCCACAATACGTTGCGCTCAGTACGCGTCTTCCATCCATATCGTTGCAATAGCGAGCAAATCCAAAGTCGGCCAGCTTCACATTAAAGCGGCGGGACAGCAATACATTTTCACATTTCAGGTCTCGATGAGCAATGTTCTTGTTGTGTAGATATTGGAGACCACCTGCCATTTGTCTGAACCATGTCCTGCATTGATTTTCTGGGACAGCTCCATTACGTTTGACAAAGTCGAGGAGGTCACCGTTTTCAGCATAGCGCATGAAGATGAACACACGAGGACCTCGTTGAAGAATACTGTGAACTTGTATGATGTGTGTGTTCTCGATTTTTGTTAAAATGTCTAATTCACGAGGAAAGAATTTCTCAAGGAAGTCCTTTGGTGCTTTTTCTTTGTCGAATATTTTGCAGGCTAAGCTCATTTTCTTTGAATCATCGTCAGGATCAGTAAAGTCAGCCAGGTGGACAGTGGCGTACGACCCTTGGCCGATCTTCTTCCCCACTGCATATCCTCTTAGCTCCAAGGCATTTATTTCTGATTGTCTGGGTGATAAACGTACAGACGCCATTGTAATCTGTCTGATCTCTGTGTCTTGAATCGGAATGTTTCATTTGTTGCGACTTGTTTTAGTATTAAGTTTCTTGAAAGGCATGTCGACGTCAAGTCTTGTTAATTTTGAATTTGTTTATATTACTTTTGTCGAATGGGTAGCTAAATGGAAATTTGAGAAAATAGCTATTAGTTATTTTTCCACAAAGTAGCATCATATGAGGTATATATCGGCATACAAAATGCGTATCGGTAACAAACTTATAAAGCAATCAAGGCAATTAGACGTAGTAGATATAGAAATACAATAGATATAAAGTCCTACTTTCCTAAACATCAATCGTCATAATTGCTTTACCTCCTACAAAAACATTCGTCTTGGCAAAAACTTGAGAACGTATTTCTCAGCTGCAAGCTTAATAACTTGGGGTAAAAACATGTACATGTTCTCGCTCTTCACTATCTCATAAATTTGTTAGTTCCTTGCAGCAGATTTTAATTGCTTGCCAAAATTCATAATGACGAGAGAATGAGTGCCACAGAAAATTCTCTATATCATATAAAAATGGCAAAAAGTAAGAATGCCAAAAGGATGACAAATGGTTTCGAAAAAAATCACAACTTACCGAAGTAGAAACGGTCTACTGCAAAAGACGAATTAAGGTACATATTTAGGCAACTGCTCTTTTCACCTGAGAGTGGATAAGTATTTTCATCCCGAGAGTTACCTCCGGTAAACAAGGCGGCAGCAGGTTCATCATAGTACCTCAGTCTATTGCAATCGACCACTTCCACCTCGGCACATTCTGATCCTTCTATCCCCTAAGCAAACTTAACAAAATAGCCAGCTGTTATTTACCTGAGATGTTGATGTATACAGGGAATTTTAATGAGGCTGGAATCCAACCCAAATTTTCAACTTTACCTAGGATATCGCCATGTTTTGAACAATTGAATGGCAAAATTTATTGTTATCGGATAATTGCTGGCACTGCACACCAATTTGTTTATTTGTAGGATGCCTTAACCACCAATACTTATGTTTGTTTCCTAGGTTAATAGACTAACAATTTGTTTCAGAACCAACAGATCAGTACAGGCATCCCGTGCACAAAACAAATACCGAGCTCTACAGACCTTCTTAGCCCGCCCCAAAAAATAACTATTGATGATAATAATTAATAGTTATCCCCCAATAACCCATTTCCAAGAGCCTCCCAAAATTGAAAACTTGAAGACAAAGGACAGCGGTGATAGGACTGCAGCTATGAACAACTTTTGTTATTCCATTTAGGAAAAGTAAGGAAAATCAAAAAATTGGATTTTATTTTTTAATCCTGTTCAGCCATACAATGAGAATAGTGGTAGCATATCGTAAATAACAAAACAGAGTTTTATGACATTATGCTGGGGGATCATCACCCTTTGTGGTTCGGGTGTAGATGACCTGCGCGTGGTGCTTGATCACTTGCTTGATCAAACCTAAAAAAGACAATAGTAGGACATAATATTAACTTCGATGCTACGCCAACAATAAAATCCAATTAAACAGGTAAACTGTGAACCTTATCAGTCTCATTAAATCATTTTTGCCATCACAAATTTTCTGGACAGTATTTATCATCATATAAGATTCAGTTATTGCTAATTATTATAGGCCTAGGCATGCATGTTTAAATCTGTTTGTGAAGCAACCTTTTGCTCCACTATCAATAGCAAGTATTGCTGACACGATGACATACCTTTTTCTAGCAGTTCATCCAGTGCCCTTCGGGCAAGAGACCCTCGAACTTTCAGTCTCTCACTTACGACTGAAGGGGTGATCAGCTTGTAGGAAGGAACTTCCTTCAGTAGCTTCTCATAGGTAGCCTTGTCAAACAAAACCTGGTTGTTCAACTTATCACGGACCTTTCCTTTCGACCACTTCTGCAGATCACAAAAAAAATAACTATTAGTAAGTTATAAAAACAGTAGCAGACAATTCTGCTAAATTGCAATTGAGTCTACAATTGGTCAGTCTCATTAAATCAGATTATAACCATCATTGTTTTTCTGGTAATAAAGACATCATCATCACCCAAATGAGGTTGAGGTAAAATTCTTATTTGAAAAAAATATATATACAAGACAACCTTACTGATAACAGACTCTTTTGGTGCAAGTTGGTTATGAACACAGTGGGGGGGGGGGGGGGGGGGGGGGGGGGCAGCAACTTAAGCAGTTATTTTCCTAAATTGGACAATGATAACCGTAAAATATTGTTACGAAAAATGCATATAAATATATCATTGGTCAGTCTCATTAAATCAGATTAAAACCATCATTGTTTTTCTGGTAAGAAAGAGATCATCATTCCAATGCAAGTGTCTAGATGAAAATACGGTAATTATTTTATTAAGAAATAAATAAATAAAATTCCATCTATCCAATTGAAAAGGATGGTTATAATGTGCTTTACCGCCGTACGGTTAACCCTTGTTGGATTGCATTTTCCTTGATATTGTGGTATTCCTTGTGCAACCGCAGTCAATATGGGTCTGGAGACATTTGCAGCGATGTCTTTTTAGGATGAAGTTGTGTGAATCCGATGGTTTATTGCGTTTTCGGTCGGGTTGTACAGTGCGGAATAGCGGCTATTTGACAGGTGCTAGTTTGTAACGGTTCCTAGTTCATTCGCCGAGGGTGCTCTTGAGCAGTGGGTGCCACACGAGTACCGGCCACCTTAACATCTGCCCTGACCCAATCTTAACAGGGGATTGGCAGAGACATTTTTTTTTCTTAGTCTCCAC
The DNA here is from genome assembly GCA_947568835.1 of Protonemura montana. Classification (NCBI taxonomy): domain Eukaryota; kingdom Metazoa; phylum Arthropoda; class Insecta; order Plecoptera; family Nemouridae; genus Protonemura; species Protonemura montana. Next base: position 6,852,838 of record OX387605.1, read on the forward strand.
TAAAGCCTATCAGTATCAAATACTTGGTCTAATACTTGGACGACACGTGTGCAGCGGCTAAGCACAGTTTTACCAAAATTGTTTTGGAAAAATATTGTTATGAACATGGGGGGGGGGGGGGGGGGGCAATCATAGCAGTTTACTTGCTAATTGGAAAATAATAATTGCAATATAGTATCAGATAGGAAAATATTCCAACGGCAAAACACTGCAACTAGTATACTAGCTGGAAGATTTACAGTGCAAGTGCTTGCAGCACTACACTTAAGTACTTGGCAAAAAAATAAGAAACCAAAAATAAAGTTACAGAAAAGAGTTATGGTCAGCCTCATTATATCATTTGAACGGTCATAGTAATTCAGGTAAGTAAAGAGATCACCATTACATTCTTTTATGATATCTTTGGAAGCATTCGTTTCGTTAGACAGTCAACTGATTTTAATCCGAGATGGAGCAAGCACAGATGATAATGCACTCCAATAATGACGAAGTACCTTAAACATTAATAAATTAAAATTCCGGGTAGATTTTTTAACAATAACATACATATGTCAACAGCTGTAACTTCACGTAAGCTAATTGGTGTTCATACATGGCAATGCAAATAAACACGAAATACCAGCAAGTGGTTTAATACCCCATCAAAATCAAATGCATACAAATTCCAAACATAAGCGCGGTAGATTAAAATATGGAGTGTGTCGAATAGGTTAAATCCAATCGCAACCTTTTTTACCATGCATTCAAACCTTCTACACACTTACCTTCTTTTTGGCCTTGCCCCCCGATCCTCCTTCCTTCTTCTTTTGGGTCTTTGCGGGTTGCTTTGAAGCAGCCCCCTTGGAGTCCTTCTTCGGCGGCTAAAATGACGATCATCACACATTAACCACTAGAACTAGCCAGCTCGATTAACCGTTTATCTAGTTCCTTCCTTAATACTTAAGACTAGTGTGAGATCAGGTTTAAGAAACTGAAATTTATGTATACACAAAGTGCCTGTCGGTTTTAGGCTAGGTGCAACCTGGCAGTACCTACAGAAGGGGAATGAATGCCATGTGCACCGAAACTTATGCAACAAATATACAGGTATGGTGGACTATTCTACGTTTCATATCTTTTCATGTCACGCTAGAGATGCATAAGATGCTTTCTACACCGTTAATTAACAGTTGACTGACAAATATTAGGTTGAATTTAACATATTTTCTGTATTAATTTACGTGATCGTACATACCATGGCTGACGAACACTCTGAGACGTACCGGATCAGGAAATGGCCGCCATCTACGCAGTCCTATGATTCGACATCGATTCGAGGTCGGTTATCAAAAAGGCTGTGGTTAACTCGCGGGAAAGCTTTGAAACCAAATCTGAAATAAGTAAAATTTTAAATAAATTATGATGAAAAATAATTATTACTATAAAAGCATATTAAGATAAAAGTGAAATTATATTCTAAATTCAATGTGGTGATGTGCTTCGTTGGCCTCAATTGAGAAAAAAATTCTGTGGAGATAAATGTCGCAGAGCAATGTCTCTTTTTTACAGTTTTCAATAGCTATCGAGCCACGACTCACTGGCATTAGAATACTTCGGTTGATTCCTCGATCTGTGATTCCACCATTAACGTATTTGATGCGCTCGATCACTAGCGTGCGGTATACTCCCATTTTTACAATCCTGGTTTAAATTATTAACCACACCACTCGTCGTTGAATTTTATTATCCTATTTTGCTTTGGAAACAACTAGGTAACCTTGACGTAGGTTTGTACCGTATACACAGTTTACCCTGACTGCACGCTCCTGAGCTTGATACAAGGGCCTTGGGGCCACTAGTTGCAGCCCATCATGCTGGGCCCTGGGCCATCGCTTAACGCGGCAATAAGGCTGTTGGGATACTGCCGGAGATAGGCTCAGATCTACAGAGATTTTGCAGATAGATCTAACCTGGCAAGAAACTTATGTCACATATTTTAGTAGGTGGACAGCACAGGGACCATAATTTGTTTAGGATAGCTCTTTACACAAAAAAAAGTTATATAACCATTGAATCATTTTAAAATTCATCACTTAATTTAAAATTGCAACTTTCAGGCGTCCGCTAGTATCCTTTAAAGTGAAATCTCCCCCATTTTTGTCTGCTGGTCAATGTAGTGCAATATCTTATTCACGAACAGAGTAGAGTTTTTTTCCAGACGTTGGAGATCATTTTTATCGCTGGTCTCACCATGGCTCACTGTCCATTCAGAAACAAACAAATAATAACCAGACCTAAAGCAGCATAAAAGTTTAATTGTTCAGAGATTGATCTAAGATTAAAAAATGTCAAGCTTTCTGGAGACATGTCTGAGTCAATTGAATCAGGTTTTATTTATCTTGCCATATCTTGAAATTCCGTTCATTGAAATTGAAATTTTTATATCTATTTTGTCTCTCTTCGAGATCTCGATAGGGCATGGTTTACCACCACTTACAACTTTGAAAAACGAGGGAGGAGAGTGTATTGTGTGATGTATTTTATTTTGAATATACCGTTACATCACATTTTCAATAACAATACAGTAGTGCAATAACACCCCTCCAAGAAGAGTAAGTGCCATGTTCCAAAGTTCATAAATATATCATCTTCCAACCTAACAAAGCTCACATTCTCCTTTCTTTTATACTCAAATGTATCTTATTTTCTAAGTAGTAGGTAATGTACTTATATAAATTTAAATTATTTGTACACGGAGAATTGCACTTACAATTTCATATTCAAAAGCTATAAATCTTAAAACCATTGTACAAAAACAAATAGGTACATCATTATTTCAAGACAGCAACGTATGTCTGGAGCAATTTAACATGTCACATTGCAATACCCAAAACATTTGGAATGTGATATTCAAAGTAAAATTGGCAATGCAAGGATCTTAAAAATGCATTTGAAGTCTAAGCATGGCCACTTACGTGAACATATTTCATTGGCCGTTTAATGCTATTGAAGTTAACATCTCTAATCACAATCATATCATACAGTCATTGCAGCACCCTTGGTATTATGTAATTCATATTTCTTAATGAATTGCAGCACACGGGGTTGCATAAGAAGCGACATTACCATAGCATTAACCACAAGGAATGACCAACGCTGCTTACAAATCTTACACATTTGATCTTACAGTGGTAGATTTTCAGGCAGTTGTTTCTTTTGATAGCTCGGCGAATGCATGATCACATAGCCGCAAAGTCGAGTTGCACGTAAAGTTGCTTGACGCCTGCAGCAGCAAAGATCATGTGGGTGTGACTAACCACATACTTAGGATCTGCCGCTTTAGAAACCTCCAGCTTAATTGCTCCGACATATGCGTCGCTGCATAAGGTCCAGAAATGTGGTTCTTGAACGCTATACACACCAGCTAGCTGCATTACTTTCTGGTAGCACTGAGGTAAGGTGTGGTCTAAAGCCACAGGCTGACGTTGCATGAGAATCATCATCGACTCTTTTATCAATGACAAAACACTCAAGCCAATCATTAGGGCGATGAACATTGAACAGATCGGATCAGCAATCATCCAGCCGAACATTTGCATAAGGACAGCAGAAATGATGACTCCAACACTGCCGAGTGTATCAGCAAGGATATGGAGATATACGCCTTTCATGATCTGTGAGTTTGTGCTGGAGAATTCTTCGGCTCCGTGGCTGTGTCCATGTTGGTTGGAACCGCCATGGGAGTGGCCGTGGTTGTTGCCACCTCCATGCGAATGCCCATGGCCTCCCCCACCACCATGAGCATGTCCATGGCCAAACGCATACATCCCGACTAAATTCACTAATAATCCTAACACAGAGACTACAAACAGGCGTTCGTGTTTTACTTCTGGCGGTTCAATTAAACGCTCTACGGCTTCAGACATTATGAAAAAGGATATAAATAGAAGGAACAGTCCATTCACAAAACCAGCTAAAACTTCAGCACGTTTGTAGCCGTATGAATACTTGTCGTTGGCTCGCCACTTGGTAATCACTGAAGCGAAAAGACCAGCCAGTAATCCTGTGCAGTCAAAGAACATGTGAAATGAATCTGATATAAGTCCCAGGCTGTTTGTCCACACACCATATGATAGTTCAACGAAAGCAAAAGATAAATTTAACAAAAGAAATAAAAATAGATTTCTTGAATTAGGATCAGAAAATATTAGTCGTATCCAGCCGTTGACCTTTTCTTTCAGCCGGCCAACAAATGATCGAGCTGGATCCTTGTGAGTAAGCGGCAACATCTTATGTGATTAGAGTACTGGACTGGAAGAGAGTGCGAAATACGATTCTGTAAAGGTAAAAAAATTATGGAACATTAGATTAACACTCTGTAAAAATTTTTATGAATTCTAGAAGGTAAGTTCGGGTTTGTTATCATTTGGAGTGCTGTTGGACAGTATGGGTAACAGGGTTTGGCCGACACAAGTGTCTGCGGGCATATAGGTTACTTTTGACAATGTCAGAGAACATTTTTGTAGATCACTTTTACTCACTTAATGAGGGTAAGCAGAAACCCTCGTAAGAACTTGAGTCACACACATCTGGTTACGCTCGAAATTTTTACAATAAGTATTATTTTTTGGTAATAAATCCGTGGCCGGTACGTGTGACGTTTCTCTCAGACGCCATGATTCCTGCGCACGGCGGACACGCTGACAAATTTGTGCAGCGACGTCGACGGAGACCGAACTGCAAAATTCTCTACTCACTGACCTCTATCAGCCAGAATAGCAGGCGTACCAGACTATGAAACATGATTAGACAAGTTTCTTATTTAAGCTAAATAAAGTATCTCATTATTATTATCGGAGGCAATTATGCTAAAATGAATTATTAATTATTTCATCTAGTCAAATTTTTACGCAAATAACAAAATTTGAAACAACAAAGAAAAGTATCGATTTTTCAGTGTTGGTTCACTTGAACTACTGTGCACGAGCACGAGACGACTGATCTGACAGATCTGTCAAAAATAGTTACATCTACTTTTTGGGATAATGGGCAGCTTAGACCCAGCATTTTTATCTGGATTTGTTTGTCGGCTATGTTCCAAGCTGAGCTCATGTGTTGTGCATATCTACAGTAGCGAAGGAGACAGCCTAAGGTTATCCGAGAAAATTAATGCCTACCTTCCAATCAAAGTGAGTCCTGTCGGAAGCTCCTCCATAGCTCCACTTTCTAAAATTTCTGATTTTACGACCAAGCTACAAAAATCAGTAGTCTTTTAATCAGCCTTTAGTTGTTTAACGATTTATATTCATTCAGTACTTACTGTTACCAGTTTTTTTACCGATCTATTTTAGATTGCTTTTATCTATTTTAGAGCTGTCTATTTTAGGTTGTTCTTTGTTGGTATTATTGCAGCCTGTGTCTAGTTTTAAATCATTTTGCATATGGATGGGAATGGAAAATAAATTTTAACCACTTGTACATTTTCAGATTGACATCCACGATCCTCTTCCAAAGACAGTGTGTGGGCCTTGCATTGATCGTTTGCAATCAACTCATGAGCTAATGCAAAAGTTCATTGCGGCACGAAAACGGGCGATGATTATGATTCCTGGGTTACAACCAATGCCAGATCCACCAGATGTTAATTGAACTATATTTTTTATTCAAGCATTGAGACTGCAATGTAAATATTTTGTAAATTGATGATAATTAGATAGTTATGTATATATAAATCTCACTAGTATTGTAATTTATTTGTGGGGGATTGTCCCTACGCTCAGGCATTTCACTTCTTGTACCTATAATCTAAACTACCTGATTTGCTGATATAAATCCTGTGTACCAATTGTACCAGAAATAGAGGTACACGGCCTGAACACGGCAACGAGATTGGTACCATGTACCATTGCTAACTGTTCTTAATATACAATAGTGAATTTTAACAGTTTGTTATGTTTATCTAGAGCCTCATTTGTGCATGGCTTCCCTCATAAAAATAATCCATACACAAATTAGGAGTAATAGGGAATGGTAACCAGAATTCTTAATATTCCAGTTGTTGGAAGAAATGTTGCGCATCGGAAAGGCAACACAAGCTCACAATATCTTTTTCTCGACTCTTTGCAACATCCTTATACCAGCATATAAGATTCTAGGGTCTTAGAACTTTGCTTGAAACCTTCCACTTTATTTGTTTTGATGGAGTAAGGATAAAATCAGAGACACAAATCAAAATCGATGATTTTACTATTTTAGAGATTCACAACACTACATCTTAAAATTTCCACCTATCTAATTCTAAACATAGAAATGATATGAAGTATAACATCAAGCAAAATAATAACTGACAATATCTTAAATATGTTAAATCTAGTTCAACAAATTGATTTACTTTGAATCTGCTAATATATATATGCTTGCCAATTAACTAAAATATTAATTAAGATGCACGGTATGCTAGTTAGTGCCTAGGTTCATTGGAGAATTACGAATAAATCTTCATGCTCAGGGAAAAGAATACAGGTTAACACTACAATCAAGATGGTGCAAGTACCATCTAAACACAGTAAGTAATATAAATTGTGATGCTGAAATTGCCACCTTTATCATTAATAATAGTAAATTTACACCAATAAACATGAGATGAAACACTGCAACTAGGAAAAGGGGACAATTTGTAGTGTACCCATAAGTACATCCGTTGATGGCAAAAGCACACTGAAATAAATAAAAATAAAACTCCCTGCACAAAAGAGATTGCAGACAATATCTTAATAAAATAATTTGAGCAAAAGACGGAGCAAAAAAAAAGTACCTACAATACAATTTTATCCTAGGTACCTAGTAGAAATTACTGTAATTCTTATATCTAATATTCTTTAAGTATATTTTATCTTTACTCCTTACGTAACGATAAGGCTACACACATGTTCATTTTTATAAAATATTTGTTAGCAGATTCGCTCAAAATCGAACGCCAGCCAAACATTGAAGGTAAAAGTAAGTTTTTACATATTTTAGGAATAGGTACATTACATTTTGTGATTAATTGATTGGCCATATAATTAATTATAGTAAAATTGCTCAAGACAGCGAATAAAAAAATTTCCTTCTCTGCGACAACTATTTACAGGCAGGTAATCCATTTCATATTTGACAAGATGATACTAATAAAAATGCGAGTAATATAATATGGACTGGCATAAATAATTTTTAGGTCTTAGGTAATGACAAAAGAACGAAAATAATACTTCAAAGCGCTTTAAAAGAACTAACCAACGTAGGGTATGGGACGGGAACCAGGCAAATACACCGCAAGTGAGAGGGTACAAGATGGTCAGATGACATTTCAAGGTACGTTGATTTAGTGATTTAGGTTCTAGGTTGTTGATATCAAAGTGATACTGACGTTATCAAGATAGGAAGGAGAAATTAGATATAAAACAAACAATCAATCAATAGTAAAACCAATCCAGCAGCCTCTAGAAACAAATGCATTAAAAATTAGGTTCAAACACATCTTTTAAGTAATAATATACTTTTTTAAAGCAATATCTCAACCAGTGGCCACATTGTTCACGTGATTTAAAAGGTCTAAGGAATACTTAGGTGGGGTTCCAAATGGGTCCTTTTTTATCCAGTAAAAACAACTGCAATTAGGTTGCTATATAATCATTAGGAACGGCAACAGCCGACAAATAGGTAGATTTGTGATTCAAAGTAGGAAGTTGTATTGGTTAAAAATAAACGGTAAGAGTTTTTGTCAACTATGCACCTACAGTTATTATAATACATTTAGGTAAACATTTTACCTAACATTAACTACCAATAAACTTGTAAAAAATAATTTATAAAATTGAAATTGAAGCGGCATTCTAAAGAGAATTAAATTCTTACGAGACCTCATTGTCTACAGAGACCATCAGAAAAGTTCTAGCTTAAAACTTTGTAGTTATGATGTAAAATAACTGCTGTTGCTCATCTAAATGGAGACAGACATGACCTCAAAAATTTAGTTAATAATTGTGGGCCATTTAAGGCCCTAGGTAAAATTTTGCAACTGGACCATGATCCAGCATAATATAAATCTTGTGTCATTGAGACCGTATGGAGAAACCATATTAGCTGTCTCACAACAAGCTATAATAATTAGAAGATAGGAAGAGCCCAAATGCTAAGCTCTCTTTAGAAAACTCACCGAACATTAACACAGATTTTATAATCTCGACGGACCATGCATGTTTGGGAAGTGAACAAGTGATTCGTAACAAATTACACCGTGAACGTTATTGAAAATGCTATGGCTAGTCTTATTTGATATATTGATAAATGGGTCATTATAATAAAAGAATTGAGTTCAGTTCATTACTTCCTTGACAATCACACTATCGAGCAACAATCCAATCACGGTGGAAACTGTTCATAAATCTCTACCAGATAGGGCACACCTTTCCAAGAGGAAAATATAGATTTCTAATGAAGTTAATTACGTTTAGTGTCTGAACTTTCAATTCAGCAATGAATCGAAATGCTGCAGGGCAATGGGGACCAAGAGCAGCGTTTTTTGTTATACGGGACAGTTGTTAGTTACAAAAAGATTCTCTTCTTAAATCGGTCTGCCCTATCAAGCTCACCGACTCCTAACGTCTTTTCTTTAAATATATTATTGCATAAAATAATCTGGATGGTCTGAATCTTTCTCAAACCTCTTTACCTCTTCCTGCATGCTCTCTTTAATCTTCAATATGGCCGCCGACTCGTTCTGGTCATTTTCACCTGGGCCGCCAAATCCCCCCAAGTTGTAGTCGCCCATGCCACTAGCGCTGTCTTCCCTCGGTGTTCCCGGGCCGCCGTTCGAAGGGGAGTTCTTCATTCCGTCTAGCGCGTCTCGATTCATGACGGGGCCCATCGCTCCCATCGGGCCCCCTTCAGGCCCACCCATCGGAAAATCCCGCGGCATGTTACCACCGGGCACTGACTTCATCATCGTGTACATGTTTTCACCGCCAGAATTGGAAGAGTCTTGTCGAGTGACTGGACTGCGTGTCGGCATACGATGGCTGGCAGGAGAGTAGGGGCCTACCGAGCCTTGCGGACTTGGTGGGCCGGTCGATCCGGGTGGCCCTCCGTAGTTGCCAGGCGAGGAGGACGAGTAGTTCATAGGTGCCGATGGGTTAGGCTGCCACTGAGGACGTCCTCCTGGGCCAGGCATCCCTGGCATACCTGGCATTCCGGGCCCTCCTGGACCCATGTTGTTGTTGGGAGGAGGCCCATGCATCCCAGGCCCATAAGACCCAGGGCCCATTGGGCCCATAGCAGGGCCTCGAGGTGGATTCATACGTGGATTCATGGGGCTCATTCCGGGAGGTCCTTGCCTACTGGGATCCATGTTGTTCGGCATCATAGGCTGGCCCGGGGGTCCGTTGAACTCATTTCCCATCTGTGGCATTCGGCCGCCTGGCCTAGGACCGGCTCCGGGATAGCGTGGCATGAACGGCTGACTTGACATCATCTGAGTGTGTTGGGGTGGTGGCTGAGGGTGAGGAGATGGCTGCGATGAAGGGTGTGTGGGTGGTGACGGTCGCATGGCAGAGTTGGGAAAGAATCCTGGTGGCATTGGACCCCCAGGCATACCGTCGTTGGGCGGCATTTGTCCCAGCGGACTTGGCGCTGGGCCAGCATTGTGTGGAATCCCGTTTACACCATATCCGGAGTTAACGAACCCGTAGTCATGGAAAGCTTTCGCTTCGCTCGAGTGTTCGCATGTGTCTCTTCGTTCAGGAGCTGCACAGTAAAGATCCCAGAAAACACACCACCATGAATGGAGGAATCCAGGGGGCTCTCCTAATGAGATATTCTTCTCCCATCTGATCTCCGAAAGAAATGTTTGAGCTGCTTTTTGAGCTCCGACGTGAAGCAAGTATTCATAAACGTACAGTGCCAACTTTTCTCGTGCTTGAGCATCCGATGGTACCGTGGATCCTTTCGCCTTGGCGTACATATTGCCGTGTGTCGATTTGAAGCGTCCTCCTTACTGTCACTGTCAAAACTCCCTGTCACACGCTCAGGTAGGCGTATTCAACGCTGTAATCATATGATAAAATGGAGATTAATTTTTGCTTTACTTTTTCAATGTGTATCTAACCAAGTTCATGTATGAAAACAATCAAAAACTGAATAACTTGTGATTATCTCAGTGTGGATAAAAATTGCACTGTATCAAGCCTACGCTCATTGACGACCAACTGAGTATGCTGCTGCCTAAATAGCGTGGAGCGGATAAAAGTACGAAGCTCTAAGTTGGTACAAAATCATACCAGAGTGCAGAGCGAAATTCCAGCCAGACGTGGCATATGTGTTATTTTGTCCAATCATATTATTTCTTTCATTTTGGATAGGCGTGGCCTCATTCAATGAAATTTGACTGAATTTACGTCAGAGCAGTGTTGTCTTGTCTGGAAAGCTGGAGCTTGTAGCGGTCGAAGCTGTGGGGGTAGCGTGAACAACGTTTTTAGTTAATACAAGGTAAATTTTCGTTTGTTCGTTTATCTTTTACACTACTCCCTCTTGTCAGCCGAACAGGCTGCATCGAGAAATGACCGGACGTTTCTTGGGGTTATAATGGTTGCAAACTGCCCCCCTATGTGCGATAGGCTTTTATGATGCTCTTCTAACATCTATTTAACTGCCACACACACATTATCTTTAAGCCAATGTGGCGATTTGATGAGTTACATGCTTTGATATTATCACGTTCCTTCAAAGAGAAGTAAGCGTAGAGGCGGTAGCTGCAGTGTTAACTTTCTTGGCCAATGCTAGCTTCCTTTTGAATGTCAATGACTAGAAATTTAATTTGAAGTTCAGACTGTTTTTGCCCTTCAGATGTATTTTATATTATTCATCTTTAAATGTTTTCTGTTCTTGCTTGTTTACAGTTAACTGCTTGTGTCCAGCCAGAACATGGACATTCAAACTAGTTTGATCTACGGTGCAATCGTAATTGTCTGTGCAGTGGTTTTGTTTGCAATTTCTATGATCGGAATTAAAGAAAAAACATATGAAGAAGCAATTGCAGAACAGCGGCAGATGCCCAGTGAGAATTTGCTACTGGGAAGAAGTAAGGATAAGAGTAAGGACAAGAAGCAAAAGAAGGGAGCTGGAAAGAAGGTAAAGGAGAAGCCAGCTGAGAAAAAGAAGGATAATGTTGCCGAACCTGCGGCTGCTCACCATGAGAATCATCATGTTGAGTTCGAGCCAGAGGCTGAAGTTATTGATGACCATCCTCACCAGGTAAATTATTTTTATTTCAATGGCTCACAATTATTAAAAAATAATTATGGCTGCATACTAACAGATTAAAAAAAAAACTGGTTCTTTTTAAAAATGCTTGCCCACTATGTGACTCTGAAAATAGGCTTTTTAGTCGGTACCTTTCTAACCTGTTCTATTTATGCAAGGCGATTCATTTGCAATTCACTTATAGACTTCAAATCTCCCAAAATTCACAATGCCCTTAAGGTTAAGATTAGTAGTTAATATTGAAACATGTACTCTATCATTTCAATAAGTTTTTGACGAGTTCCAAAGAATGACCTTTATTTTTGTAGGTACCTAAACAAAGCCTGAAACTTTTCTCAGTTTGGGGCTGAAGTAGGTTGTAAGATAATCATGTTACATCGACGGCACATCATGTATGCATGGCTACTTTATTTTAACGGGAATCCGGTGGACTTGCACTAAAATTTGGGGTGTAAATAACTATATGTTGGGTTTTGATAAATCTTAGGATGATAAGAAGAAAAAGAAAAAGATGAAGCCTATTTTGGTCAATAAGGCCGAGCACAACGTAGTTGTTGCTAACGCTCCTGTTCTGGCCAATCACTTTGAAGAAAGTATGCCGAAAGATGATTTGATGCTTAGGCGTCAGTCGAGCGTGAGTTGAATCCTATGCAGAAATTGCTTTTTTTTTACTAGTGGTTTGAAGTTCATGGTGTTGGGCACCATGCGTTTCTTATGTGCACTAGTTTGTCTAGGGTTCAAAGAAACTTCTTGCAACTTCCAGTGTTGTTCTGTCGAGTTGTGATAATTTTGTCGGTAGCGTAGAGACGGCGAGACAAAGTTGCTATTCACGTGTTGGGAACGATTTGCTTTTGTTTCATGAGGACTTGAATCCTCTTGCTTGTTGCATGGGTCAATGATTGGTGGGGGAAGCACTGGGACTATTTTGGTTGGCATCTACCAGCATCATGACTCACGGAAAATACTTTTTAATTTACCATTTGTTTGTGGGTGCAGCCTACTTAACATTCGTGCCCACCTATGTGACAGCAAGGCACTAAGTACTGCTGCCCATTTTAACTAACAAAGCTGAAAGAAAATTAGTTTTCTTTCAGTTTTGTTACCCTATTTTTAATGTAGGTAGTCCATAAAAAACCATGAAGTAAACAATGACATTTTTTAGATGAAATCTTATTTAAATTGTAAACGCTTGCAATGTGTGGGTTATTTTATTATTATGAACACTATAACGTCTCAAAAATTAATGCCCAAACGGGGACTCGAACCCCGATCTCCAACTATCGCGTGTGTTGCTCTAACCCATTGAGCTACTTGGACACTGGCTTTTTGAGACAATTTTAGTGTATTTGATGAGAATGATGGATCTCCAAGGAGTAGAACCAAGAGGCTGTGAATACTCACAGTCACTCTAATTCTAGTGACTCTATACCACATCACAACCTGTCAATCTCAAGTAACTCCAATTTGACGTTGGATGCATTAAATTTTTAGATGAAATCTTATTTAAATTGCAAACGCTTGCAATGTGCGGGGTATTTTATTATTATGAACACTAACCCTATAACTATAACACTATAATCCCTATAACTACCTATACCTATAACACTACAGTCCCTGTTAAAGCATCAATTTGTGAGACTGTTTAAGTGTTCATAATGATAGAATGGCATTTTTGTCTGCTTGTTGTCGGGTGCAATTTATTTTGTAATGTAGTGAAATGAATTCTTACCACTTTGTCTTCCATTGAGTTGTTTTTGCTTTAATAGGAAATTAACGTCACATCTCTTTTAGCGTGAGGACATCATGGTGAAGGTAACTCAAGGCGCCAAGGTAAACTCAAAACCTGAGAAACCCTCCGCTCCCAAATCGGAAAAGGCTACAGTAAAGAACGAAAAGCCTAATTTGGTTTCAAAAACTGAAAATACAACGTCTAAAAATGAGAAAGCTGCCAATCCAAAATCGGAGAAGGCTGCCGAGAAGAAGAGTGCTAAGGCCGATGTTGCGGCCAAGGCCGAAAAGGTATCGGCTCCAAAGGTGGAGAAACCTGTCGTAAAAGAGAAGAGAGTGGAGAAGACAGCTACTCCCGTTGTGGAAGAAGTAATCGCAGCCACGGTAGTTGAGCAAGAGAAGTCCGCTCCCCCTGCCGCTGTCAAGGAGCAGAAGATCCGCAAGAAAAAGAGCGATCTTGTTGCTTTGCAGCAGATGGGTGAGTCACTACACTGAACTCAATTATTTTATTGGGGATGGATTGGATGCCATGATGTTCCTTGTCGATGGTCATTTTACAAATCTGTTATTTTGGTTAGTAAGAAAAATGTCTGCCCTGTGATTAGGTGATAGATTTATTTATTATTTTCATGTTGCACCCTCTATTGTTAGCAATACAACCTATTCGTATCCTTCGTGTTTGTTGCACTTCATAGAATTTTGTGTTCAGCCAAGATTGGAAGTGTATCATTATGGAAAGGTATCTGTGGGAGTTAAGATTTGAAGTAGCCACTTGCAAGGGATAAGTTGGGAAATAATTGGGTTTGGGGACCAAGCATTCTGGGAAGTGCAAGATTGTAAGATTGTATCCTAAGCAGGAAAGTTTGAGGTATCACAATCTCTGTGGTAAATACCCACCTGAAAATAGAAGTAGCATGACATCTATCAGGTACCTAATGTATCAGACTAACCCAAGTAATTTAATGATATTATTGGACCCTTTTAGTAACCATAACTCAATAAGTGCTCTATTTTTGTCATTATCCTGGGTTCTGAGCTAATTTTATTTCAATTAATTGCAATTATTCTTAGAAACAACAGATAATCAGCTAAACAAGGCGGTCTCTTGTTTTACAGCTAGATTTTCGTTTTGAGACTGTAGACAACAATGGTCTTTTTATAAAAACCCTTCCCCTCTTGCAAGATCAGTCTAAATTTTAAATTTCACAGCCTTGTCCGCTGTGGCCCGGCCCTGTAGGACATATAACTAAAGTAAAGATATACATTTTTTTTAATGTCGTCCCACATGGATGTAGCCATACGTGGTACGTGATGAATAAAGATAATATCTTTCCTGCACATGCTGCTGGCTTCCATGCCACACTCCCACGCGCTCACTCAGGGCTCGAGCTCAGAAACAACAGGTTATTGACATCTAGCTGAGCTCAACCAAGAGCCTAATTGTGTATTTGAAATTTAAGTTGGTTTTTCGAAATGTAATTCATTTCTAATTGGTGGCTAGCATTGGCTTTAACATGAGTTAGCTTGAAGATAGTTAGTGCTACGGTAGATTTTAGCACTTCTTTTCTACTGTGTCAAAAAAAAATGGTAATACACAATATCACATTTTATTGGTTCCTTTTAGTCACACTCTGGTCTGTTTGTAATCGAACATGAAAGCGGTTTTCCGTACTATTTTTTTTTTCTTTCCGCGTTATCTCAACAGTCTATCTGTGTAATCTAAAGTTGTATAACGATTTTACGTTGACAGGAACCCCTTTCCTTCAGCCTAGTTACTGATAACAAGCATACTTTTCATTATTAAATCGCCAGCTTAATTACTAAGGAGGACTGATTACACATAGTTAATGTCGTCCGCGCTCAGTGGTCCGTGCAGTTACCTTTCGAAATGGTTACATTTTAAATGTTCCCTTCAGTAGGCGACCTGTCCCATGTCCTCGTCTTGCTTCGGGCTGAAGGTCTAGGCTTCATAGTTCATACCATTATGTGCAAGACTCGGGCGCATATTATTTGCGATTGTAATCAGGTACCTTCTCGATTCAACCGTTGAAATTCAATAGCCACGTGGTATGGAAAATAAATGTGAACGACCTTTTTTTTAAGGTCGCCAAGCATTTGACATCTTGTATCGAATTCGAGCCTAGTTAAATCAGGATTGTATATTGCTTGGGAATCGAAACATAAGTACGAATCACGAAATTCGATCGTGTCTGCATGTAATGCTAACCGATCGGCAACTGCAATCTAAACTGAAAAGAAAGGTCTTAACGTATTGCTCCCCGTGCGAGCGAAAATAGTGCCAACTCGGCTGTCCGATCTTGAACTTGAGTTCATAGACGAAAAGGTCGTACAAACACGTAGCCACGGAATGGTGATAACGTTTTATTTTCGTGTGGTGGAATTCCGATAACACTGGTGGTCACTGGCAAAGACTAATTTCCCGCGGTGCTGAAATTAAAATTGGTCGTCGCTGGGAATGCCACGTTTTACTCTGAATGGTATTGGATGCCATCAATTTTCTTTTTCGCTTATGTAACCAAACGTGGCCAAACGCGATTTTTGCTAGCAAAATGCGATCCTTGCAATCAAGTATATTTTAGGGTAACCTGAACGCTTGTCGTCGCTAAACATTATCTGCGTAATGACTAAAGGTGGGTCGTAGTCTCCGCTCGACCAAATTCCACCAGCCAGTTTGCTCAAGGCTGACTCCATTTCGGTTATCTGATTGATTTGAAAAAAAGACAACGATAACACCGTTTCGGCTGTGCTTACATCGTTGACCAAGTTTGAAAATCGAGCATGCGACCGATGCACATTTTCGAACGGCGCAACCCGTTTCCCAATGAGACAAGTGCGTTGTGGCGTCGTGCCGTAGCCGCGTGCACGGCTATTTCGCGCAGACAGCCAAATCCGCTCGGGCCGACAGAATTTCGACATGCAGCCGTGCACTTTTGTGTCGCTTCCGCTGCATTGTCTAAACTTTACAGCTTGCACAGCCGATTGCATGTCGCGGTATTTTTGCCAAACGTTACTTTCTTCTCGATCTCGCCGGCACCGCCGATGCTGTGGCTGCGGCTATAGCGCGGCAACGATGCACGTCGGATTTCTGCGCGCCGCCGCCGCTGCCGTCGTCGTGACCGTCTTATTTTAGAACATGTACTCGATGTTGCTGGGTTCTCTGACCAGACCGCCAGTCACGATGCATTTGGTACAAGAAGTTCATAGACCCTTTCGGCACATAAAGGAGTACCGGCGGCGGCTGTCTTATTCTCTAGACCCACTCAGCGACGTTGGGAAACATGATGCATTTGTCTGACAACCGTTAACCTAGAATGGATTTAATTTCGTGATTAGAAAGTAAATCCAAACTCCCCTGTTAGCCGTTAATTTCCCTCCCCCCTCCCGTACATTCCAATGGGTAACAGACGTCGCGTGTACCCAACCATGCGAATCGGATATTGACCAAATGTTTTACCCCATTGTGACTATACATTCGTCGGGGTTTCCTTCTATAAGAGTAACCATGCGCATTCTATTTTAACAAAATTCGAATCAAAATTCTCGAGTCTGTTCTCAGCTAAACGCGTTAATGAGGTTGTGTTGTTTTATTTATGGGTCATTAGTTTGGATTGGGGACAGACCACGACAACAAGAATGGGATTTCCTTCAACAGAATGCTCCCCTCCCCTCTCCACCCCCTTTTGAAAAATGAGGTTGCCTTGGTCTATAAATAATTGGTCTGCATCGTTGTCTGTCTCGCGCTGAACTTGAGAGCGAAATCGCGGCCAAGAATACTGCGACCACACCGGTGGTCGGACATTGCATCTTGGAAAACCGACGCAAACAAACAATCGCCCCAACTGCTTGCATGGTTGACTGGTAGCTAGAGAAGTCATTGTCACTTGGCGAGCACACTTTCACACGTTCTGATTGATTGCTTTGCACCGCGGCGTACCGAACCGAAAAGTGACGCGACATTTTTGCGTTTTCAATTGCACTTCACTAACCACTTGGTACGAAACGTTCACACAATCTCACGAGTAAAAGTTACCCTGGCTAATTAATCATTGTGAGAATCGTTTCTAAATTCCGTTTCTTGATCTTTTAACAAAACTGTTCTTTACGAAGTTTCTTGTGAGGCCAGAAGAAAACACTTATTTGTTCCTTTAAGAATTTGTGTTATAATTGTCCGGCTATTTTCTAAAAAAAAGTAAACGATATCCCTTCACTCTTGAAGCAACTATAACGCGTTCTAATTGAACCATTTTCGCGTCGCTCTTGACTGTTAAGTTTGTGAGCTGAAGAACTCGAAAGTGAAATCAGGTGCATACCAGGGTTCCCAAATGCAGTTGCTCTTAGAGGCCAGTGTCAAATAATGCCTACATTTTCTCGACGCCACACCACCGTAGCATATCGCTCTATGCCAGCGTTATAGCATTGAATGTAATTACGTTGTCATATTATAAGATCAGCCTAAATTGGCCACACAATTTCAATCGCTGCTCTCTGAACTGAAAGGCACGTCGACCACTGTCAAAAAAACGCTGCTGCAACGGGGGCGGCTTTCAGCTGCGTGGGACCAAACTGTTGGGCACCGACGACGCCATTGTCACTCGACCACACAAACTTTCAATTCACTGCCCACCGAAGGCGACACGACAGATAATCTCCTGGTCATATTGACTTTTCACACCTCGCTCTTAGCATGGCGGAAAACCGTTGTACACAGGGTTACGCACATGAAATGACGCGAGTTCACATCCGTTATGAATCTTTACTCGTGCCCGTGCCTAGGGCTATGAAGCCGACATAATCATCTGGAACAAAGTGTTCCTTGCCCGGTAGATCGGAAACCTAAAACACATTGCTGCGATTTTGCTCTCTACTTATCGCCCGACACCATGTTCCGGCTAGACATATACCATACCGAGAGATAAAAACGGTTCTATCCGCAACCGATATTTCGATTAAAATTACGACAAATTGACAGGTTGATTACTAGCATTTCCATTTGTCAAATCTCATTTCAATTCATCGTTGATTTAGACCTCCGGACCAACGAAGGAGGAATCGATCCATAAAATTGGAACTGAAATTGCCAATTTTGAGCTGTTGACTGGTTGTGCGGATAAGTGAACTCGTTGGTGTGCACTTGATGGGATTCAGATGAGGCCTTGTGTAGGTCGTATATGGCGGTGCGTGGGTGTCCTTCTGATAGTGCGATGTGGCAGGCCAATGCCAGGACAATGCTTTCGACGACGCTGGAACGCGAACATCTTTCTATGGACACAGAGTTCGGCAAGATGACATTTACCTCGATTGCAATATAGCTACTTGAAGTCTTCAAACGAACTGTTTATACTTTGCTTTCGTACACTCATGCTATATTTATGGATCGCGTCGTGTCGCAAGCGATTCACGGTGCGACTCATAGACAAATGAGTGACTAATATTTACTTTTCTCTGGTTGTTTTTACCTATCAATTGTCTGTGTGCTGCGCGAATGCGGTGGAATGCTGCATGATGCCTGTACACAAGCAGTCATTTTTATTGTCTTGCCATTCACCCGTGCCGGCACCGGCACGGCACTGCACAGGGTTCAATGCCAATGCGTCGTGCAGAGAGGAAGGCCGCGGTGGAATCTACCAGACCTACACAAATGAAATTGTTCTGTTCTTGTCGCTGCGTAAGATAGCTGTAACTAGTGATGCTGAAATTCTAGTTTAACAACTAGAGTATTTCCTATTCTTTCTTCTACACACACTTAGGATTGCATTTTCAATCGCAGCCTGCTGACGACAAAGTTCTGCTCGGCACGTGCAGCGTTCTTTCGACGTGACTTTACTATATCATTGATCAGCATTGGCAGTGATGTATTGGTCAATGCACGCGGGTGTACGCAGTCCACCCACTATTAATTTTATTTTTGGCCGTACCCCCACTTTGAATTTTTTAGGGAACGCAGGTGAATGCACGGGAAAGCAGTATTAAATTATGATTATTCGGAATATCCTGCACTTCTTTTTTTAAAAGCCGAAAATATCCCAGTTAAGGGTTTTATTTCTAATAATCCACTTACTTAAAAATAGACCTAGCAAGATTGCCACTGTATGCGAACGTACTAAGAGTAGGTAGGCTGGAACTATGTCGGCGTCGCGACTTGCAACAGAGGGGTTAGTTAGAACCATATTACTGTTATCACGTAGGGAAGTCGGTAGCCGCTTTCGCGGCGTCGCACGGCGGTGCAAGCTCTCAGAAGCAAGCCCGCTTCAAATAATAAGAATTCGCAGGAAAGACAAAAATACAAACAATAACCAAATTGCCACATACGAGCCACACTGGACGAGTTAGTTCAATTCAAGATACAGAAGAGGAAGCAAGTGGATTTGCATTCCCTTTCGGGCCTTGCCCCTCCTAAAAAACCAAAATTTGGTTTGGGAGAAGTTGAAGACACCACCAACGTCGAATGAAGAAGAGTTCAATGAAAAAGAGTCATTGTGGAAACTGATGTAATCTCCTCAACGCGAAAGTACGCGCGTATCTATGGATAGTTTCAACAAAAATTTAAACCAGTATTCGATTAAAATGATTAGACTTTCTTTTACCAGATTCCCGAATCCCCACCAAATTTCAAGACTGCAACAATGTGGGAAGGTGTAGACATGAGAGGGCGGCATTAATTTAATTTTCTCAAAATCATTACGTAATTAAAAATGCAGTTCTGACCATGTCATTCCAAGCCCAATTTCATCGTAAACTCGTAGATTGGCTCCAAAAGAAACCTTAGAATAAAAATTCACTTGAAGCTGCGCCCGAAGCCCCCTATTTCCACTCTTTCGGTGCATTCGCCTTGGGTCTCCTCCTCCCCCCCCCCCCCCCCCCCCCCCCCCCCCCGCCGACACAAAAAAATGGGTCATTTTTGCGTACCCCCACTAAAAATTTTACGAATGCATCACTGAGCATTGGTTTCAATATGCGGGGCGCATGTGACTGATCGTAGAACAAGTCTTTCGATTTAGCACCAAGTATTGGAAACATAATTGCATACAAGTGTGTTTCTGAGATTACAATTTTAAATGTGGTCCTAAAAGAGCTCCAAGCGCGAGTCTCGATCGAATCCGGTGTATTATCGGTTTGCTTTCGTTTCCATGATGAACCAGGAGCAGCTAGGCAAAAAAACGATCGTCGTGCTGACAGGAGACAACAGTTTGGCGTGTCTCAACGCTCTTGTTCGTCGCTACTCGTCGCATAATAATTCACTTAGCATGTCTGGCGATTTCGGCGATTTCCATTAGAAAGGTGACAAGCGGACGTTAATCTGTCACGGTGACTGACTCTTGACTTGCAGCAGGTCCATACCAAAGGTCCATACCGATGTCTGGTACATTTCTTACTTGGCACTTTGCATCTTGTACTAGGTGCAGTGACCGAGTCTTGAAAGCAAAGAACAGATAATTAGCAGATCTTCGACAAAGAGATTAACTCAGTTTCCCTGTTTTTGTGGAGCATCCCGCCCTAAGTTCGCTCAATAGGCCGAAGGCGTCTTCGCTCGCTCAAGGCATGGTGGGGAAAATGATTAATTGCATTTTGCACAGTGCTTTGATGGGCAATTCTAAGATCACTGCGTTTGCTTGGTAAGCATGCGAAATATCTCCTCTGCAATCTCTAAAATCGATGATTTGCGTTTTTTCTGTCGGTCTTTGATGACTATTTCGAGCCTTTTTCTGACCGGATTTCTTGAAATGTGCTCGCGCGAGCTACGTACTCGGATTTTTATGATCTGAGGACATGATAAGTTTCCTCGGTGACCTTTCGGTGACCTTGTCCTCTGAATCGGCGCCCGGCCGCACTAAAACGTGTAAACCAGTCCCAGTTTAATGCGTTGGTGAGCATTTATAATGTCTTGTTATATAACTTATCGGTTCGGGCCACCATGGATTCGGGCTATATTTCTATGTGCTTTAGATTTTCACGACTTTGGGGAAGTCTATACAGCCTCGGTTCCTGGAGAGTGGAGATTACTGTGTGGAGACATGGAAACTAGAAACCATTATTTCAAAGACAGAAAAAAGGGTGCGCCTTGTTGACTGTAAGGGTAAACCCACTCCAGTCCAAAACTTTATTAACTCCTTAGAACATAAAGATGTTTACTGGTTCTTATTACGTCCAGGAGGTAGTGACCTACCTATATTGCAGGCTACTACCTATGGGTACTTAGTGGTTGGAGTGCCAGACACTGGTGCCAAGACTATCCCATCCCAATTCTTCTAAAGCGTAAGATTTGGCCAGATTGACTTAAATCGCAGGCTGTTCTAAGATAAACCCTAATAATTCACCTGCAGCGAGGATAAATAGGAGCTTCAAATACATTTCCCGCAGGTGCTTCGTAGCGGCCATAAAATAGCTACAAAAATGGCCATATTAGATGTATGGAAATGTGACTTCTTAAAGATACGACTGGTGTAAACTGCCAAAGTCTAGACTGGTAGAGGTCAGGTGTGAATTAATTGGAGTGCATTTGTTTCGCTTTCAGCGGAAGGTGTCAACGTTAGCCTGATCGTCCCGCTCGTCCAGAAGGCCGAGCTGTCTCGCTCCGAGATTCAGAACCTGATCGATCTGCTACTCAACAAGCAGCAGGGCTCAGCCGTGACCAACTCTGAATGGATCGAGGTAAGTCCTCTGACGGCTCATTTGCAAGTCAACTCCCTAGTCCTATAGGTTCATTTTAGTCAGTCACTGTTTACTGTAGCAACTTGCAATGCAGCATCTGACTGAAATTTATGATTGGCGTTCACTTATAATGACAGTGATCTGTTCACTTCATTCAGTTGCCTCTTCTACCGATTTATGGTCAGCGCCAATCCGTGGGATATTTGGTACCTGTCGTGACAATGTAGTTGCTACTTGGGCAACTTGCTCATGTTAGTTGCTTATTCTTTTCTTAAGTTCAACCCAGTAGAGTTCACATATTATAATTCTCTTTCATCCTTTAAATTGACGACGACAGGACAGTTCTGAAGTTCAGGATAGGGATTGTGACAATATGTCACTGCAATATCACTTTCCTTCATTACCAATGGCAAAGACTGACATTTAAATATTGGGCAATGCAGTGACATGTAAAACTGGTAACAGCTTTGAAAGATTTATACTAAGACCTTGGCTTTTAAGGCGGTGGTGACTTAAGGCAGTAACATGGTGTACTTTGCGACATAGGGACGGCAAGATCCGATGGTGAAGCTGCGCAAGCAGCTGGCCGAGAAGGAGAAAGCGCTGACAGACGAGCAAGATGCAGCGCTCGCCGTGCAGAACAAGCTAAAGGAACTACGCGCGGAGTTCAATGCCGAGCGCTCTCGCTGGCGCCACGTTGAGGAGACAGCCAATGCCAAGCAGCTTGAGCTTGTCAATGCCAACTCTCGGTGAGTAATCTGACGAGGTGTGTCTTTCGTTGCTTCAAAAATCTGAATCGGATACTTTCAGGATACATGCAGCACAATTGTCATGGAAGAGATCAAGTGAGCAAATTTGGTTGAGTAAAGCGACGGGACAGTGGGACAAGCCAAAATTATAAACTTTTAGTAGCTTAATGAGGGAATATTTTTGGAATTACTTACTTAGATATGTTCACTTCTGGACACATAAAACGGTCCTTTCAAAAATATAAAAGTCTCGAGTATGTTTGATGAAATTCAGTTTAGGGAAGAGAGGTACAACCAAGCTCATCGCATGGCATGTGCCTGCCTTAGTGACAAACCAGTTGCCATTGCAGAGAGGTCTTGTCCTGACAAGTCCGTTAAATTCACAGCAAACATCATTACGTTCGTAAGCAAGTCAATATTTGTAACAATTGGCAGCAAATTGTGTAGCAGTTTTGCCATCAAAATGTGTCACACTAATTTAACTCTCTCTATGGCACCAAAATAATCAGCATCAGTCTTGTTACCATTGACTTTCCTGGACTCGACATAGCTAAAAAAAGGTGATGGAAGCAATTAGTAGGTAGAAAATAAAACACCATATTCTGAAATAACATTTTCCTTTATGTTGGAAAAGTAGTCCAATAAAAGAGTGTGTCGTAACAAAACGAGACAACGGCATGGCATGTGCTCATAGAATCTTCTTCTATAATGTTGGAAATTTTTGTGGAGACTGTTTTATGAATCCATTAGTATACCTTAAAGTGCAGGTTCAGTAGTTAATTATGACCCCGAGGTTTTCTTAGCAACATTGCTGTTGGTGAATTTACAGTCTTTAGTTTGGACAAGGAAGCAATTTTGGATAGACAATAAATGTGTTGTTCTAGCTAGAAACAAATCTCTTGTGTGTTTAGTTGCATATTTATGGCAGATAACTACTCAAATATCTTTATCTAAAAGTTGTTTACCTGGCTGCAGCCACTTTCTCATACAAAGTCATAAATATCATCACCCTTAAGATCTGTTTTCGTATACTATGATCTCTGATTAATGTTTTTGGATGAGGATGAGGAATGAGGAATTCCATGTTTCTGTACAGTTTAACTTTGGTTCTTGGTGCTTTCTAGTTGAGTACTTTTACAGTACTCTAAGCCCTTGAATCCCTGCCCTAAACCCCTCTCTCCTAAAGCCTATCTCAAACAAGTTTCCTGGGCTGACCTCTATGCCATGTTTCAGGTTCCAACACGAGCAAGAGGCCCGCAAGACGGACACAACGAACCTAAACCTGCAGCTGCAAGGGCTGCAAGCCAAGATGGCAGAGGACCACGTGCTCATCCGCAAGCTGCAAGAGGAGCAGAGCCAGCAGCAGGGTGTAATGCAGTTGGACTTCATGAACAAGCTTAACCAGCTCGAGCTCCACATTGCACACATCACCGAGCAGAGCAAGGATGTAAGGGCGGCTCAAAGATATGTCCCGTTTTGCCCCTTGAAAACTCGTCACAATAATACACCAGGACGAGCTCGTTCCTTTGGAGATGACGAAGTGTTTCGTATCCAAAAGAAGTTACAGGATTCTTGGCTTTGGGCTTCTCTTCAAATTTCTGTTTACAGTCAAGAAACACATAGAAAATTATTTTATCTTGTCTTTCAAGCTGGTTTTAGTCGACTGGTCAATAATTACAGTAAGGTAACCCATTCAAAATTAAAACCTAACTTGAGTCTTTACTGAAAGTTTGAGTTTTTACCTTCAAATTTAAAAAGTAACTGAAACTGCAACACTAAAGCACTGATTCCTTTTCTTTGTTTAATTCATGGTTTTGTGTACCAAGTGGTCATCCAGTTGTGGGGATTTTCCAATTCAAATTGTTCCTGTAGCCTCCCTTCCAACCCAGCTGTTCTTTGAATGCTTGTCTTAACTCTGTTTGTTTGTCGGCCGTAGACAGTGGCAGGCCTGGAGTCGGAAGTGAACCTTCTTCGCAACCAGCTGGACGAAAAAGAGCAGCTCATTGCACGGCTTACCCACGACTTCAACAACACAACTTTGGCGCTTGAGGGTAAAATCAACCTGCTCAATGGAGACTGCCACAACCAGGAGGGACATGCCAAGGGCCTCGAGAGAAGTCTTGAGGTAGGATCATAAACATGTCATGTCACAGAGCTCTTGAACAAGCATTTCACACTGGACTAAAATCTAATTGACAGGTGCTGCTGCAGATGTACTTAGTTTCATTATTATTAGAAGTATTAGTTGTATTAGTTGTTGTATTAGAAGTCTATAACAAAAATGTTATGAAACGATTGAATCTGGGATAAAGTTTAAAAGGCAAGTTCACAAAGAGCCAAAATGTTTCCAAAGTAACTCCTGGCAACACAATCTTGAACCCTGCCGGTTAATTACGTTCTCCCTCAGCTTCACCTCTTCCCAAATTAATTTATCGAGTCATTCAGCAAGTTAACAAACAACACCACAGGACACACATAACACTTTGCATATCTGGGAACAGGAAATGAGTCACATAAACATCAACCTGGAGCACCGCATCGCTGCGTGCGCACGCAACGAATCACAGCTGCTGTCAGAGAAGAGTAAGCTTCTTTCCGAGCTGGAGGCAGCCAAAGCGACGCTGGCGATGGCTGGCGACACTAAGGGCGACCTCAGCCGCGTTCTGGCAGAGAAGGACAGTCTGTCTGCCATCGTCGGCGAGCTGAAGGCGTCCGCCAAGCACGCCAAGGTGAGCTTCTGGGACGGCACGAAGTGGGATGGCACCAGGTGGGACAGCTGGCAAATCTGAAGAACGGAGGAGCTGTTTTCATGTTGTTCAAGCTTTAATTGGCTTGCTGAGTTGATTTTACCCATGGTTTCTTTATTTTTTTGCATGTAGTTAATTTATTAAATGGTTTGTTATGCTGTTTTTATTGATTTGTGGGTTGTGAAAATGATTTGATAATTTTGAGTGATAAATTATATATAAATTGACCATCCAGTTGGACCCACTTGATCTAGATGATCTCACTTTTGAATTGATTGTGTGTATGTACTATCCAAGAGTCTCAGCTTGCTAATCGTAATAAGAACGGTTAATAAGAAGGGTAATGAGTCACTCCAGACTTCGATCTCTTAAACACCTGGCCAGGACTTCGAAGAAGTTATTGCATGCTGTTGGCGTTAGCTAGATAATATAAATCGGGAAAGATCGAGCAGATTAATTGGGAGAATATTTTTTTCTATGGGTTCTAGAAAGCAGAGCCAGGAAGCAGATTATATACACATTTTAGTATGGCCTGAGTGATTTCAGAAGCTTTTTACGTGCTTCGGTCTTGACTTCTATAAAATTCCATAAGGCTGGCAGCATCGCTTTGATTATCTGGCCAAACGTGAAGGTGTTTTCTGTGCCCGTGCCCGCTAGGAAGAGAAGGAGCGGCTAACGGGCCAGCTTTCGGGGGCGGAGAGTAGCTGTCGGCAGCTGCGTGAGGAGATTGAGTGTCTTGCTGCGCAACTGACCGCTGTCACAGAAAGACCAGCCGCGGAGGGACGTGAGAACGGCGATGCCCACCCCGAGGAATCTACTAAGGACGACGCCTCATTGTAAGTGGACGCAGTTCCCATTCCGGCCATGTTCACGATTGTGTGATGCCAGTTTCTTTCTTTTGTATCAGTATCGAATGGACCATGAGATATCTTTCTTATAAATTGCAGGTTGAAACAGAAGGAAGTAGAACTTGCCACTGAAATCAACAAATACAAGACTGAAATTAGTAATCTTAACAGTGATCTAGAAGCTCAGAGACAAAAAAATAATGTAAGTTTTATCAAATTATTTAATTAAATAGAAAATAGTACAGTATTGGTGTGCTTTACACAGCTCAACAGATTAAGGTGTTTGTTTATTTATCCTGGTGGGCAATGATGCTGGGCCTGAATAAAAGAAATGTTGATTCCTTATAAAAACTTGTGGGCTATTTTGGGATAAATTTTGAAAAGCTCCGTTTTACAAAGTAATTTTGCTTGTAATAACACCTATGTTTGACTTGAAATAACTGAGACAGAAACTTATATTGATATAAGCTTGTATTTGTGGCATGGCTTGCAGCAATTTGACTGAAAAATTAAGTTGCCAATTACTGTATGAGACTAACCTTGTTAACAGGGTAGTATGATTGCACGACTTTTGCTGCTGTGATTATTGTCACCATCTGCGAAAGTTTGTGCCTGCGAAAGCCCATTTACATTTAAGCTGTTTTCATTGGACAACGTAATTATTGTTAGTAAACCAACATGACAGTTGTTATTTTCTACGATGCTTTGAGCACTTACGTTGACAAAGTTTTGTAATTCGGATCACAGGATAGGACAGCGCTATTTCCGACTTCCTAGTTATTTGTATTGAATGCTAGCAACATTTCAAGATATGCTGTTGCTCGTAACTTATGGACTTGGTGGTTTCATTCAGGAATTGCGGACCAAGAACTGGAAAGCAATGGAAGCGCTGTCAACCACTGAGAAGTCTTTGGAGACTCAACTTAAAGAGTCCAAAAAACTAGTCAACGTAAGTTTCACCAGCCAAGCATCTTTGCAAAATGTCATCCTCTTCTATTGCAATTCTCAAAGGTAGATGACAGCGCTTGCCTTGTGTTACTAATCAAGTGCAGTGTCATAAATTATTATCTTGCTCTATTTGACTACTGCTTTGGTATAGGATATTTTAAGGGATGGTTATAAAGAATTTCCGATATCAACTTGCATGTTTTTTTTTTAGAAAAGTAATAACGGGGTGTAGCAAAGCATGGAATATATTATGTCAGCAGTAGGGTTGTCGGCAGTTACCTGGGTACAAAACTGTGCCGTCACTTGTTTGATGGGGTCATGAAAATTGGTTGCTTATTCGGATCCATTTTGTTACACATCAAATCGTTCTATTTTTTACTATCCCTGTGCAATTGGATCTGATTTTTTTTGTATATTTATAAGCCCTAAATGCCACCCTACACCGAAGGGTTTGGCATGTTGGAAACACCGGTTCTCATGAGATCACCGAAGTTAGGCAACAGTGAGCTGAGTCGGGTATTGGATGGGTGACCATCAAACACATGACCAGTTCTATTTGGGAGAGAGGTTGGAGGGGTGAAAGTTAGAACAGCAACTTTATTTGCCTTGCTTATTAACCTCTTGACAGCATGGATTTGTGGAGGAATCCTACTGTTCGAGTTGTATCGTCCTTAGGAAGGGATGTTAAGCCTTGGTCCTCTTCGACAGGAGTAGGCTACGTGTCGGTTCAGGGTTTCCCCTTCCACTCTTCTAGGCTATGTTAGGTTCATCATAATCCTCATTATCATCCACTCGTTCACCGACGACATGAGACCAATGCCGCGGGCCTGTTGTCAAAATAGTGCGTAGTTAAACCCCACAAATCAATCGATCAATGCCACCCTACATATATATGCCTGTTTCCATCGACAACAATCCAAGTGAACCACTACTTAGCCCACATTTCACTACAGTGTATGGCAGAGTATTGACACTGACAAAATCCACCTTGGCAACCCTATAGGAATCGATTACTTCGGCGCAGCTCGAAGAACAGAAGAGTGCGCGCGGCGTGCTGGAACGACTGTTCCCCGACGTGAGCATATCGGCACGCGAGGCCCATGCTGCGTGGCTCGCGGACTTTGAGACGGCCGCAAGCCGACTCCTAGTCAAGTTAAGGACGCCGCCGCCTCCTGCCGCAGTCGATGACTCTGCACGAGTCGCTGCGCTTGAAAACGAAGTCTCACAGCTCCACAGCCGAGTGGCCACCTACAAGCAGATTATTCAGGTAAGCCCTTCGTCATTCAGACTTGGTCGTGTTTTGTCGGTATTTAATCGTTTTACACGAATTAAATAGAAAGTTATTTGAAAAACAGAGGTGGCTGCATGCGTTCCTGTTAGCCTCTGTACTTGAATCTGGTTGGAGGCGTAACAACTCCGGGCGATGTGCGTTGCAGGATACAGAGAGTCTGCTGAACCAGCTGCAGACCAAGACCGAGGAGACCGAGGCCATGTGGCGACAGAAGCATGTGGAACAGGGCCGCGAGCTGGAGGCAGCTCGGGAGGAGCACGACAGACTGCAATCTGCTCTTGAGCAGTCTGCCACCACCTACGAGGTATGTGGTCGCAACTGCATAAAACATCGCAGTAGAAATTCTCGTAGATGTCGATGTTGATTTTGATGCTCATATTGAAATGTCAGTACATATTTTGCTTTCATTCAATAGTTGATTTGGAGTAACTTCGTCCTCATCAATGTATTGCCAATTTGTAGTTAGTAGGTATTCTTAATCATTGTATGGTGGTTGGATTGAATGGAGGGTTTCATTTGTATCTTTCCAACTGCAGGCTTCATCAGACTCAGAGGTGAGTGGAGTGGAATTTGCCTTTGGCTGTATTGAAAAGTCTCTACCTCCCATCGTTAGTGAGGTACGGTAGTGTAGCATGTCGCTTTCTTATGATGAGCGTGAGTGGGGTGAATGGATGCTTTTCTTATTCCCAAACATGGTCTGTAATTATTCAGTGCATTTGCTTTTGTGTCTGTAAATTGCAACCTGTGACAACTATCCGTGTTATGTGTTTCACCTTGTGTTGCTTGTTGTATTGGTACTAGTAGTTAAAATCAAGTTTCCTTCGATTACAATGCAATTTGCTTTAAGATATTTGTAGCAGGTGTATGAATTTAGTGTTGCATATATATTTTGTATGTTGCATACTTGCAGTAACTAATATTAGCAATTGCAAAACTGCCATTTTCTTGATTTTGGTATATGTTTTGGTAGTGATCTCATAGCCTTTTCAATATGGAATAGAATACCAGTGCCTTAATTTGCCTAGCATTTGCCTGGCACACTTTTTGTTGCTCTGTGATGCTAAAATATGATGATTGATATTAAGCCAAGACACTGTTCAGTTGCACTGGCTGTGAGAAATCAGAATGCATGCTTGTATGGAATGCTTTGTTCCAATTTGTTATTACAAATTCTTGCACACATTTTTCACTTGGTTTTGGACTTCGTTTCTTTCTACTGCGTAGATGCAATCAAAACTCCGTGAACTTGAAGAGAAGTTACATTCCGAGGAAGTAGAGAAGCACGAATTGACAGTGCAATTGGACGAAATGCACTTGCAACTAGAAAGCAATGGTGATGGTTCCCATTCAGACCTTGCCGCAAATGCCCGACAGCTCTCAGAGGTAGTATCTGGATTCAAATTCACCAGCTCTTGCAACTTGCCAGAGTTATTCTGCTCTTAAGTCTCTTCTAACTTCTACTTTGAAATATTTCCATATCTCACAAGCTGTCAACACATTGGTGATTTCAGGTTGATAAAAGTAATGATGAAAAGCGGTTCCCAATATGTAATACCAAACTCATGGGCTGCTGAATCAAACTCATCTTGTTTCAAGTTTCACCTCTTTTGGTACACCAATTTCATCCTGACAATAAAAATGTATCCTTCATCCCGATAAGGCCTCGTAAACTTTCTTGCTTGTCTCAAGTCTCAACTATTTTCAGTTTGTGTATTGCCATTTGAAAAATCTGCATTTGCTGTGACAATGTGATAGGTGCTTCTAGTCGGAATTTGCTTGGGAATTGTATTGCTACACCTGCTAACTACCAGCCACTAGACTCTACCAGTAATTAGTCAACAAGGAATGCCTATCGGTGTTGCAGGAGCGGGCTCGACTCCAGTCTGAGCTGACGGGCGCAGAAGATAAGTGCCGCGAGATGGCCAAGGAGATGGTCAAGCTGCGCAGTCTTGTGCAGATCGGGCAGGAGTCACTGTCGCAGGAGCACCAACGTACCGAAACCCTTCAGCACCAAGTCGACAAGTTCAACGTAGGTATAATAGCAGGCACCTCCTGTGAATGTACTATTTTATTTCAATAATGTGTAAATGCCTACGAGTACTTACTTTATGCTTACTTACTTACTTTATTTACTTTTACTAAATGCCTACTTTACTAGTACTTATAGCACTTGTGTGTCTTTCTGATTGTTTTGGGACGCATTTAAGGGACACGGTGCTTTAAGAACAGTAATTTTCTAAACAGTTCACTGGCTTTTTTTTTCAGGGGGTGAATGATAACCATAGCGTGTCAACCAATGGCGCAGAAACAGAAACTTCGCTTTCTGAGGTAAGTGCACCCATTTAGCCTGAAATTCAATAGCCTGAAAACAGTTTCCAAGTCTTGAAACTGCACTACCAAGCTTCCATATTATGGACTATTGTGATATCACTGAGTGATATCACTGAGAGCTTTTACGCTAATATTTACAAGTTATTGTTGTAAGTTCAATAATTGACAACCTTTACTATATCTCACAAAAACATAAACTCCTATTTTGTAACACAAGACTAATAATTAAGATTTATTTTTAATCTATCTATTAAAATTAACTTTGGTAACATGCCATCTACATCTCTTGCTAATAATACATGATTTTACGTGCCACTAACTGGTTAAATTGGGACGACCTTTCAGTCTCTTTCTGTCTCATCTGAACTATTGACTGATACGGAGAAAAAGCCCACCAAGAGTAGGGGTAAAAAGAAAAAGGTACGAGAAACGTAAATTTGGCCGTTGCGAGGAGATCTTCAGTAGGTAGTGGAAATAACGCTCTTCTTGTGACTGAGCTCCAAGTAGCAAGCACCTTCAATACACATTGTAGTTAGAGATTTTGGCATGTGTTGTTTCTTTTATGTTCTGATCACTACAGATATTTTTGTTGGAACGTGTTTTGTGTAATTTGTTTGTAAAATTCTTTCCAAATTTCTGGTTATGTTAAGAAGATAGTTATTTCTAATTCTAGCTGAAAAGTGAAGTGATGGGATTAAAGCACAAACATAATTGATACAAATTGCCAAAAAAATATATCAAATGATAAAAAATATAGGTGCATTCTTGATAAGAATTGTGAGATTCAAAAAAAGTAGAAATGGGTAATTTACCGAACTGGAAGTGGTGCTAGGTACTTAGTACGTTGGGTACTTAGTGATTAGCCCGGGCAAATTACACTCGTCTTCCTTCCCACAAATAACATTAAAATCCCATCTCTCCATTTTGGAAATCTTTCTCTGTCAATAATTCCAAGCCATTCGGCACTACTACACAACCCTAAACTCTCTTATTTGTGTGTCTTTCGTGGTCTCTCGTTTTCTCCACCTCAACTCTAACTTTCCGCTGTCTTCTCGGTTCCTGAACAGCCGCCTAAACAAGCTCCCGTTAAACGTCGCGGGTTTGCAGGTAACTCGAGTCAAATTTGGGAAGCAGTCACAATATGCGACTCATTGGTTTTGCCAGCACCATGTTCGGTTTTTTGGTTACGCACTGGAAAAGGGACATTTTGGGACTGCGATTTATTGTACTAACAAGCTACCATGCCAAATGCATTAATCTTGAATGTGCACTGGATACTCTAAGAGTCGGCATAAATTACATTGCTTTGGGTTCCACGTCAATTGCCCTTATTCCTAACAAATTTTAAGTATTTTTTTTTTTTGCTTTGGAATTTCATGGGTTAACGGAGGTAGCAAGTTACCTTCAAACATGCAAAGCCAATTATGGATCAGGTATCTGTGAGGTACCTAATCTATTTTGGCCCCCTGATATTGTTGAGGTGGAGGAATAGGTTGTTGGCAGTGAAGAAAGACAAACGATATTATTGTTTTTAGACTCGTGGCTACTTGGTGTAACCTTAGCACTAGTTTAAAAAAAAACTACTTGAACTGGGTTTCGAATGCTAAGTAAAGAACAACTAAATTTCTAAAATAAATTTAGTTGGTCTTTACTAGCATTCAAAACCCAGTTCAAATAGTTTTTGTTACAAACGACATTAGACCCTGTGTTAGCATTTCATTGTTGCAGTGGAAAGTAGAAATTTGATTGTAGAAACATCAGTAGTATTATGGTTTTCAGATTTGTCGACTCATGTCAGCTTTTCGAGGCTATCATTATGGTTACCTGTACTGACTTCTAATTCTTTACATACTCTTGTATCTTCATCACTAACACACACTTAGATTATTTACATTCACAATTCACCACTTTTATGTTAGCTTACTGTTTGCTAATTCATAATTTGACGCTTCTTGCATACTTTACTCCTCTTGTAATTGCCATCTAATTTATTGTATATTAGTACAACTGCAATTTACTAACTTGGAGCGGTTAAGTCGCCACACTTGTACATTTTATTTAGTTTAGCATAGCTGAAATGAAATTGGCTCTAAATGCTGGCTCATTTACATTCGTTCTAATGAAAATTTTTGCTTTGGTTCGCAGGCTGGTTTAGGAAAAAAGTAACATCGAAGAAGAGGATGAACTCGACAATTTGAAAAGAGTGGATCGATAATGAAACACGTTGATTGTGGAGTGGCCGAGCCAAAAACAATGTTAGGGACACGAGTGTTTGTCACGGACTTCAACGATTGCTGTTGACTCTGGGCGATTGCATTGATATTCAATAGCATCTACATAAATTGAAAATTTGTGTTTAATTTTAAATTATAATTTATAAATATATTGAAGGTAATTGCACAAAACGTATGGGAATGGGTTCATTATTAATAATCGGTGCTTCATATTACTTGACTGGTACGGATTGCAAGCCTGTAATACCTTTTTTCGAGGTAGTGAATGGTAGCGAGTCAAATTACTCACTTGTAAAGATGGGCTTGCGTATTGAATTATAGCTTACGTTTGTGTGATAACTTACAAGTTAACTGACGGAACTCGCTGTCCAGAGTTTCAGCGTACTTAGTCCAGATTCCGTTCCTCGATCGGTAGTTTCTTTGAACCTTTTTATTAAGAATTGTTCAAACTTGAAAGAAATTTAAAAATTTGTATGAATGCAGCAACTTGTTCTTCTAAACTATTACCACCCATATTACTGGGGCATGTATGATCACCGGTATGATTCAAATTTGTAATCATTAGTTATGTTTAGTTTCTTTGTAGTCAGGGTAATTAGCATGAAATTAATTTTTTAAATACATTATGATAGCAGTAAGACATGCAATTGTTTCTTATTAATTATATACTTTATATATATATATATGCAATGATAGGGTTGAGTTGTCTGATTTGCACACCTGAGGCAATATTGGTAAAATACTAAATGCAATAGATAGGTGATAATTTGATACATGTTACGGAACTAAGTAGGCGTAGACTTATATTTGGCTAACAATAACAACATCATTGAGGACACATTTTTATTATCCAACTCTATAAACCTAACATAAATTAGTTAATTAGACAGGCAGGTGTAGAATGAAGAACTATTCTTTACGATATTCAAGGGCTGCAATTATTGTGACGAATTGAGTGAATAAACAGCATACTATATTTCAATACAAAATATGTTGTCCATTGTTTGTTTTTTGTTAAAGATTGATTCTGTCCAAATCCATCATAGTAGCACCAAATTCTCCCTGCCGAAATGCCTTCACGAAGTAACGAGCTGCGTAAAGCAAGTCTGGTCTTTTGACATACTGTCCATCAAAGTTCTTTACATTTTGAGTTTTTCCAAATTTTAATGCCCCCAAAGCCAAGAGTTCTGTGATATTGTCGGTGGGTTCTTTTAGGCCCATGAGTTCTACATATTTGAAATTATTTTGCTTATTTAACCAAAATAGAAGGTAATCAGCAATAACCTCTTCTCCAACTAAGTGGTCTTGCAAGCTGGCACACAGTGCCAACCGTAGTCCAGCTTCTACATCCTGAACACTGGGAGTCAATATCCCTGGTGTGTCAAGCAAGTAAATTAAAGGGTCTTCGCTAACCTTAATTTTATTTTGAACGCTACGGGTAATGCCAGCAACTGCCCCAACGTGGGCCACACCGGCCTTGCCAAGGTACTTATTTCGTAGAGCATTGATTAACGAAGATTTCCCTACATTAGGCACACCGATAACCATGATGCAGAAGTCCTTCTCTTCACTGCGATTATTGCGATTAGATGATTCAATCAGTTCTATTGCAAGGGGAATTATTCTTTTTACAGAACGATCTTTTTGGTCTCTACAGTTAGTAAACAATAGATGCGAAACACCACTCTGTTTGTACTTTTCTTCAATTATGGGTTTTGTTCTCATGTCTGCAAGATCTTTCTTGTTCAGAATCATAATGTGCGGCTTGGAATTACTGACTGCAAACTGGAAATTTGGATTTCGTCCTGACAACGGAATCTGCACTAGGGTCAAGGTCAATGCTTACGTGCTAGTAATATACATCATAAATAATTTATTTCCCAATATAATATTACGTTAATTTTTTCACTAAAATAAGGATACTCTGGCATCATGAACTTCGATCACGCAATCAACAAGGTTGAGCCGCTGTTGCATCTGCCGTAGGCCTGGAAATGAGTATTCATGAGAAGATGCATCTTTTTTGTTATTAAACAAGTACATAAGTATGTGTATGTCAAGTAACTCAGAACACTGAAAATTGGTCGACTTCCGATTTTAATTAATAATTCAACATGTGAGCAGTAAGGTTAGAAATGCGTTTAAAAACCGCGCCTTTGCCACATGCTTATATCGTATTTATTTAAACACCCTAAATGAACTTATAGAAAAGCATTTCAGAGTATTCAAAATAATGGGTTACCCTTTCCCATATGACCTGGAAACCAATGTAAAACATCTTTGGGGATAGATTTAAAGGTTTCCCGAAACGCATACACTTTGCTGCTAACTTGATTCGCCATGTTTTTATTTGACTCTGCCTCAGTGACAGCACTCAGGGTCAATAGAAACGGCCACCAAAGATTCAGTTTCATGCGTGGCTGATAGATGGCCAAAAATGCTGTTTTGTCCTCGTGCAACTGCAAGGAGTTCAAATTTAGACGGGAAATACTTTTAATTTTTTCAGAGCAAATATTTTTTAAGTGCTAATGTCGGTGTTTCTGTTCAACAATGGAACCCCCTGTCTTACAAGAGCTACCCGTCGAGGTAAGAAATACGCTTAGGTCGGGAGTAATCATTCCGAATATAGCACAATGTATTGTCGAATTGGTCCTAAATTCATTAGATGCTGGTGCATCTTCGATTGCCATTCGTGTCAATCTAGTTTATCACAAGATTCAAGTTGTCGACAATGGATGCGGGATTGATTTGGGTAGCTTAAATCTCGTAGGGTTACGGTACATGACAAGCAAGTGCACTAGTTTAGAAGATCTTCGTAGATATCTGGGCCTCTTTGGTTTTCGTGGAGAAGCACTTGCTAGCTTGAGAAATGTATCAAAAGTTATAACCATTCAATCACGCCCGCACGACTCCGATGACACGTTTTATAAGGTATTTAAGAAGGGTAAATCGCAGCCTGCAGTCAAGTCGGACTCCAAACGTCCGTCTCGAGGAACAACAATCACTGTACACGACTTTTTGTACAATATGCCGGTGCGGCAACAAAGGACCAATGACGCCATAGATCTAGAAGAGATCAAAAGTCTAATAGAAGCCATCGCATTGGTGCATTCCGACGTTTCATTTAGTCTTCGGAATGATGTGAATGGTAGTATCATTCTTCATGCACAGCGTACGTACGACATGATGAAGACAATTGCCAGTCTTTATGGGGATGAGATTACTAAAACCTTGGTTCCTGTCAAGCATAGATCAAGTAAGTTCAAAATCAAAGGTTTCGTAAGTCGTGAAGCTCACACACACAAACGCCTACAGTTCATATACGTGAACAAGCGAGAGGTGAAGAAAACGAAGCTCCACGCTGTTGCCAATGCAAAATTGGCTCAAATCTCCAGCCGATTCGGCGACAATGCTCGTCCCAACTTGAAAAGAAAATCAAATGGAAATTGGATCGCGTTCACTCCACTGATAAAGAAAGACAAATTTCCCGTCTACCTTCTGAACATAAAATGTGCGGCAATTGAGTATGACATTTGTTCAGATCCAAAGAAAACTTTAATTGAGTTTCTCGATTGGAGCTCGGTTTTAAAATGCTTAGAGGAGGCACTTCAGAAGTTCTTGGAGGCCGAAGGTATAGTGGAGACAAAAGAAACAGAGTGCACTGCCGTTAAAATGCCAGTCGCCGACGCTGATCAATCAGTGATCGAGGCTCTTAAACGTTGCAAGGGCCCAGTCTTGGAAATCGGCAGATGCATTCGCAGTCGACCGGCGATGAGGAAGGAGACCAGCGATGAAACTGATCCTAAACCCGAGTTATCCCCAACTCAGTCCCTTGCAGACGTTTTGGGATCGAACTGTTCTGACATTCAGGGACTGGGTTCGAACAGCCAGCACGCTGCAAAGGTGAACGCTGAACGCCGATTCTTTGGAACTCTTGGTGACGGCACGCAGTCCTCCGTAAGCGTTCCCTCTAATCATGTTCATGTCCCGACGGAAACAGAGTTCACTCCCGTGCCCGTCGTAGACAGGTGCCCGTTGGAGGATCCTTTCCCAAGCACCTTCGAGAAGATACCGCCACGGAAACGAATTCAAGAGACCAAACCAAAGAAAATTTGCATCTTTTCGCGCAGCTCGTTGTCGGAAGACCCGGTAAGTCAAGCGAAAGCTCGCGAGAACAACGTTAAACGAGCCAGACGAAGCTTGCGGTCAACATTTCGCAGCATATCTAAGGAGCCACTGAAACTGAAAGACTCATTATCCGAAGACCCTTTTCCAACCACCTCCGAGAAGATGCCGCCACGGAAACGAATTCAAGCGCCCAAAGCAAAGGAAATTTGCAAATTGTCGCGTAGCTCGTTGTCAGAAGAGCCGGTAGGTCAGACGAAAGCCCCCGGGAACAAAGTTAACCGAGCCAAACATAGCTTACGGTCAACATGTCGCAGTTTGTCGAAGAAACCACAGAAACTTAAAGACTCATTACCCGAAGATCCTTTTAATGCGTCTGACTGGAGACAGTGCGAAACGCAAACGAAATATCTTTCCAGGCGGAAAAATGTTCTAAACCGCGTAGCGTTTGCGGCACGAAAAGGATCTCGTTCGAAGCCCGTCATTCGCAGAGCGCCCCTACGTTGCTCCGGGCCCTGCAAAAAGTTAAGCACCCCCACAAACAGCGAGGAACCTCCGGGAAATCACATTTTCTGCCACCCACTGCTGACCAACGTCGACGACAACCCTTATTTCGTCCGGCTGCAAGACGCTGTCACGATGGACAGGCTGTCTATTGTTTTAAAAAAGTGCTCCGCTCGTTTGATGCCGAGAGGAGTGCTTAGAATTAAAGAAACCGAGATAACGGTCAATCAGCGTGTTAAGGTAACTCAAGAAATGGTTCAGAAGACGCGAGAAGACATTTTAAATGGACTAAGATCGCCTTACTTCTCATTAGAAAAAGCGAAAGACTTCGTTTTCAAGATTCCAAAAGTGAACAATCTCGTATTTTCCGCTAGCGGACATCGGAAGAAAAGATCAATACCAATTTCATTGAAGCCTGCTCAGAGTTCGCCATATTTTAGCAGTCCCCCGGACACAACTACAGCTACTACAAATAAAAACAAAGTCCAGTTCATATTTCGTCCTCAGCCTGCTCTAGATAACGCACCAAATGCTCCATTGCCAGTGATCGAGAATTATCGCCTGAACGTAGTGCCCAAAAAATTGATGGAGCCAAAAGTGTGGGAAAATAACGACAGTGAAAAAGGGAAATCTCGTGGGCTGGCACGGTCTTGCCAATTATCACCATGTACAGTACCATTAAGGAATTGCAATCAAGAATTTCACGCTGCCAAAGGTAACGGTTGTCGTGAAATTTATGGAAATAGAAGTGCAGCCCTTCTGGATCGCCATCGATCGATTTCTCAATATTCTCCAAAAGAAGGTTGCGTGACATCTTGGAATATGATTCAGCCGTTGCATCGAAGGGTCCAATGGAGGAATTACGATAGAAAAGTGGAGGAACATGCTATTACTTTCTCTAATGAACACGTACTGATGAGAAATAACCACAAGAATCGTGATCTCTGTTCATCGTACGTTCCGGCTCCGCCAGGGCAGATGGACGTCGCTTCGCCTGTACGCGAGGCTACATCGATGGCGTTGCGAAGACAGCCACAAGAGACTGCAACATTTTCACAGCCCCGATTTTCACACAACCTTAACCACACTTTGTCTCCCATCTGTGAAGGCCGCCTCAAAGAAAGCTCTGATGTCAACTATAAGAAACTGTGGTCGATCGAAAGAAAATACCAGTGCTTTTCCTCGCTAGGTGGTGACGAAGAAAGCCCGGAACCGGATCGAGTTTCTGTAGACGCGAGTAGTGGGGTTTACGCAAGTTATGCGTTGCAGCGTGAACATGAACAAAGTCTAATTTCGAATGATATTTTGTTCCCACAGACAGAAGTTGTTTTTGAAAGTCCAGATGAGAGCGCAAATCAGGAAAATGTAGGAAATGAACTGACAGATAATGCTGCCCAAGAAAGCCTGGCTTGGTCAGATCGCCATTTGGCACGAACTAAAGAGTGGTCGACGGGTAAAACTGACGTTGTGTCATCACAACGGCTGAGAAGAGATGAAGAAATCAATTCACCCAGTCAGGACCACGAAGAGCGGTCGCCAGACGCACGCAGTGATGACATTGCATCGGGCGTTTCTGACAATGATGCAGTTCCCAAACGCGATCACGACGAACCTGATTTGAATATTCATATTTGCAATACACCTTCCTGTGATGAAAATATCATTCCCGATACTCCTCAGCCTCGAGTGTCCGTCGCAAAACCCCAGCAAACGATTAGTTGTAAAATTGCGACCCATGAGACAACAGAGCAAGCAGAAATCGACAAGGAATGGGAGCAAATGTTAGATGGAAATGGGAGAGCTTTCTTCGTTCATGTGAGATCTGGAATGACTTCTTTCGATCCACCCGCACCAATTAGAGAAGGATTTTCGATGACTAAACGATATTTCTTCCTACCGAAAGGTATGTCACCTATCCTGGAGGATAAAGCAGACGGGGAACAGACTGGGGATTTGAGTCAAACATCCAGAGAGAAATTTCAGAAAGCGGTGCTAGATGCAGGGCAAGCCCAGGAAGAGTTGTCGACTGTCAAATGGAGTGGCAATGACGGTCAGGATGGAACTATATTAGAAAAAATACTAGAATTTGCAGAAAAAAATGAAAAGTATTGTGAGGCTCCGGTGCCGAATACATTTATCCAAGGACGAAAAGCCGTGAAAAGCTACAATCTCATTTCCTCGTTCACTTTCTCGAAAGATATTTTCAACTGCATTAATGTAAGTAAACGTGTTTGGTGTTTGGAGTGACAATTTTGCCCTAGCCGGAAAGCGCAGAACTGCTTATGTTTCTGCTCTCCGATAACTCTCTGATTTGCTGCAGATTTTGGGTCAGCTGGACAAGAAGTTTATTGTGGCGATCGTAAGTCCTGATTCAGATGGTATTCCGCACTTGCTGGTGTTTTTTGACCAACACGCCGTTCACGAACGCGTCAGACTTGAGAAGCTGATGAAAGGCAAGCTCACATTAACGTAACTCGCTAATTAACTCCTCATACTTGTCAGCTACTGGTAGTATTCTTACCTCTTGTTAAGACTCATGGCTACATGCTACATCTTCTTCTCTAGTAGGATACCATCTTTTGTAAAATATTTTGCTAAAATCTTTTGCTCAGATCTTTAGCACACTTTAATTTCGCCTAAACATTGTAAAAAAATAACACAGGTGTACACAAAATTGATGAAAACTACAGATATGTGGGAATACTTCCGACTTCTGAGTAAAAATTAACTTGTAACTAATTAAATATTTTTATTTGATTGTAAATTGAGACTATCTAGTATGTCGAATTGTGTCTTATTTACAATTTCTTCATTTAAACGCAATTCCCCAGATTACCACCTCGAAGGAAGCGACACTCATTTCGAGTCGTCCCCAATTCAACCACCAATCTCGATCACACTATCAGAGCAAGAGGTGCGAATGGTCGCTAGTTTCGGTGATGAGATGCGACGTGTCGGCCTGGAGATTGATGCCTCGTCTAGCGTCGCGACGGAAATCGTTATCACGTGCGTTCCAACTTGCGTGAAGCTGCGTGCCGAAAGAGAAGCCGCCTGCCGACGCCAGGCGTCGTTGCAGGGTATCGTTGAGACGCTGACCAGGGAGATGGTATCGTTGTTGCTCGAATCGAGGGGTGTTTCTGCCAGGGTACCTGCCACGCTGCAGAATATCATCAACTCAGAGGCTTGCAGGGGTATGTTTTCACGAGAAGTTTGATGAACGACGCATTTTTAGTTCAAAATTTGATCAGAAACGTTTGATTATAGGCATAATTATACCCAAGGCATTGTGCATAACTGCTTTTGGTCTTGTATGCAAAGTTGCAAAGTTTCTACCTATAAACTGAAAAATAGTACAAGCATTTTGATTCGCCGTAACCATAACTCAGATGCGAGATGGTATACCTGTTTGAAATCTTAGCAAAAAGATGGAAAGGGGATTGATTAATATGCAATTTTGGCATGTTGTTGATCGCTAATTACCGACCGAATCGTGTTGCCTGTTTGTGTCAGGTGCCATCAAGTTTGGAGACGTCTTGTCCCATGCAGATTGTTTTCGTCTTTTGACCGAGCTGTGTCAGTGTGACCTACCATTCCAGTGTGCCCACGGCAGGCCGTCGATTGCACCCATCGTCGATTTGCGAGATATTGTCAGGACAGACAAGGCGAGAAAAAAATATGTTACCTATGAACTCAATTAACAATTTCCTCGAAGTAAATATATTTTTTAATTCTAATGTTGCTTTCACAGGTTCTGTCTGCGCCAAACTACAGAAATTTGAAGAATTACGTTAACTGAGTTAACTTGAAGCAATAGAATTGAAAGAACAGATTTTTTATTTATTTTTTACACCATAATTACTAGAATTAATTTTTCTTTTACCTTTTTTTTAAGATGTAATTACATTTTACTAAGCTATTAGGTAGGTATAATAACCTTTCTTATTCTGATTCTTTCTACTTGTATATTTTATTCGATAGCATAAAAGTATAGCAAGACTCAAAGAGGAAGGAGGAAAACACATTAAAATTAATTGATACAATCATTATTCTTCTGTATAAAATTATACTATATATGGCCAAGAATAAAATTATAAACTTATGAAAGGCTTACAGACATATAATCGATTTCGATCTATCAAATTAATTGTTTCACAGGTAGGTAGTTAATTCCACACTCTTCATTTATTCCATTTATTATTCACAATGAGAAACCTTGTATCAATGTTTAATGACGGGGTCCATTTTGATATAGGGCAGGCTAAAACGTCAGAATCAAAAATAGTAGAAAATGAATATTGACTCTAATTTGCTAAAACGTTCCAACACAAAGGAAAACAGAATTTTTGCAAGCCTTGGCTTGGATTTATAATTTCTGCTTGAAAAATATTTCCCTATAACCTAAAACTTCAGAGATAAAAAAAACACTCACACACATATCGAAAAATCGCCTGTTTGCAGCAACCTGTAACTCAGACATGCTGTGCTCCGCCTCTTCAATAATTTATATCCATGTAAACTTCCGCTCCCGTGTTGGCGCGGGCCCCCTATAATCATCTTGCTAGCTGCAGGAATAATGATCAATAGCTGTTCTGGTAGCACTGCAATCTTGTTGTCGATCAGTCTGCACCAG
Source organism: Protonemura montana (assembly GCA_947568835.1). Taxonomy (NCBI): domain Eukaryota; kingdom Metazoa; phylum Arthropoda; class Insecta; order Plecoptera; family Nemouridae; genus Protonemura; species Protonemura montana. Next base: position 6,894,920 of record OX387605.1, read on the forward strand.
CCAAAGTCATGCCTCGACCAATCTCTGACCAATCTCGTCCTTGTCTGCAACCTGTCATTTATCGAAAACCAGCCAATCGGATTGGTATAGCGTTCCTGCATCTAGAACTGCAATGCAATAAAACCACGACCATGTCTTTCCGCACTTCATGAAGGATGAAATGCATCGGATGTCGGGTTACTGTTGGTTTCTAGTTGGGGGGAAGAGAAGATGTATGATTTTTGTGCACACTACAATAAGTGGCGACTGATTTCGTGATGATTGTTTCCATTGTAATTTGAAGTGAACGAGAATATGCACATTTTCCTCTGTAGTTGATTAAAGGCAAACTTAACGACAACAGTCATTTGAGTGAATGATTGTTTTTTTTTATAAATTATATTTCAAACATAATTTATATTATTGGAATTGGAGAGAGGCGGAAAGGAAAACCTCGCTCCTCTCCATCCATCGCTTGCTATGGTTTGAGCTGCTACAAGGAAAACACTGCACATAAGCCAAACATTCTGCAATTACATTTACATTTATCTTTATTCATATGATTGTTAACTACAAGTTGTACCTACGTTTCACTTTCAATTCGTTTTCGTTTATTTTCAATTTCTTTTTATTTCTTTTAAATCTTGTTTACAGGAATCAATTCGTTGCCGTTATATTACTTGAGATCATTTACAGTACATCCGAGGTTAAAATCTTGTGTTCGTGGGCTGTTCTGTCCTGAAGAAAGACAAGTACAATGTTCTGGCTTACTCTGTACATAGAAATAATACAAATCTTCGTGAAAATCTATAGTAATACGAAATTCAATTAACACAAAACAAAATATAACTGTTATAAAATAAGATATCTAAGATACATTACACTAATGCTTATTTAACTCAAAACTACTCTGTGCTATGCTCTCAAACCTATCAAATTAGGGTTTTATTTATGACTAATCACACATATTCACCAGTGACGTTCCTTAAATGTCACCCAAATAGACCTAACGGCGTATTTCTTTAAAATGCTGTGTTATGTGGGAGCTAAAACGGAAAATAACAAATTGTCGTGTAGGTTTTAATAAATTCTATGATGTACAGTGACCGCTGGCGAGTTAGACAAAACTTCAGAATCCAAATACCTACTGAGCTAGTAACTAAACCTAAGCCAGGGGTAAATGTAACCGACTTGCCAGTGGCAGCAATGGTAAGAGAAGAAGGTTGTGACCTTCAGATATAGGTTTCGGGATTTGTCCTCTACACCGATGGTAATTTTTCTATCCCTTGAGGTAATTAAACTAAAATAACATGTCTGTCATTGTTCGCAATAACCACACAGATGTCAGGCAGGCTCACAGTTATTTCGACTCGCGTCGGGTAAAGACCCAGGTCTTTAGCAGCAGATTTAGTTTCATTTGCTACTTAGCACGGTGGTCGCTGCTTGTTACAGCAAATGCGAGATATTTTAGGAAGCATCATTAAACAATGACAAAACCATCTCAAACAGGACCAGCTTATAGAAATGATTAATTATTCGAAAAATCGTCTGTGTTCGCGCATCCGCTTACGTCCAAGAGTGATGAGAAGACGCAGAGAAAACAGAAATCAGGTGCGTGTGGCGATATCAAATTTGCCTGCACCTTGTGTCGTTTTCCCACCACCCGGTAAGCAACCATGCTTTTAAATTAATTACACATATATGTCTGCATGGCCACGTCTATACGCTCTGTACCTGTTTCGGCATTGTTGTTGATACGGTGTTAACTTGTGTCCAATTCTTTCTTATCTCGTCAAGTCAGCTTCGCTGTTTGCTTTGCTCCGGCATTTTATTTTTTTTTTTTGTTCCTCGACGCCTTTTCGTTTGGAAAAAATTCCTCCCCACAACTGTCAAGTAAGGAACTTGGATACACATGTTACGGTCCTTTCGTTAACGACAGCTCTAATCTGAAAACGTGATACTTATTGATGTGGATGTGATTCCACTCCTACACACACATGCTTGCGCGGCTGTGTCTGTGCCGCGCGCGGCTTACCGCTGAGGCGGCCCATCTGATTTATAACCCCCGCCGGGATTCGAAGGCTGGACTATCTCTAAACAAATCTATTCTTTCGTTCTTTTCTCGTCGCGGCACAGAATGCGTTGTTTTTTGACTCATCTTGCCAATACACGCAAGAGATTGAATTCCTTTTTATCCGTGTGCATGGGAACTTTTGTGAGCAGCACCTAGTTTGGTGCGCACCGTAAAGAGCGTCAGTGTTTTGCACTAATTGTTATGTAAAATAAGTATTATGTTTACAAATAATTCATGCTATTTCAGTAGATTACTGAAAATATAGTTACACATTATCTCTAGTTTTTTCCTCTCAAATTGTATATAATTAACATTTTCGAGACGACTATCAAGTTTACCTATCCGATAATTTATGTCGACTTTTATGAAAGCTGCAGACCTCTAGCTACGTGTAATAATATTCTACATGTGCTTGAATAAATCCGTGGAGGCTATAGCAAAGCAGCCAGTCTGATCTAATGGGGCTGACATAATCGCAACGCTGGGCCCCCCTGTGGCCGCCGACGTTCACGACATGACGTTTCCAGTTTCCCTGGTCAATGCGATATACAATATCTCGTCACATCATCTCGGGGTCGCTCTGCGCGTGGTTCGAGAGCCCCATGCATACCCCAAACTATTTGCGTACTTAGCTTACAAATGTCCGAGGGTTTTGGGGGAATTTCATATCTATATTGCACTCTTTAGATTCACCGTAAGTAATATTGGGGGTATGGGAAATCTGATTTAAATTGCAAACGCTTGCAATGCGCGGGGTAGTAGTGTTCCTAACAATGAAATGTTGGGAGTGTATTAAGGTGACTACGAATTTTACTGGTTACATATTACATTTTGAAATTCTTCATCAAAATATCCGATTTAGAAGGTCAATCAAATAACTACTCGGGAAAAGTTTCCGCTTCTGGATGTAGGCAAACCCTTGGACAGGCAGGCCACACTCTAATTCAGATCCGTTCATAGAGATGTTTACATCAATTTTCAAAGCAGAATTGCAATAAGAGTTTTGAATCATGAAAGCAGTAAAAAACACAAAATAAGACGTGTCTTAGGAACTTCATAAATGCACAGAAAACCATGTTACCGTGGCCAAAGTGTAATTACGACCTAACAGCCACAGAGGTTAATGAGCTGGAATGTTGTTAACTTTTGAAGGAGTCTCGATAATTACGTCAGGTTTGGTTTCCACTTTCCAATAACGAAACCATGATTGGATGAACTCACACGAAAAACTAATTTCCTACTTGTCAAAATAGTCTCCCTCTGCCCAGCATTCGGCTCACCGATCGGTCGTGAGCCGGCAGTGTTAGGTTAGGAAGATATATCGGCAGAGATTGGTCGCGGGTTAATGGCTTACTATTACTCCTCCTAACTACTCGCTTATACCTGCAGTCACTGGTGATTGTCTTTTACTGTTGAGGACGAATTTTTTTCTTAGACTGGCTGAAAAGTTGCTATCTTAATCAACATTTCTGGATTTGAATGTGTGAAAATGATATTTAAATGCAGATATTCTCATTCCCGAAGTTTACTGGTATAAATCAAAGTAATTTAGCTCCCCTTCAATTAATTTCTTTTTATAAAGAAAGGATTTACCTCTGTTTAACCTTTTAATTTACCTAATAAATAATAAAGACAGCGAACACATTATTTGCCTAGGTCTATGCCAGCTGAACTATCTGACAATTTGTCACTAGAATTGGGGAACTTCTGAAGAGGTTTACATACCTATATACAGTAACAAAAACGATATCGTGATCTGTTATCAAAGCGACTTATGCAAATAATTTCCTTCACTGCTAGGTGCATACATCTATGCGTCCATTCTTCCATTACAACATCTTAGCATATAAATTAAAATACTCTTGAATGTAATTGCGAACGCTGTAAAGTTCCAAAAGATAGGGGCGCAAAGGTTCTGCGTACCAGCCTCTTAATATTTAGCCTCTTGAAGTCAGTCACGTGTTGGATGATATTCGTGTCTAAGATAGCGTAAATCAAGTGTGAAGTTCTCATTAACCAACGACACGATAGCCGCGAACCTAGGGCAAGGGCAGCAATGCCGGCCAAGTTGGATCGACCCATGGTTTCCCTGGAACGTCCCATGTTCTAATTACCCTTTCGCTGGGTTCTGAGATCTCCTTGGGGAGCAAAATGTGAATGCCCAATGGGTTCATGTCACCTTTGACAAACTACAGACCACGAGTTTAATCGGATTACGAACGAGACGAATCAAATCTTACCCTTTGGATTCGAAGCCAATGGTTAACCGAGCGCGATATTAAATAATGTATCTTGATCACTTATGTAGCTACAACAAAAAACTGTTTGGTGAACGCTTGAAATGTTACATCCTTGCCTAGTGGGTATTTAATGCTACACGAAATTACTTTTCAAGAAGCATGATGCTGTGCGAAGGAAGGCCTGTCGTTTATAATGATTCCAGTTAATGTAAAAAATGATTGCCCACATGTATTATTCTAGCCACGCAGTAGCGCAAATTATTTTTTTTACTTTATTATCGCAGTGCGAGGTTTATTTTCTCAGTACGTTAAACGTGCAGTACTTTACATGTCTTCTCCAGCAAATCCTCGGGCGGCGTGCGATGCATTTGTAGTGTCTTAGCCGCTGCGAAGACGATTAGGTGTAAGTGGGGGTCAAGTCTCCGTGATCTGTCATAGGCCGAGAGAAAAAAATCGTTTTCTCTCGCAGTTCTTCCATATTTGTTACACTCCGGGGGTGTTTGAATATTAACAAGCGCCACGCTGGGAGTAAAAACTTACTTGCTTTGTGCTTGGAGGGAGCGAGATGGAGAACGAATTGAGCTGGTGAGAAAGAGAGATGGGCGGCATCGGGACGCAGTAGCGTTGATTGGACCGACTGGCAGGAATCTGAATTGATGACCAGGAATTTGGGAAAGGTTCGAAGTTCAAAAATAATCAGGGTCGCAAACAAGCATGGCCGACACGTGGACATGATTTTCACATCTGTGACCAACACTTGAAAAAAAAACATCAACATTTGCGGACGAACTGCAAATAAGAATTTTAATTTTTCAAAATGTTTTATGGAAACTTTCCTCACATGAAATAACAAAGGTTTTTCTTGCAAGAAAAGTGTCATAAATGCTTTTAGGATAGGTTGCAACAGATTTGTTTACTTACCTCTTAAATCTTCAAACATAAGTACGTTCGGTTCGATCCCAATGCGTTGCTGAGATGACCAAAGCCTAAAAAAAGCCGAGCCCAAATTTACAAGTTTTACAAATTTTTAGCCACTGACATTCTCTGATCTCTGGCGATAATCTTGAGTACCAATAAAGAATGTTTATTAGAGTCGCTGTATTTAAATGCAGCCCCCATTTAAACGTCTATCGACACCAATTCGAATCAGAAAATAATTAAAACAGGCCGTGAATAATAATAATGTGTACGCATGCAATTGATTGTTTCTGATCTCAATACAAGTACCAAGGTAGTAATTACTGTCATCAAACCGAGCTATATACCTCCACCTGCTTGCTATACACCAGCGTGCAAGTCCATGGGCAATCTTTCTGCCACCACACAACATTGCAGCGTATGCTAATATTATAATATACGGGTTCCACACTCTGCCTAGCAGGAGGCCCTGATGTAACAGCTTCTGAAGATGTTGTACTGAACCGCCATCTTTGGTATATACCTACATATAGAGATGCATACGTTTTACTTCCATATTTCTGTATATTAAACTGTCGCGGTGATATTTTGTGCTTGGATTTGACATGCTAACGAGATTCATTGTGAATAATGCAATGGTGGCGATCGTGGATGCTGGCCGAACGAAGCTTGTGTAATTACAATACTGACCGGCCACTAGGTCTTGCCTCGTAAAGATCGCTGCAGGAGCGCGCGTTTCAGGACCAACTACCAGGATCCGTGCCAAGACAGGACAATCGCAAACAATCGCATGAACTCGGATAATATTTCGCATTGTCTTGATCGCAGCGTATAATGTATATGCAGCTGAAACGGTTTTTCATTATTTTAATTATTCGCCCATATATTTTGTTATTTATGTAATGGATATGACTAGCAGAATATAGGTTTACATTATTTATGAATGCGTACTAGATATCTATTTGTTGACGCAATTTCAATAGCAAATATTGCAAATTATTCAACGATGTCGAAAAATAGTTTATACCATCTTATAAATAGCAGATATGTGGAATGATTATAACGGTGCAACCTGTGGTGCACTAAAAGCATAGTCCTTGTTAAATATCTATTCTTTGATGACTTGTTATGGAAACATCTTGGGGCCTAAGCCACATGATTTTGATTTCTTTTACATACAATCATACTGCAACTCTTTTTTCTCAATTGACACTAGACTCTGGCTTCTTTCACGATTTCCTGGCATATCGATTATCGACAAATTCTGCATGAAATCACTAGATGACATTTTCTTCCCCGCTAGAACTCTTGGCCGTAGGCGACGTCGAACACTAGTGATACGATGCTTGCATAAATTGCACTGGTTTTTCGGGGTACCCCGTCGCGCTGACTTGTTTCTAGTTGACAGGCCCACCACAGGGCGCCACGGGGCGCTGCACTAGCAGCTTCGGCCGCCCTATTCCTTACTACCTACCTCCTTAGTGGCTAGAGGGCGAAAGTCTTAGAGTTGGTCATCATATCCATGTAGTCGCCATTTTTTGTAAGGCTACCTAATGTCTCATGTTCATGGATTCACGGAACCACATTTGAAAAACTGGTAAAAGGAAATTTAAACAAAATAGCACCCCATGAATCGTGCCGTTTCATCGAACTAAAGGTTCTAGAGTTCAGAAATAGGCTCAGACCAAGAACCCGCGAACTTAAAGAACTTAGCGTCCCTAAGAACATTTTGGGGAATAATCTCAAAGAAATAACCAATCTGAATAAAATCTACAAACCTGTCAATATAGCCTCCCTTCGACGAAACAGATGAGATGTTACGTCTCAACTTTCTCGTGCACGTTATGAGTCGAGTCTATGGACATCTTAGTGCAAGTCACGACGCGTACATTGTTCTACATTTCGGAAGCGATTGTCCAGACGTTGGCTCGAATGTTACCTCTCTGTTATTTCATGCCATAAGTCTCTTCGGTCGATCGCAGCAGTGTGTTTGATATTCCGAACCAATGAGCGACTCTCGATCGCTGATTACAAGGGACCGACCGTAAAGATAGTTAACGCAAGATTTCTATTCCTTTTTACATAGCCAGGTTTTATGGCCCAGGTTTTATGTTCTGGATACGTCCTCTTTGTCGCTAGAAAGAAAATCGAGATTTTTTTTTTCAAGACTGGCCAAAATTACATTAGTCAAAGATTTATTTTCACGCAGACGAAAAGAATTGTTTTCCTGTCTCCGTTATTCCAAAAATGTTTGCCAAAACGAGAGCGATGAAACTTCTACACGGATATTTAACTGGCTTTCATGTGTCACTTTTCCGATATCTATTTGCACAATTGAATTGTTAACGAAATTTCTAAAAAAGTTTATGCAAAAATACAGCCATAGACAGACACAATATGCCATTGCTTGGTGGTGCTAAATAATAAAATATATTCATGAATAAAACCGCGAGAAATAAAAGCGAGGCAAGCAGATGCAGAACTCACCAAGGCAGGTTGATACACAGGAAGTGAAGACAAATGGACGCCAGAAGTTATTACTTATCAACGATTGCCTGGATAATTTATTTCAGTATCTATCCATTAGTCGCAGCTCGCCGGGCGATGGCGGATAGTTACACCTTCTCGTTCCCGTCGTGGCTCCGAGGGCCGAGGTGTTCACATGTCCCAGCGTTGTACTATAGATGGGCCACTAAAAAACATGTCCGAATGTGTTTATTAATAATCTCTCGGTGCCGATCTCGCTTTTTGAGTACGCTAATTAGTGAGTCATCACTTTTGTATCCGTTCGAATTAAAACATCGCGCTACAGTGAAATGATGATATCGACGTTGAGTGGTCACTTTTATGGTATGCACCCATAGCTAATGGAATGTAGGATTCGGATGCATATTTGTGGGAATGCTGGCACCGGCGCCGCAGAAAATATAACTATGTGGCAAATAATTTTACAAAATTACATTGCCATCATATTTAGTCACCGTTTTGAACAAGTTTTGGTTCGCCACAGCACACACCTAGATCATAATTGCAGTAATGCAATTAGTTTGTTTCGTCATTACATATCTAAAAATTTAATCATTTTGTTTATATGTCAGTTCATCAAGTTACCTTTAAAAGAAAATTTGTCTCTGCCATTAGCAGGATTAAGAAATCATTTTTAAAATATCGTTTTCTTGAGTTTAATAATACTGGCTATCTAAAAATGGTACGATAGCTGCTACATGGCAAGTAAACACGTTTTTCAATCAGAGGTGGCCCGCTAAATAATTATTAAAGCAACTGTTTTACCAGTAGCGTGCAGTGGTTTCTTTATTTACAACCATGGCGCAATTGGTGCTCGCTTGGTGCTCATGAGATGTCTTCTGCTGTCGCCAAACGAAGCTCCTCCCTCCTTAGCTCATTGTTTGATTCGCAAGTCCTCTTGGGCTCACGTGACTTGCTTGTACAAAGGTAGTCTCGAGAAAGAATTGGTCCGACTCCTTGTAAACCGTGATTGCGTGAGATTTCCGTGGCTACCACAAAATGATGCTGTGCGGGCTGCAGATGTTGCCGGGCTGCCCGATCGTCCTATGTGCAGGGTGGTAATGGGTGCCTAAAAGCATAGTCCTTGTTAAATATCTATTCTTTGATGATTTGTTGTGGAAAGTTGTCGTGAAAATGTGCCTCGAGCATAAACAAATTGAAATCGATCATCGGCACAAAGAAACCGAAATGATAAGCTCTCTTCTAGCGAACTCCGCGTTTTTGGGGACTTTTATAAATATCAAAGATCCCGTAATAGTCACTTGCACTTACAGTAAAGTATCAATAGGTAAGTACTTATATAATCTACAACTAAGAATCCATCTCGTTCCCCGTTCTTTACCCATGGATCTTCAAGCCTAAAAATAGATTTGGTGATATATTCATACAGACAGACTATTTTTAATTTTACTTCTATCTCATTGCACCACAATTGCTGGTATTTTGGGCAAGTTTACAAAACAAAATAGTACAAAACCCTGTGGTATTTAAAGTTAATGTCGGTGCACACTTTCCCAGATGTATATGACAATGTGCCCTCAACTACAAGCATAACACCTTTTCAATGGACATCCAAGGCAATGGAGATGCGAACGCGATAAGCTAACTACCTACTAATTAGCGCATGTAGAATTGTCTTAATGAACCTGAGGACGTTGAAACCTGTCAGCTGGTTAGTCCTGACACTGCACATGCAGTTCCCACTGCTGATGCTAGGTTGCACTTAATCATAGTAAGATGCAATTAGATGCACACACGGGTATCAACGAATTGCATACTTACGTTACATATCGGCGGAGTAATTTCTCATCTGCCCGTTGACGGCAAGTACCATGTAATTGTTAAATTTGCTGCTTGTAAGCTTTTCGTAAAATGATTTAACGTACACGATTTTTTTATTTTTCAATGAAAACAGTGGTCGATACCTTGTGAATATTGATTAACGAGGAAACTAAAATGAGACGATAAATGAAACGAATATTTATCCAAACTAGTAGTCTATAGAGTTGGATCATAAATAATTGAGACCAGAGAATATTTTTCTGTTAATTATTTCTGTTCGTTAAGAATCGGAAGCCTAGAAGTCGTGACAATCCGTTAAATTATCGACATATTTCATCCGTAGATAACGCCTCTCATTAAATTGAGCTAAATATGAGCACGGAATATTCTAACTAAATATATTATTGGTTCTTTTAGATCAATGATTGTACATGTGGAGAGGTTTTGTGGTAATTATTAAGTAGAATATCTCTGTTCGAAAGGGCGGAGTCCTGAGACGTAATTATAATTTACAACTTGGTTCTTTTATCATTTTAAGAATTAGCTTCCAAACAACGGAGGAAGATTCTTTCACGGGAAATTCTCGTGTCGTGTGAATGCTGAACAGCATACAATCCGTACATTTATTATGGGACTGGCTCGAGGGCTGCTGGAAATTGTGGCATGGGACGATAGAGTGATTTCTTTATTAAATAATTAGAACAAAAATAATTACATGCTTAAAATGACCTACGTTAAAATGACCCGCCAAGTTTAAATGCATGGAAGATGGTGTTTTGTAGATCTTTCTATATACTAAATGAGGCTGTTATAAAACACAATTTACAATTCAAGTAAACAATGCACACATAATCAGAATAATAATTAGCAAATACAGCACTAATTTACTAATTATTATCCTGATTATTTTTGATTTTTGTTTCTTAGTTGCAAGGGTTAACTAACAAGAATTGTAGGCAAATGTTGTGCATCAGCCTAACAGTCACACACAACAGCACTTATTTGTTATGTCTTGATATGTCTTGCATCTTGAACGAGAGTGCACGACCACTACTTCCAGAATGGTAGCACCATGTCGAACGAATTTACTGGAGTCAGTGATGTATGCTCGTCTCCCACCGTTTTCAAAGATGTCAAATCATTTGACAAGTCGCCCGAATCTCCCCGTCTTATGTGTGGTCCACTGGACATCAGCTGAAACAACTTTTGAATATGTTGTGTCTCAGGTCCTGCATGGACTGTTGCATAAGTTATTTTCATTTCTTATGTACTACACTGTCGACATTTTTGTTTTGTTTTTTCGTTTGTTTCTTACTTCTTAGCTTGATGCCAGAAGCAGACTGAGATATTTTTAGTTTTTGATCCATTCTTACTCTTATAAATGAAATGGATCGTAATGATCATAATGAATATAATTTATGGGAATTCTTCTTGCCATTTTTGCTGTCATTTACCGTCATTCTGGTTGAAATGCGATTTGAAAATACAGGAAAGTAATTGGCTTGATCATAGACATCACACATTCCTTCTCGATTTGCTATTTTTGATTATCCAATACCGTTTTCAAACGCTTGAATCTGAGAATCTCAAACATTTGATATTTTACGTTCACGTCACCATAAAAACAGTTTTTATAGCATATTAAAGTGCAGCATTATTGTAAATGTTATTATTTCATGGTTGCAACTACATTATAATTTAACTGTTACGTTACAATTAATTAATTGGCCATGCTGCATTAATGGACGAGACGAATTGAATTGACTCGCAACAAATCTATTTTCTTGATACGCCGTCTGGTGGCGGTCTAGTCATCATTTGCATTACCTCTTCTAGCATAGCAGAGTAAAAATAATCAGGCAGGAGGTTTTGAACGTAGTTCAGTGAAACCGTTGAGACATATTTTACTACCGGGCATTAGGTTCGCACCTGAGAGGCTCCTTCGTTCTGATGCGCTTCTCGCTAGGAGTTGAAAACCTTATAGCCCCTGGACAGACGTTTTCCCAGTGCATGATTGTGCTCGTCCATTCGCTTCAGCTAATCTTCAATTTGCCTCGCCATTGTCTTTTATTTCAACGTCGTTATGCGTCGCGAATGCACGCGCTCACAATTCTTACAAAAATTAAAATGTCATCAGCGTTAACGAAAATTTCAGTTGCGCTTACAGCGTGCCAGTTCACATGTGCTTTCTAGTGTAACTCTCATTACTGTTTACTCTGTGCCGTCTCTAGCACAAGCTGACATAAAATGGTAAACCGATTGCTATAGGGCACACGACAGTAAAACGTGAGAACATATAATTGTACGCATTTGACTTTAGCTAATTGTTTCAATTGCAAATAACGTAATAGGTTTTTAATCACTTAATTCCCATCATTGTCTTTATCGAGGACAATTTGCCGAAGGAACGGGGACTAAGCTCGAAAGCTTAGCTAATTCTTAGATAACAATTTGAACCAGGTATTGTTGAGGGATCTTCACATGTAGCAAGATGGAAGGAAGACGCCGGTGACATCTTCCTGCCTTGGCTTTACGTACCTATTTACTTGTATTGCGAAACATTTCTCTTGTCAAGATTTTGCAGAACATTACCGGAAGGTGCGTGGCGTTTGATATAAATGCTTTGAATTCACATTTCCTTGACTTGTGACACAGGTGGGAAGCCCTAACTATTTTTAGCTTGGGCACGAGGACTTCGTCCCGATCTCAACGCTCTGAAATGTTGAGTAGATCCCTGGCTATCAACGCCAACCCCCTATTCAAAACGCAATTCGCAGCGACCGGGCTGAACGTCTTGCGGCTCATGAAAACGATAGCAGTTTATTTTCAATTTCCAGCAATTTTCCGCACACACCGACTGTAAATCGCGTCGGATGCCATCCCGGCCTGGGTGCAGGAGCCCCCCCCCCCCCCCCCCCCCCCCCCCCCCCGTCAGCCTCCGATGCAACAGTCCGGGGTTTGATACAGCCTGCATCTGTTTCCTCCTTTATAGCCATAACAGCTCTCGCAAGGCCCGTCTAGCCGCCCCCAACCCCCTCCCCTCACCCCCGTCCACCCCCGCATTATTCCGAACCACCGGGCTTTATTACATGTATAAATTACAAGTCAGGGTGCTAATTGCACTATAAATCCATCTACTCTCTCTTTCTCAACCCCTTTATGCCCTCTTTTAGCTTTATTTCGTCCAACCCTCGCAGTTTAAATTACATTCTCTCTAATATGGACTTAAACCCTCTCTTCATTCATGCTACGCTTGGTACTCAAGTTTACTTTTCGTTTACATTCCTAGGATATCATCTCATCTGTTCCCGTTCCCGTTCCTGTTCCCGGTTTCTTCCAGGCGTGCCTCTCGCCGCGGCCCTACCCCGAGCGTATCCTTGCGAGCTCCGACTCATGCCTTATTAACCGACCTTCCCTTTCCCGGCAGATCCCGTTTCTCTACCTGGTTATGAGGATTGATGACAGAAATAACAGCGCTGGATGTTTTCTATATTTCACTCGGTTTTCGCGTCTCATTTCTCATTAGGATATTTCCTGGGGAGATCAGCTGTTCTGTGGGCGCAGCGTTAAAGCACACAGAAACGTTTTTTTCCTATATCTTCTTTCACAGCTCGTCTCCGGGCAAACAGCCTCCTTATCCAAGCCCCGTACATCACACACTTCCGGCTTCCGAATTCCAGTTGTACACACACGAGAACAACCTCTTTAGCAAATATTAATTTTGTATCGCTCAATGAACGCTTTTGACGTTCAAAGCGGCAGGATCGTGTGGTGTAGGTACTACCGTCCGAAACGCGACAGAGCAGCATTTTCTCCCGGCTTGCTGGGATCGCGTTGGGGCGTCGCGTCGCGTCCCTTGGAGCACGTCGCCTTGCCATTTTCTTGACGGCTGAGCGGCGTGCGTCGCGCCGGGAAATGAATGGGAGTGCGCTCGCGGTACATTAGACCTAGCCCTAGAATGGACGCGAACCGTGAGCGATTTGCGGTGAGGCACCGAGCTCGTTGAGGCACCTAATCAAACCGCAGAAGCTGCTAGCAAGTGCAACCATATCGATCTATAAATCAAAATGGAATGAAAATTAATAAACCGATGCCAGCAATCGAATTAAGACTTGAATCTGCGTCTTTTTCTGGTTGGACACAGTTGTTTCGACACTCGGCCACGTCCTGTGGCGGATTGTATTACATGCACACTCGTTCATTTGCATGATTGTTTTTTTTACCTACCCACCTTCTTTAAAAAGGGCAAGCACGATTGTGGGATGGGGTGGAAATTATCGAGAGCTTGTTTCAATTAATGCTTCCGAGCAACCTGTGAAGTATAAACCGATTCTCCACATTTTAAAACAACAACAAGCTAGCGAGATCATTTCAATATACCTTAAAAGGCTTCCCAAGCCAAAGCATGCTTTTGTTCCAATACCCACCGCGATCAACTCTTTAATGGGTTAGTTTTCAGGATTAACGATAAACGAGAGCATAAGGACGATCGAAGAGCCAAGATCACACAATAAGGATGCCAATTAAAATCGAAACGTTTGATAAAATTTTCAGTTCCATACGAACAAATAAAACAATGTACTTGTGTGTCTTGGTTTGGTTATACGAAATCGAATTCGACATGTGGAAAACTGGAAGAGCTGTGTTGATAACATGGAAGAAAGCCACACGGTACGGTTCTAGTAGATGCACCTGTGCTGCAGTGTTGCATTGCAGTAGGCATGCACTGCGCTGCAAAAGTGTTTTTTAATAGTCTTGAAAGAGCATTGACAGGCTGAGCGTAGGCAGACCGTGTCGTCCTGATAGTTAGACTAGTTTCAACGTAGTTTATTGCGCGCTAGTGTGACTCGGAGCTGCTGGCTGCTTTGAATATTGTTGGGAGCTTGCTTAGATTTCGCATTGGTCAATTATATCAGACGACTTTTGAGCCATTCTATATACAAGCCATGGTCGGAAGATGTTGGCGCAGATTGGAGTGCAGGCTCTGTATAAGGCAATCCCTCTGCAGGGAACGTTTTAGCGTATTTAAATACATGCAAGCGACGGTGCAAATATATTCGGCAACTGGGACGTTTTAGTAAAATATCTCTTATTCTGAAATATTATATGCAGTTACTTTCCTAATTAATTGAATGTACTTTGACTGTAAAGTCACTTTATAGTAAAATAAATAACTGCATATAAACTGTATTTTCTCGAAATGTCAATAAATGTATGTGAATTTGATATTGTTTCAAATAGCTTGAACTACTGTCTGCTTTTTTCTGAGTAAATCGTCACCCTATATTGGTGACATCACGGTGTCGTCTTGCATGGCACTTGAACTGTGACCATAAGGGGCACGAGATGGCTGTCTGTCAGAGTGCAGTGATGGGACGTTGAGTGTGACCGCCTTGTCAGAGGGGAACACCACCGCAACACGCCGACGTCCCAGCCAAGCATGCACCGAAACTGCAAGCCGTGAAAAGCTCCAATCGTTTGGTGAAAAGCGGTGAAAAGTAGCGCGGGAGAGCTTATGGGGTTAAATTGATTGGCAACTTGATGGAAAAGGTAAACGATGGAAATATAGGCGCTAACTTTGCTTGGCCACCCCATGGAAAGACTAGATAATTAGTTTTAATTGATATTGTGAAGCTAAGGAAGGTATCATTAGTTGCGGCCATGAAAAAAGCTGTACGATTAGTGGAAATGAATAGGGCCAACACATTTGTTCTTATATGTGAATGAAAATGTATGCTTACAGCGGTGAGAGCCAGGGAAATTTTAGTCTACGGATTCGCGTTACCGGTGTCCTCATATTCACATATGTCCCAAATGGAAATCTGAAAAATCCCTTTGAGTCGCCAGATTGTTGGTGGTAATTCTTTTTGATATCCTTTGCCGGAAATAATCAAGTTACAAGTCTGATAGAACATGCCGCTAAATAGTAACACCAGCAGATGCAGGAAGAATGTATTTACAAAACGAAAAGAATCTAGTAATGTTTTGTTATCTTACACTTCAACTCAAAAATATTGTTGCTCTTTGGATATGCGTAGAAGAAAGAATATCATCAACGGCCTGTCAAAATAACTTCAAATGCGATTACTGGTGAAAAGATCTTGTTGGCTGATACTCTATGCAAGCAGCTGTCGAAATTGATTATTTTTAACAAATCGTTCGCAAGAATCTTTAAGCACACACACCTTTTGAGTCGAATGGGGGCAGGTCACTCTGATTTCCCGCAGCACACGGATATTTCCTACCACTAGCCCCTGAAAAGTGTTGTCCACACGAGGGTTGAAATATTTATCGGCTTTCAATAGCCACTTCTGTACTGCGCTCGATGGCGTGGGACAGAACCTTGTCCGCATCGCTGGGACAGCAAGCAAGGTGTTTCTTTATGCACCTGACCGCATCTTAGTTCAAAAGGTTTGCAGCAGTCAACACAACGCTGCCAGGCCCCTTACAAAATTCACGATTGTCTTTTTCGGATAACATAAAATGGGTCTAGCGGCTAAATTTTCTCCCTGTATAGAAACATGGACACACTTTAGTTCCAAAATTGAATTCTTTTAGAGTGTTCCTTTGTATATTGTGTGCCATTGTGATGGCTCTGATGGCTCCGGAGTGAATTCCTACAGATCGCCTACATGATGCAGAAATTGGTCATCCGCAGCTTTGGGGCTTTTAGGATTTTCGGTGATTTCGATCTTGTCCTGTTTTGATTTTATGCGTTACTTGGTTAGTGGAGTCAATGGTTTATGTCTTGTGAGTGTTCATGATTGACAGATTGTCATCTCAACAATAAAATCAACCATTGACTGAAGAAAAAGAAGGTTGGAATGATCTTGTTCTACGAAATGTGCTGCCATCTTTGCTTCATTGTTGTAAAATAATGCGATATGTTAATCGAGTCTTATCTACCACCATCCATAATTTTTTTAACAGAAATTTGGTTTGTTAATTTCAATTCTTAGATACACATTACTAATTTCTTCGATTGCAACTGGCTGATAAGCTGAGAATTGTTTTAATTGTCGGTCCATTGTGGATTACATCTCTTTCTCTTTGCACCAAAAGCGTTGGGCCTATGTCTCCCTAATTAATGGCTAGCCGGAAACTCTATTAGTTTCAACTTCAGTTTAATTACCCTTTATCATCACTCTTCTTATTTTGACCGGTATATCTTTTCACTTCCCTGGTCTTGATCATTCAAATTATATAATTACGACACGAAGTAAGTATAATATCATTGGCCAACAAACCGGTGCGGGGACTTGAAATTGTTACCATTTTTATAGCGCTATAAAGACATGGGTTCAATGCAGTGCGAATGAGTCTCCTGCGTATAGCTCTACAACCCCACGGAAGCAAATTATGTTAAGAATAATGTTATCTCTTCTGCTCTTTTGGGTTATTGCTTCCTCCCTGCCCGCAATGATATGCCAAGACAATGAAAGGCAAGACATCCTCCATAAAGGCATCAGGCACTTCTGAGGCGCTCTGGCATCTGCTTCCTTCGCCTCCGTACTCTCGCATATCGTATTCTCGGTTCTGTCAGCGGCCATCATGCACCTGGACCGCAATCGCCCAGTCGCGATGCTCGCTAATAATATTAAAATTATAATAATCACGCTATGGAGTTGTTAAAGAGAGAAGTGAGTGTCATTTATAATCATCAGCACACAGCTTGTCTGTTCTCTAGAACCGTTCGGAACTAATGGTCTTGAAAATCATTTAAGACAGTTCTCTTGATGTGACTAATGAGTCAGCGAGCCCATGGAAATGTAATGAAATTAATTACCAAGGAATTTGAGTACTGGATGCACTCGCAAATATGCGATTGAAAATGAAAAGTGAGGTGTTGTCGATTTTTTTTCTTCTTTTACCTGTCAATAACCAATGCCGAGCGGTTTTTCTGAAACCTCCGAATGAAATTCATCTGTCTTTTTATTGGTGCTTCCTCTGATCCCTTTTTGTTATAATCAAACCCATAATTTACAATTATGATCAGCTTGTCCCAGCGAGCATGCCGAGCGAATAAGGGCGTTTTTATTCATAATTTACTCACTAAAAACAACGAATCGGTGCATTTCGTTGTCGAGTTAACAAGATGCTTGCTTCCGGCTACATTCGTGGATGTGAGGAATAATTAAGGCGTGGTGAGCCCGGTAGGATGAATATTTCCATCGCTTTATTGCTTTTACATTCAACGTCCAAACGGTTTTTGCCCTCGAAACGCGCGTGGGGTAGACGGGCGTAGCTAGCTAGCTCTTATTATTACAATCGAAACGTCTCCTACAGCTCATAAAAATAAATTTGTTTCTGAGAGCCATCTCGTATCGGTCAATGCCACACGAATCTGATATCCATCCATTTGCTTTTGTACCATAGTTAGAAACACGCGGATTATTTTACGAAAATCTGCGTTTGATTGAATAGTTAGTTGACTTGTTGGTGAAAGATGTCCTATAGTTTGTTTTCTGGGTGTGTCTCCGCGTCCTGAAATAACCTGCCATCCATTTGAAGCTTGACAATAACATCCCAGAGTTTTCCACAACAGGCCGATTGCGACCTTGTTAAAGCGTTCGGGACTGCGTGTGTCTGTGATTCTTGCAACGAAAGAACTGATCGGTGGTATTCGATTTCATCGCCCTTTCCGTGCGTGCTTACATCTTGGGATCTCTGAGGTGCTGACTTCTGTCCAGCGTCCAGCGATGGACCATGTTAAGACGATCTCCCCTGCCGTTATTTGCATACAATGCTATGCAGCGAGATGCGTATCCTCTTGTTTGCTGATTGCTGAACCTGGGACCGGGAGACGTGGAGATGTGTTTGTCTGCACTCGGCAGCACAATTGACAATAGTCTTGCATAATTACAATGTGGTCATTGATGGGCTGTGTTATCCATGAGAAGACGAGACTTTTTGGTAAACGTTAGGTTGTGGTAAAGTGACACTGTGGGTTCATTTTGTGCTTTGAGGCGTTCTTTGTTTTTCATGCTGTAGGAAGCCGTAATGGTTGTGTTAAGACGCAATGTTATCGATAGAAATTCCTTGAATTTCCAATTCCATACTTATGATCATTTTGATAGTAAGACCGTTTCAATGTTCCATATGATTTGATTTTGAAGATTGAAAGCATGAGCACATGCCTGCAATGGTATAACAGTATATACGAGTACCAGTAATTAGTTTCTTACTTTCTAGATGTGAGAATGACATGAAGTGTGAAACGATGGCAAATTAAAGCGTGTAATTAACGTGAAGATACTCATTACTCACAGTAATTGTATCACTGTTTGCGTGTGCCATACTTCCTTCTAAAGACAATTCGATATTTTAGCCACAGATGGGAATTTTCTGGTCCAGGAACACCTCCGTATCGTACAGTGTGTTCTTCGGAAGCCAACGGACCCGTGCAGTATTGTAATAAATGATAGCATTAGGTTTTATTGAACAAGGATGCGGCCACACGCATGGCAAGCGGACGATGTCACGATAATCACCAAAATAACTCTGATTTTACTTTTTTTATATGGTTATAATACAACTGACCACTGTGATACCTTCACAGATTTTTTTTATAGGCTGGCTCTTTTGAAATTTATGTTTTAAGGCATTTAATTTAAAGACATGGTCTATCAGGGATTAATCATGTAGATTATTTTAAAAATTTTGTCGACTTGAATTTTTTTGAATTTTTTTATAATTTTTGCCCCCAGTATACTAAATGACGAATAGTTCAATTATAAAGGAGTTTCTCAAATTTTCAGATAAATTGGCAACATAATTTATGGTATTGGCAAAAAGTACCTTTACTGTCTATGGTTACAGCACGTCCCGGCCTCGGCATATTAATAATATGATAGTGCATGCGATTAAGAACCGACATACGTGCCCGTGAGAGCAGAGAATTGTCTTACTCCGACTCGGAGGTAACGTGAGCCCGGCGAGTTCCTTATTGATAGCAGCAAGTTTACTTTGCATGCATCTTCTTGACGTCTTGAGGGTGGTCGAACCTATCGACTTACCTTATACTTCCAACAATTCAATGGGAAAATGGAAATGTCTTTAAATTGTAAGGTTAAACTGCACTGCGCTTGCATCGTGAATCAATTGATTCATTGATAAAGTGCACTTATTTTGATTAGATATATTTTAAGTCTATGAGGTACGCATAATGCCTATGTGCCCAGACAATTACTAGGTGAAGTATCGAAGTATTATTCCCGCACGTACGTTACACCTATAATTATTCCTAGATTTTATTGTGTTGTTAAACTGTAAGTAAGGTTGTGAAAATAAGTTAAAAGTAATTTAAAAGCAAGTCGCGTCATTTCCCCTGCATGACTGTTGACTGAAGTGCTTCTTCAGGTCGCTCGGCGATGTAGGTAAGTTGCTCGAATCAAGATTTCCTCTCCGCTAAACATTTACATTCTGGACATGAATAGCACTTATAAAAGGGATTGTATAGAGCGCGAATATGTAGAGGCTATCATATTATTCAACCAACTATTGGCTTGTATTCTCTGACTGAGTCAGGACAGGCGAAAAAATCACGTAGAGAATGGCAAATGATTTATGTGCGCCTCAAAGCTTAAAGGTATATGTATATACGAGATGGTCAAAACGAAAAGAACGAAAGCTAAAGATTTAAATGTTTGATTTGAATAGAAGAAGTTGGGTCAGTTCAGAGGATCTTAAAATGTCTTTCTGCGTCAACGAAAATGGCTGCGTCTGAATAAATTTATATGCATATTTGAACGTTACATTGTTGTAATCAAGATTAGCAGAACATGGCTTGAAAATATTCATTTCATTCATGTTATAGAATGATTGATGGCTTCAAATTTACCACCCAAAATTTTTAGAATGGTTATACCAATAGGTAAAAGCTATTTTTCGGAGAGTGTTGAAACTTCGAAGCATGGAATCTGTCATGACTGACCTAAATTTCTGTTAGAAGCTTTTAAGAGTTGCCATTAGTATTGAGAAAAATCGCTCTGCGCATTTGTATAAAACTGCACTTCCGGCACGAGCTACAAAGTGCATCGGTCAAGCGCTTGGAACAAGAAGAAAGTGAACGGGGATCTGATTCCGTGGACAGCATCCGTCATTAGTTCTGATTGATCGAGTTGCGATGCACAAGGCTGATAGATCGGCCAGCGACAGTCGACGAATACCGAAGACTTGATCGCTGAAAAGAACGTTATTTATTCTTGAGGCCAAGTCGTTAAACATACTAGATGTGGTTGTAAGGCTGAATTGCCCGTTATGTGTGCTTCACGAAAAGAGGAAAAACAAAACTCTTTGATTCTGCCTCGATTCTCCTCTATTCAATTGCAATTTTTTTGTTTTGTTTATCATGAAAATGTAAGATGAATTGTATGCTTTGATATGTCCCAGGGATCAGTTTCTTTCAGTGTACGCCAGGCAAAGACAACGATTAAGCGACAATTTTCCGAGTGCTCCATGACTGTTGAATCTCTTGAACGCAATGCCGAAGTGCTCTTTACAACCACATAATGAGCACCGAATGATTTGAAAAATCGGAAAACTCGCCACGCAAAGCAGAGAACGATAAATTAATCACAGCCAAGCGACGGCGACGGTGATCCGGACGGTGGACGCTGGAGAGGAGATGAAAAGACAGGAGCAAGTCAACTCGGATCACGGGCTACAAAAAAAAAAAAAAAAAAAAAAAAAAAAAACAACAAGGCTTGCGTCGCTGCAAGATTAATGTCACGCGCGAATACGATGCTAGCTGCGAACACGTTCGTCCCGACGACGAGCGACCATCGTAGACCAGCGACGCAATGAGCATTCCGACGGCGGGAAAGTGCAGCCTGCTCGACGGACAAGAGATAAACAGGCTGCTGTACGGCCGGACAAAAACTGGAGGAACAATGTCAATGGCTGAGTAAAAAGATTTCAGGTTTGTGTTTCAAGATATGGTGACAAGAGCTAAAACAAAGTGGACATGGAGGGATTAATGCTGCTTGCGTCTTGCGCCATGCGAGATAGATGGGGGAGAAAATTGAATGGTCATTGGATATTCCAGATTTTATGGATGGAGGCAAGGATGAGTGTAGATTTCATAATTAAAAGGAAAATGGTCTTGCTCTCATTATGGCTTGAGTACATTCTCGCGTTATATGCGGACTTCCTTTAATTTATAAAGGTGTGGAAACCCCTATGTTGACTGGAAATATTTCAGAGGACACTTTCGTGTGCTTTACATGTATTTGGAGCGTTGATTGTGATTGATTAATGAAATCAAATATTTAGAGAATATTAATTGACTGCTGGCTCGTCATGTCACCACATGACTATCGGCTTAATAATTCAATCCATATCACGAAGTCGAGCCTCAAGAATGATCAATGCCCATTATTTCTCAAAAGAAAGGGTTAGACCAAAAAACTAGGTGTGGATGCGACCGTTGAAAGACGTGAAGACATTGAAATATCTGTGGACTTGGATGTATCCCATTGCACACAGCATCTCATCTCCGACCAATCGCTCCATCCTCTTCCGATGCTCTTGTCTGCTGCAACTCGCTGAGCCATCAGCCTCCGAATGCCGAAGCTGCATTCCCGCTTTAGTATATCTACGTTCGGAGATACAAAGGCAAGCAGCCTGCAGAACTTTGCTCGACAATAAATCTTGGCAGCAACAATCCTCAAGATGGTATCTGTATCTTCCACCAGGCACCTGAACAGAGAAGCAGATAAAGGAGAAAGATAAATGTGCAACAGAGAAGTGCGAGCAGGAGAGAGAAATGCGCGCGCCTAGCACCAAATAGATAACATGCACATTGCGCCTTTTCTTATTCGAAAAGTTACGTCTTAAAACGGACCTGGAAAAGTTATCTCATATACCTCATTGTCTTCTTGAGATGTTAGGGAGATGCCAGCCACGCTGTTCTGCATATACTCTCCCATCGTTTGATAGGCACACACGTATTACGCTTTACGCTTTACGCTCGGCAGTTTCCAATTATCTAAGTGTTTCACTAACTTATTATTCGTGTTCAATTATTCATCTTGACTCTACAGTCTAAGGTATAATGCTTCGATGCATATTTTAACAATGTTTCACTACTCGCTCTTAAAATTTGCCCGCAGTAATTAATAAAGAATTCCTCTAGGAGAGCAATTTGCTAAACGACATTTGCCAACGTGCACTTGCACACACTTTCAGCATTATGCATTCACCACTAGTTTTAATAACCTCGTGATAGCACTATCTCCCCGAACAATCCATTTCAATTTGGTGCGGGTTTACAAAGGCAACTAACTCACACTCGTATAGTTAAAATATCAGACGTCATAACACATCTAATTATTTCTCCACACAGCAGTAATACGCCGATCATTATTCATCTTCCAGTCGCTTATTATTTTGTTCATCGAGCTCATTTGATAAGTTAATTAAAAATGCGACTGGAAACCATGTTTATTCATTTCATTCCAACCAAACACTGAGCAGCACCGCTTGGCCTACCTTATCGCTCCTGCTGATGTGGTCTAGCCAGCTACGCACGTTTCTGCTTTTGGAAAAAAAGGTATAGAAGGTTGGGGGTGGGAATCAAAAACTGCTCATGCAACCTGGACATTAATTACAACTTGACAGTTGCCTTGCGCCCCCCGTCGTGACCGGGGGGCGCCAGGGGCGAAGGGGGGATGGGGTTTCGCCGCCCCGCTGGCTTTCTTCCTCAATCGAGAAACCGACAAGCGTGGAAATGGCTTTAAAAATGGGTGGCCTCATCAGATATTGCCCGGCCCGCCGCGCCGTGCCGCGCATTCGTAGATAGGTCTGCCTATAAAGCTATATTATAGACACAGCAGCTAGCTGGAGCGGTCACTTTATAAAACTCACGTGCCTAGTGCGTTATAGGAGAGCGCACTGTAGTAAATTACAGTCTCGACGTTGAATAGGTGGCCAAATTCGTTTGCATGACGTATAAATTCATAAAACACGACTGACGTTTTTCTTCGTTCCTGATGTACCCCGTCGGATCTCTTTATTCAGTACTTGAAACGCATCTTGCTATCAATTTATCATATTAGCATAATCTGATGGTCGGTTCTCTTCGTAATGCTGAGGATCTCTCGGTAGGGTCAAAATGCCTTGTGTTCTGACCATAAATTATCAGCCAAGCAAGATTCGACGGAAAGTTAAAAATGTGTATATGGTGTGTTCGTTGAAGCGATAGTATGACATTGGCACGCACATGTCATTAGAGCGAATTAATTTTTGTATGATATAACACATTTTGATGTATTGATCCTTAAAGAGAACTCTAAATTTAGTTTAGAAAATAATGAAATGCGCATAGATTCTACTTGAGACAGTTTCCTGTGGCATAACATCATTTTCCATGATTTTCTCAAGATTTATGCCTCTAAAAAAAATCAGAAAGGTTCAAAAACGATTTCGTTCAGCGATATGAAATGAATGTCCCCACATGTTTAAAATTTCACGGTGTATAGATGCAGTTTCATCTTGTGTTGCATGTTTTGGAGCCAAACAGGAGACGCAAGGACAATCTTGCACGGGTATCCTCCTCATAGGTAACACATCAAGCGCTAATTAGCTGTCGACCTAGTTTAATTACCCGGGCCGTAGCAGTGGTTGTTAATCAGCCATCGACTCGCCACCACGCTCTTTGCAAAGACACTCTTCGCTTTGCTCTCAACTGCGATCCGAACGGTGCGATTTCAACAATAGAAACTCAGCGCGAAATTGCTTGCAGTATGGTATCGTTAATAGAGCTTTAAAGATAATTGATTAGCTACTACAACCGACTACAACGACCGTCTTAGATCTTCTCTTGGACAAATTATTCAATAAACGTGGCCTTCAAGTTTCATCTGAAGAGTTTCCAGCGAGGAAATTCGGTGACCCTACCAAGAAAAGCTCATGCAATGATAGTTGCAGTCTTCTACCAAACGTGTTGATTCGGATGGCATTTAGAACAAAGTCATCCAGTTTTTCCAGCTGAGGAATGTTGTACACTCAAGAGATGAGCATTGAGCCAGCCGTTTGAAAACAGCGCTCGCTGTTCACTTAGAAATCTTGTCTCCAGCCAGCGACGGCGTTTCTGCATGTAAACGAGGGAACTTAACGAACATCACTCCATAGACTATTCTTAGCCGCGAATTCTTCAGCCATTTCTGAGGTTCAATTATTTTTATAACGAGTTTCAGTTTGGTAGCCAATTTATGGTTAGTTGGGATAACACAATCATTTTCCCCTCGAGATCGTACCTAAACAATGTTCCCCAGATGATGTTAATGAATTGTTTGGTTGATGGCGTGTAAGGCGTATTTGATTGCGTCTGAAGATCATTTCAGTTGACTTTTAAGTGTGGGGCGACATTCCTGTGTATGCTCGGACACATACGAACAACGTATACCTGTAACGATATGACGACGACATCCAGAGGCAAAATTTTAATTGACTCGCCTGCGACCCAACGTACCTGTAATTGTGTTTCATACCCGCATAATAACAATGAGGTATCTAAAAACAAAATATTCCTGCGCCTACGCCAGACGCATGACAATTTCGCATTGATTGCAAAAGATTTCATCGCTCCCAATAAATCGTGTGGCTTCATTTTTCACTAGCGAATTCCTCGTCACGTAGCACCAATAAAAAGTAGAGATTTGTTGTTCGGTATTTAGATTGACAAGAGTTCGTCCGGCGCGTCCCGCGGTCGCGAAGTGACAGCCATCGGTCTGCCGAATCGACGTCTCCCCGCTGCTGCTGGTGCTGTTATATCTCACTCTTTCACTGGCCTTACCCAACAACGACAGGGCATCGTCTTGTGACACCTGCACACTTTACGACATCGTTAGGTGGGTCTCTGCGTCGAGCGATCCACGGGCCGGGCATCTCAACTTTATCGACGCCTGCTCTCATTCATTGCGGTTGATTTTGATGAGGAATGAAACTCTTTTATTGACGCATTTATCAGTGTAGGTAATTTGCATCGCACTTTTTTTGGTATTGGTCTGGTAGTACGGTACTGGCTGCAAGCAATAAGGTTCAATTCAGGAACTTGATGGCGAACTAAAAATCATACTGTAAAGAAAATCGGCCTGGATTTACAGGTCAAGCTCCCTCAATTGATCAAAACCTCTTCAATTAAATTAATATTTTCTTCAAGAGAGCAAGCGTAATTGTATTTCATTAAACATCTCTTCGGCGCTAAAGAGCGATGTATGATGAGCTGGTGTTATGTCCAGCACCGGGTTTATCCATGTTCCGAAGCCTTGTCCTCCCGATCTACGCGGTCGGATTCCTGTCTGCAGCGTGAGTCGAGCGGAGATTGCGTCGTGAGCTGGACCGCAGCATCACATCGTGTACGCTTGACTCGTAAACCGACTCCGCTCGACGCTATTCAAACTGCTTTTTTGTGGTGTCACCGTGAACTAGTGAAGGGAGATCGAATGGCATCTCAAGAATCCTCAAATTCTGATTTTGAGATGCGGCGTTGATAGCACTTTCGTCTCGCCCCGCACGTCTCACCCAGCACTTCTACCCACTCGGTCATATACGAATGTGACTAAATACCAATGCCCCTGAGCAGCACATAGGTATGAAATGTTGCCGAGAACGGTTGATTTATCGACAAAAATGCATTTGCACAGAAATGTTTCTTAATATGCAAATATATTTTCTAATTTTGTTCTCTGTGACAAATTCGGACAGACGAGTCGATTCAGGTAAGACGTTACATACGAAGTCCTTGTGCTACTTCAAATTAAGGCTCATGCTATTTTCCAAAAGGGGAAAACTTAAAACAGCACCGGATTAGGTATAGATCGTGATTAACATGGCCACTCTGGAAGATTTCCTTACCCACATCAAAACAAAAGCCACTTTCTGTTATTTTACACTTTCAATTTCATTTGCATCGCATTTCTCCAGCTCCCACGAGACGTTAATTCCAGCTATAAATTGTTTTAAAAGATATGAAAGGATTTTACAATAAACTCGTAGAGATATTCCCTTGCATAACCGTTTCGCCTCCCCCGCTATTATATGTAAAGTGGGTCTAAGCCATTCATTTAGTCGAACCAGTCCTTCTCGACCGGGAGTCGTTCAGCCCCAGATGGCTGGGAACAAGCAATGAAAATATTGGACGAATGCGTGGAGAGCCACACATGGGTCTTCGCAAGTTCTAAAACAGCTCGACATTATGACTTTCCCCCTCAACGTGCAGGCTGCATTTTCAGAAGCTAAAATCAGTCCCACATTTAATTGAAAATAATTGCATTCTGACTGTGCCAACGAATTCTGCCTTTCGTTTTGACGTTACATTTCGGAAACTACTCACAGATATACTGGACAGCCGAAACTGATTTTCATCAGAGTTGAACTTTTTCTTCAAAATTGCTTGGTTCTACCCGTATAATAATCTACTGTCCAAAATCGGAACCCTTTAAATGACAAACCATGGGACTATGAGAATGATCGTTTGCTGATTTCCACGTGAAATGTACCTCGTTTTCCATGATAAATTTTCCATTTTCCTAGCTCTGTATCTAATAATGACTGTAAAACTAAAGAACTGAAATATCTTTCATCTTTGCCTATTCCATATGTAGCATGGAAATCCATCGCCTTGTCTACCATTAAAAAAGCCTTGCCACAGCGTGTTCTATTCTCATCCTCGGTTTCCTTCTATCATTTTAATTATCTCGACCCGCTGGCACGCGAAGACTGCAAGGACTAAGGACGAAGGACTATGCCGACGCCGACGCCCCGACGCTGGCTTATCTGCGTCCCGGCGCTGCCTCGTGATGAAGGGGAAATCCCTCCGGAGCGCTTCATCCTGATTTATGTGTTGTCCTATCGCACCTTCATACTCGGGATATCTTCTCGGATCCTGTCGCTAATCCACGTTATACCAGGAATGGTAGATAAACACAGACAGCGCATTTTCTTATATACGGGCGGCGTAGACGCAAGGGATCTAAAGAAGCGAAGAAATATTACTGTGCATTTTTAATTAACTTGGTGAATGCAATCGATATCGCAATTAAAAGCTCAGACCGCTAAAAAAGTATTATTGAACCCTGAACGGAACACAAAAAATATACCGAATCTCAAATACCGATTTGACATTAAACATTAATTAATATGCGTGTTGAGATACAGAAAAACAGCGTACATAGGAAAATATTCTTGGGTCTTATAGTTAGTTTTGTAAGGAGGGTTGGTGTAACTCAATATATATAATCACCTTTATAATGTAGTAGGTGTTTTTATAGTCGAAGAATTATTTTCTAGTTTCATCTCTCATAAACCTTGCACGATCATAAAGACTACTAACTTGATCAAATTAAGAACAATTTACAGCGTAATAGAATGATGTATATATAGCCTGCGATTAGGATCACATGCCAGAGTAACTCATTCACCTTCGCATAGATATTATGCCTTACTTATACCGTGTGGTGATTCCTCTGGAGAAAAAGCGTCCTCTATTCGATTGACCACTATAAAACGATACTACCTGTTCGGGACTTGAGTTTGATGGCACCATGCATAATAAAATAATAAAATGGGCCAATCGTTTGCTCAAATTTCCTCGAGAGCGAAGCGTGGGTTTTTGCGATCGGGTCCATCCTGCCATATAAACACACCAAGAGATGAGCGATAGCAATGAGAACAGGTGAAACGGAAGGATAGGGCCATGTGGATACTGGCTTCACCTCAAGGTGTTGGATGTCACCTGGCTGTAGACGTTGCCAATTAAAATGGTCTTGTAATGGTGATACCATAAGAACTTTTTCTTCGACTTGGAGCGCCCATAAAAAAATCGAATGAGATTAAAAAGCATGATATTATAATACAAGAGTGTTTGTAGTAATGGACAGGCGAAGGATGATTTCAATTACGAGCACTTAAGAAAACAAGAAATGGGTTTTTTTTTCTCTGTAGATAACAGAGTGTTTTTCTGATTCAAATTTCTGTTCACCATCACCTTGTAAATGTCAGATGATAAAAACCAATTAATACGCTTCGGGGCAAGCAGAAAAAAAGCTTGAAACACGTGGAAAAACATATTCCATGCTCCATTATTAGTTTTCATCGTTTAAAGATTTGTCACGTAAATATTTAGATGATTTTCATAGCCAAGTCTCGATTTTAATGTGACATTTTCGGAAAAACAATTTATTTTCGTATTCATCGATGCCACCTTTTGCAAAGGAAACGAATCTTATTCTTTGTGCCCGCAATTCATAATATGTATATTTACTTTCGCAGACCAGTAATTGGTAAAATATGCTTGAAAGCCTGCAGATTGTATTCAGAATCTACCAGAATGAAAACTTTACAGTTTAAGCATGTTTATACCATGGAAAAAAACAGCTTACATCCGACATTGTAGGCGCATGTTCATCGTGAATTCTTCTGCACCCCTGTCACCACTAAGCAGAGATAAGACGCATCTTCTTGCACGCTCTCGTCTTGGTACCAGCTTACAAGAACAGCATGGACACCATCAACCCTTGTTTACGATATAACACCAAATAATTTATTGGAATCACTACGATGAAAGTTATACGATCAGATATTTTCTAGCAGTGCTAGAATTTTTGTGAAAATATACACATGCATTTGCCCAGCCCTGTGGCCAGCCATCTGCATTCTGCGTTCAGAAACACGCTATGGTTCAAATCGACGCCATTTTGTTTACTTACATTAGGTGTCAGCAAGTGATCCAATGTAAACCACATAATTCTGTTCACAGTGTATTTTATAAGCTGTCTCGTTTACTTGGATATATTTATTTTCTCTATTTATTTATTTGGCCTCTTCTTACCGTTGGTGTCTGTGTGGCTACGCGCATCTCTCAAGAGATATTGATATCTTCAAGCTGTCGGCCATTTTTTTCATGTGTTTTTACATCGACTATAGTTGCTTCGCGAGGATTTTAAAATAATAAATATCTCATTTTCTCATTTATATAATATTTCTAGCCACCAGTCAGGCACCTACCCTCTCGTACGCAAAAAAAGTAAACATTTTCTTTTCATCAAGAAAATTCATAGTCAAAAATCGCACCTTGTTAACTCTGCAACGTGCATCGATTAGTGAAGGTTTTCTCATTTGCCCAATTATCCAATACGCGTTCGAGCACGTACTTTGAACTAGAGGTTATCGTTCGCGATCGACACCCACATCCGTGCATTGAAGAATCTTTACATCCTGAGAATACCATCTCGGTCGACATACGTTGCGTACCTACCTTAGTGCTCAGCGTGTTAAGATCATCCATTGACTCCTTTATGCTAATTGTTGTTGGTAATTATCAAGGCTGTGGGAAGTGATATTGTTAATTGTTCACGGCGAGTGCGTTTTCCGATCAGACCCGCGATTCGGCGCGGTCTGCGCTCCTCGAGCGCTACGGCTGCTGCAACATCACTCATTTCACGGGACACGAAGACGTGACACCCGTGAAATCGCGATCACCTCGACAAAACATTGACTTTGCTGTGAGCTCTGCGAGGTAATGCACCACTCCATGCTCAGGTCTTATCGGAGACCAGTACCAATCTTCACCATATCCCCATCAAACCAAGTAATTAAAAGATAAATGGAAATACTATTCTTATATGCTTTTTATCATGGTGCACGGTACCAACACTAGACATTTTCTGTTTTTTTTTTGTTGTTGTTGTTACTTTCCTCATTTTAAAAAAGTCCGGTATTTTATATTTTTCTTTCATTCATTGGGAAGTTTTGCTACCGTTTGTGTCATGGTATGCATTCAAAGATAGAAGAATTGCCATTCTTTAAAAGTCATGGTTTGTAAATTGACAATGAATACTACTTTACTAAAACCGAAATGTACCTCTAGGTGTGGTCTAGCTCTAGGGAAGAGAAAAATGCAATTTTCTTTCCAAAGAAAGCATAAACATGGTATAACTAAACCAGCTGCCCACCGTGGAAAATCCTAAAGTGTACGACATGATATACAAGATTTCTGTCCAAATTGTTGTAAACAGTTCAGTACCAGTTAACATCCCAGCCAAAAAAAAAAGTGCTTTGAGTAAAATGAAGTCGTAAACGACAAAATCGAAGCCAAAAATCCCAAAAAATAGTCGTGCGTCAAAATCGAATCGATTTGTAGAGTCCACTTGTTCACAAACGGAGATCGCAAGGCTCTAGTTTTGCATGAGTCACTCTTTGACCGCATGTGGTGCTGGTGCTCTATGCTGGCGTTGTGCAGATCACATGAAAGAGTTGGTGCACAGAGAGCACCACATCGAGGGACAATCGCTGCGAGATTGGCGTGACTTGTGCCTCCCACAGCGATCGCTTTATAGGGGTGGTCCGGACCGGAGCTCCATTCATCTCAAGAAGCTAATCAGTCGGTCAAACTCATAATGAGAATCCAATCAAGCAGATCTGATGCGCTCCACTCGGAGCAGAGAAAATTCTCGGGCGCAAAAAATAAAGAGTGAAAATCTCAATGGCACGTTCGAATGTGTACAGCCCGTAGCCTCGTTGGCACTGAAGCTAATGGACATCAAGCTGATAGTGTAGAGAAATGTAGGAATTTTTGGAAATTACAGTTTTATTTGATTTAACTTTAAATATGTGTATTTATTTTAGCTACCTAGATGGTATCAAATTAGCTTGATAATTAAATAGTGCTTACCACCCATCCAACTAGTTTTGATACCAACAAAATTCAGAATCCCATGCCGAATCCAAAAGTAATCACTGATAAGTGCATCAATAATAAAATTGCATTTATTTGTTTGGACTGACAGATACATGTGCCCTCATATCAACGTACATGGTCTGACTTGCATGTTAACAACAACCCCCACACCTCCAGAGGTTGTCAAGGAAACTCAAAGAAACACAAGTCGCGTTTCTGCGTTCTGCGTCACGGTACATTTGGACGAAAATAGCATAACTTGCTTGGTAGCAAATAGCAACCCTTTTGTAGGCTAAGAAAAAAAACTCTGTCTTAATGCAGCAATGTGCTTTGTGTCATTCAGTGTAAGCTATGTACACACAGTAGCACTTACTTGCGTGCGACGAGCACGCACGAGTTTCCTCATTAGACGTCATATGTAGCACGCCAATGACGTTCGCTCCACCCCACGACCGCGTACTATTTGAAGCACTCGAATTAAACTCCTCCTCTTCAATTGTCCCTGGCAATAGTTGTTTGGTGACAGATGTTTGTCAAGTATAAAATAGGCACGCCCACAAACTTGCAATTTGCTGAAGGATTGTGCTGAATTAAATGGGAAATAAAGATATGCAAGTTGTAGATGAAAGATGGAGGACTTCAAACAAACATTTTTTAATATCTCTTAGCATTGAAGAAAACTGAGATGCGTTATTTCTTGTCATGTAATAAATACTATTCCAATTCGCATGGCTTTCTGACAGGAATTTTCCAGCCATTATTGTTGTGAACAAGAAAATAAAAAAATCGCAATGCACTTCATAAGTACAACATTATCCCCCATAACTCTTGAACTCGATAAATGTATCACAAACAAGTAATAAAGCTAGCTGACCAATCTCCATTTCTCAAGAATATGTTCAAATCATAATCATATTCTACATCCTACACATGGTCACGGCTACTATTCTGTGTTGTACGCAAATGTAAGCATAGTAGTTCTCAACAGGCGTCTTTCAGGCCACCCATCGCGAATGTAATGCTGCGCTTTCTTGTATTCAAATGTCAGGCGAAATGTACCTTGCAATAGGTAAGCATGCCTTTAAATCAGTGTGCCCATTTAAATAGCATTTCTTTGTTTCTATAAAATGGTTGCAGTTGATAGTAATAATAAGCGAGCTCGCGGATAGGCTGACCCGTGGACCATTTTACAACGATATAATAGCTCACTGGCAAATTTACTCCGGAGGATTTAAATGATCGTTTACGGTTTATGGACTCCATATAAGTAATCAGAATTAATTAAGTACCTTACATGGAAGAATTCCCAGCGCAGTTAATATTTTTATTGTAGATCGTATAATCACAATATTATATAGAGGATGGAGTACCTACGAGTTGATTAGTTGTACTGACTAAAATAAAATGCAGATTTGAAAGGATATAATAAAGTTTTTATGAGTGTAACGACATAATTCGAATGCGGCATGTCGCAAGGGGGTGTATTTTGCCACGATACCAATATGTACCGATTTTTCAGCTATCTGGTCGATGGCTCAAAAGATCTGGCCGACGCGTTGCTAAAGTAGGGTTAGGTGATAGGCAAGAAGGACGCAAACCTCGTCACATTTTATTAAAAGCGGTCAAGAGAATCGCTATCGAAGCCACTGTTGCAGAAACGAGGATCGGAAAGACACTTACAAATGAGCCAGTACAAAATATCCCAAAATCTTTTTCAAACATTTTCTATTTGTGCTAGCCACGTTTAGAATTCACCAAAACTAAAAAGAGGTTTTTTCAGATTAAAATTTCAGTGCTGGCAAGGCATTTCAGTGGCTTCCAGCCGGCGGCGATTGAAAAGTGAAGCAAATGAGTGAAACACAGCATTGACATTCTGTTGTTGAAACAAATTAGCTTGTCGATGTCAAGACAGTTGAGGTGTGTTTCTGAACGCCAACCGACTCCTCCTGGCTGTTCGCAGAGCTCCCATCTTTCATCTCACACAGATCAGAACCCGACATTCCTCTACAGCTATGTTCCCTCGCATCACATATGACACGCTAGTAGCTGCTTTGGTTTGACACGTGGTATTAGATGTGTGTGTGAGGTGTCAGCATGCGTCAGGGTGATGAACAGCATTTTCTTCTTCTTGAAGGCTGTTTTTTTTTCTCTACCACACGTTTATTTCGGTTGAGATGGAAATAAAAAAAAATGTTTTTTGGTGTTTGCCAAAAACGGGTTAAAGGGGGGAGGTATATTTGAAGCATGAGTACAAAACAGTCAGAACTATGAGGATCCAGAGAGTTAATACATCTAATACATTTGATTGGATTAATGAAAAACGCCTGTATTTTCTACAGATCTCTTTTGGTACATCTCAGTAGCGAATTTCACACATAATTTATGTACTAATATATTAAACAAACATTGTTTCGTTTTATTCTATTGCATTAAATAATACTTTGGGCAAGGACGCTATATTTCGCTAGCGTCGTCACAAAATACCATATTATTTTCGTCCTCAAGAATTTTCATTACTGCGGTTGACGGATCGGTGTGTTGAAGTATTAAAACACTCGAAGATGTGTCGGCTCCTTCTTGACACCGGGCCAATGCCGTGACACGTATGTAATTAGGCCACGCGGTCCAGAAAGAAAGGCGTTGATGAGAGAGGAATTTACGCTAACCAGACAAATATCAATGATCTATTTAAACGAATAAATTAATTTCAGCAGCCTGGCGATGATGAAGAACACCATTAATATCCTTCGCGAGATATTTATACAAGAAAGTTAAGACATAAGTCTACCTGCTGCGGGCATGTGTTGTGTTCTATAATTCAGGTGTGAAATTTAGCATATATCTTTGCTTTACTTTGAAATCTTAGTGCAGCTTTTTAAAGGTGCAGTCAAACTATTTATCTTGTGCGAGAATAATCAATTTTTTTCGCAGAGTTCACACAGAATTCACATTAATTTTGCACTTTTGCAAATTTCTCTTCAGTATCTATTTAACTTTGCTGTATTCATGCAATATTTTTAGTTGTTCATCTTTCCCGAGCACATATTACGTTTGTAAGCATTTCGACCCACCTCTCAGGTAACTCGATACACGAATGCATTCCAATTCATGGCTAGATTCACGTGCACTGACGTAAAACATAATAAACTCGACCCATAAAGTGGTCCGGAGGACGTTACAACTTGTTTGTCGTAACACTGGTAAGGGTTGTGTCCTTACAGGGGCCATTGGTCAACGTGGGCAGGCGAAGTGATTTATCTGCCATAAACCAAGCATGGGGGTCTCCTCTAGTGAAATACAAATTGTTGGTGTTTGGATTTCTAGCCCGAAATGGACTTAGTATAAGCATTTTTAGAGAAAACTGTTGCATTTTTGTTGTGGATTGGGATGCCCCTGGGATGGCCACGGGTGATATGGCTACTCATAATAAGGGGGTTCTCTTTTAAAGGGACAAGAACCAGGGGACGCTATCATTCTTGCTCGTTATTCGGACATGAATTCACAGTGTAGCTGGTCTTTCTTCGGAATGCCCATAGAAAATCTTGAATGCCAAGTACGAACTGCTCAGAAGTGCAGTCTATGCATTGAACCGCATGTCTTGAAGACTGAGTTGCATCTCCTAGAGTGGTACCAAACCCGGAAAATACCAAGAAGAAATTAATAGTAATGTTTGTGAAAATAGGGGATGTCAAAGTGGTTCTGGAAAACTATATAATTAAAAGTCTTTGAAAACTGGAAGCACGGCAGTAACATATGGGGGCTTTACTTGTTTTCTCACTCCTCAAACGGTTTATGCCTAAATTGGTAAAGAAAGTCTTCAAACAAATGGCACTATTGTAGACAAATAGGTTTTAGCACTTCACCCCATATTTTCTCCGAACTTGTTAAAATATGAATAACACACCCCATCTTGTAGCCTGACACGTCTTTATAACGCGTAGAATGTCGCTGGCACTGGCTGGACCCAGCTGTGCAGCAAACTCTTTCCCCGCTGGACCATTCGACAGCAACCGTCTCATGCATGGTCTCGTCGTCCTCAACAGACCTACGCCGCGCCCTTACAAAGGACATCTTCTCAGAAATTCAGCGCACAAACACTTCGCGGGCTAAGAATAGCAAAGACCAACAGTTTTACACTTTGTAATTGTTAGAAGTAAATCAACTGATCAAGGTATATAATTCCTGTAGTACTTCGTTATATAAATAGAGGATGTAGTTGCAAATGCTGTGTTTATAACAGGCGGTATGGTGCTTTAGGCCGGCTGAATTTATGTGTTTAATATGGCAGAGGATTGCTAATGGTATTATTCTAATCAACATGCTACGATGACACAGAGAGGCATGCTTGAGCAACAGGTATGGTACAGAGAACTGGCAGAGTAATTAATGAATATTAGTGCAGCACGTGTGCAACAGAGTGCATAACTTCTGTTGCTTCGGTTGGCGACATCTAGTGATGTTAGAAATGACTTATTACGAACTATTTTAACAGGTGTAGGAAATATGAATTATGGTTTATTATGTTTAGTGTAAATTTTAGCGCAAGGTTGGGTGAATTCATTAGAAGATGTTTTTCTCATAAATCGTAAGAGGTTGGAGAAATTGGTACGTGATAGGACTTTTTCGGTTCATCGTGGGCCATGGTGAGTTACAGAAAGTATAATCTCCTTGCTTCCTGACAATGCCTTCCATCCTGTTCCTGTTTTTCTTCCTGATCGGTACAGTAGTTTCCTAACTGGCCATGTGCATGTTATACTGTGTTGAATAAAACAATTTATACATACTCTGAAAAAATCTTCGCATGGCCTCCCGATTTTTTATCGTTTCGAGAAAAAATCTTCTGCGAAGAAAAACAACTGGTCGTCAAAATTCTTAAATGATGAATTTTATTGTCCTATAAAACATAAAACATCAAGAAAGTCATAAAAATTAAATATTATAAATTTTAAATTAGATTTATGTCACATGCCATGTAATTATATTTATTACTTGATTCACTTTTATAAGTCAGCTTTTATGGAACTATTAAGTTACGTGGGTATAACAAAATGTCGTAAAGAATTAGGAATGGCATCGGTACAATAGCATGGCGTCTGTACCTATTCTACCCTATACCATACGTCCAGACCAGACCAGCCCATTCTGTACTAATCCAATCACGCTATTCAATCCTTTCAATCCACAAGTACTAATTTATCTGTGGAATCTCATAATAAAGTCACCACAACCTCATCCAAATTAATTTCAAGATTTCGCGATAACTTGTTGATGTGCTTCTTCGAAGATCTCTAGTGCAAATGCAATTCAGTGGCAATTCAAACAAACTTCACATATAACTGGGGGCGCTAAAATAATACTCGAAAACAAAATGCTACGTCCCAAAACTGTGTACAAGTGTTCGAATAAGAGAATAAATATCTTGGCACAGTCAGTGCGAGCTCGGAGAGAGTTAATGTGAAAGATTAATCATTGTTGCCTAGTTGTACGTGGTGGTACAACGTTCCACAATCATGCAGTTTTAATGTGACATTTTCAGGCGAGCGAAGTAACGCCCTTGCGTTCACGAGTAACACACGTAATTGCGTTTCTAATGCCTAGCGAGGCGTTCTCTATACCCAAGAGTTCGTCTCAGGCAGAGAAAAGCCTTTTGTTTCGGAATCTTCATCAATATCACTCCATATATTTGTACCCGTGTCCATGACTTCATCAGTCGAAATCATAACGGTGATTTGAGGTTTGCCTATTACAAATTGCGGATGATTGCATCAGGAAAATGGGACGGATACTCAGATTAATTGCGTGGTTTAAGAAACGGTTTTCCCGTTCGTATGAAACCGTATTCATTTTTTGTTGTTTCTGACCGAGGATAGAACGATTTCAAGTGGTTGTAGCCGAAAATTTTAATTAAAAATATCTCTAAATTTCTTGCTATAAGCACAAGGAGTAAAATAATTCCAAAATTGTCTTGACGACTTTTGGGTCCTAACTGGTAATCACCGTCCAGTGATCGTATAGCTAGCAAGGTTATTGTTATTACAGCTGACCGAAATGAGTTTTCCTGGGGCCCCCGGAGCGTGAAGGAACATCGAATCATTTGCCAGTGGAGTCTGAAGACGCTTATTGGGTCATTTATGTCGTGCTCGAGTAGTTTATTGGCCAGGTTTTATACCTGGATGTGGTTTCGCAGCCTCTCCCGGTCATTTCTGTGGTGAATATATGATATCACGGCTTGATGTGCCAGGCATTTGCCTGCATGAACAATCATAGAAATGTTGTCTGCTAGAAAATAAATAGAAAAATTATGTCCGTTATACATTGTTTAGGTTGATCAAGTGCAACCTAGAGGTACCGATATTCCGGTATTGCGTCCTCTCCATAGTCGCCTCTGACTTATGCGTGTCTTGTGACATTCGAATATGTATTTTTAATGATTTTTCTAGTATATATATATATATATATATATGACATGCGTTGAGGGTTCAAGTTATGGACGATTTTTAACACAGAAAATTGTTGGTTACATCTTTGTACAGTCTCTTACATCTTTACTGAACTGTGCATTGGGTGGGACAGAAGGATGTTCCAGAAACCCATTCGACGCAAGTAGACAATCTTTTGTCAGTGCAAACATAGTAGAAGGGAGTTAAATCTTATTATGTGTGTCTATGAAATGAAAACATTTTGTGTGCCGTTGTGTTGGAACGGGGAAACACAATTTCCCGCACGGCGAGGCGCAGGTGTACAGGTATTGTGAACAGAGATAGCTGCTGCAACGTGGAAAGAGCGAGGTTACCTGTGGGATATGGCTTCAATAGAATTTCTGACAGATTTATAGAGTTTCTTTGATTTACAGGCACTTAAGATTCTTGATTTCTATTACAATGTATAGCCGTGTAGCCTATTTGGTCGACCATTCAGAAAGGCCAGCTCGTTTTGGGTACGAAACAGTGTTTTTCTAACGTTTTCATCAATTAAATGGTCCACATCGACAAGAATTTATAGAGACGCTGTAATGGGACAAAGATGACTCTTTTGAAGACATAAGTCATATTTCCGAAAGGCGTCGTTATCTATTTTCTCAAAGCCCAACCTCGCACAAAGATAGCACCTCCTCTACAAAGCAACTCTCGACGGTCTCCAGCAACTTCCCCATTATCAATTTTAATCCATAATGTAATCCAGTGTGACCTGACTTAAATACATCTCTCGATCCCATCTTGCATCTGTCATCTTACCCATATTTTATCTCATGGCTCAGCTGGCACAACAGTTTGATCCGTGCACGGCTAACGGAATCTCTCCTCAGGACTAAAAGCTCATTTTCTTTCAAACCATATCAGTCCTGATCCCGTCCTTATAATGAAATGAGACGAGTTTTAACATCCTTAATGTCCTTCGTCATAAATGGCTATAACTCAGCTGGATAATCTTGCGGGGCTGAGGTGTTTTGTCGGGTTCGTCTGTTGGAGCGCCGTAAATTATGTCACACGTCAAGAACAGTAGCCATTTAATGGAGCCAGACCGCAACGC
The DNA here is from genome assembly GCA_947568835.1 of Protonemura montana. Classification (NCBI taxonomy): domain Eukaryota; kingdom Metazoa; phylum Arthropoda; class Insecta; order Plecoptera; family Nemouridae; genus Protonemura; species Protonemura montana. Next base: position 6,933,648 of record OX387605.1, read on the forward strand.
GAGCCACAAAAAAAAAACACATTTCCAGTTTGATTTACATAATTATCTTGGTTTCTCACCATTACAGTAATCATGTTTAGTATGCTCCTAATGACAATTAATTTTTTTTCTTGTTTTAAGGAATATGAATACAAATCTTGATTCAGATTATACTTATTCATGTTTCTTTAACAGGTATACAACAAGGTTTTTTTTTTATTTTATGTAATCACGACATCGTTATATTTTTATGTTTGATAGTATTTAAATAAGTCAATTTTATTGTCTTCCTGTTTACCACGATGCTTGGACTTGAAAACGAGCACATTATGCGTTGCCCTGGAGCTAAATGAAGAGAACATTGTCGACCCATAGGCAGTGCATATTACCTAAATATTATACTCTGTTATTTTTTGATAAGACATTTTAATTTTTCTCTACGAAAAGAAAGTGAGTACCCCAGCTTTTCTGTATCATTTTTGCCTTTCATTTCATGGACATTGTCTCCACTGAATACAATTGCAGTTTTCCTTTAATTTTCAGAGAATGTTCCAAGCTATTCGCACTCTTTCATCAGCCAACTTTCATTAGCTGTATATTCTCTCACCCTGTAATTCGACAATATTGTCGACCATGGGTCACACCCATCGATAGCACACACAACATCAAGAACTTTTTAATACCAACTCTAATTCGTGGCTATAAATTGTGTGAGACTTCATTCTGCATTGATAATCTTATGCACCACCCGCTGGGGTCCCCGAATCCACACACGGGCACACGGGCAAATACCTCGATCCCAGCAGGTGAAATCCCATTCAATAAGTTCCCGCTCGCATCGCATAACGAGCTTCATTTTCATATCAATAGTTTGCTGGACAGTGGACATGTCCAGCCAAAGCCTGCCGCCTTCCCTTACCGCATAAGAATAAATCCTCGTGAGCGTATGTACCTTGTGGCTGTTTCGGTCCCAGACGGGTCAGTGGCGGTGCCAACCTTGAGGCCTAAATACTTCGACACTACGCGGTCATGCCACAGACTGATAGTCTTAGAGACTCATCTACACGTTTTCCTAACCTCAACGTCAACTTTGACTATTTTCTTTTGGTTTAGATTATCTTTTGACTTTACTAGTTGACTTTGCAGTCATGTACATGGGTGGTTTACCATATCGTTTTGTCGCGACTCGTAGAGAAGTTGGGGGTTGGAAAAAGGTGCGAAGTGCAATATTTCCTTCCCCCAAATAGTTTCTCTTGCTTATCAACACTTCTTAACAGGGTGGATTAGTGGAGAAATCCAGTTGTTCGGCAGGAGTATGGCCACGTGCCCGACCAGCGTATCCACTCCTTCCTTCTAGGCTAGGTTACGACCATTATCATCATTCACCATCGCCATGTCTACCTTTATAAACGGCAAATCGGACTCTAAATTTACACGGTCAAGCCGCCACTGGCACTAGCCGAGGGCACCACATGACTTGTTAACCCTTTACATACCCGTGCAACTCAAGATCACATTATTCTCACCTTTGCGGGCTGACGGAGTTAATGTCCGAGACATACTTAGTTTGTATTGTAATGTATCTTCAATTGTCTGTCGGCTGGATATCTCAACCTGTCATTTATTACAACATAAAATATAATTAGAATCGTATTGTGATGACGGAATGGGCGATGTCAATGTCCACTGGGCGATATGAGCAATGCAGCTAGCTCAGTGAGCAGGCGTCTCTGTGTAGGTAAAGAATGACAATATAGAGACTGTTTCTAAATCGAAAATGCACAGAATTCTCTTTGAGTGGTTGAGAATTTATATTTTGAACAAGGAATAAATAACGCACTTGCGATTGTCACCACTTCGAGCACCCAAAAAAAAACTTTGTCTCGTACAAGTTCTATGCGCCCTTTCTAAAACGCAAAAATCCCATATCATCAATTTTATTCGCCATGCAGCAGGCCAAAACACTTGACTTCAAACAATAAATCGACTCTTAAATCCTATTATATACAATTTACAGTCAAAATATTGCTTTCATTTCCTCCCCAATCCCGAAAGTTATATTCTTTGGCGTAAAGTAAAAATGCGTTTTTTATTACACCTTATGATGTAAAATATATAGATTTATCAGTTCTATGAAGTGTTACGTTCTACAATCTCGCTGGGCGTTTTGAAGTTGAGCATGCACGGCGATTTATAACCTATGTGCCTCACCAACCCCGCTCGATGTGCCGCGAACGTATGCCGTATGTTGCTAAGTGTATCAAATGTTCGCGATCCTGCCCATATTAGTGGGGGTGGATATAGCTCGGGGTGGTTTATAGCCAGCCCGCCACCTACAAGCCACCCGCCGGAGCCGAGCGAGCTGTTGTTTATTTCCTTTCGCACGTTCGGTGTTAAATTGTTTCAAACCCAGGCTGAAAGGAGGTTATTATAAGTAAGCCAGGTGGCAAAGACGAATTGCTGTGTTGTTGTACGACTTGCACGTCGTGAAAAATGATAAAAGAATTCAATTGTCAGAGGCTTGTACTATATTTCCTTCTTTAATTGAAACACGACTAGCTTTCGCTTTTCAAAATGTCAATATTTCTCGATATTCTCTTTCATAGAAAACAAGGGACGATAGTTTTAGTATTTTTTTGTTATTGCGTCCTATCCTTGTAAGATGATCCAAAGATAACTCACGTGCATCCTATAGGTACTTTTCCACGGTCATTTTCTGATATATAAGAACTAACACTGAGCAGCGTATCAGATCGTTTTCGATCGCGTGCTAGTATAGGTACACCTTAAACATCAAGTCATTGAACATTTTTGGTTAGCGTCATATTACTTTGCCGTATAAAATGTTTCAACTATCCATCTGCTTTTTGAAGTGAGATTATCTTTCTTTATTCCTGCGCAGGAACGTTCATTCTTGCTGCGGAGTCAAAGGTCACCGCTTGTCCACCGCACACCTTGACACGAGATCGCAATCTCGGGGCCTTTACTTCAATTTACATGCTGCAGTCTTGAAGATCATACGACAGACTTTAATTTTCTTACAGCTGCAGAACGTAATAACTTACTTTTGTTTCGCATTTCTTGATTAAAAAACTAGTTAAATTCTGAATTCAATAATGGAACTGTCCCTCCACTGGCTACTTTTAAAAACATAGCAATTAATTACCTACTTTCTATGTTCAACACTGGCAAACAAATGCGTTTTACACTTTCATCGCAAACGTCCACGCAGGTCCACGCAAGGTAAGCGTACCTCAACTCCGCGTACCTTTTGCTCGTTACGCACTTATTTGTTTGCATATTTAGCGAGCACTTTCCGTGATGGGCCAACGCGTGAAAACTGCGTGAAGGCAGCTTGAAGGCTACGCGGGAAAATGCGCCCACGTAGAAGCTCTGTACGCGAGACGCGATCCCAGCTTTAACCAAAGCCGTCTATGTTATGCATAATTAAAGTGACGCACAAGGGGCGCAGGTGTCTGAACGGTGCCGTACCCCCCCTGAGGGACCTCCCGCCAACTGCCTTATAGAGTTCATAACTTAGATAAAATATCCCTCCTCACCCCCATTTCTCTGCCGCCCTTCTCCTCGTCCTCCCCAAATGCCCCATGTGCCCCGCGCACAACTGAAAAACCCCCTATGTGTATATATACCGCCACCACATATATTATAAAACGTAGCATGGGATCTTGCGTATTATGCCACGATAAGCGAGAGAGGGAAGGGTTCATATTTTATAAGAGTTTTAAATTATGAACGACCAATTTTGCGCGCGCGGGCTCAATTAGAGAGGTATACACGTGATTAGGCGCAGTGGGCATGGGCTTTCCCATGACGTAGGGAAGGTGTAACTGGAACTCTCGGGGGTTGTTGAGCCCTGGGGAGGCTGCGGTGTGTCAACGACGTCTGTCTGTCGATTGTTGGGATGATTTTGATCTCTGGTTGCCTGGGAGAATTGTTGGCTAGCATTTTCGTGGCCAATTATTTTCTCGTCTGCGTGAATGGAGGAGACGTAATATCGAGGGTCAAGTATTTCTCGAGTGTTCATCATCATCGACATTCATCATCGAGTTTATTGATGTAGCTAGAGGACCACCGTTAATGCTAAACTTTCTGCTGAGCAAACGAGCCGGAACACTTGGTAACGGAAGGTGCAACCCGATAACGTGTGCGACCGTTTTATTTTAACAAATCTCTTCAAGTAAATAATTACGAATCAAAATATTGATACATGTAAATCAATTGACAAGTTTAGTATTAATAAAGATTAGTTTAGCGTAAACCAGTCTAAAATGCGAGTAATCTGCGATAAATAACGAAGTGAAATTTCGTAACACTCGAAACGATGGTGACTCCACCTAGAAACATCCTCCATTATTGTCGCTAAAGAAGTCATTTGGCGGTGAATTTTCGCGATGACAGTTTAACATTAGCGCCAACCTACACACTCAATGGTAGAAATCATAGTGCTACACAAATTTAGTGCCAAAAGCAAAAAATCAGCCAAATTCCCACTAAAAAAATGTAAATGCATTTGATTTTATGTCAACAAATTTTCCCTGTGTTTACCCTATGGTGCTTTACACCTATGGAATATACAATATTCTATTTTTCCCACATTCACTAACTGCAGCAAGTATACCAAGCTCCCAAAACAAATATCTCCTATTTCACACTGGTCCTATAGCCCAACAGTCCTGACACCTCCACGTTGTCCATGCCACCCCCTTCCCCCCCCCCCCCCCCCCACCCCCACCTGCACGCGCCTGACGAACAAGAGCTGCCACCCTTAACGCGGGGTTGTTGAGAATAATCACCCTGAATTACCCAGACGCGAAACACGCGTGGCCACAAACTGAAAATTGAGTTGCCTGAGTCCCGGTTTTTTGGTAAAGGGCCGAGGAGGGGGGGGGGGGGGGAGGCAAGGGACGAGGGGTCCGCTGTCAAGGGACATTCATCGTCGGACGCGGGGCCGAAGGGGGAATTATTGTTCGAGGCAAGTTTATTGGAAGCAATCATATCATTGCTCGGATTCAATGTGAGAACAATGCATACAATACTTTATGATGGTTTTTAGACTCATGTCTACTTGATTTTAATACAATACTATTCCTAGTTCTGGGAACACCGCTTGCTTATTATAACTAAACACGTTGTTGTATGAAATGAAAAATTGTGTTTATATAGATTTTGAAGGTCGTTATTTTAGGAAACTATATAAAGTTCGAATGAAGACTAATGTTTGAATTGAACTGAGAAGTTTGATAATAACAATGTGGCATGTGGAAAAACATGTCGTTGCCGCGTAAAATTGATATAAATCCAGTATTTCTCGCTTGTTGTTTCGTTAGGGAGGCTGCAAAGAGAGTGCGACTTAGCGCGACTGTAATGTCGTGTTATTGAAGGGGGATGGGGATTAAGATTAGAGTGTACAATTACTGGGTCCCCAATTAGAGGGCATATCCGAGAGCGTCAATCCCTGCGACTGGCTCCATCAATCATGGCAAATAATATGATAAGCTGGATTCGCTCCCAGTTCATCCCCATGGCTTTGCAGTGCGCCGGCAGTTAATCACTCCAGGGTTCTCAGGACAGTCGGCAATGTCGCTAAATTGCTTGCCAGAGACCAATTGTTGAGTAGAATCAGAAATAATTGTGTGTTTTATAGAAAAGGAAAATAGCGATTTTGTTTTCTGCGGGAAAAGTATGTTTGAAAAGCAAAAAAAAAAGATTCTACGGGTGAAACTTTTTCAGAACTTGCTCATTTTACAGGTTAACCTCAGGTTTCTTTCACATTTTTTTTGTAGTACGTATAGGTCATTACAAATTATAATATCTTGTTCTATGCAAGCAGAGGTCCAAGCGGTCAGACTTTTGGAGTTTAAATTTGCTCGAAAAGATCTGAAAAACTCAATGTATAGAAGAAGAATGTGTCTATGGTTGCTACCTTGACAGATTTTTATATTTTTAGAAACGTAGACGAAACCTTTATACTAAGATTGCTACTGTATATACTTACCATTACCTATTATCTACCTATTACCTATTACCTATTACCTATTACCTATTACCTATTACCTACTGCTATTCAGCCACCGGGGGCCTGCAATATGTACTTGTATCTGCTCCCAAGTTGTAAATAAATACATTAAGAACTAAGAACTATCACTCAACCTTGCTTTGTGTTAGAAGAAACTTAAAAAAAACCTTGCGTTTCTAAATAAACTAATCAAATCTCTCATCGCATCTGATGCCTGCATTCCAGTCAAACAATATCAATCCAACGGCGCCTGACAAGTTGTATTGATAATAATTTGACACATTCAAAATGAATTTCTCATTGCAGAAGTAATAAGTTCCGACTTGATGTTGACGAGTCGCGCATGAATACGTCTCAACATTCCTGGTTCCGCTCGTGACATTTGCTAGTGCGAAACTATGGAATGTGTACACCAGGGAACAGGGAACAGGGAACAGGGAGAGTGGTTCCATCCCCCTTCTGGTGCGGGAGCCGGGACTGCATGGGGAACGGGTAGGGGGAAATAATTGGCCAGCTACCGGGACACAGAGCAAGGAAAGTAAATGTTATCCTTGTCTGAAGCCATTTATAAACGGCACGTCTCTCTTTGTTGCACGACGCCTGGCCAATCGTGTACGGGCTGGAATTCAATATCCCGAATTCCTCATCTTCTCCTGTCCGTTATAACCGTCTGGAACAACGTGTCTAATGGAAAACATTCATTAAATAGAGCGGGTGTCAAAATGACTGCAACGAAAAGCTCGGAATTAATTTCGTTAGTTTGCAGAAAAAAAAATGGATGCCATTTCTAGTGTGTTATTGCATGTATGTTTAATTTTTGTGTGCCTACTTCTCGTTCAATTGTGTTAAGCAACAATTAGATTTGTAACAAATATAAACAATCAATTGCAAAAATAATGAATTGCATTTTTGAATAAATAACATTCGCTTGTCGAGCATTATAGATATGCTGTGGACAAAAATTAAATTTGTTGTCCCTTTGAACGCTTGTCTCTCTCAATGTGTTAGAACTAATATTTGACAAAGAAGATAAACTTTACACACCTCAGCAATATATTCACAAGAGTTTCTCGTCTCATTTCCACATCGCTTAGATTTGGAAAAATTAGGAGAACCCTTTTTGTGTTCTTTACCGGTTGAGGGAACAGTCGAAACCGATCCTCCATTGAAACAGTTCATCTTTATCCCGTAATTACTAATTAAAACGCTCTTTGAAAGTGAAACAATGCTGTGAACCAGAGACATAAAAGTGAACATTCCTTTCATTGGGCTGTGCTATGTTTTTGCAGCGCTCTTTGTTATGACAATGCGGTCGGTGCCCGATTTCGCCCCGCGGCAAGTGAAATAATACGCCTAATTTAATTTGCCCGCTAATAAATCTCATCCCACTGGGAGTTTCTGGGGAGAAAACTTAGTGCTGTTGGTTTTTGTTTCTGGTAGCTATATACGCAAGGGGAAGTCGAAGCTCTGCGAAAGAATGGGCGCCTGCCGTTAGAGGGGTGTGTCACCTAACTAATTGTCCACGGAAATGACGTCAGCAAAGGTTTTTAAACAGAAACGAAATGGAATGAATTAGAGTAGGTGAATTATTTTACTCGTTATGCACTTATGGATTTCAAAAATGTGCCAAGTCATTTCAACGGTTTTTGGTTTTTTAGTTAGGAGCACGTTTGTAACAAATATCTGTCCTATGAAACTATCTCATGGAGATTATGTATACGAACTGACAGCTGTTTTATTATAATTATATGGCTTAACCCGCGTTTTTCTACTATTTCATTGTAAAATATAACTGTATCAATTTCATCTCTTGCCATTGGCCGTATAATTCTGTTTCGTTCGTTTTGCGTAAATCTGTTTTGCGGGCTGCCTACCGGCGCAGGGATGCAAAGAAAACAACATAGTCCACAAATTAAAACAGTTGTAACATTACAGATAAAATAGAACATACCTCCCTTGTTTTTACGCCCGCTCAAACTCGCACACACTCACAAAAGCAATAGCTTATACCCGTGCGCACACCTGAACACATACCAGCAATGCCGTAATCTATTTGCGTCCATGCATGAAAACACAAACAGCCATCCAAAAAGTCCCGTGAGCCGCGTTCGGCCCGCGAGTTTTTAATCCAATTATTTTCCGATTGAGTTTTACGACGGCCCGCAAGTGGCTCACAGTCCAGCGCTAAACTGTTGTTGTCCAAAACGTGCTTTATGGGGCTTTGTGCCCGGCGTGGGTGTCATGGCCCGAAATTATTTCGGATGCGATGTGTTTTTCGGTTTCCACATTCACATTGCGTTCCCTACTCGGACTCGCAGAGCGATGCTGTAATAACTTAGAGCGGCGCGGGCAGCTACAGCGAGGAGGCACACCCCCGCTGACTTTAATTGAAAGTTTGACAGTTATTACCGTGTTAATTGCTTATTGCTATGGTAACTGATCGGATCTAGCACTAAATATTAACTTACATTTTGGTTTAAATTTATGTCGTTTTTCGAAATGGGTATTATTTTAACAGTTTTTTTTTTGAGGTTCCGCCGGCGTCATCGGATGCTTTTTGAGAGTTTTCCATCGGCGGGTATGGCTGGAAATCGACACCGTCGGATTCGGGACCAGGTATAAGGAGGCTGACGGCAGTCGCACGATGGCCCTGGTATGATTTGTGAATGCATGGAGGCACATATGTTTCGCGTTTTGACGGCGGGATATTTATCAAAGTTTTACTCTATATTGCTTGAGGAGATCGTAAATGTATTCCGAGTCCAACTCGTGTACTGTTTCTGAATGTAGACTACGGCCGTGGTTGGAAATCGAGCCCAAGGTGGTTCTAGTTTGGCTCGCGAGTCGAACAACGATTCTTATATTATAATAAAATGCGATGCTATATCTCATACAGTATTCTTTCATTTCTATCACGGATGATTAAACGACGCTGGATTTTGAACAAAGCCAAAATCCAAATGTGGTTTCGTGAGCTTGTTATGCGTTTTATATTTTCGAATCAATCGATTTTTAATGAATTATTCATGAGAATCGCGTCCTGACTTTCTTGCGGAGTGTACGAACAGGACGGATTATATTTTTACATAAGAAATGACTCGAGCAAAAATCTAAAATAGATTTGGAACCGAAGTTCGGAAACGGCGTTCGGCAAAACTATCCGACAATATTCATTCTTATTCCTCTCTCTCTTTCCATGATTGATGTAAGTTCCAAGTTTTTACAGCGCCTTTCTGTGTATGACTAGGATCGAAATGCACATCCACATTTTATTTCAGTGACTCGTGTCAGGAACTATAAGGAATTCTACATTAATTCGTTAATTTAAAAGAAAATGACTGTCATGTATATCCAACCCTAGCTGATATATCATTTCTTTTGATACGCATGTTGATTTCTTTAAACTCAAAAGGTCAAAGATTATGACACATCACTAACCCGGCAAATAATCAAATCGCATTCGAGGTAAAATCTTAGCGAAGTGTTTTAATTTATTCCCCGTTGGCAATTGGAATGCTCAAAGAATGCCGCGTTGCTCGTCAAAGATGCGCTCCTCGGCGGCGCTGGGCTTTGTGCCGCGGAGAGGACGCTTACTGGAAGACATTCCCACGTCGACGACAAGTGAGGAGTGGAACGAATCGTCGGTGTGCATCACACGACGCCTCTGCACTAGACTAGCAGTCTCCGACCCGAGAGTGTCCTCACTAGCGCCGAAGCTTGAGCTCGTCCTTTACGTGGAGTAGGCTACGTGCTGGCACCTGGTTTCACCTCCTCCCTTCTAGGCTTGGTTAGATTCATCATCATCCTCATCATCATACACTCATTCACCGACGCCATTATACCAATGCCTCATGGCCAGATGTCAAAACAGTGCGTCGTTTAACACCACAAATAAATAATAAATTGTCCTTTACGCTGTCCTTTACGCATTGCCCTATAAACGTGCAATCCTCTAAACGCACCTTACCTAACATTCTGTTCTCCAACAAGCTATATGCATGTACTTCAAAGCGTATTCTCCTGATTCGTGAAATGCATGATGTCGTATATTTCCTTTATCAATCAATATACCTTTAAAAACGTATTATATATTATATTATTATATTATTATTTAGAGATGGAGACATGGGATCGAGATGGAATAGACATGGCGCCAGGAGTTTAAAACTTATCCTCCCAATCTTGAGGCGAACTTAATGAGTTAGGGATAGTTTTCAAACCTTTGGCAATTAATTTTCCTTCTAAGGAACATTGACTTATGCACCAACTCAAGTACCACAGGTTGCCAATCGTTTTGTCTACTTGCAAATTAACCAACAGTCGGAAAGTTATGGGGAAACTAATATTGGTGAACATCAGAACTATTTGCCATTTATTTAAAATGATATTTTTAAAGTTTGAAAGAAGCTCCGAGTGTCTCTCATGAAGAATTTTAATCAAATTCTCAGATCTGTATTGAATTGAGTGGCATTGCCAATTGATCATCTTGATCTTGTTGCTTTGTCAAGAAGCAAATGATAAAGTTTCTCTGAACCTACAATGCGATAGATCTTGAAACAGATGCACGCGGCTGGAGGCTAAGGTGTGGCGTCTAGAATTTAAAAATAGTTGTCAATATTTTTTCGCTCATGATAATAATTAAATTTGAATCTCGGTAAGATCTAATCAATGGAATTATGAAAGATCACATCTGATTTATAGAAAGCCAATTACATTGCCTGACTTATGATATGATTACACCCAACGGAATCTACACCGGCAAGCCTCGGCAAAAAATGTTCAATTGATTTAATGTTTGCTTTGACTATTGTTTATTTGCCCTCTCTTTCTTCTATTCGTATACCAGATATATTAATTATACTCTAGCATTCAATTCAAAGAAATTCTTTCATAAGAGTTGTCATCAATTCATACCTGCTACAAAAATGAATAAATCAACGATGGAAAAATAGAGTGCTGTTTCATGCGTTAGGTATCACGAAATTACTACACTTTTCACAGCAGCAATGTTAATATTTCACCAATTTAGACATGGCAAGGAACAGTTCAAGGGAGAGGCTCAAAATGTCGTGGAGTTTGGTATGCATTTTTCATTTTTCACTCTGGTAAAACGTGGTTTTTCACAGAGCAAAAGTCCCCAGGTGTTTAGTACGGGAGTCAAACATGTCACCAAAGTTAATTTCACATTTTACATGCTAACCGTATAGAAGAAAACATTGAAAAATCACTATTTAAAAAAAACCGTACGATACAGGTAGGCGTTTTGAAAAAAAAAACTATTCACACCTGTGTTTTTGAATGCTATGTAAAAACAACTCATTTTTCCTGACGTTCCATAACTTATGCCTGTTCATCAAGGGTGAAAGCAGTAAACCAACCAAATGCTAAGAGTGCTAAGGTTAAATAAAGGTGACAAGAGTCTAAAAACCATAATAGGTAGGCGTATTAATTATAGCTGTAATTTTTCTAGATTTCAAGTAGCTGAGCACGTGCAAAGTGTCCAGGACACGAAGTAGCTTTACGTTACCACATCCCAACTTTAAAACGTCCCGAAACGCATTCAAAACGCAATTTCAAAATCACATCTGTGTCCTCCTGACTGCATTATTAATATCAGTCAGCCGGGCGCGGAAGCCGCTACTGTCAGCTGTCAATCACGGAGTTTCCACGCAGCTAACATTTGCCATACTTTGCGTGCCTGTTTCATCCCCACACATGCCCAGCATCACGGCAGCCCCAACGGCAGGCATAGCGATGCCCATGTAACCAGTGATTAATACATTTCGCCTCTCGGCTTAACCATTTACACATGTGTCGGCGCACGGGTGGTGCAGAGATGACTTGTATGCAGTGGCGAAGTGCATCGGAGAGCACAATTACGGGGAACCCGAGGAAATATGGAGCTTTGCGTGCACAATTTGTGATGAAATATTTAAAAATACATATACTACTTTAAATTTAAAATTTTAACTGTGCACCGCATGGCATTTTATTTTGCGTAAGAAGTTCTCGTCTTCCTTGAGTGGAGAGAGAGTACTTTACTGGTTTATATACTAAAAACATGTCACCATATAACATTGTATACACGATAAAAACACATCTTGGTGATGAAAAATAATATTGACTGGAGCTTGATATGAGAATACCTTCACTACAAAATGAGTTACAAATGACTTTATCTGCAAAATATTTTCATATTGTTGCGTTTCTCCGCCATCAATGCAAGCAAAATGCAATGGGATTGGGTTTTGTTAACCGAGTCGAACGACCTGGTCCACCACTGGGAGTGTGTTTGGTTGACGCGGTTCACTTTGTGGTTCACTGGACGAGATTGAGGGCAGAACGAAGGGATGTTTTCCACGCAGTCCCTACGTATGTCTGTGCTGAGCTGCTATGTTTGTGTGCTCTCTGTGTGGGGCTATTTATAAATATAAATGATTGTGTGTTCGACTGTCAGTCAAATTTTGCACATGTGGTCACTGGTCGACATGCTAGGATTGCTTCCACGCAGACTGCTTATGCTTTAGCTGCTTTAAAACGAGCGAGATAATCGGTTACAACCTGCTTGGCATAGAAAAATGTTTTGAAGTTTTTTTTTCTAAAAAATAATTCATTGGTAAAGAAAAGTATTTTCAGATGTAACAAATGTATCTCTGCTGAATCCTTGCTCGAGTCGAGTGCTAGACCGAGTAGTCAGTAAGCAATTATTTACCTATAGGCAGCGAAACCCTGATTAGCTTCGTGAATTGGTTCATTTGCGTTTAAGGTTTAAGACGGTCTCACTTACTTCGAAGGCATGCCGTCTGCAAGACCCTGGCCATTATAAAAAAAAACACATAAGTGCACCTCCCATTCTATGATAAATAACCAAGTGTAACTCACATTAACATATCAATTCTATGTAACAGAGGGAACTCTATTATTGGCTAATCTATCACGCCGAAGTATTGGTGGTCAATGAAGTTATCGTTAGGCTGGAAGGACCACTCGTAGAGCCGAGTGACAAGATGATGTTGATCTGCCTCTCGCGGTGAACCATCCACACTGGCACCTGTCAATCAACTGCCAGCTTTAATTTGCCGAACAAGAAGGAATGGCCAGCTCCGTGCCTGCTTTTATGTATCATTCAGTTTGGGAGCTGCACGCTTTACCTATCTCTTTCAAGTTAGGGACTCCATAGGTTGGTAATTTGATCCTTATCACTCTAGTGAAAGATGCCACTCATAACCGACGTGGCACCTCCACTTGAAGTTGAAAGTGGAGGCGCCGAGTTTAAGCTTTATTTCAAGCTGTCGCTTAAAATTACCGATAACTGGCTTTTGTTCTACCCACTAAGATTTGCTGTCACAAATTCTGTCTATCTAAGCGTGCTAATCTGATTGAACTTAGTCCTCCCACATTTATTGTCGATTTTCCCGCCTGCTTTATGGGTCAATGTCAGCGCTGCGCATCTCCCTTCGATTTTCCTTCCAAACGTCTAACTCAATTTATCCTAGCTACCATCTCCACGTTCCTTAACCCAGTGACGTAACCAACTCTGTCAGACGTCCCAATCGTCAGCCACGTGGTCCAGACCGCCACGTCACAGGTTCGCTGGCCATAAAATGAAACTTACCGTCACGACGTCGTTCCTTTTTTCACCGGCAGGGCGGAGCTGGTTGCCCATCTGTCATCCAGAGCCAAGTCTCATGGGCGGAGCCGCGGCACGCTGCCACGGGACCAATCGGAGATAAGGCCATATTGCGAGGTAGGCGGAGTTATTTAACCTGTTTTTCTCCTCGTGGTGTGATTATAATACAATAACATAAACATAAACATGCAGACTGCAAGTCTTGTCGGTCGAGTTGGGGCGGGGGTGATCGATGGCTGTTCGTTAGGCGGCCGGTACATTTGAATATCAGGCCGGAGCACGTGTGTGCTGTGCCGGTAAGCCGAGTGCCGGCGATCGATCGCTAAAATCTCGAAACCGCAAACGAACCTTTTAAAGCGTTTACTAGATCTATCAAGATTCAAACTTTTAATGATACCGATCTAAGAGGGAATGAGATGGAGCATAGATCGTTTCATTGCATTTCATTAAAGGGAGTTAGATGTTTATTTATGTATGTGATGAAACTATTTATTTAATCTAGGGCTATTACAATTTCCAAGGCATGTCGACATGGATTTTCCTCTGCCAGTACCGACATTTTTTTGACAGTCTTGGTCGGTTAAAAGGTTGAACGATTATGAACTAAAACTTCGACTGAACCCTGATTCCTGTATTTTTTACACAATGTAGAAATCTACTTTTGGTTAGAAATTTGCAAACATAGCAGAGATTTGGAAGAAAATGGTATTGAACCTGGATCAAACCCTTAGGTTCAATCCAGACGCCAACATTACAGTAAAATTTTTTACCAAACCTCTACCATTTCTGTAGCCCACAGTGATCTCATTTGTATTGTTACCTAATTGATCAACCAACAATGCTGTTGCTTAACCATACGCGAACCTTTCATTTCCATCTCAAACGAAAACCGAAGAAAATCAAAGAAATTACAATTCTAAATCATTCAACAGCTCCTTACATATGCATTACCAATAATCGTATTAGGAAATTGCATGTGTATCTGCACCTTGTACCGCTTTTGCCGCCGAACAGCGTCCGACCACGCGCTACAAATTCAATGATGATTGTTTAATGATGCATGGCTTTGTGATTAATTGGCCTTTTGTGCAAGCCTGCGCACACAGTCGTAAACTTCAGATCATTTGCATCGCTATCTTGATTATCAATATCGGCTCTGAATAATGACCTGCTGATCGCCATGAGTTACATGTATCGCAGTTCATTACAATAACTTACAAACTCAATCAATAAAAGCAGCGCATATGGACATCGATTTCAATAATTGATCGCATGCATTGACCTTAGCAATGCTAATTAATCAATCACGGTTTAGCTGCAAGATAGAACAAAAGAGCTCTGCGAAGGAGCGCAGAGCGTACCGCGAGGGCGAACTAGAGTGTACGCGGTGATTAACGAGATGGTGCATTAAAAACGCGCGCATGAATTGGCTAATAGCTGCGTTTTAGCGATCCTCTGCAGAACAAAAGCGGTGTTATATTTGCCACCTGTTGCCCGCGTGGTGCTCCGCTGCAAGTGCGGCCCGATCCTGTCAAAGTGGGCTGGGCCGTTTGGGTATGGGGCAAAGGGCCATAGGGCCAGCGTTCAATCTCGGGCATCAGTGCAGAACAAGTAACAGAACAAAGATATGAACACTACAATTAAATATTGTGCACGGGCGCAGAACTTGTTACAAAAATTGGTCATGGACCGATTATAATATCATTCTAGCTCAGTCATGTAGGCTCGATGATTGAAATTTAGGTCCCTGTATTAATTATTTCCAAAAATATAGTCTAAAATAAAATTGTATACTGCCATGACAGGTCATAATGTGACCGAGTGTTTACATTATCGGGTAATGATAAATAAACTCCAGCCCCTGGAAATAATTTCGCATCTTAATCCAATATTGACGAACATATGTTATAAGGCCCCTCGATGATTACAGACAGAAACACGTGTTTTGAGTGTTAAATCAACAGAGTCAACTCCGTTTAAGGATTAGTTAATATCGCCACTGAAAATTAGCTTCTACCTCTTCATGAATTTCAGTCTTCATGTTAACATCCTTTGCTTATAATAACAGTGACGATATTAGGATCCGTTATCAATGATGCCTATCGTTCTGTCACTCCTGTCGATCATCACATATGTTACCATTTTTGCCTTACCACATCTCCCCGTATTAACATCGTGTTGACTGATCCATTAATCTATTAAAAACATAGATTCGTAATTGTGTGTTGGCCCTAGGTAAATCGAGGTGCTTAATCTGTCATTTCGTCAAAATCAGGACGCTCGTTTGCCCCGGCGTGATTGAAAGCGACGTGGTGCTGACGTTTTAATGCATCCAAAGTGTTGGTGACTCGAAAGTTGAATGATTTCGAGCGGCTGGTTATCTGGTTATATAAATGATTATCGACGGTTGCAGTGATGGATCGAAACCTGCTGGCAGAAATGCACTGGTTATTAAAATTTCATGAAATTCATTGCGATTTTTAAGGCGCACAGGGAATTTCTGATGAACACCTTGTTACAATGGATTGGGTAAATCACAGTGATTTCCAATAAGTTGCAATGGGAATTTTTTTTACACTTAGGATTAATATTCAACTGCATACAAAACGAAGAAGCATTAGATCAACCTCTTACACGACGTCCATCGGTTTTTAATTAATATGTGACATTACCATGTAATTAAGAATTGAGTCGAATTCGTTTGAAAATGTTTTCAACCTCCCTGTTGAACGTAATGCATACCAGCTAACCGGAAGAGACAAATTGTAATGTGATTTTAAACTTCCCTTGTTCCCATAAAACCGAAATGAATGCGACCAGAGTTATAAATTCCAAAAGCTGTATATGCATATACGCGCACATGCCTGGGGTTCTGTGTACCCTATGCACATATTATAAGCTATACCCCCGTCCATTATATAAAAACATATTTACATTTTGAACGGGAATTAATTGCCAAATGACTGTCAGCTCGGATGGATTTTTCACTTGGGAGCTGCTAGTCATCCTTTCGGATCGCGTCCCCGTGTTACTAGGACTAGGAGGGCGTTTTGCCGGGATTGTTTTGCCTTGTGTGTGCACCCCAACCCTGTGACCCCGACCCAAGCGAGCGGGGTGCCCCTTGCAGGGCGTCAACCCTGGAGCCACGCGAGAATGGCGTGGGGCATACCACACTCACAAATGTTGCACGTTGCCTGATAAGTTTTGACGGCTATTGGAATTCAAAACGCTGTCATTTCATTTTAGTAAAACTGTCGATATGACACAAAAAAAAGCTTAGAGTTGATACGCATTAAGAACATTTTGATACCGTGTTCTCTGCGTTGGTTGGAATCTCATCTGTATTTCAATTATTCAAACAAATGGCATTTTTTCTAGCTTTTTTCAATTTTTCATATGTCATATTATGAGACGGGTTTCATAATAACAGAGACAAATAAAGCTCAACAATCGAGAAATATCTCGATCCAAGCGCCCTCTCCAATAAGTTGCAAAGCAGTATCCCATCTCCGTTTCTCCGTATTCTCCTAATGAAGACTTCATTGTTGTCTTAAGTGCACTGCAATGCTATCAGATATGCGCCCATGCAACGGCCGACTGCAGTGCTGGCTGCTTGATTTAAGCCCCGTCTTCGCCAGTAAATCCCACTGGGTCGGAGGCTGCAGCTTGCTGGTGCGGCCAACGCTGCAATCCACCTCGAATAACTTGTAACGTCGTGTAGCTATACAGTCTGTGCAATACTAAGCGTCAAAAATACCAAAAGACAGGCCAACAGGTTGGGTAGTGGTCGGTTGTGGGTGCTACGGTCTTTTCGTAGGGGCTAACCGTGTCCCAAAATCTCAAATAGGCATTAAAATAAAATAAAATTATGAAGGTCCCATCGTAAACAGGTAAATCCATTTCCACAGCCCTGATCAAAACATTGTAACGTGTTGAAACGAGGGACAATTTGAAGTAGATCCTAAATAGATCATTTAGAGAAATATGTAACGAGCTTGAACCCAAGAGTGAATTTGAAAATCAACAACATGTGTCGCTTTCACACTTGCAATTTCTCCATTACGTCCGTGCCTCAAATTTAATCTTGAGACGATAGACTGTATAGGTAAGCCGGAAAATGCCAGTACAGTAACACAATGCAGTACAGTGCAGTGCAGTGCAGTGTATTGCAGTGGGTAGATTGTGCTATCTTGGCGGGGAACACCTTGGCTCACGAGTAGCAAGTGTGCAAGTGCATGGTATATGCACTTACGGATATGCCCACACTTAATAGCAGCTCATAGAACGTTGCATATTAATAGTTGCACTTTCTGATATCAAGCAGCTGAAATTGAGATAACAGTTATATATATATATTTATATATATAATGCATAAAAAATATCATATAAGTTATTAAAAAAAATATATATATAATCATGTTGCTGGTGATAGGTGCGTTTACCGCGACTTTGTATATCACGCACTCGGTTTTGTATTCTGTTATTAAATTATCCACTCTACATGCGAAACTATAACTGGTATTTATTTATCTCGATTGATAGTTTAGTTCTTAACTCTCGCTGTCTGGAAGTTACTCGCTAAAGTTACGAAATATTTAAATCACGCGGCGTTTTATAGAATAAATTAATCGCCAATGAAATTGAGATGTCATTCGTGTTCCAGCATTTAATTAATTCGTTTTTACATACATGCATATTAGTATAGGAATATCGAGCGGCTATCTCTTCAAATAGAGAAGTTAGGATATTCGGTGTTATATAAAGCTGAAATTTTGATATTATGTGCATAACACCATGACACAACTATTGTCACAAACCCGGACAAAAAATTTTCATCGGAAGACATTCAAAAAAATTACCAAAGTCAAAATTTCTTAAAAAATGAAAATTTCTTAAAAGTTTAATAAGTATGTCATTTTTGAATTTATAAACGTCTAGTTTCCGCAGAAGCCTAGGCATTAATACGTTATATCGATACCGTTTTTAAAAAACATCAAAAAGTTTTTGCAAACCTATGATATGAGCCAAAAAATAGCTAAAAAAACGCAAAAAAAATATATACCACTTTTCACTTAATGCCACGGGACCAAATATTGGCCAAATGTTATTAAACGAGTTTGTAAAGATAGCTCAATTCATTGTCTACAAGACTGCAGATCTAACTTTTTGAACACGTCAAGTTCACAACTGAGTTTTTGCTTTTCCCTACTAGAGGTAACTCTTGGCGCGCTGCCAAGCGCCGATAAGCCGTGCGGCTGGCTGGTTAATAGCATGCGTAGGAG
Organism: Protonemura montana; assembly: GCA_947568835.1. Lineage (NCBI taxonomy): Eukaryota > Metazoa > Arthropoda > Insecta > Plecoptera > Nemouridae > Protonemura > Protonemura montana. Next base: position 6,952,576 of record OX387605.1, read on the forward strand.
TGTGCAGGTTCATTGATGCTACGTTAGGTCCGCACTTGATTTCACATTATTTACCTAAAATTGGAGGCTTTTTGTTTTTTGTCTGTAAATTTGGTCTGTTTCTTGATTTTTACATAAAAAAAAAAGTTATATATTCGAATATATCAACCATACCTTGCTCTCTGTTTTAACCACGTGCAGAGGTTTGAGGATCTACAGAATCCGAGATAATGATTTTCAATAAGACTGCGAACAGATTTGTCGAGGTATATCCACTTGACATGGGTTTCGATGGCTTGCAGGGTTAGTTTGCTGGCTTGCCAGTTAGTTTCCTACTCACTTTCAAAGCAGGACGACGAATATTATTGATAATTTCTGAAAATTCTCCCAAATATTAAGAATGCAAATGGCAAGAAGATAAATTACATGCGCGTGAACTCACTTGTTTACTCACTAATTCACTAGTTACTCAGCAATGATTTTGTTTATTTGTGCAAGTGAAAAGATCGCCTACAAAACGGAATAACTAGCAATACGTATGGGTATGTAGTAATGCATGCTTCCTCATACTAGATCCATGTTATCATGACAGTTAATTTTATTCACTATTTTCACTTAGCAGAGAAAACAGGAGATAGCTGCGAACCCTCCACTTGCAGAACAGAATCTAGAAAAATAATTTCCACCACAGGTATTGGAAATTTTTTTCAGTTAGCGTTCCTAACCAGCGAGAATGTTCCTAATATAACAGAAAAGGGTCTAATAAGCAAAAGACAATGATATTGCAAGAACAATAAATCAAGCAAGCAAGAAAGGGTATCAAATTTTTCCTTACAAATATCAAGGCAAGAAAGTTGCAGAGAGCAGTACACCAACAAAAAAAATATTGACATGGCAAAAAACGTAGGCTCGAGTCCCCTAACTTAAACAGAGGTGAAACACCACCCCCAAACAAACGGGTATCGCGTTCAACAATGCCAGAGTTTGACTGGAGCATATACCGTTTCATTATCCATCAATTAAGAGATACAAACAAGACAGGACGTAAAGTTTCTCTCGTTGACATGAATCCGGAGTCTCTTAGGGAAAATGTATTGAAAGCAACCAAAGAGAGAAATGACGAGGTAATTTTAAATCGAATGACATTCGGTTCCCTCTTTGAGGTAAACGCCAGCTACCATGCAGATTGTTTGTCGAAATATCCGAGTGCTAACAGCATAGAGGCATGTAAAAATGTCCAAACCGTCTCAGAATACGATCGCGCTGCTGTCAACACACAAGCGTGTATTTCGGATAAAATGAGGAGATGGAAAATTATACCAATTCCCAACGTTTGCGAAAAATACAGGGAATTCCTCATTGCTGAGGGTGTAGACACTAAAGTGGCAAGTTCGTGTCACCTACAAGTATTTAATACACAATAAACTAATTAGCAACAGCAAGGACCAAACCATCTCATTCCACTATTGCACAGGAAACCTCCCAGGCATCATGTGCTCAGATTTTCTTTCTATTGGGCTGTTATATCAGCAAAAACGGGATCAGTCGGGAAAAGCACCGATGCACATCGGTTCATTCCTGTACACGAAATTGCATTGAAAATTGGGCTCCCAATAAGCATCGCTTTGCAGCCCCATGCACTGTCCGGCTGTGACACTGTTTTCAACGTTTTTCGGAATCGGTAAAAAAGGGCTCTGGCGTCAACTGAATAAAATGACCCGAGACGAGTTGTCACTTTTGGCCAATTTTTCAGACATTTTGGAAAAGGTGAGCACCGCTCGAAGTTTGGTGATTAAATTGTACGATACAAACAAGAAATTCCGACAGTATAATTACTCGCTAAATGCGCTGCGTTTTAAGATAGCAGTGTCGCGACCTATCTCAATTGCCAATATACTCCCGAGCGAAGGGGCATTTCATCAGCACCTTCGACGAGCTGCATGGCAATGTAGCACTTAGGTAAACTCGCACGTGCAATTTCCAAAAATGTGGCTTAAGTTTACCAAAGTAATATTCAAAGCTATCAGAGGTTTTTGAACTAGAATTTAAATGTCGTCTCTATTTTTCTTCTTCTTCTTATTATTTTTATTATTTGTGGTGATAGGTCCCGAAGACAGTGGCTGGTGTCAGAGCCTGGGCAGAAAGTTCGTCTTACCTGTATATTTCGAGGGTCAAACAGCCATGGAAATGTTGCAAAATTTCAGTCCAGTCCAAAAAATCCTGCAGCATAAACCCCACTTGCACGTGCAATAGCAATGGAATTGGATGCATCGACGTATGCAGGTGTGATAGGGAATGCTACAATGCCTATAGTGACATGATCGACAATGCCGACGAAGAAACGCTTCAATGATGTACGCACGCATGGATGTATCAAGAGCGTTCCAAGCAATAGCATGCTATTTGCCAGCCAGCCGCACGGCTTATCGACGCTTGGCAGCGCGCCAAGAGTTACCTCTCGTAGGGAAAAGCAAAAATCTCAGTTGTTAACTTGACGTGTTCAAAAAGTTAGATCTGCAGTCTTGTAGACAATGAATTGAGCTATCTTTACAAACTCGTTTAATAACATTTGGCCAATATTTGGTCCTGTGGCATTAAGTGAAAAGTGGTATATATTTTTTTTGCGTTTTTTTTAGCTATTTTTTGGCTCATATCATAGGTTTGAAAAAACTTTTTGATGTTTTTTAAAAACGGTATCGATTTAACGTATTAATGCCTAGGCTTCTGCGGAAACTAGACGTTTATAAATTCAAAAATGACATACTTATTAAACTTTTAAGTAATTTTCATTTTTTAAGAAATTTTGACTTTGATAATTTTTTTGAATGTCTTCCGATGAAAATTTTTTGTCCGGGTTTGTGACAATAGTTGTGTCATGGTGTTATGCACATAATATCAAAATTTCAGCTTTATATAACACCGAATACGGACACGCCCCTTTTTGCCGTCGATATTCCTAGACTATATGTATAGCCAATTAATATAATATTTACCTGTTAATTAAGTCAGATATCTCGTTGTCCTCTTTATTTCTTTTCTTACAGAAGTCTCTTGTAGCCCTTTCAGATATTCTTGAGTGATGACCCCTCAATGATGACCCTTTAGGGTTGTAGAAAGATGTCAAATGGCTCATTAGAAATGATTCCGAACAGACGTCAGGCCACCTCATTTTCCGACAACTTACTTCATTCTTAAATTCAAGCTGAGTTATGTGTCCCTGTTTCGACGAAGGGTGGTAAATTTCACGGAGTGCGTCCACCAAAGACATTTATCTGATCTCTGCAATGGGCGAAAGCCTGCTGGCATCAGGTTCAGCAATAGCTCATTATGTCGCGTTGACCGCACACTTTTGCCAAACCGCGGCATTTGGAATGTAGCGGTTGACCCTGGTGGACCCTTCGAACCTCACCCTCGCAACTTTGGGTCAAAGTTGGCCAAAGTGTGTCCTCAGCTGTTGGCTAAATTGATGACATCTGCAACTGATATCATCTAGGCTTGCAATATATACAAGCATCTTAGTTTCAAGTCGAAACAAACCCATGTAGCAGGGAAAGTAATAAACATGTCAAAGCTCCAAAGTTGGGCACGAGCTAGCTCGTTGAAGTCCGAAATTTAACCCCATCGAGTTTTTTTTGTTTTGTTTTCGTTTTAGTTGGTTTTGGGACATCAGGATGTACGGAAAAAATTGGTGTACATAAATTCCATTGATTATCAGGTTACTGATCAAAAGAAAAGGCGTAAGGCTCGAATGCTTTGTTGTTCTGCGAATAAAATTCTGAGAATATAACAGTGCTTTTGTGCTTACTTTTATAGCTACAGTCTGCATGTACGATTTTCTATACGTGAGCTAACATTTAAAATGAAAATAATTATTTTTCTGATTGATTATGCGTATTCACAATCGAGGAAAACAAGAAAAAATGTATTAAACAGCATTATAAACGAAGTTTCAAGAAACGAGCTCTCTCTTTTTCACCCATTTGCTTAAAAAAAATGCATATACCCGACCACCCCCTAAGAATCAGTGTCCCACAATGCAAAACAGCCACCCCGGTCAGAGCCTGTTATTCACCACACTACCCCCTGTGTCCATGTACGACATCTTCGTCCCCACTGCGAGGTCATTACCACCCTATCATCCTGCTAGATGCCTGTCCGTGGCCTGCCAGCCTAATGTATCACACACACACAACATCTTGCATCCCGGAGGCTTGCTGCAGCGAGATTAATGATGATCTAATAGGCTGCCGGTCACTGTTGCGACGTCTAGACTCAACAAGATGATGATGATGATGATGATGATGTTGATGTAAATGATGGCGTTGACAGGGATAAAAGCGGAACGTGGAAGTCATGGTGATACCATGGGGTCGGACAAGTTATATTCTGTGCTAATAATGCGACAAATGGTTGGATTATTTTGTCGTTTTTCAATTTATTATGGTTTTAGTGGCTTTTAGGTGTCAATTTTGAGAAATAGTGCGAGAGGATTGGATCACAGCATGTTCTGTAAATGTTTTCGCCTCCGCTCTTACTAGGGTTTGAAAGGTTTGCGGCTTATGTTACCTTGGTGCAGTAAATTAATGGTCGGTTGATGTGTGCCTCATCAAATTGCTGTTTTTAAGCAAATTTTTGAGATATGTTTATAGACATATTTGTCCAGTAACTATAATATTTTTTATCAAGATTTCTGGGGGTAGTGATTTTTCTGACTGCCGACTGTTTTTGCTCTCTTTTCATAGTACTGTCCCGAATTTGCTTGTTTTCCATAATTGAATAATAAGAGTCAATGTAAAACTGATCAAACTATCGGCAAATAAAATCCTCGCATGCGATAAGTCATTTCACATGCCTCGCGAGAAAAATCTGTTTTGGATTTAGCATTTTAAAATCTTCAAGTGCATGAACTTGAACAATGATTCCACCCATGAGCAGTGTTTTGTCAAGCAGAACATTTGTCTCTCTGTGTGATTCCACAGCATCCTCAAGACGACTAAATACAATGCCAGTACCCAAACGTCCCCTTCCCATAATTTTACCCATCCCACCGCAACCTTCATCCTTACCGTGGGGCCCATGCAGCCTGCATCCTAGCAGGTCCTTTTCCCTGGCGAACAAATCTACACCATTTGCCAGGATCATTCATCACGGGTGTCAAATACCAACGAAAAGTATCTCCAGGACAGCGCTCAGGACGCAGGAGCAACCGCTGCCGAATGATGTCTTTCACTAAAAATGATACACAGCCCCTTGCCGCTGATGACGACGACAGACAAGCCGACCCTTCATAAATACGCGCAAATATCTCTCTGCCGAGAAGTCACAAACAAAAAAAATGCCTTTGGTGCATTTTCGGGCGTTCGGGGTGCCTGCCGTTTGAACCTTTCTTCGAAAACGACCCCCAATTCTGTGGGCACCCCCTCGAAGGTCGATTCCATCGTCGCGCTCCTATCTTTTCTTGCCCCATTCGTCTTGTAAAAGTCTAAACGTGTCTGTAATCCTGACCCTAAGCTAAACAGAACCTTGTTACTTTTCTGTGCCTGTGTATGTTACTCTTAATTCTACTCGATAAGCTGTTTATTAGAGCATAAACGAGCCTATGCACATTATTTATCGGTGCAATAATGCAGCTCACGCTGTGTCCACTGCACGGCAAGGAATCGCCTGGTTTATCAAACCGTTTTTAAGTTTAATATAGAAGTTTATTACAGTCTAATGGCTCATTAGTTAACAGATTAGATACATTTATATTGCCCAGGGCAATGATAAGCGACAAATGAGCGGCAAATTACAGTTTTCTAAGGTGAGCTGATCCAGACTCGCCACGTGTGTTTGACAATCGGAACTAGGTGTGCAGACTTATAATTTATGATGTCGATGTTAATTAAATATGCTAGAAAACCACGTGGCAGACTAGGATCTTCATCTATGACTCCTTCGACTTGATGTCCTAAAAGTTCAGAATTTTCCATTGTGCGCCAATTGGGATTGACATATTTATCACTATTTGATCAATGAAATAGGTAATTGCCCCACTGCATTTGAAGAATGCATGTGCATCCATTCCGATTCCGTGCAATTTCACATATTATTCTTCTCACTTTTGAGCTCGTATTTGAGTAATATGCATTGCATTCCAGGTCTAGGTTTAAGCAATCGCAAGGAGTAGGTTCTGTGTGTTTTCGTGCCTTATACCAGTAGCTTATACGATGTGCTTTTCGTGGGCAAAGCATGGTAAAGCTGTCGTCTTTCCGAGTATCCGTAGGCGCCTAGTCAGGCAGCTGGATTGTTTGTTCCTCTGTTTACTGCCAAACACTGCTATCATCTCTCGGGCCATAAAGCTCACACATATAATAGACACTTGAGCTGATGCTGTAAAACGCTATGTGGTGGTGATGCATGGGAACAGGCTAGATATGTAAACACCTGACGGAATCTAGCGGCTGCTTCGTTACGAAATGTTGTAAAACTTTGGATTGCCGCTGCAGGTGAGGCACCCCTGTCTGCAACGCGATGACCTATCAACATTTAGCTGGTCGTCTCACTAACATTTTTCAATCGGGATGTAAATTCTTGAAATGGGAGGATGGACGCTTACTGCGGCTTGAGAGTTTTATTAGTTTTACCTTGGCTTTATACAATCAGTGATCTCTTGATGAACCACGAGCTTGGCACATCATTTGCAAGAAAGTTTGGTGAGGGACATCATCGCACATTCATGTCATCTAGTCGACTTTTCGTTGGGCTAGTTATTAAATATTTAATGGTGCATTGAGACATAATATCTGATTTTCTGATTTTGACTATGTTTCCGGAATTTTGAAATATGCGAATAACCACCATACAATTGCACCGTAAGCAAATGTCGGTGGTTTCTTCATAGAGCAAGAAATAATTATTTCGGAAAAGTACTATTTTTGGTCTTTTGACGTGGTCAGCCTGTTTACGACTAGGATTCATATAATTGTATAGAATGAATAGGTGTTTAGACTGCAGGTATAGCGAACTTTGGAGTCGAAAAGTCCCATGATAGCAGAGCAAATGTCCATTGTCGCTTCAGACCACTTGGGCCCTGTCTTTGGTCGACACCGCCATGGGGCGAAGTGGTCCAAGCTGAAAAATATGCATCGTCTGGATCCAGTGACTGCAAATCGGTCGGCACTGCGAGAACAATGGTGTGGCTGGGAGCTGTGCAGACAGTGCAAAGGATCTCAGCAGGACGCTGACAGGATCATCAATCGCGCGGGAGTCAGATTGGCGCAGTCGGGAAACAATGCACAATACGCGATTATCGGAAACGTCGAGGATGAGGCACTAGCGACATTGGCGAAAGGAGCCAAAGAATACATAGAAATGGTCAAAATTATAGCAAAGAAAATCGTGGAAAAAGCAAAGGTTACTTTTTGCTTTCATTGTAATTAATACCCCCCCCCCCCCCCCCCCCGGACTTTGTTTTGTTTCTGTGAAAAAATTGAGTCTGTCAGAATATGATCCAAAGGTCAGTAGATTCAAGTCTGTTGGTAATTTTCCATTAAATGCACCCTGCCAAATGCAATTTTATCGGACGCAAAGATAGGAAATATCTTTTCTGAATGCACATTGAGTTTTTTTCCAACTGTATCTAAAATGTCATAATTGAGAAATGCGCGTATTTACAATGGCGTTGAATTCCTAAGCGTGACCATTTTACGCATCTGCTTCTTGACTAGTTAACCAGTAATAATTTTGTAAAAGTACAATAAGTAAAAGCCACCAAGTTGATCTAGAGTGACAGCAGTGTTACGCTGGGCGAAATCCAACCATGTTTTGGTATCTATACACATGGTTACATTCAATTTCTCTTACAAAGTTGACTGTCATTTTGCAAGAAAACACTTTGAAATGTATTCTTCGAAGATTTCCGTTTTATTGCTAACAAGTTAAACTCACAATTTTATCCGTGTTCCTGAAAGGATGCGATCCTGTTTTACGACAGAGAAAGTTCAGAATCAAACATGCGTTGCTTCATCTGGAAGAAATTGTTTAGTTATTTTGAAACATACTGTAATTCATAGTTCCATGGTAGCTCCGTAAAGATTTGTATTTTTGAATTTAAATTTGCTTTATTGTTTTTTGTTTAAATTTTCCTTTCTTTTTAATTACACCTTCAGTTGACAATTTTTATTGACAATTTTTATTGACAATTTCATTTCACTAAAAACAACCTAAAATCATGTACACTGTAAAATTATTGCTCAGTTTAGTTAGTAAGGATCCCCAATTGGCGTGGGAGTATTGACATTACTTATTTAGATATTTGAAACAAAGAACAAATTGCAATTTAATAAAATCCAGCTTAGCGAAATTATGAAAGTACCCTCAGTAGCAATTAAGATATTGTGTCAATCAATAATGCAAATTAATTAACATCGATGATTGAATTAAGTATCCTTTCGTCGGTAGAACGTTGAAGCATTCCTGACAATCATGATTGGCAAGCTCTAGTATTATGGCCTCTGTGTTAATTAAATAATGTGAAAGATATATAATTGAATGAAAAAATAATGTGGACATGGTGAAACCCCGCTCTAGAAGGCTAACAACTGATATAAAAGTCCGCACTGTTTTACCGATTGAGGTCATTAAACATGTAAGAAGGTATGATATTATTACAAGTTATCAACGTAATGGTCATGTTTATAGCGGTGAGAAACTGCGATTGTAGATATCTCAAACACCTATAACTTATTAAAAAAAACTCGTTCAATAAGACTGCACTAATTGAACTTCAGAGTAATATGCAAATGTAGAGTAATTATAAAGTGCATGTTAAAATGCGTTGCAATCATGTGGTTTTACTTCAAAATTGCATGCAAACGATAATGCGTCATATTTCACAAGCCAGTTCAGGTACCTATCGTTGCGCTGAAAGAAAAAGTACACAATGTATCAGCTAATTAATATTTAAGCTGTGTTACTTGTGTTGCATTTTTGAACGCAGAACGAAACTGAAATTTATGAAGATTGGTTAGTTGTAAGCAAATTTAATGGTAAGTCAAAATTGTCGTTCTTGATACTGGAAGCTAATCAGACTAATCAGCTCCAGACTTTAGGGAAATATTATAACGATGTAAATTTTAAAAATTATTGTGTCTGCCGAACAGATTTATACCGAGCTGGCTGCAATATAGCTATAGTACAACGATGCACTTTTGATGAAGATCCAATTTGGTTTAAGTTATTTGCCCGAACATTTTAATAAGCATATCATTATCATTGAAAATTTCCAAGCAAGATACCCTTTTTTTAATGTAGAAAAACTGTTGGAGTTTAGTTATATGTTGTGTGAGTTGCTGCAATTGCACGTATGAGCAAGTATAATGCATTGTCTTGGTTGCGCTATAAAGTGTGAAGCCTACATGTTGGTTTTATATGATTTAATTAACTGACGCTCGTGAGATCAGGCTGAAGATGTCTGTTCGCAATTGCACATCTCTTTTTTTTTACATGCCATTTGATTTTCGTGGTAGATTCTTTTGTGGTGTAACATTTAGCATAATACCCATTTCTAATACCCACTCTTAGCATTCCACATTCGCTTTGTATTATTTCTTTTTGTCTTAAGTGTAGGGTGCACATCAAAACTATTGCTTTTCTACCTAAATGAAATCAAGAAATCAAATCAAATATTAAAAAATAATACAACACAAACTCTTTTACAACGAAAGTTTGATCAGTGATAATCATAAATCAAGCTAGTACAAAATGCTCTTCAACTAAAGCATAAAACCTTAGCTTTACGAAGCAATAAATAACCAACTTCATAGCTGAGTAGGTACAATGATTCCTGTTTCAAAGAAGTGATCCAAAACGATTTTCTTTTCTCATTTGACTGATGTCATGGCATTGGGTCGGAGACTACTTATTCGAAACCCACCACAACTAAACAGTAGAACCTTTTACATGTTAATCTGCGCTGCGCCTGTCGCGTTCTATATACGTTCAGACATTCAGAATGTAAAAAGTAGCTTTCAAAACAGAAAATGATAAAGTGTTGGGCGTGTTACGGCGAGGCAGATACACGCAAATGTGCTTTTTACTCATTTCAAATAAGTTGCTGTAGTTTCTTTCCATCTGAATAGTAGCAGAGATTGCATATTGCTACAGTCAGACAGATTTGGTTAAGGTATGGGCATGTTGCGAGCACTATTAGCTGGTCTGGAATCCATTTAGAAGCAAACTTGCACACCAGTTGAAAAACAGAGAGGAACCTTGACTCCTAATTTCAAACGTGAATACATTTAGATAGAGATCTGTTCTTATATAATTAACATAATTTCTTTTCTATATACCGATTGGGTCCTTGAATGTCTGAGAGCTCGTGTTTTCTTTTAATTGTTTCTATCATCAACGCTTTAGAAAATAGATTCGATGTTTGTATGGTATTGTCCTTCTCATACAGATTATTTTTTGAGAAAAAGTATAACATATTTAATAAAGTAAATTACTTTAAAAATACAAAAATTGGCTAATTAAAAATAAGTTCATCTTGCTTGCTCTTCGTGGCTATCCCCTAGTTGGTCAGTTGGCTGTAATACATTCAGGATCAATCAAGGATCCTGCCGCTGACGGCTACAACATAGCATAGTAGTTCCACCGTTTGCCAACAGGTTGCTCTGGCAACTTCTCCGCTAGCGTTTCTCGGCGACACGGCACCTCCACCGTGTTAAACCAATGTTTCATTTTATTCCAGTATTTAGGGGGTATAAATAAGGAAAAAATACTCTAATAAACGCGAAATTTTGGGATGTTTACAGAATACAATTTTGTTTTACTCTGTTACATTTTCACTGTATAAGGAAAGCAAAAAGGAGTTGTAGCCAAAAGTTCATGACTGTACATTAAGTTGTGCCAATCCTCCATCATGATTTCGTCCACTATATGTTGAGAAGTATGACTGTCCGTCAACACAGTTTTTCTAAATCTGATCGAAGAAAAAATAAGAAAAGAAAAGAGATCTGAAATAAAAAAATTGCAAATATCAGTTAGTTTTCGACATAAATATAACCAATTTATAGCCAAAGCACAGAGCCAAAGTATACTTTTCGCACGGTTTTCTTGGAATTGTGAAAGAAACTAGCAAACACTATAATACAAGGGGATCTTGACTGGCAATAAACCATGTCGGAGTTGCTGGGGCACACGTCGGAGGTAGCGGCGACGGAACGGGCGCGGGCCGTTGGCTCGACTGAGCGGGACCGATCCATCACACGTGAGCGTGGAATTGATTGGAAGTGACGTCTTGTCATCAGTCGGTACCTTGTGATTGCGTCGTGTGGCAACCGAGAGCTTTAAAGAGGAACACCGTGTCAAACTTTAAAATAGCGACAAGAAGAATGCATTCATTGCCGGCTTTATATCTTCTGGTAGCTATATGCTTTTGCACAAATTCTTGGCCGTGTGCGTATGTCAGGCACAATGTGGAGTTATGATGGATAGAGCGTGGAAATGGCAAAGAATTACTGAACTAGCTGGGAAATACGAAAAAAGTAAGAAAAGATCAGTTCTTTTGGAAAATGAAGTTAACATATTTTTTTTAAAAAAGATTTTTTAACCTCCCAATAAGTCTTGGTTATTTAATCTACAAATGTATACGATTTCTTGGCCAGCAGAACTTTATTTAATTACATCGTATTAATTTTCTTAGTCCCATATGTGCGTACTTCATCCCTTATAGCTCTTGTATCAGTGCTTCATATCTCATAAAGAAAAGAAAACATTTTGCTTGCATAAGCCAATAAAGCACGGGTAATTTAATCGCGTTACACACATAATTTACAACCAAATTTCAGGACATACTGACAGCTCAAGTGAAAAGCAGTTTAGCAATTGAAGAGCTTACATTTTTGAAATTGACCTGTGGTTTGACCACTTTACTCCATACCTAAACGCCGTACGTGTTACTGCCGCTATGCCTAATCACACATCCACGACAATAACGCAATGGCTTGGAAATAATCCTGCCATTTGACGCGACACGACCGAAAATAAGCGAGAAAAAAAAACACACTGTCGAAAAGCATCGAGCAGAAGGGTTGGTGTAGGTTGGACTTGTTTCCCCGTCCCGTCCCGTCCCGACCCGTCTAAAAAGATGGAATCTAGTCTGTAGTTGAGCGTGTCCGTCACCAGCCGCGCTGGCGTAGCATCCATCAGTCCCGCCCCTCTAGCGCGTCTCGTTCATCGAAGGGGCCGGTCTACAGTGCGCACGACGCAGCCAGACGATATCTCTTCACGCAGCCCCCTCACTGACAGCCTTGCCCCCTCTTCAAGACTAGCAGGCAGTGATTGACAGTTCACAGGCGACTGCGAACAGCGCAGGATCTGCACCCTCTCCATCCACAACGGTCGGTCTGCTATTCGGGTACCACCGAGTTGGCGCAGAAGCGACAGAAATCCAACCGGTCGGTCGTGCAGCGTTTCTGTGATTGTGTTAGTGTATTGTATGTGTCCCTTTCTACGTGTGTGAGTGAGTTTTGAAAATCCTCTGCATTTCGGGGGCAGCATCAGGAACAGTTTTCCTACATTTCACACATCCAGCCAGATCTGGTACCGATGATTTGAACGTGTTGAAGACCTGGGGATCCTCTGTGACGGGCCACACCGGTAGTTCTCGATTCGGCGAGCGTGGATCCGTTCGACAACGTGTGCGTCGTGCTTCTGTAGTGCGTGTACCGTACGTGTAGCGATACAAGACGCCGAGTCCGAAGCGGCCATGTGCTGCAACCGTTTTAACAGTGCTCTAATAGTGACACCGAAGTCACTATCGGTTTTATGAGTAGAATCGTTTTCGCGTAAGTTTTTCGTTAATTCCGGGACTTTTTCAGCGTATTCTACCGCGTGTGTGATTTTTTTTTGTTCGCGTTTAGTGTCTACGAAATTCGCTGAGGCGAATTGCAGTGTAATCGGGGTGCTTTATGTGGGATTTACCAGGGTGCCACTACCACTAGTGTCGTGTGTACCGGTGGTCGTTGATAGTTTCTTATCGACAGCGTTCAGCAAGCTGTAATAGTGGCCCTGCAAACGGCGCAGCCCGGTGCCGGACTGTCACTCATGGCTCAACCCCGGGTGAGTGTCCTCTAACACTCTTCTTACCCCAACAACGACCAAGATTCAATGCCTTACCGTGTCAGCCCATCGTCGACGAATGACTCAGGAGCTAACCAGGATCTGGCATAGCCTTCAATGAAGTATCGCCTGCAACCTTCACCACAATAACACCGATATATGTTCGCCGGCATGCGTTAAGGTGCCGGTACTTGGAGGTTCATGACGAGAAAATTAAACGCGCGAGCCTAGACTTAATGCACTAAAAGGAATCGTTGAGAGGAAAGTCGAAAAACGGATGAAACGTTTGTTAAGAAATGAAGCCGGTCAGCCAATCACCAAATAATGAATCGGATACTAGTCGTGATTACTCCAGAATTTCGTTTTCTTGTTTTTTCCGGTTGTAAACGGTAGTCGGTGGTCGAACGAGCACATGTACCGAAATGACAAGACCGTGGTCATTAATATTCTCATTCGATTGTCTTTTCTTTGCAATGGGCCGACTAGTTTAGCAAGCGTGAGCAGTCCATGTGCTCGATGGCATGTGCTGGGGCGGGCAAGGAGTCGGATGTTAAGTGTTTTCCAAATGTCACCATCAATCAACGAGTAATGAATGAACTACGCCGGCCATGTTGGATATCGTCTGCAAGCCCAGGGTTCAGATAGAGTAGATAGCGATGTCAAGTCACTATTCGTCATAACTGCACGGGTCATAGACTCGAATAATTTTTGATGGCTTGCAATTTGTTTACTACAGAGGAATTTGGCTCGCAGAATGTTAGGTCCAATACCGATAATGTCAGTCCGATAGTGAGATGATTTCAAAAAATAGGGTTTGATTTTGCTGTATTTGAGTTTCGAGGGTTTCTTCTACTCCGACTATTTCCCTATTTACAAATACGGTTTATTACTACGTCGGTCTCGAAACGTTCTCACTCATAAAAATTCTTTGCCAGCTTCGTTGTCGTTTGCGGTATTCTGTAGAGAATACCTTGCAAAGAGCTGACGAATTAAAAATAGGTCGTCTGCTGGAGTATTTTAATTACTAGTCTCTATGCCGTGATTAAAGGCCAGTCATTAAAGCGACCGACCGGCGAGGCTACAGTGTTGCTGGCGCGATTAATGACTCTGATACCAGCTTCTCAATTTCACTTCACCAAGACATCTTTTTCGTGAAAACCAATTTGCCACTATCTAATTCCAAGATAGAAAATACACGCTGTAGGTAAAGGTATTGGATAATTAAATTCGAGTAATAAACCATTAAGTAGCAGTATTTTATAGTTTTTTATGGTGGTGTGTAACATTCAATCAGTTAATTTGGAGGGTGTTTTCAAATGAAATGAGTTACAAGCGCTTTTCTAGCCTGTCGTTACGGTTGACCAGGGAACAGCGATCAACTACAGACTAAAAACTGAATTGGATCATCACGTTTCCGCGATCCACGTTCGAGCGAGAGAATTGGGTTACCCAGTTTAATTGAAAGCACTTCCAACTATTTGGGCCGTCGGTATGAACATTTTTGCGACGGAGGTGCAGTCTGGCTCAAGACTTGTCTAGGTCTCGAAATATGCGAACAAGGCGACCAGAATATTGTGGTACTTTGATTGGTGTCGGAAGGTTGCAGTGCGTATAAAGAAATTAAATCGGTGTTATTCCCTATTTATTCCCTATTTCTCAAGTGCATGATTGTGAATAGCGATTCGTGATCGCTACCCTACCAAAACGAGCTGAAACTTCATCCCAAGTACTCAACCATATCGTCGCCGTCGGCCTCTGGTTCTAACCGTACCTGTGTTCTTTGCGGCCCGCAGTACGACGACGGGATCCACCCCGGGTACATGGACAACGCTCCTCCGTCGATGTACGATCCACACGTCGCACACCGGCCACTACAGTCGCTGGCCGCGCACCATTCCCCACACATGAACATCCATCAATACCATGGAGGGAACCACGTCGCCCCCGTCGCCAACCATGTCATGGGATCCGTGCCCGACGTGCATAAACGCGACAAGGACTCCATTTACGGGTAAATACCACGGCTGTCAGGATATGACACTCTGGACTTGAGGTTAAACATGCAGGTCTTATATCTCGATTCTAAATGTTGATGTGATTGTTTGATAATTGCCATAAAGCCGATCTGCGTATTACAAGTCAGTGCTTATATGTGGACAGATTAGTGGAAATGTTATTATTTTGCAACATGAGACATGTAATAAAATTACTACCAGCTAGAAACGAAAACATTCAACATTGAATTTTAATTGACAGATTAGTAGTCTAAGAAGTCATTATCGTATTGACGCTAACTTTGCGACAAGTTTATATATTTGCACTATTCAGAGATACCAAGAAATAACTTACAATTTATTTCAGACAAATTCAAATTGAGTCCTCCATTTTTTCGTAACTCAAAATTGTCGAAGGAGGGGTCTAGTTTTAAATTGCAATGTTCCTGGACGCACTTAAAAACAATCAGCGGGACTGCTCGCATCAAAACGGGCAGATACCTGCGTAGAATGAGTGGCAAACGGTGTCGGCCGACCGATGGCTTATGGCGGACGGCCAGGTGCACCCGTATGCCGGCCCGCGCTCACTCCGTGTCGCCGGCGATCGCGCTCGCGGTTGCCGCCAGTGATTAGCGTCCAAGCCCCCGGCTGTCCTCGCCTTTAGCGGGACTAACGGCGGGACACCTTCCAACGGCAGTTCTCTCTGCCTCTTTATTAATTCTCATCTTGCTCCAGTGTAATCTTGAGAGCAAAGTGCCATTTATAGGTCCCCCTATTTATTTCTGGGTGTCCCACAATATGTTTACTTACAATCAGCGATCTATTGTGCTCGCAACAAATGGAGTGTACACGTTCAATACCAGAAATAACAATAATTC
Organism: Protonemura montana; assembly: GCA_947568835.1. Lineage (NCBI taxonomy): Eukaryota > Metazoa > Arthropoda > Insecta > Plecoptera > Nemouridae > Protonemura > Protonemura montana. Next base: position 6,968,531 of record OX387605.1, read on the forward strand.
TCTTTGAATATTTTTATAAGTTGCACAATAGTAACGGGTGCAATTGAGCATAAGTAACAACAATAACATCAACAAGTGCCTTTAGTTTTACAACATGTTCCATATACGACTTGCATTCCTCGAGTCTCTAAGTAACATATTCGTCTACATATTTTGATTTAATTTTTTTGAACTAACATTACCACACTAAAAAATATGTACCCAATTGTTTCCGATTTTGAACTAATTTTGTACCCGATCGACAAATTATTGTTATGAGTGGTACTGATCACAATAATAAAATACTCTTAAAGAATCGATTATTTTTTATTTTAATTTTTAATGGAAATTATTTGTGGAAATATCGATATTTTCTTTTGAAAATGACATGTTTTGGGAGATGTATTTAAAAGTTTATGTGTGTGTTTGTTGCAGACATCCGCTCTTTCCTCTGCTCGCTCTCATCTTCGAGAAGTGCGAGCTAGCAACGTGCACCCCGCGAGAGCCGGGCGTCGCGGGCGGCGACGTCTGCTCGTCCGAGTCCTTCAACGAAGACATCGCCGTCTTCTCGAAACAGGTAAGAGTCCGACGACGACGCCGAACTCGACTGTGATACCCGTGACCCGTGTGAACCGCGCCGTGTGTGCATTTACCAAACGAGTGATAAGTGTTTTCGTGAAATATTTTAAGTCGACGACTATGTTTTCACTAATTGAAGATATGCACTTCCTAATTAGTTTTTTCGCGAAGGTGAATGCGTGTGAACGATACGGCGAAAGAACGAAGACCAAAGTGCTGACGCGAACTTCGAAAAAAAGGGAATCTTACGGAAGCCTGTCGTAATGAACCAGTGATTATTTGAACACTTCCAGTACTTGCAAGTAACGCGTCGGTGAATACTGAATTTTTGTCTGGCTCATAAATTTCGTGAACAGGAGAGAAAATTGTTTATGGTGGCAGGGGTGCGACAGCGGGTGCGATATAATTTTTTTTTCTCGGCGATTTTTTTAATTATGGGTTTACTGCGATGAGATATCTTGGCTAACGATTAGAGCTTACCGTGATAATGACTGGGTGTGCCTATACGTGGACGGAGTGCGCAGTGAGGTTGTGTGCTCGCCGTGGCAGATGCCTTCATCGGGCGGCCAGGGGTTGGCTAGCCCTGCCCGCCAAGCTGCGTTACTCTCTTTAGGGATTTGAAATATGATCCGTTCGGTTCCCGGTTTTGCCAGCTACCACGAACTGTGTCGGCCTGATTCTCGGCGGTGGAAATTCTGAAACGTGAACCGCGTCTACGTTCGACACCCGCTGGTTCGATGCTATCCTCATTTTCAAATAAAGGAGTGCGGTGCAGCTTCAAAACGCACTAGAAATTTTAAGCGAGCTATAAGACTAAAACCACCTAAAACTGTGATGGGGCAAATTTTATGAAATAATTGTAAAGGCGATGGCTATGATTGGGAAGATAACATTATTCTCACAACAATTTTTCTTCATCCAGTTTTTGTAATCTTGTTTAAATATTGATGGTAAAGTTTGTTACTCTATGTCTGAAACAGCAATCTCGAAAGGCAACGGCTGCTTATTTTAAAAGAAGTTTGGCAATTTTTTCTTCGCTTCCTCGTATGGGGCTCACTCCCGTCGCGCTCAGAAACGCTTAGTTCCTAACCATCTAGCGTGCTCGGGGTAATATGTTTAGACCGAGCCAGCCAGCCGTCCTTACGTACGCGTATCATTATTACCCGACGCTGCTCACTTTTTCGTGGCTAAACTGCGTGCAGGCAACGCGATTCGAAATCAAGCGAACACGGTTTCACAACAAACTATTTTCCTCGGGGCAGAGCACGCTGCAGGACTCTGGCGTCTTGCTGTGCAGGATTGTAAGTCGTCCCAACGCGGGACAATGCGGCCTCCATGCCTCGACCGGCAAAAAGATCTCCCCCCCTCTCGCATTAGACTCACTCGATGTGTGCCAGAAAACTCTGCGAGTTCACTCCTGGCAGATCCCGAGGGCATTGCTGATGGCGGATATGAGGATGCCAATCCCATTGCCAAGCAGCGAGACTTGAACGAACCCTAAGCGGTTACGCCGGCTAAACTATCCCTTGCCCACAATTTTTAAACCCTCTTCTGTGGTATTCAACAACTTATTTTATTTGTAGCACTCTTCAGGTTGCTGGCTCGGTAGAATGGTGGGCCCTTTTATAAGTACGTGTGCGAATGAAATAGAAAATGGATGCGCGCGGCTCTTTTCTCTTCGGTTTTCTACGTGCGTTACCAGCGCAATGCCACGTAATTGTTTAATGCGGATAATTCGATCTTGTGCAGTGCGCACAGCGTAACAATTTTCCACGCGTTTTGAGAGATGATTTCGTTGGCGAATTCCGCATCATGCAGACTCGCTGTGATGGACCGAGCATTTCGGCAGAGGAGCGGGCGTAATCTGTTAGTTGCATTGCGTTTTTTGATGAATGAAAGAGTTTGTGTTTCGTGCGTAATCTCCCGTGAAAACGAAATCCATTTCATTTCTTTTGGAACCTTTTAGAGGTTGATGAATTTTCACCTTTAAATAGGCTCGCTGTATGCAGCGATTCGTGCTCTGATTAATGTCTCGAGTATTTCGAAGACGTTTTGCGCTGGTTATTATGCTACTTGGTCCTCCTACCTTGTGCTTTGATCTCTTGAACCCGCTCCTCGATATAGCTATCACTTGGCGAAGATGCTTGGTTATTGCCGAGTTATCGATATTCGTTATTACAAATATACTTACCGCAAGCCGGAGGCGTTGAGTTAGTATTTACCTATAATTTAATAATAACGTTGCGGGCGTACAGAGGGGTCATTATAAAAATGGCTAATTCTCACCAACGAGGTTAATGTTGGGATTCTTGCGTGACTGGCGAGCCTATGGGACGGCCTAACATGTACGCGAATGTTCGTGAGATCTCTAGTTTCATATCATTTTATATAGTTGTTTGAGCTCCGTGAATGAAACGTATTGATTAATGCAAAAGATAGGTCGATGATATTATTGCTTGTTTTACAAGAATAAAAATTAAGTATTACTCGTATTTAATGAAAAAAAGTTACATCGTGTACTTAGTCATTACGTATAGTACAGGTCGCAAGCAATAATTAAATCGAGATTTTATATAGAAATTTATTGGATTTTTAATCGCCATCGTTTCATTTTCTACATCAAGATCAACCTAATGCTATCGAGACATCACTGTACTTTTTTTTTATGTGGGTACTTCACTTCGAATGAAATGTGGCTGTAATCTGAACTGAAAACTTTAAGACAATCACAAAATGACAGGATAATGAAACAAATTTGTATAACAAGTGATTTTGCAAGTCTGGGTAGAGAGATACACCCAGGGAGCTATTTGCTCTCCAAACCAATTGACAAGCACAATGATCTGGGATGGAGCTCAGCAGCGTGCTTTGGGGAGGCTCAAGTGCTTACCAGAATTGTATCTCCGCTCTTAGAAACATTATACACCTTTGTGTGGTGATATTATGCAAATTTCAATGGCTCTACATTTGTGTGAAGTTAATATACATAGGGATTTTAGGGGCGGCTAAAAATGAGTGTGCCAACATATATCTTGTACAATTTAATAGCGCCGCAAGAGGACGAAGCCATTTGGCATTTGACGTATGCCATTTAAACCTGCGAAAGTTTGAACTCGTGTCAATTTTGTAATGATCGAAAGCGATCAAAAACAGAGATAGCATGAACAATGTTTGTTATCTTTATGTAAATTCGACCCCACCTCCCCAACATACGCAAGTGAGTCTGTAACTATCCTGGATCTGGCCTTTATCAATTGTGCCTGAATGTACATTATCTCGACGCGTAGCCCGGCTATATATGCATAAGCGTGTTGTCGACCGCAGAAGCCAAAGATTACCAGATAGTAGCCGAGAGACCAAATTCTTATGACAATATTTGACTAATCCTGGTTAAATCGAATCGTCGCGTTTCTTATCTCAACTTGCACACAAATTTTTACGATTGTGTAAACCATGTTCTTCTATTGACTCGTTATCTCTGCGTGATGTTAGGCATTCATGCATTGAACATCATCTAGGCAGCGCCACCTACGTGAAGCACAGACGCAATGCACGCATGTTTTTAGACTGCTTTCAGTAAACGCATGTTGCTTAGCGCGGCTCGAAAAATACCACAAAACCAACTGTTAGTTTTTCCATCGCATTTCTTTTTGTTGCGACTCCTTGAGTTAGTTTTATTAGAAATAGTAAACAGAAAAATGCTTGCGAGTTGCGACCAAACTACTTTTAATCACGAATGGTCGCGATCTTGTGGCAATTGGGGGCAAGCAGGGAATACGACTGTAAGAAAATAATTCTTTCAAATTTTTTTCCATATTACTTGCTGACACGTGAAAGTATTTCCCAGGTATTTCAAGCTCGGTGCCCATCTTTCGTGGGCTGCAACTCACCCTGCGAATCACTGTCTAGTCTCGCGCTAAATGCTAATATTGGCCGAACGATTTGTAATGTGGAAACGTTGTTAAATAATGCATGTCTGGTATATAGTTGATTAAGAAGGGTCTCAAGAGATTGACTTTGTAATAACCGATTAAAATGTACACCATGAGTGCTGACTGACGAATATCACCATGAATTATTCATCGCCATCTTGGAGCGAGATCTGCCTGGCTAGCGCAAAGAAATGTTACAAAAATTAAACGCTAAAATATAGTAATAATCACTAGAGACTGATGGCTTCTAAATTTTGTGACGTTACATAAAATCAATATACACATATTTCTTGAATCTACCTTGTTGTAGACGTGAAGGACATGATGGAAATCTCTTGTGTGAACGCTGCAAATCCACCCTTGTCTTGCCCTTGAGGGTTTCAAACTCGTTAGCAGCAATTCACCGCAAAAACAAATTTGCCTGAAAAAAATCTTTGTCTTTAAATGCAACAAACCGATTAAAATCTATCATAATGAAATTTCGAGATCAGCCAAGGGGAACTTTTGTTTTCAAGCACTCCGCCAAGCATTGTTTGTATCTAATTTTCATTTGCTATGGCACGTGTTTTTTTTCGACAAGTTAGGCACAGATATCACAAGTCAGACGCGTTTGAAAAACACGCCAATTTCGTTCTCACAGGCACTTTGCGCAGAGCTTCTTGCTGCTGAGCACATTCAACTGGAGAAACGACTCAATACCCCTTACAATCACATTACAACAATCAGTTAATTCCCCTTTATTGCTGCTAAAATCACCGGGAGGTCAAACTGTGGGCCTACACCCCATCGAATGCTCTTTTCACGACCATGTTTCGAACACTCAAAAACGCGTGGACCCTCCGCCGCACGGAGACGGGCTTATTTCACTCACCTAACAAAACAAAAATAAAAATACAGATCAAAAGATGGCATGTAATAATGGCAACTATGGGGATTTTGGACGTCATAGTGTTTGGTTATTCTAGCCATGTGATTTAAAATAGTCTTCACAGGTAGAGGGGTAGTTGCCATACACTGTATTGGGTCGTTACCTGTCCTGGGTTGCTGTGCCCATAGACTTCACCTTCAAAGGACACGGTATTGAGTTGCAGGGCACTCACGAAACGCAGCTCGGGTTAAACTTAGATGCATCTTGTCTCGAATTGGTCAGCTATTTATCCTGTCGTGATGGAATTTTGTTGTAGTACTTATTGATTATTTGGGATTTCCCTAAGTATACCGGCTTCCGCTTCCTGTCCACCGGACCAGGGTATTTTTGTCAAATTCTTTGCGATTCACTTTTCTAAGAAAGGACAGCCGTGGTTTACCAATTAGACATTTCTAAAATTCCCCACGTTTGAATCGTTGAATATTTCTGCAACCTTTGCGATTATAATTTTTGAAAATAAACATTCAATTTATCAGCTACCCGTTATTTTCAGTAAATTTTTCAGCTTGAAAAATATTTCTGCTGCATTTTTCTTGACCACTTTCGATCAAAAATTACGCATTCATTTTTTGTGTGCCTGTTCGCTTTTTTTTACGTCCAACTTCACCATCCTCTTTCGGGGCTCTGCCATAGAGAGCGATGGCCATTGAATTTTGTGGGCAATACTGTTCTGTTCAGGGCAAATGGAACAAGACTCTATTCACCACGACATTCTTTTGGCCCGATATTTGGCCAGGCATTCAATTCATCGCGCTCCACTTTTGATCATCGTACCTCCGAAGTCCTGCTGAGTCCATGAAGATCCTCCTTTTGTCCTGCTGACTCGTGGAAACCCTCTCTTAGACCAGTGTTCGTTGTTACTCATTACGCTGGAGAGACATAAAATTTACAAACGCTCAGAAACTAAATTCGGAGAATGGTAACATAGAAAACAAAGATGCAGTTTCAGTCTGGCAGATTCCATTATTGCATCTTCACTTCTGAGCGAGGCGAGATGGAAAATCACGCCGCAGTGCATTTCACTCTCGAAAAGTGCATTTCCGTTCTTATTCAAATTGACGACCACCCGGGAAATGTACAGCTATACGTACGGCGAACAAGTTAATTATACAGTTGCTGCAGAAGTGCATTTGCAAGATGCAATTTACATTTCAACTTCGTCGTGGACAGGGACACTGCTATGTAAAGAGAGATGCCAGTAGAAAATCTAATAATATATCAATATCACAAACATGCAGGTAGTTTCTGCGACCAGTTACAATGTTATTACGTTGGACGTAGAAAGAACATGTTCTCAACGTGCATCGCAATTAAATACCCCAAAGGGCATAAATTCACGAAACGAATAATTCTCATATCATCGCTTTTTGGTGTGCGTACGGTTTGACACGCACTGCTTACGCACACCGCAGTTTATCGTGCCGGCGTGGTGACAAACGCACGCCCTGTCGAGCTAGACTCGTACGTTTCCTTGCTATTAAACGCGGTTTGGTCAAGAGAGCGGCAGACCGTGTTTTCACGCACATTGCGCGCTGTACGCACTGTACGCACTGACGTTATAGGACACTAATGCATTTACAGTGCAAGATGGCGCTCTTCTCAGACAGAAAATCGTTGAAGCGTTTTGGAAATCTGCACACACATACGCATTTAAAAACACAATTGAAATCCTCCGTTTGTAGACGAGCCATTCATATTTTGTATGCGAGTATCTTTATGCGCTTCATTGCGTTGCTTTGCGAGGAATCTAAGCCAATAGAAATGCACAATAAGAAAAATATACCGTAGAATCTTTTCGCCTATGAATGCGTTGTGTACCTATATAGGTATCGGCGGGAAATGCTTGGGCGCACTAGATTTCTGAACAGCAAGCGAGCGGTATTGGTCTGGGGAGTTTGTGTTCATTTGCCAGTCTGTTCTATATTGATTGTTGCATGTGTAAAAGGGAGCACGCAGTTTTGACCTCGTGGGGTGTCTAACCCCCTCCCCCCACGCCCCTGCTCACAAGCCACCCGATTTGAAAGGCGCGCTTGATTGACGAAACTGTCGATAATAAGAAGGGGTTGCATAATAAATCAGGGGATGTGTGGTTGTTTGGAATTGATTAAATATTATATTGCGGTACCTACCAGCTGATTTTCGAAAGGGTTTAATTTATAGATGGTGCATGACTATTATCCAACACCTGGCTAACTTTAAAATTAAATTATGTGCAAAATACAATTCGGTATTATGGCGGTGGACGAGTTTTTTTTTAAATAGTATGTTATTACAGTGTTAGTGGGGATCTCAAATACGTTGTCACCTTTATGCGTGTTAATTTTTTAACCATCCAATTAATTAGACTATTTCAAGTGTGTTACAGGAGCGATAAATTATATTCTCGCATTTTTCTAGACTCCCTTCGCCTTTCAACCTGATTAACATACGCGGCGTGTAGTTGCAGCTTGCATGTGCATCGCACGGGTGCAGCCTGCATCTGATAGACGAGTGCAGTTTGTTCTCGGTGCACTCTGGCTAGGCAAGCAGGCAGAGCAGCCTGGCGGCGGATGACCTAGTGCTAGTAGCATATCGCCAATGACCGCTCTTTTGCGCCATATTATGGCTAACACGTTATACATGCATAGAATAGGCGTTGCCTGGCAGAAAAAAATTGAGTAATTAAGCAAATTACTCAGCATTCAAGTGCTAAAAGGTATGGACGGGGATAACAAAATGACACGTTTTAATTAGTGCGTTTTTATTTTAGCTAATAATTTTTTTATTATGATTAAGTTAGGTCTGTAAACATGGGTTATAATTTGATAATTTGAAGCCATGCACTTTCCGTACTGTGCACATCGCCGAGATACGTGTTTATGCGAGTAGTAAATGGATTTAATTGCTTTTAACTGCGTTTCCAGTCTTATTTAGTCTAATGAAATTACATTTGTTCACAGATTCGCCAGGAGAAGCCGTATTACATAGCCGATCCCGAAGTTGACTCACTTGTAAGTAGACGTTACCTTTTTACCTAGATTATAGTGGTGGTGTAAGCCGCCAACCCTATCATTACAGAGAGTTTTACAAAACTCTTTCCTGATCCGAAACGGCGACTACCTATACTCGCTAGTACCGCATTTTCAAACGCGGAGGGCATATAATGTAAGAAAAATGCGTTCGTTATCATTTCAATGAGCACACATAAAAAAGTAGTAAAACGAGAAATTTATTCACATTTTTTCAGTATTATATATTTTTTTTCTTGGATTACGCACTGAAATAAAAAGTCGAGATTGTGCAACGGTGAACCGCGCCGGTCGAGTTCGCGACTTGTCACGCAATGGCGTGCTGCTCGTATTACTTGCTATAATAATCGCGCTTTAGTTCAAAGAGTGGACGCCGCTGTCCTATAGTCGTGCCTAGTCTTACTTGAATTGTGCCTAACCTAAAATGTGCACTGACCAGGACCTTCTTGTAAAGATAAGTACCTGCACTGCTTGAAGGTTAGGTTAGGGCTGTCAATTGCCGTAGATGTCAGTATTGTTTGAGATTCTTATAGGCTGTACTTAGTGCTTTCTACGGCTGCACTGGCAGTATACAGGGACTTTTTTCTGGTGTCTGTGGATTTTACAATGTCATCCATTTCGCTGAATATGTTTTCAACCAGATCTGGGAAAACTGTAAGGGTTGTGATCTGGTCGTCGTGTGGAAATAGAGAAACACGTCGGCAAGAAGCAGTGAATATTTGCAAACATTTGTCATAGATGAGTCGTAATATAAAGGGAGTATTTTATGGAAGTGCATGGAATTCATTTGATGGCGAATCGAATGCACCCTCGCTACACTGCTTAAATCTGCAAAATGATTAATGGACCTGCTGCTAATTTGTTTGGACTTATTGGTTATATTCGGTTCTTCAAATCGATATTTCCTAGTGTACAGAGAACAAGGGCTATAGGTTAGCCCTACATCACTTTCCCTAAATTTTCCCTGGATCAAGGGGTGCCACCATACAAAGATATCTGAAAGCAAACGATATTTTATCTCGATAGTGTAAGGGTTCTATTGAAACATGCTTATTTATACAGCGGCAAATATGCGTGGTGCTGTTTTGATTCCTAGTCATGGCTGTCCTATAGCAGTGAAGCAGACACGCTAGTTTGTTTACTGCCATTCAAATGGTGGATTCGACACGGGAATTTACCAACTTTATTCGTACATTACAAATACCTTTCAAAAAATCCTCTACAGTGCTAATTTAATTCTGTATCGTATAATGTTGCATAAAATTGGCATTGCGTTATTAATTATCGCCAAGTGTCCGCGTTGCAAGCAGCATAACTGGTTCCTTGGCAGTGTTCAATATGCAGATCCATGGCTGGTCTATCGTACACCGATATGCAGGTCTTAGGCAGGACACCGACAGGATGATGGCCGAGTGCCGTTGATGGGCGGCCAGCCCAGTGAAGGCCATCGATGGACAATATTAGTGAGCGTCAACAAGTTCGTATGCAAATACAAGCGACGCCATCATTGCGCATTTCTGGTCCTGTTGTTTTTTTGTTTTTTAAGAATGTTGCATATAATTTGATCATAAACGTATACAATGCACTGTCGAACGATTTATTTATCTCTGTCCATGGTTTATTCAATAGATAACAATTATTCGACTGTTCAGCTCGAATTGACATTTGCTGGATGCTACGTCATTTTCTTTGCTGAATAGCAAACAGTTTATTCAAACAGGCAAAAAAAAAAATCGAAACTTTTTCTAATACATTTAACATTTGAATAGATGTTTGTATGAATAATTTTGTTCACAATTTTCAGTTTGCATTAATCTACGATCAAACGAATCTATGACCTAACGGATTACTGAGGATTTTTGGCGTAGCAAAGGTTTACCGATGATGTTACCTTTGTCAGACACAAATTATATTCAAAGTTGAATTATCAACCGCCCCCTATTTCAAGTTATGTAATCCGAAGCTTCCAGTAGACGCCTGGCTCCACGGAAAGGAAGTGGAAGTCGGCTTGGACAGGGATGCTTAGTGTATAATGTGTGATCTAGGTGTAGAACAACCTATTGTCAACACAAGCTCGATTATCTAAGGCAAACAAAGTCATCCCTACGTCTGCCAGTTAGCCTTCCTTCCTGCTGGAAAACTGTCTCCGATAGCTGTTGCTTCCACAGTTGGAGGTGTCTAAACTATAAACTGCAGCAAAAGCCTCTGGTACCAGACTTGCAGTCGACGCCAAGTCACTGGGAATGGCCGAAGTAATGTCTGTAATCAGTGACTCTTCGATTTTCTTAAGCTGAAATGTTAGCTGTCTCTTTTTAGCATACATGCAAAGCAATTATGAACATAGTATTAACTTTTCTTTGACGTAAAGATAAATATAGAAGGGCATGCTAAAAGTGACCTCGACGAAAAACATTGAAGCAAATTGGCCCATGGCAGATGATTCAAAGTTCCCGACACATGAGACATACCTACGTGCAGGGCGCGAGCTCTCGTCTAGGTATCGTACGCGTGTATATCTGTATCGGATGTACTTACGCCCACATTAGGGTCGTTTAGGGGGGGGGGGGGGTCACTATTATAATGTCAACAGGCAGCAGCGATACGTGCTGAAAGGCCGGTCGGCGTTTAGGCAAGCAAGTCTGCTTAGCTTATCGCGCGCCAGCCATGCAGGCGCGTCGGAGGTGGAACACATCCCCGGTGCGACCACAAGCGTACACAATGCCCTCGTAATAGAGGTACCAGTGTCAACATGGGGGGGGGGGGGGGGGGCATTTATTTGGCGGCCGCGGGGTTGCCGGAAATTGGGGGATCATGACAGAGACGTGCGTGAAACATGGGATAGATTATACGTGTGACCCGATATGAAAGCTATAGGCATTTCATAAGTTGCTTATTGGAAAAACGAGGCTAGCTTTAGGCCAAATTGTGTATGCGGTACATGAATGTCTTGCAATTTGCACACGAGAAAATCAAGTCTTTCAAAACCAACTCGCCCATAGCCACCAAGTAGTGTGTTCATTTTGATCTTTGCATCTCGCGTATTAAGCCTAGTCTATACAATCAACGTAATAATACATTTCCTTTCTCTTAAAAGCTGTAATTACGCATATAATAATACTGATTAGTGGTAATTGTTATTGTATTTTCCACACGTGGCAAAATGACGGCGCAAGCCTCGACCAGACGGACGTTGGTTGGTCCTTGAGTTTATTGGACAACAAATTGCTGGGCTTTACTCGAAAATGCCCATTGCTTTGACTGATCTTTAATGTCTTCGACTATAAGAGGTTCTCTGTTATGATTCTCCTTGTCCACCAGACTAGATGTTGTCGTTGATAAATTAAAATCTCATGTTTGTTGTATTCAACAAGATGCGAAGTCTCTGTCTGTTGCATTGGATTTGAGACCAACCTAATTCTGTCGATCTCTGTTGCATTTTCCGCATGGACATATTGCGGCCATGTTCATAAGAAATTAATGTCTAGAGATCAAGATCATTAGCTCGCTGGCAAGGTGTTCCTCCCACAATATCTGCTTGTGCCTTTCTCCAGTCACCCGTACCTACCCACGTACTAGCGGCACAGCGTCGAGTATAGACTATGTTCGTTCCAATAACTTCCTAATTGATTAATGAGCCAGCTCATAATCAATCTCTGTGAAATCACGGTGGGCTTTGTTTATGATTGATTCCTATTTAAAGCATTCTAGTAATAAAATAAAAACAGAAAAAACATGATATGTATTTTATGCATTTATTTAATTGGATGAATATTTATGGAAGCGGAATCATTTGATCCGTGGTGGCAGAAAATTAATTGAAATTTGCTAGCCAGGTACTCCCTATGGTTGAAAGTCAGTGGTGTGCAATGGCATCCATGCGCCAGGGAGTTGGAACGGAAAATCTAGTCCTGTCGGCCTGCCTGCTGCTTACATTATATGTCTGCTTGTTGTGGGCCGTAATGGCTCTTCAATCGGCATAATTGCACATTAAAACGATTCTTATTGAATATGCATTGCGGCGATTATTCTTGTTACAGTGTTGGTATTTATATTTTCATGATCAAGTTATACTTCACGGTTCGATATCGTCCAAGTTAAACCATTTCTGAAACTGTCTTGAAATTGTCTTGAAGTTAAAAACATTTCTCTCTTCTGTTGCAGATGGTGCAGGCGATTCAAGTACTTCGGTTTCACCTTCTTGAGTTGGAGAAGGTAAGACGTCTTGAAGTTCAATCACATTTTTGACGGCTAAATTTTGATTCCGTATTGTCTTGTGTGTGAGAAGACATGTCAAAATCTGGATATACATGATGGAGTCGCGTGCGAGCGGACTCACTGATCGGACTCACTGATCGGATTTGTTGATTTAAAATGTCATTTTTATGTCATTTGTCGTCTTTTTTTTTATCAATGCACGGCTTTCTAGAAAATTTATTTGCCTATGTAAATAAATATGGCCGATTCATGTATGTTCTGATATTCAGAACATCATGCGATTTCGCCTAAACGCCAAGGTTTAAATTGCACCTATGGGTGCACGACAAAACGGGGGCTGTGTGTGCTTGGCTAAAACGGGCACCATCGCAGGACTGGCGTTCCCCTCGTCCTGATCGTAGAAACCTGATCCTTGATTGCAACCTGATCCCTTGCAGTGGGTCGCCCGTTGGCAACAAGCCTGCCGCGGTTACAGCGATGCAACAATGCTATAGTTTGGGCCAACGAAGAACGTATCGCTTTCGCGGGGTGGTTTCGCTGCATAAATGTACAACCGCACTCCTAATTACCGCTCAACGAGTGCATGAAGCCTTTCAAACTGCAATGATAGACTGCGTGCTGGGTTCCACAGGCACGCTAATTCTGTCAAATGAGTGCTACAATCGGCGGTGTGTGTTTTGCTTTGGTTCCATTTGTGTTCATCGTGTGGTTTCTTCTTTGTTAGTGACAATCACTGGATTTGTCAGGTGGTCTGTGGTCTTATTGAGACATTCGCTCGATTTTGAGTAAGGTTTTCAAACATTTGCAGCGTTTTTTTGACGAACTAATCTCTGTTTTATTTCTTCATGCTATTTTAAATTTCAAAAAGCAAGATGGCAACAACATGGCCAAGGGCAAAGCGATATTTACTTCTTTCGTAAAGTGAATCAAACTGAAATTCATAGCAAACCTTTTTGCAGGGCTTTTGGCTCTTACAGACATTCTTGTGACGAATACTATTTTATAATCTGGTCTAGCATGGAGCCATGGAGCGGGTAGCGGGCGAGTGATTGGTCGGTCGAGTGATTGAGTAAGACGACTGCTTTTTGTTCGTCGTACGCTCTATTTTTCTTCTTCGTTAGTTTCGCTGCGGCTCGTTGTTTATTTCTCCTGGCTTTTTACATTTATTTTTCATCATCTCTCTATCTTCTGTCCATGCAACGGCAGGAGCAGCAGTGTAAAGTTATGATGCAGACAAGATTTTCTGAGCACCAAACTTTTTCCATCGCCAGCGAGCTTTCTTGCTTGCTGGCAAACTAAACTTAATCTCAAATAAAACTCTTGTTTTTTTTCTGTTCGTAAAGATGATAGAGTAAAAATAAAATATTGTAGAGAATAGCCAATTAATTTTAGATATAAGAATCGATAGTTTCTCGTTATTTAGTCGTTGTTAGTGGTCGATTTTCTTAAATTTATGTCTTCACCCTCCACGTACAAACGTCATTATGAGTTCGCAAGTCTCTGGCCACGTTTGTTTATTGTCGCAAGTTTAGTCTCCGTTGATTTGATGCTTGTGTTTCATTAATTGGGACTGCCATAAATTGGTCGCTCGAAGAAAGTGCACGTGGCCCAAAGAAACGTGGTTGTATGAGATCGATGTGTCCATGAAAGTGGCCGGTTCGTGACAGTATTTCCCAAGCAGACGAAACCACAAATAACATTCGCATTAGCAACATTTTCATTCACGCATTTCATTAAAAACAATGTTCCGCTTTAATTAGCCACAGATTTTTTAAATTGATAATTAATGTGTGTCTCTAGAATTCTGGCCGTCATCAGTCTAAGAAAGTGAATTCCAAATCTTAGCCACAGACACTGGGAACTAAATCAATGGTATTTCATTCCCGTTTTAACAAACCATAGAATTAGCATATTTTATTTTTTATTCGTTGGGTGTTGAGGTACGTAATATTTCCGTTCGTTCGGAGGCGGCTTTTCGTCGGGTGGGCGGATCCGACGCTTTACGGGGCGTGGCCTCTGGTCGGCGTCGTTGCGGAGCAGCGCCGCGACGCTCAGTCGTCGGCGACGTCGCGGAGTGGCGTTTTCCCCGGCACTCATCGACTCGAACCAGCCCACAGAGAACCACCCTCACTCCCAGCAGAGAAAACACCGTCCCTAGCGCCAAAATAAACGTGTCACGATCACAATGCCATCGACTAGTCGACGCACATGCAGCTTGCATTCGTTGTCGGCGCATGGCACTTGCATGTTGTCGAGTGCAGCTCATGAAGAGATGATCTGTACATCTCCCCGGTACATGTGTACTCGACACTATGTCTTGTCTGCAGAGTGATTGACAGACGTCGACATGAAGAGATGCATGGACAGACAGACAGCTGATCCTCCAACACGCGGAAGGCTGCAGTGCAAATGCCATGTGTTATTGTGTGGAATGTCAGGCCGGGAACATCACTCGATTCGCATGAAAAACAAGTCCCTTGGTTGTTTGTTGTAAGGGTTTTTAAAATTAGCTATGCGGTGAATCGCAGAGTTTGTAGTAGATGCATTACGTATTTAGAGTCAATCGATCTATGGATCCAGATCTTCAGCATGGGATGCGCGATAATAGATTCAAACAACGCTGCTTTGTGCCGCTAGTTTCCCGTGGTTCTGGTTGCTTTGGAAGCTGCGGCGTGGCGCTGTAATTTAATTTGTAGAAAAAATGTTTTCTTACTTTTATGGTCACATTCCATTATTTTAATAGCGCGATATTTGGTTATTTTAGTGACTTTTTAACTGGCCTGGCTATCTTACCTGGCTGTAGAATGTTGCTGGGCGGTTGTTCACATGGTTGGCCGTTACACACGAATCTTCCGAAACTACTCAAGGGCAAAAAAGAGTATCTAATGCGAACGAATTACAATAAATTTTAAATTATAATAACACCATGGGGCAGTTATGTTTAAGGCCACAAATAAGAAGTCAGTGTGCACACACTCTCATAGAGTTCTCATTCAAAATGGTCATCCATAGCTAATGGCATTATGCGGCCTGTGGTTTACCTCTCTGCACCATATCTTTGAACAATCAACCGAGAGACCGCTTTATATTTGACCAATGAAATCTGTTTCGCTTGATTTGTAAGTATTTTTATTTTCTGGGTGTGTTCATGCATAAGCATGTATCATGGATACGAGATGGGGTTATGAAGTGCGGTGTGGTGTGAGGTCCGGGGGGGAGAGGGGGAGATCAATCTTACATCTTCCAAAGGTGGCTGGAGGCTGAGGAACCGGTCTCCGTGATGGTACCGACATCGGTCGACATGTTTGCTGCTCCGAACCAGTCCGTCTTGTGTCGAGAGAGACGAAGACGACGACGGTGACTGCCATTTTGTATTCATACGCATTTTAAACAGTTATTGAAGAAAATCGCCATGACAGTTTGCCATCTTCCTTCATATGCCGAAAGATATATACCTACCTCATTTACATACTCGCATCTGAGCAACAATATATTGTACTCCTCTTTTCACATTGTCAATGCGTGTGCCCTCCACTTACGATTCATTTGTACATTGTCACATTTTGGAAGCAGCATTCATGCGAAGTGCTATCGGCAGGCTCGTTGCTAGTTTCTTATTCAAGTATAAGAATGGATCTTGGGTATCATACGTCTAATCTAGTTTTACATGTTTGTAAGAGCAACATTGAACAGTCGCGACGAGATTGCACATTCGTTAGGGGAGGTGTTTCTTGATTGAAGAGAATGATTCTTGATTAAAATAATTTATCAGCCTGGCGCAAATGCGAAGCAGACAACTGCTGTGGCTTTGCGCATGGTCAGTTGAGAGTTGGTCTGTAGGAAATTATGTACATTCGCGAGTTAAAGGCTAGTTCTTGATCTGTGTGGGCTCCGGGGACCTGAATGTGTTCCCCCCACGGCTCCACATTGTCTGAGAAACGATTTGCTTCGTCGACCGTGAGGATCTGGTCCAAATCCCAACCCCTTTACACCATGGAGGATGGTCGACGAAAGGGATATAATGGCCAGTCCCTGGCTTTTGAGGGCGAGATTAGAGCACGAGCACATTCAGGAACATGCGTTCACTGGTAATGCCGTTCGAATTGTTCAAATCTCAAACAAATCTATTTACCTCCAGATTAAAATTAGATTCGGGTGGTCCGAAAACTCTTGACGGATGTTGAAAAGAAAAATTCGTGACCACTGGAGTTTTCTCTGGCTGCAAGGAATTTTAACGGTTCATGTGCTCAGACCACGACGTTGCGAAATGGCCGTAAATGTTTTATTGATTTTCGTCGATGGGGGCTGTTACGGATTGTGTTTCGTGCTCTTTGCCTCAGCCGGTTTTGATTTACGAGCCAATGCTCTGAGAATTATGACGTCACGTCGTGCTGGATGCTGTGGTCATCTGCGATGACAGTACAATCGTGACCGCGCTGTACCCTACTGACACTTGCCTGCACTATCGAGCATATCGACTCTAATAGCACACACTTCACATGTTTGCGAACAAGCACTCGCCAATAGCCCAAAAAATATTTTTTATTCCCGGCTCAACATCCAGAGTATTTTCGTTGAAGACACATTCTTGCAACCCAGAAAGAGAAATCAAGGACGCGTCGGTCAAAATCTTCAGCTACCCCGGTCTTTTGAATGAATGAACAGATTTCTCTTTTACAGGTAAAACGATAGTCGATTCAGGAACTATTTACACTAAGTGTGTAAAAAGTAACTGTACTCTCGTCAACTTTTAGATCTCCTGTCCCATATGAAATTTCAAAATTCATTCTTAAAAACGTAAAGTGATTAGGTCCAATCCTTTCATCTATGAATGGAGCGGAGATACCTGTCGCTTTGGCTGTCACTCTGATTTTGATGGTCTCTTCTCTCCAGTGGCTGGCTAGCGCGTGGGGCAACAATGCCTCTAACGGGTTAAATAGCGGTTCCCGGCCCCTGGCGCGATTTCGACTGGCTATAATGGCCGCTGTCACACCCCCGCACTCGAAAAATGCTAACTGTGTGCCTAGAATCATATATTTCTCACATCTGGCATTACGGAGTTGTCGCGAGCTGGCTGTTGATCGTTTCAGACAATTTGTGTGCATCTTGACGCCCTATGAAATGACCCGTGTATCTTTATCGATTCATGTACTTCAAGAATTAGCCCCACATATTTTTGAGCATGTCTCTCTCTAATTCGGCCAATTATTTGAGCTTGTTTTGACTCGGCGAAAAAAATGGTCGGAATGTTTTCAGTCAGACTAGTAAAAATATTCGAATTTATGTTCTCTGATGCCCAAGCACCGTTGTATCGAAGGTTCAGTTGCGGCCGAGTGGGGTGGGTAGAGCGCGCCCAGGTTGGTTGGCCAATAATATGTCACTTTGGGGGGAACCGAAATGTGTTTCGTTGTTCTGGGCCATAACTTTCCGGCCTTGCGCTGCAAACAACAGAGTTTTTTCGTTATTTTTGCAAATGCCGTAAGGTTCGCTCGCGCGCGGGCCTGTACCTGTTCGAGCACCAAATGGCCAATATTTACAACGTTATGTTTTGCAAATCTTCTTTTTACATGCTGAGGGTGGAGTAGAGGGAGGGTTCGCTTTCGATTCGGACAGGCTATTTCCAAGAAAAGAGAAATATGTGCCAGAAGGGCAATGGAATTTATTCGATTGTTGAAAAATTCGAAGAACCATGTTTTCTTCGTCGATGATGAATGTCAGTTTCGGGGATTGAAGTGTTTCACGAGAAAGATCTTGCAATATATACACTCACCTCGTCCCACTTTAATTATATACCTAAACCCTCGCATTTAAAAACATTCCAGAAACTAATAGTACCCATTTCATTACAATATTTTACAACAAAGAAATCTTTTTTGATTATTTCCCATAGGCAGTGGGTTTGTTTTGTGTCCGTGACCACGGTTCATATCAATTAGTTTTGCCCAAGTTTTTGGAGTTTTACCGCTTTCCCGTCTGGAACCTGGGTCATCTGCGCTACAAATTCTTCGGAACCGAGTCCCAGACCACTACGCCTCCACCGAAGATATATTTATGAAGATCTGGCTAACTGTCGTCTTTTTTTTCTTGCAGGTCCACGAGTTGTGCGACAACTTCTGTCACCGATACATCAGCTGCCTAAAGGGCAAGATGCCCATCGACCTGGTGATCGACGAACGAGACTCCACCAAGCCGAGCGTGGAGCTCGGGGGCTCCACGAATGGTAACGACGGCAATCGGTCGAACGCCGACTCCACCTCACACACCGACGGCGCGTCGACGCCAGACGTGGTAAGTCACCGATTGCCGACCTCCAAAAACTCCCAATAGCGACAACACCCTATTGTAGGTGCTAGTCATTGCAGCGTGTCAAGTTTTTGGCTAAATTTCTAGAATGGCAGGAATCCAAAGGTACGGCTGGTTATTTTCTTATTTCTGGGCAGACCATCACCAAATTTGGCTACTGCAAAAGTAGAACACTTTTGAAAGGAAGAAGGTCGAATTTGGAAAGAACGTCCATACATTTTAAATGTTGTTTGGGCCAGCAACTGATAGTGATAGTCTGATAGTGATTGCTGACAATAAGTGGTTGATATTTCTGTGCTAATGAATAAATTCGTCCACGCTCCTGGTGTCGAATAGACTTACACTCGTCACTTTACTCGTTACCAAAACTCTATTTACATAAAGGCAGCGCCAGTGACTCGGTATTGGTTTTTACCCCCCAAATTCGACTGGTCGCAGCTTAATGATTTCGACCGGCAAATGGGGTTGTTTTAATATATACATGGTAGGGCTTGATCATTTGACGGCAGGCTGGCAGACTGGCAGGCAGGGACCAAGGGAGGTGACGGCATGTTCTGCCCCTGGCCCTGTGCCGTGCATAGCGGCCATGTTGGATCTGTGTGGAGAGTAATACCGAGGTAATTGCCGCGATATTGATCGTTATTTTAAGCTCTGCTTGCCCCCGGGGCGCGAATGAGGGGTGGTGGTGGTGGGAGGGGGCTGCAGAGGGAAGGTGGGGTAAAAACAGATGAGCCAGATGAGCCGTAAGTCTGTGATGCTATGAGCTCGTTGCAACACTCCGGGCGTAAACAAATTCGACTGGTGTGTGCTTTTTTTCTGTGCTTTTTTTGGTAGCTCACGATGAGAGAAGGGAACGTAAACTGTGCGGCGTGAATATGGTTTTGATCAAATAGTTTCCATGTAAATATTTGAGTGAACAGGTAGATGTTTATGAAATCGGTACAAATTGGCGAAGAAAACGACTGAAATGACTCGAAAACTTTATATCGACGAGCGTTGATTCTAATCCCCTAAAAATTTGTTTACTTAGCATTTTTCAAAGACACGTTTATTCCCTGCGATGATGAATCACAAACCGAATAAATAGCTTACAGCTTTGCCCTGAATTTTAGACAAACGACCGTCAATAAAGAGGCAAAATGAATTCTTTATTTCCTGATTGCAGCAAATCGATTTCATATTGCTTATGTTATACTTATAAGGTAATTTGATTGCTCCCTAAAAATTTCTCTTTGTACACACACAAACAGCATGAGCTATAAATAATAAGCTAATGTTCAATACACAGATTACCGTGTCAAACCGAGCGATTTGTCTGCGCGCAAACACACCGTGGCTCGGCCAGGTCTCATTGTTTAATACACTTTCCAACGTGGAATCAATCACTCGTGCAATCATATCTGCGTGATATCGATTGCAACCATGTTCCATTTAAACCCTACCGAAATCCACCGCGAACATCAAAAAGAAAATAATAACAGTTCATAAACCGAAAACAATATTTCCCAAGCTTTTCCCGCAGCGAATAATTGTGTCCATCACGACAAAATAAAACGACACCGAACCAGTTTGAATGACAAATTTGACCGGCTCTTTTTACCATAGCCGTATTTTTTTCCTGGTTGTTTTCGGTAAGCAAAGCGAGTGACGTGTTGTTCCACAATTCCACATCCACCCCCCTCTTTGCATACACGATCCATGTCCTCTCTTCAGCGTCCATACCTTCTCCAAGAACTCGATCCACTCCTAGCCCGAAACACGGATTTCTTCACGTTATTTGCATAGGATTTCTATTTAATTTGCACACTGCATAATGGGCCACGGTTTAATTCAATTGTTTTTCAGCGTCGAGGGTCCCTGGGAGGGTAGTAAAGACTAGGGGGAGGGTGAGCGGGGGTTGTCTTAGACTTGAGCGGAACGAACGCGTGCATTTTCTGGGTAGCATTAGTGCACGGAGTCAACTTATTTTGGCTTTCAGCGTCAGTATCACGCCCCCCCCCCCACCCGAGATCCTGGCTAGGTTTAAACTGTGTTTAAACCAAACATTTGCATTGAATAAACGATTACAGTTAATTAGGTATTATACCTATGAGGGTTGGCTTTATGGTTGTAAAGACAGCCCTCGAAACTGCCTACAGTTTCCATACCTGACCCAATAACACATAACATTGCAGGAAGATAGATCTGCCAATATACCTGGCCTACTTCAATTTGTAGTTTTACAGGTTTTTACTAAGAATTCGTGCTGACTATCAGCTTTTAGCCCTGTATATAATATTTGATTTATTGAAATTGCTTGAAGCAATATCGACGAACATAAATCAATCATGAGATAATATGTGAAGCATTATATTGCATTTGAAATCTTTCCTGGTCGAGATTGTAAGAATCTGAGCATTTTTTTCCTTGTATGTGTGTGTGTGTTTTTTTTACCTGTGTGCCAACTCGTTGCAGTTTCGCATAAAATGCATGTTGCATTCGATAGCGTGTGCATGCACTGGCGCAGAGCCTGTCAGTCATTGCAGCGAAGTCCCTCCTCTGACAAGGGGAAGGGGGCACCTAGGCAAGAAGGGGGGTAATTAATGGTGAGATTAGCATCTGAACTACACACTCGGTTTACAGCCTAAACAAGCGCAAGAGACAGAAGGAGGAGGAGCCAGAGAGCAAACAATTTATGCTCATTAAATATAAAACTCCCACTCGTAAAGATGGAATGCGGACAGATATGTATTTTTACCTTGTTCGCCGTTAACTTATGTACCTACGGCGTCTTGTTTTGGCTAAACAGTTCGTTATGATTTGTATTAGGTCGGGTTTTAATTTATTTTAAATTGTTTGTGTTCTATTAACGTAGTGCTTCTTAATAAAGAAAACAAACTTGATTGATAGGAACAACGGGGAATTAAAAAATTACATGAAATGATAACAAGAAAACCTATAAACTTAAAAAAAAACACGGTCTGTTCCCAATTGCATTGTAGTGGGCAGTGTAATTCTTTAAATGTAATGTCAAATTAATGAAATTTTCTGCTTTCATCACAATATTAAAAATGAGACTGTTCCACCGACTTTTAAAATGTGGATAGCTAACCGAATAAAACCTCACAGTCGTTATTGTATAATTGAAACGTGAAGGGTTATTGTCGGGGACGGGGGTGGAAAACGCGCTGTCTTCCTTGGCAGTTAATGCGGGGGGGGGGGGGGGGGGAGGGGGCAGACATGACTTGTTAAGCGTGGTTTGCTGGTAATTGGCATCTATTTCATCTGACGCATTATTAAAAGAGTCTATTGCTGCCCGAGGGAACTCAGCAGCCATCTTTGCCATCGCCCGGGGTGTTGATTGTGTGAAGGTATAACTTACCTACTGAAGCTAGAAGATTGTGAAGAAAAATTGCGTTATTATTATTTTTTATCGCTGGGTTAAAAAAATGCTGTTTAGAATATTTTAATAGCAAAATAGAGCGTTATTCCTTATAGCAACTTGATCTTAAGCCCATCTTCGATTTAATATGTTATTTTATATAGCTGTTGAACTCGTATGTAAATTCGGTTTAGACAGTCGATCCATTTAATTTATGGTTGACCACATTATCGAAGCATTAAACTCCATTACATGTAAAACTCAGTCGGCCAAATTCAATGCGATTACACTCACACACTATAAAATATAAAAAGAATAAAACACGTTGTATAAAACGAAAGTACTTATACTACATCGCGGCTTAAAATGTAGTCGTGGGCACTCTCCACTGGGATGTAGCCGCATTATCTTGATGTAATTTTACCCCCATTATGGAGCCACGCGCCTAGAGGGTATGCAATTTACCTGTCTAGGAAAACTAAGTACGTGTAGTTTCAATCTTTATCAATCAACGATCAAACTCGCCGTGAGTGCACCAAACCTTTGCTGGGAGCGCGGCCATTTTAAAACAAGCCCAGCGATTTGCTATTTCGATGATGGCATTTTTTTTTTAATTTTTCATTCTGACAGCTCATCCGGAAATTTGCCAAGAAGATTCTATGAAACCATCCGCGATCTTGAGCTAAGGTGAAGGCCATTCAATACAGAGCATGCAGATGGAGCCGGCCGTGCTCCGTGGTATAGCGACTATCCACCGCGAAAAACAACGGTCAATTTTTTGAGGAAATTCACAGAAAAACGTAACAAAGTGATCCAACTTTGATCTTGCAAAGTCTTAGTAGTCGTATAACTTGAGACGAAATCGAGACTTGCATTTCCATCCTCTCGAATGTCGTGTCTTCTCAATCTCGTGCACAACGCTAATGAAGTGATCCCGCGTGCCTACCACGGCGTTACGACCTCGCGACAAGCTGGGAGCGAACCCCGGCCCGCGCGCTGACGGCGACGACGTCGATGACGGCGTCCCGTAGCCTGTGCCATCGGTCGTGGACAACGGATCGCGATCACAATGCATCAGACGGGATGCTGTGTGAGAAATTGGTCTCATCTGGTCGAAGAAAAGGCGATCGGTTTGATGAGATGGAGGGTGGCCGGCCACCATGCTGGGTTTACATGCGCTAGGAAACAATGGGCGCAGACGGGAACATGTTCTGACGTCAGAGGTGCGCCGATGGAGTGGCGGGAAGGGTTGCGGCTAGCCAGAGTCCCACTGGCACACTAATCGCCATTCGATACTTTGGAGGGACGCCCGTCGAGCGCGGGTGGCCTTGAGGATTGAATTGTGATCGAAATTGAATCGTTCGGCGTCCTCAAACCGAACTGTATTAAGGAGCGATTTCGTTCAAGATTGACGCGATGAATACGAAAATTGTCGGTAGGTCTGGTGGTCGGCATTATGCCAATTTATAAATTTTTAGGGCGCAACTGACGTGTCAATCGAACTTTTCGGGGTGTAATTGGCGGATAAAATGTCATCGAAATATTCCCCGTGGAGTTCAGGAGACTGGAGATGTAGTACGTGGTCGGCTGAATTTCTGCTGCATCATTCGAGGCTTTTTGACGACCTTATTGATGGCTATCTCGCCGGCATGGAAAGATCGTTAGGAGTCTTACATGTTCATCGTTAGAAAAGAATCGACCGACCACTTTAAAAGAGGTTTATTAAATGGTAGATTCAACTATGCGGGGCGGCCAAAAAAACATTCGTTATTTTCTTGCGGATACGTTCGCGTTGTCGGTCTCCCAATTTATTTAACAACGATCTCGCGGCTTGAGGAAACAGCAGGATGCGTGACATACAGTCACTCAAGTCAGTTACAGTTGTGATGTAATCATTGTACGTGGTAAACAGGTGAACGCTATTAAATGATAGAATTATGAGTGTTGTTTTATAATATTATCGCCATGCATGAGAGGGTTGCTCAGAACTGCAATGGCCACGAGATGTTGCAAATCTTCACCGGCCAGTGAAAGATGCAAGCGCTGAACATCTGCCTGCTCATTTGCTATTGGCAACTAGTACGACAATCGCAGACTGGTGATTCGAATCGCGTCACAGCACCACATCAACGAGTGCCCTTTGGTTAGGTGACGTTCGGTTATGACACAATTTTCACATATCTGGCGTGATAGTCCACCTAAGATAATTTTTTTACTAGGCTATCCTAATTTAATCTCTTAATCTGGCCGATTGTTTACATCATCCCAGAGTATCAGAATCTCGATTACGATTCCAATCCAAAGATTTGCGACAAGTGCACGGCAATGACGATCAAGCGCTAATCAAAGACTGCATTGAAAAACCCACGCGATTAACGTTCTCAGCCGTTGTTTGCTCATTGTTGGCACCATCAAGTTACCTCTGTCGGAGTCGAGGAGCCTGTCGTCGCTGCGTCGTCCGTCGCTCACCGCGTCGGCGTCGGTGTCGTGTCGTGTCGTGTCGAGGGACGCACCGGCGCTAGACGTCGCGACGCGATGTGATAAAATGGCTGTCTCGCCACGCTCAATCAGCGGGCTTCGAATCACTTCACTGAAATGCTTGGCCCACTTCCAGGCGCGGAGCGCAGCGATAATTTTGTCACTCAAATCGTCATGCGAACGGGAAATTATATTAGGATAATAAAATATTTCAGACGTGTCTTTTTTTAACGGTCAACGCGCTCGTTCGAATGGATGGTGGCGTTAGGTTTTCGGGTTCGAGTTTTACGATCGGCATGTGGGTAGAGTGACGTTAGTGATGCCACGTGGGCAACACGTGGAATTAATTGATCTGCCGGGTTGAAGGGATTATACGACATCCTTCATTATCCAAACTGGAGGTGCCATATACAACACATTATTCGTATCTTTAGGAGGAGCCATAAAGTATATCAATAAAACAAGAAGCGTTGATAGATAGAACAGACGATTTTAACAATCAGCCAAGTTTACATTGATTGTGTTAGATTTCATGACATCCTCTGACACACACGTCAATAACGTGTATACGGTCGATCGTCGATACTGTCGTTTTGAAGTCGCAGTCTAGCCATATCTCTGCGGGTCATCTCGTTCTCGTTATTACTTGTGGGCCAACACATTTTGGCTGATGCCAACAAATTCACAAATACAAGATATATCCTCACATGCAGCGAACGGCGCAAGCTTTTTGGAAGCGTCCCTAAATCTTCGTCTGAAGTTGGCATGCGTCTAGCGTCGGTTTGGCGTCGTCCTCGTCGAACAGGCGTCGGAAATAGTGACGCTCTGCTCGGCGTCGCCGTAGCCGCCGCCGCCCCGTGCTTAGACCCAGCTATTCCTGACTTCTTCCACATCGTCGCCCGTCACTCTTTTATTTTTGTATAAATTATTTTTTCCGCGCTCGGGTTTTATATTCTGGTGCGTCTGCAGGCTCGCAAGACAGTCGTCTTAGGTTCTGGATGCGTGACAAATAAACAGAAGGGGGGCTGGCGGGCAGGCGGGCGGGCTCGCATCTAAATAGCTCGAACTGGTCTTTCACACTCTTACTTTTAATGTTTCACTTCGAAAACACTCAGATTCACAATAAATCTATCGATGTTATTGCACTCGTCGCGGGCAGCGCTCGCAGCGCTCGCAGCGCTCGCAGCGGGCTCACTTAAAAATAGTTTTTACACATTTCCAGTTTTGCAATACCGACCGAAATAGCTTTTCTGGCCTACGTGTTTTCTTAGGCCACACACCATATTTATTTGAACCGTTTTCGTGTCAACACGTCCCCGAGTTGACACCCAATTTCGATTCTTAAATTCGTTTTGAACTTCAAAGTGATGAAACGTGATGGTTTTCGCAGGTGTCGGCCATGATTCAAATTGATGTAATGCATTATGTCCTGTAGGCGAAGTGTAAACACAAAGCACGGGGCCCGCGGTGTTGCAAAGGAAGGTTATTAAATATTCATCCCCGTAATACAATATCGTGTGGCAGCCCCTCAGCCCCCCGTCCAAAGTCGGCGTGCCGGCTTTCACGGCGTTATCTCCGTGGATGTGGTTCCCATCCGCTAGCGATATGAAATTTTATGAATAGGTAATATGCCGCGGTATTGATTTTAATATTCAGCCATCCCCGTGTCAAGGCGGGCGGAGCGACGCGGCGAACGTGAACCTAGTGTCGGAACTTTGCAGACGAGCTCAGAAATGCTGCCGGCGGGTAGGGGTGGGGCTAATGGGGCTCCGGCGAAAAATGATTTTGATGAGTTTGATAAAACTTTTGAATGAGCAGACTTGGAGTTTCGTGCCGCACCGACCCGTGGAAAGTTTTCGTCGGAAATAGGAAATTATAACGACGTAAATGCTGAGTGCTGGAATCTGGAAACTTCAATTCGAGTTTGCAGCGAGCTGGAGATGCTGCACTATCATCTCGATAGTTTTTGCGATCTTTGAGTTTATGTTTCAAGTTATCATACACTTCTTGGTCTAATCCTTTTGTTCTGGTCTACCCTGCGAATGAAATGCTGCGGTCTGGACTTGCTACCAATTCGGCGATGGATTATATCTTTGTACAGCATGAAAGTTACTCGTAACAAAAAGTGGTACCGAGTCCAGAAAATAAAAGATAATAAAACTGATTAGAAAAACAACAAACGTTATAAAACTAAAGAAAAAAATAAATATGGCTGAAATTGCAGCATCGCTTAAAAAGAGAAAAACCACAGCGGGAAACGAATGAATGCCATGTTGGTTTCGGCATTATCCTGATCGCGAATTCGAATGGCGCGATCCCTGGACCACAGCAGCGGCTGACCGACGCCGACGCTGACGCCGTCGCCGAGCGCTCCGGGAAAGCGTCCAGCATCCCCAAGATAGATGACATGGATAAAGCCCAAGATTGGTCAAGGCAGCTCCAAATACGAGGAAGCAAGATAAGAGAGAACGGGGAGGGAGAGAGAACGCAGCCACGTACTGCACACTGGACGGCAGGATGAAGATGAGAAAGAAGAGGAGTAAAGGATAGTCAGGGCAGAGTGACCACGTCATCCAAGTTGAGATTGATCCGGCTCAGGGGACTAAGAAGGGCGAATCTACTTCAGTATTTCATTTTAATGGCCCCTGAGGTCCAGAGAGATTCCATTAAACTGTTTCTCCTGTGTGTGCTTGCTCTATGCGCTCCTTTGGCTAGGCCGTTGCCATCAGCAATGCCAGTGGACCAGACGCAATGCATTAGACTAGCTTTTAGCAGCAAAGAAACCCCAGAAGATTGGGAAGACCAACAGAGGAGTGGAGAGAGCTGGCTCACGATTGATGGTGGCGCATTACTCCGAATACGCTACTCTGCAACATTGTGCATGAGAGCTTTCTAGGATCCACAACACAACACACATATTATCCACTTTATTCTGTCGACTTGCAGCGCTCTTTTACTTTGCTTTTACTTATAGGAAGTTGCCCAGGAAAGTTTGGTTCGTTTTGTTCGAGGAGCGAGTCAGCTGTATTGTGATATTTTTGGAGAGAAATGTTCGAAATGTACGTCTCACAGTGTTGGAGTTTTTTTTTTCTTTCTCTAGCTACACTTTGATTTGCTGGCTTTAATATCAACCGTCATACTCTGGAAATAGCTGTGTAGCGGAGAGCTTCGAATAGCTCGGACGCGAGGGAATGAAATCACGTATTTGATTCGAAGAGCTCGTTTTGCTATACGAGAAAAAAAGAGAAGATTTCCAGGGAAACGTTCCTGGCTGAGATGACCCATTCTTTTAGCTGCACTTTGAAATTAACAAGGCTTCTCCGATCTGTTTTCTTTTTTTTACTGGCGCTTGTGGCTGATGGATAGATTTTGCCCGAGAGTTATTTTATTGCGAACGTGAAATCCGCTTACAATCTTATGAAAAATAAAACGACCGATTAAAGAATGAGGGAAGACCTATGAATGACGCTGGCTTAGGCCATGAATATACTTTAGTGACGTCATTAAGTATTGAAACCCCATTACTGCGATGTCGCGAGCCGCAAGTGTTTAGACAAGGGTTGTACGAGCAGGGGTGGACAGGGGGGGGGAGGGTAATCGAGTAGTTCAGAGCCCACAGATCCTATTAACGGATTAGTAGCCGTTGCTTAGGCGTTTATGCATGTACATTGTGCAAGCGCATATACGCCATTTAAATTCTAAATGCAATAAGTTCAATTACGTAGGCTTATTACAACCGCCACGTGCCTTTTTGTGCACTGAATCAAAAAAGTGCAAAATACTCGACTAAATGTTTCGGTCTTGTAAGTCACGTGATAGAATATACTGACTCGAAGACGATCCTATTAATGTGTAAAAGCAAGAAAAAAAAACATACGTGGTATTCAACGTGAGCGCTTTATGAAATGCATTTTTTCCACCACGTTTTAAGTAGTCTAGAACGCGCTTCTCGCTCCAGACACCCTCCTTGCAGCGAGCCAGACGAGTCCCCGATAAAGACGGCACATGCCGCGACGCCTGAGATAAAGCGAGGCGGCGGTGGCGGCGGCGTCGCGACGACCCCTGCGTCGGAAGCGGCGCGATTACACGCCATTACCGCCGGCCGAATTAGGCCGTTTCGTCTTGGAAATCACTTCCTCGCTAGCGTCGCGAGCGCTGGCCATGATCGCAGCCACCCTCGTCAGACCACGTTTTACAAGCGATTTCGAGCCCGTAAAGAGAAGGTTTCAATAAAAGTAAAGGCTTCGAAACGGCGCTGCCGCTGTGCCACCCCCGACGCATATCAACGGTCTGTGCTGCTCACTGGGCCAGCCGATGGGGCCAGGATGGGGGCAAAAGTGATTCGGTGGATGCGATGCAAATTGCGTCAGGAAGGAAAGGGAATTGAATGTAAAGGGATGAGATTGAGTCGGCGGATGAAGACGAAGGGAGGGAGAATCGACTATAAAGCGATACCATAACGCGGCGGGGGCGTCGTTGGGAAACAACGCGGCGTGACCTTGCGACGTTTGCCCACCCGTTTTCCGACACCCGCAGAATGGCAACACGTATACCTTGCAAGGAGGGAGCTTTGGTTATTTGATATCGGGACGTGTGATATTTTGTCTGGGTGCATTTCGATGATTGATGTTCGCAAAGGAGCCCGACACGACACTCTTTCGAGACTTGGAAACAGAGAAAAAAATAGTCAAAAAGGAGTTGGATACTTTCATAAAAATAAAAATGTGACAGACAGACTGAAAGGCATCCTGTAGATCGCATTAGGACCCGGTTAAGGGTTGATTTTCTGCTGGCGCACCACATGTCTGCCTATTTCTAGCCCCCCCGTTTCGGGGTGCATGCCCGAGATTACGATGTCGCAGTGTGGGCTGCTGTGTGCTCCCCGTCGGTGAAGGGCGAGGGGTACGTCGGGGCAGACGGGGGGGGCGTGTGAACGGAAATGGGCTCAGTGACAGATTTAAAGTGAAATTCTTGTTTACTACTTTTGGATATTCTTATGTAGTTTAGTGTGGTTTATACTGTGCTGGTATTAGGCCTTATTTAGTAAGTTTTATGTAAGTAGGAAATGGCAGTTACAGGTGAGAACAACGTGGAAGCATTGTACGTCTGGCGCTGCAATCTGTCAGTTGGTCGTGGGCAAACAGAGGCGACAGCATTTTGATTGCTTCCTTCATAAAACATTTTCGAGTCATTTCGAAGCCGGTGCTAACAGAAAGATACTCGTTGTCGCGTTGGCAGCAGCGAGAGGAGAACAATATTTTCTTGGATCTGTAAAGGAACGAGTGTTTTTAAATTGATTATTGTGCGATGAACCGAGCTAGAGTGGCTTCATGCATCTGAAGCGTGGAAACACTACGCTCATAAATCAAGACACTAGGCATGGTGTTAGGCAGCGGCACACATTTTCGAACGTTTAAAATTCCATTCTTTCGCCATCTTGTAGTGTTTTGTGTAAAAAAAATCCGACTCACCCTCAAACAAATGAACTAGTTTTCACATTTTTTGCTTGCTAGGAGAAGGCAATCAATCAATTGCAATTGAGACGGTAAAAAACTGTTTGGCTTTGCGCTGAAATAATGTTTTGAGTAAATTACTGTTGAACGCATCAGCGCCGCAGAAAATTAGCGACATGTTGTAAAAAAATATCATCCTACCGAAAATTGGTCACTGGAAAAAAGGTGGCAGCAAAAATGCATTTCGAAGTAAATGAGTTTTCGGGCAAAAGACCTAATTAGGCCTGTGTTTGTAAACCAACGTTAAACGTTAAACGTCTTTATCGATATATTGGTGCATCATGTGTGCCAACGAACGAAAATAAAACCCGCTCGTTATTTCCCCAATTATCTCATTTTATTCTCGAGTCGAGTTAATTTGAAAGATTTGGTTTTTCACGCAGTGCGTTTCCACGGCACGCATATGCGGTGCGCTGCTTTGCTGCGTGCGTATCGTGCGTGTGTGAGTGCGTGGATGTGTGCGCGTTAAGCCACCCAAATCTCATTGAGAGGCCTACGCATCGTCACGCATACCTCACGCGTTAGTTGGGCTATTTTTACGCACAAACACACTTGCGCTCGCGGGGTGGAAATGTAGGGACGAGAGCGACAAAATATCTTTCGCGGCATCTATATCGTGTGTCACTCTGCTTTCTGGTCGCACTCTACCCATACCAAGACTGCCTCGAAAGCGGTTGGGATCGAAATTTTAAAACGTCATTTCATGTCTAGATAAATACATGTCTCGAGCGTCGCATACAAAAACATATAAATAGCCTCATACGCGTCGGACAAAAACTGGCAAGGTACTTGGCTCATTATTGGTCATTGATTATGCAGAATTTTGCTCTGCCATTCGCGGCTAGGCACGGCCCGTTGTGGAGAGTCTGCATTACCAATTCAAGTTCCATCAGACTCTCATCATCGGTATTACCAACCTTTCAGTCTGAAAAGCGCGACCTATGCCAAGAAATCAGGTATATATCTGTCCAAAAAACCTATTATATTCATTTGAATAATATGCTAATAAGATTTGAAACACGCCATTAGAGTTTCTTGAGACTCAGAGCGAGATTCAGAAGTACATACATACATATATATATATATAAGGTGACTTGTCAAATCAAAAGATGGTATTGCATTGCATTATTTAAATTGACCAAATGCAGTGATCATTCTTGACAGAGATGGTGTAATTGTAAGCTCCATGATTCCGGCTGAATGCCCCCGCTGAGAGCTCACCTATTCAAAGCAATCAATGCTCGAATGTAGTCATGCTAGTCTCGACTATTTAACACTATTTTATTCATACCATATAATGCAATTGGAAGAGAAAATTTCGCTGCAGTACCCGCGCATAATGATGATTGTACCGACTGTTTTGTGTGTGTGTGTGCCGGGTTCGATTCGTGCAACTCTCCGTGACGTGTGTGTGTGTGTATGTGTGTGTTGAAAGATGATAAGATAATGCGATTGTGAAGATGGTAATCGCTAAGGACAACACAAGGCGTGTTTCTGTTGTTGACTGATGACACGTAGATGTCACCACGGGAGCGTGATGGGTGATCCTGGTGCCTGGCTACGTGATTGAAAGCGTCATGTCACGCGGGATCCACATATCTGGCTCAAAGCTGCTGGTGAAATATTAACATAACACATGACAACTACACTATACCGCACTGGCAAATACGTTTCTTCTGACGTCATCTGGTCGTCTAGGTCACAAGCAGTTCGTGTGTGTGTGTTTTTTTTTACATATTTGTATATATATATATATATATTCGGTCGCCTTCATAATCATTCACACTTTTCATGAATAATTGGCTAAGATTTATCATAGCTTGTAAAAGATTGTGAATGTATGTACGTTCCTCTACATTTAGCAGGGTCTGCGAAATGAATGCTCTCTCAGTACTAATATGCTTAATTTTTTTTTTGGAAAATTTAATTATCTGTCATGCCATTTGCAAATAATTCATTGGCCTGGGTATAAATGGCTATATTTTCTAGATTTCGCTCGAATTTGCAGTCTATAGGAATCAAACTCCCTTCGATGAAAAGAAATATTGAAAATCCCTAACCAAAATAATCAATTCTCAAAGATATATGTAAGCCGGACATCGAAAAGATTTCGGAGATTGTAATGGCGTTGCGATATCCGCGTTTGGTAAATGGGCAAAGGGGCTGTTATGTTGCTGTGTACACCTTTAGCTCGAGCGACACAATGCACATTGGGGATGCATTCATGGCAAGACGCATGATAATGCTCAAAGATTTAGGCCGTAACGTCTTGCGTGGGGGAGAAAAGAGCCGAAGTTGTAAGTGACGCGCACACTTTCAGACTATAGCTTCCCCAATTTGACATCAGGGCGCGATAGTAACCTCTCCTCGCGAATCTTTCGCCCCATAAATCACAAGCGACAAATTTAATTATCTCAGAATTTTAGCAGCTTTCAGATAAGGTCTGGCGCAGCACTAAGACGCCATAGAGCGGAATTCTGGGCAAACTTTGAGGGGATTGTTTGAGATGGGATGAGTGAGACGCAGACGTGACTGAAGGGATTGCTAAAAACTAGTATTTAGAATCGAGGACCATGTCGATGAAAAACAATTTTGAAAACGTTTGGGTACTTTCCTTTTTGCAAGCGATGGAGTCGTCTCAAACAAATCTCATGGCAGGATCATGTGACCAGTGATGCCAACAAAAATCCAGCAACAATTAACCAAATCCACACATTGTGTACGACTTGAATTTCAAACAGTTTTTCATCCACACATGCATATTATACGCGTCTTGCGGTCATGCCAACCCCTTGCCGCTAGCGCACACCCCTATCAATGGGGTTAATACTTAATAGAATACATTATCTACGTAGTAACGCTTCTATTTGCAGGAAAAACCTCCCATAGAAGTCGTCATTAACGTTATTATCCTGGAACCGCTGGGGACAAGGTCTCCTCTGATGATGACAATGATGATGATTAGCATGCTTGTGGCCCATGTTCAACTCGGCACCCACTTTTCACACAGAGCTCTGTGCCATTGGGCCCGTCGTTCTGCAGGCATCGTTCCCATTGAACGGCATTGAGCACAGAATGCCCTGGCCAACCGGTGAGTCTGCGGCGAGGGAGTACAACGCTTCCACTGGAGGGATTGTTTGGGCCTCACACGGCACATACCCAATGCACTCATGCATTTGTATGCCGACTTAGAGAAACGTGTCTATTCACGGAGCAAACCAATAATCACACGCACTAGATGAGTGCACAGAAGAGCGTTGGTTGAGCTGTGCAATCTATGGCAAACCGCCCGCGCACCCCTATTCTAGGTCATAAGCTACCCCACCGTGATTTCGTGATTGTTCCCGAGTGAATTGGAAGTCGCACACACAAAGTTGTGGTCAGATTTAAAAGTTATTTAATAAAGTGTGCATTGGACAGTTTAAACTGGTGCTGCGTTCTTTCATGCATTGGCTCCCCTCGCCTGTTTAATCAAGCGGAGTACACGGGGACATGTGAGTGAGGACGGGACGCCGACGCGGCAGTCTGTTTTTGAACTTCCGGTCTAATTTCCGATCACAGGGTGTCTGGATTAATTCGCAAATTATGTTTTAGTCCAATTACACTGATTGCGTGATAATTATACCGCGTCTAATCAGACCTAGCGATGATCAATAACACTTTTGGAAGGGACGAGTAATTTTTAACCATCTTATGGGACTTGACCATTGAATATTCAAAGTATTTTCACCTTTACTTAGTATATTTCGTCATCACAGTCACTACGATTTACAGCGAGAAACACACGTCAAAAAATCACTTTCACGGTTATCCCAGTGGCTTACAATGTTATTCAAACATTTATTCTAAAGAGTTTTTATAATTTGGGTCTGCAGCTCCATACTAGGCAGGCCAATCGTCCACCCACCCACCACATCGCTTGGGGGGGCGGCTGACTGGAGCTTGCATTGAAATCTCGATCCCTGAGCGGAGACAGACAGGCCACCAGCAGTTCTGATCAAGCGAACGAGTTGTGATGAATGAATCGAGAAAAACGGCGAGGGTGGATTAAATTCCACCCGCGCCGCGCTATTAGCAGCAAACTAGAGTGAGACGCAAAAACATCTTTTAAACAGCGGTGTGGCCATGGGACGGAGACAGAGACAGACTCGTTCCGATTCGTGATGTTTATAAGAGAGATGAAAGGATATTCTTTTGAAATTGGTATTTATATAAAGTTGAACTCCATTCGATGTCACGGCCAGATGTTCTCAATTTGGATTTGAATTGTTCTGTGTTTTCTATTTTGCTACCCTCATCTCTCTCTCTCTGTTCCATTCGCGAGGCACACAACAATAATCATCCCTCTCTTTGCGGCTGCAACGCACGCATCCACGCACGCACGTATCACGCAATGGCCAACGCAAACAATTTCAAGGGGGTGTTCGGGTCAGGGATGGGGCGAATGAGTAGGTACTCCACATGAATTGCGATGCTGTAATAGAGAATAGATCAGTGGTTAACTTGGGGCGGCAAAATATTGATACTGGAAGGCATCGCTGGTTTATAGGTTATTCATCTGTAGTGTACGTGACTTTCAGAATCCTGTAGAGCACTCAGCAAAGAAAATAAATATAAACAAAATTATTAACGACAATAATTACGTACTTTTTAAATGTACGGCTACGATATCAGGTACTCTCGGCTATCTGCACCGTCTTGCTCTTGTTATACACGGTAAACGTTGTGTGGGTGGGTTTGGAGGAGGCTGGGTGGCTGTGAGGGGGGCTCAAAGCTCCTTGCAGCTCGCACAGTCGCCGTATAATTACTGGTCTTACTAATTAACGCGTAGCTGTGTGCAAGTGACAGGTCCTCACGGCCACCAGGCATCCCGTAGGGCCGAGGGGGGGTAGGGAGTTGCTGTGCGAAATTATTCTGGTCGAAAAATATCATCCCTCGACATCAAGCGTGCCACATGGCTTGTTCCCTGCTCTGAAATTGATCGTATCGGTCTTGAAATCGCGCTGTTTTCTTGGTTTCTACTATCTGATGACTTTCGCGGTTCGGTATTTAGTGGTGGTCGTTTTTTTTGTTTTTTTGTGGGGAAGTGGTTCTTCGCTTGATGAATTCAAGTGAAAAGACTCGCTATCTGGTACATGCGGCCGCCTGCATTGACATGTTGTCGTTATTTCACTGAAAATTGTCGCTATAGCTCTTTACTCCTTTGAAATCAGCTGTCATCGATTCAATTGCCAAGCGCTGCTCTACTTCTCTGTTTGTCAATTTCTTGTTAAAAAAACTATTTATTTAAATATTTGTGATTTTCCTTATCAATAATGTAGAGGCTCACAAGCACGCTTATGATAAGATTTTAAAGTCTCGCTATCTGCTCTACGGATCGATTAAGTAGCATCCGATCAATTACGACGGGATTAGCTTGTCTGCTCTGCGTTATCTTCTGATAAGATCATGTTCACTCCAACGCAAACTCATGCAAACGCGACTGAAAACTCCACGCAGTAATAACACATGTAATTTCCTAGATTGCCTGTTCAATTAAATAAACTCGTGTAAGGCAGAAGCGGGCCTTACAATCCCACCTTTAAGTAGGTGCACTGGTGAAATGTTCCAAAGCTCAAGTTACTTTAATTTTATCACAGTTTTACTATAATTTGGTCACCCCTACCTGCAAGTACGCGACTCTGATAGTAATGGGTGTCCAGTTTACGCTTTAGAGTCGCCATCGTAAAAGCATAAAACTATTATGGCCCAGTTACGTCCTTTGGGAGACGAAATCAATTGTTATTTTGTTTTGAAAACCTTGGGAATTGTAGAGAAAAGTGAGTTTTTGTGGACGAGTATTGAACTGAATTTGACTCGGTCAAAAGTGTTAGGGTGTCTCGAGACGAAATGTCCGTCTTTGGTGGCGATATTTGTGAATAGAATGAACTTTCTGAGGAGAGCTTAGCTTCTCAGCGTGTCGCCTTGTCCAGTACGCATGCCAGTGAATCGCTTTCACCCCCTCGGCCCGAACCGGGGCCATTTCACCTTGGCAAAACAACCCCCCTAAGACTGCAGGCAGTAAGCCCCAGCACAAGGCGAACAGCAGGAAGCATCTTTGCCTTTCAAATCCATTGATTTCAAACAATGTTGGGCTTAAGTAGGCCAAGAATAGCATTGAGATTTATCTCCTTTGTTATTGTAGTCATTAAAACGTCAAAGTTTAGAAGTTTAGAACACACTTTCCTGATTAGTGGATCATCATTGGGTGAATGCGAAATAATTTATTGCTCGTTATTGACTTTTTACGAAATTGCATTTTATGATATTTGTGAAATTTTGAAGGCAACTTTTGGTGTTCCTTTCAGGAGACGCGAATGACACCCTACCACGTACAATTCACATCCGAAATTGATCATAAGCAAAAAATTAAATCCACGGTAAGAGCTCGATACCATATAAATAATAAAAATAATTCAGTAATCAGTTATTTTTATTTTCATGTGCCCTTATTTTCGTTGATAATTTTGGTAGTACAGAATATTTTACCAGTCGCAATATTTCAGTGATGCCCCGACCTTCCTTACACGTGTCACACGTGTTGATCGATCAGCTGCGATATGAAAGATTAGGTTCACCAATTGGCATTATTAGAAAACATGTTTAAAACTTTCTGAGTACTGAAATCGCACCTTGATCGGAAGCACGCTTTACAAAAATTGCGAAATCCTTCGTTTAATCCTAGTTAATCCTCAGCCGGCGAGAATTAAGTTTTTATGAAAAATATCGAATCAATATCTTTATTGGTTTTTCTACCCGGTAAACAAAAGCATAGCTCTGCGAAATCCAATAAAACCCTTATCTCGTTGTAAATGCGACCATAGTTTATATATATATATCCATATACCACTTCCATTACATTTTTTTTTGTAACGGCAAGACACTAGTTTTGTAATTTGTCACCAGATACACGGCCGTTCTCTCAGCGAGAGCACTCTAGCAACATTTACTACCTCTCTTATCATTCCATTATTTCATACGTGCGCTATTGTTTCACTGGATGCGCAGCGCTGCGCTGCGATATACTTTGTACCAGGCGTGCATTGCCGATAGTTATTGGGTGGAAAAACGCGCAAAGTGCATTGCTGCGATCTGGTTCTCTGCTGAAAAGGTGTTGGTAGTGCTTTGACGGGTGCTCGTAAATCTTGACGTGCCGTTTTTGATATCTCATTCGTTCTCGCTCGTGCGCATTGCGTTGCTCTCGCGCTGTCACTGTCACTAGCTATAGCTGCACTTAGGCGGCAGAATTTATACGTGCCACCACGGCTTAAAGGTGTCAATTTCATATCCGATTGTCAACAAAGGTATTAGCATCAGTCACGAGTCGGTTTTTGATTTAAAGTAGTGAGAGGTGCTATACAATTTATTAATTCAATTAGTATGATTTTTTTCTTTCTTAGCGCTGTAACGAGAAATTCAGCGTTTTTTTTTTGATAGTGCATCGTCCATTTTCTCGGCGATGATTCGCATGTATGGCTTGGACACAGTAGCACCCGCCACTCAGTTTTCTAATTGGATCATGTGCTTTATGGAAAAGCCGTTTTCAATTTATGCACGTGTGCATGCATTTCACAGATGGATGCGCGTTTTCTGACTGCACAACACGCCGTTCTTTTGTTGCCATGTCTGTAATTCGCGCACAAAAGTTGAATAATTGCCTGTTACAGTCGAGGTCACTGGGTTCAATTCCCGGGACGTGCCACCCCCAACAGCATCCCCCTCCCCCATACACCACCACCCTCAGCATGTACCATCTGATCGCCACCAGCTTTTTATCATTAGATTTTCGTCCCACCCACAGTCCCCGACGAAATATCTGCATGGCACACCCCATTTTGCAAACCATTTGGCTGCTAAAAATCAATCTATTTGATTAGATTTGATGCAATCTTCCCCATCAGTCGAAACGAGTGCATTATCGCCCTCCTAGCACCCACGATTTCTCCACCCTTAACTTTCCAATTGCATTTTGTCACCCTCCGCTCATTTACATAA
Organism: Protonemura montana; assembly: GCA_947568835.1. Taxonomy (NCBI): domain Eukaryota; kingdom Metazoa; phylum Arthropoda; class Insecta; order Plecoptera; family Nemouridae; genus Protonemura; species Protonemura montana. The sequence continues at coordinate 7,006,861 of OX387605.1, forward strand.
GATCTCAGCTCTCACCCGCAAATTGCAACTCTACACCGAAATTACGTTAGCTCGTAATGTAGAGTAATACTATAGGGTGGGTCGGCTTTGGCGCAGTCGAAAGGTCCTCAAAGCTCTCCGCATTGCTTCGCCTCTTCACGGTTACCGTTACCAAAATCAGAGACATCCTGTACTTACCCTCCGCTCGCGGATCAGATGCCAAAAGTTGCGTTGGCGTCGTGTTTCGCGGCCGCACGTCGTGCGTGCGTAGTGCGTACTCGTATAGTGCGTTGCCTGGCCGAGTGACAGAAATTAACCGTGACACATTAATGCATATAATCACGTTAGTGAGACTACGTCGAACACAATCCAGGGGCGTCGCATGGCGGCGTCGCGACGCTCATAACCTAATTGCCAGACGCCCACACTTACGGCGCACCGTTCTGCGCTTTTGTCAGCGCGCCCGGAGATTATGAATTTCGCTGACTTTGTTATACGTTTTCGTAAACGCTGCCGGCAAGGGAGTAATTTTATTAATTTTAGTGCCATTCTTAAGCCTGAAATGTCCTCGCATAAAATAAAAACGGAAGGTTCGACAATTTCTTTCGTATTTTTCTCCCTTTTGTTGGGATCTGTGATAAAAAAAAAATAAAAAAAAAAACACAGTAAAGTTACGCTATTATTACACATTTCTGTGTAGTAGCCATATCTGTGAGAAAACGTTTTACAATAGCGCTAATATAAAACGGACAATGTCTTGTAAGAACCCTGCTGGGACAATTTAAGTCTGCACCCTTAGCTCGTACCCGGCCTATAGACAGAGTCCCGCCTGGGGCGACTCTACCACTCGCAGCCCGTTTTTTTTTTTTTAGCATGGCCAGCCAAGCATGTGGGACATGGAGGTGGTCTCTCCATCCCTGGCCGACTACCAATATCTGGGACCCATGGTGACGCAAACAAGCGCAATGAGTTTTTACTATATGCGCGGACGCATTCAATGGCACACTGCAATGGCTACGAAAGACTGCACTTTTTTTATTCGGCGCCAACGACAAGGCGGTGCAAGGGACCCTCTTTTACACAACGAGAAATACACACACAGAAAATTTGAACTCATCTGATATTTTAAAAATGTTGAACGTCTATCAAATGGCACCTCTTCTACTTAACAAATATTCCGACTATAATGAACTAATCCCATCAAATCTGATCCCCTTTTACCCTATTTTATCCAATTTTCAAAAAATACCATAAAAATGACAAAATAACGCACATAGCTTATTTAAACTCATTAAATGCACCAATCTTTCGTTTGCTGTGACGTAACAATTTGACAATGAGTCTGCCATAGAGACAGCTGAAGGGATGCGTGCGACAGTAATGCCAGCCTATTGGTACATACTCTAGCTCATGAATAACAATGGCTATCGTCGAAACAACCCCTGTAGCTACCCCCCTACCCCATGCTTGTCGATGCAACTTTGTGAATGCATCATCACCGGCGATGAAGAATTCATCAGTCAAGCGTGAACATTATGTCATGGAAATGTCACAAAAGATGCGACACAGTTTTGTGCCTAGCATCTGGTCCAATGCCGCGCAGGATGTTTCTATGTCGATCATATAAATGCACGTCGAGGACATGGTTGATAAGATTACTCGGCGGACTTTTGTGTCGCAGAGGTTTTTTTGGCGTTACGGTCACAGGTAATTCGTGTATTACTCGCGTTCAAATGAACATGAGCTTAGAAATTGTGTATTTTTATCGTCCCCGAAGGTAAATACATTTTACCGTGATAATTAGTGATTTTCAATTTAATTGCACTAATTTTTTAGGTATAAATACCGTTGACAAATATCATTGACCCTATATCGTAGGAATTCAATTACTTTTAAATTAAGTTATTGTGTGGTAGCCTTTATTAATTAGACAAGTCACCTGTATCGAGTTTTCAAGAAATGTTTACCAACTGTCAGTCGAAATTTGAGCCATTGATTTGACTAGAGCGTACCACTATTAACGACACAAAGTTTGGTGAATAGAACTAGGCAAGCATTGGGCACGGGTAGGTTTGATGGGAGGACATCACGTCTCGACCACGTGATTTTCTCCCAGTCTTCAAGATGATGTTGGGGAACCAGATATGGGTGTACACCCCACTGTGTTGTCAGATTTCTACACCCACTCAGCCTAAGCATAGTTGGCAAGATAGATTGGAAGTTATCTAAATGAGCAGCGGTCAAAAATCATCATCTTTAAATGGGACAGCCTGAAAAGTATAATGCAATTTTTATTGGTCCTCGCTTCTTGTTGATCTAATGCAAAGTGTTTGCTTAAAAGCCGGTGAAGGGTTGTCCTTTACTGGGGTCATAAATAACATTCAAGACAGGAGCGCCCCTTTTTTCTAGAAATCTTAGATTTATAAACACTGGTTCATCCCACCAAGTGATACCCCTCAATTTAAGCATCGCAACACCTTCGCTGAGGGCACTAAATTTCCTGCTTGCCTTTACTAGGTCAGTTATTACATGGTGGTCCTTATGGTATACCGCGAAAATACAGTCGTATAACATGGTGGCTGTAAAAAACCATAAAAACGTCGGAAAAAAGAAAGAATTTTTGTTGAATGAAGAAGGCCTTCCGTTATATGTGGGTGAACTCCTATTACTTATCAGTGTCAATTTTTAAGCGATAGATTTTATTTTATTGTTCCTAATCTGTCACATATTTTTGCGTTAGCTGAGTCAAGGAACCCTACATCAGGCGGGAAAATATATTTGGCAACAATGAAGCAGCGACGAGCGATTTCTTCGTGTGGCCCATGAAACATTCTTTGCGTTGAAGCCGTCGTATTTTCACGTTTCACCGTTTCTTTTGTGCGTGAGACCTGCGCTTTTTGCTCGGACCAAAGATATCGAATTGAGTCCACTATTTTCAAGAATGGAAAAAAAGTGTTTTTGGTATTCCGTTTCGAGGCACGACTGGAACCGTATCCAACTAATGCTCTACTCAACAACATAATGACTAAACGTCCGAAAAACTCATTAGGCAATTTTATTCAAATTCATATTGATGGAATGCAAATTTGTGATTATAATTTCTGTTATCGAAACCCATCTGCTTTGTTCACAGAGTAAAAACACACGTGAACTATTAGTATAATGCAAGTTCGTTTGAAATATAATTCCCTTTAGGTCACCAATTAAATAGTCATTATCGCACGTACCATGGGCAGGCATTGGTGTGTGTGCTTTGGGCAGAGCCAGGCCAGAACGACATGATACAAACAACAATGCCTCTCTTTAACTCGTTAGCATTGCTTACGCCCTTAAGTAATGCTCCCAAAGGACAATAATGCTGCCACATGAACCAAATAGGTGGAGAGAAAAAACAATATGCGGCGATGGTCTGCAGGCTGCATGGAAACCTAGCAAGAAGGGATACCATTTGCGATGATTTGCCGGGCTGTGTAAATGATGAATGTAAAATTGATACACTTAAATGGCAATTAGATATTTTTACCTAGGGCCACGCGTGCTTGGCTCAAGTTTTCTATTTCTTTGTGTCTGATTTGCTAAGTGAAACGGTGGAGGCAGTTGGCGTAAGTGCAGTGCCCGGCCGGAAAGTACTTGCGTGCGTTTTGTCGTAGAAATATTGGACAGGGTTCATTGTCAGTTATCTTTACCGTTCGCTCCCACCCTTGTTATTGCTGTTTCGGTCCCTCATGATAAGCTAACTGAATTAGCGCGATAACAATTTACATACAAGTCCGGGCTTTTACTTCCAAGATACGGGCACATTCTCAGGTGAAATGTATTAAAATAATCTCGCTAAAAGCAATTAAAATAATTTTCATATCGCTGGTATCGTTTGTCTGGTAATGAGCACTCGTGATAGTGACTGCCCCTTTTTATTTGTTACGTGCTCAACCAATTAGTTACAAAAAAACGACATTTTCAGACCCGATGGCACGAAAGCAAACAAGAGGAAAAAACGCTCTAAAAATATTTAAATTGAATCCTTTTGCAATTGATGAAACCATCGGATTGAAACGTAACAAATGAAAGTGATGTCATCACAGCAGAAGTTTTGAACGTAAATTAATAAAAATTACGCGCGCCTTGCATCATTTCCGTTGCGGAAGTACTCGAGGTGGCAACAATTCTGTCACCTCGCCTGAACAAACTGAGTGTTTTCATCTGGACCGATTATGGGTGGCCTTTTTGTGGGCATATTTGCAGAAAGTCTAGCGAAACGAACGACAGGTACCAGCGACGAAGAGGCCACGCGTCTTCTGAACGACAACACAATTTCAGGAGCCTCGTTTCCTTGATTATACACTTGGTGGCTTGACGTGCTTTTTGCGACCCACACCTCTTTCGCGACGAGCAAAAAGCTACCGGTTCGGAGCTACCGATGCACACGGGCGCCGGGAATGTCAGGCAATCTTTGATTTGATATGGACGGAAATAAGTAAATCGATGTTGAGATTAAAAAGAAGCTATTCTCGAGTGCAGGAATTTGTGAGAAATTTGTAGCTATTTGAGGGAAAAAAATACAAGAAAGAAAAATAGCATGACGTGCTGCGTGGGGTTCTATTTTTATCCGAGTGTGGATAAGGTATATTAAACCAGGTGGCGTGGAATATAATGTGAGTGTATTTTGTTGAACGGTTAGCAGGAAAAAAATCTGAAAAGTAGGCATAGAGTTTTTTGGGGAAAAATATAATGATAGTGGTGAGGGTAGGTAAGCATGTTGTCAGAATGGGGCCCTCCAACCCTCGGCCGAACGAGATGCAAAGAGTGCTGAATAATGCCAGTAGTTGTGCCATCGAGGGTGTTTGTGTGGGAGGGAAAATCCACCCTCATTATGGCACCTTTATCACAAGCGCACGGTTTGATTGGGCGGCGTAATTACTCGAATGGGATGGCAAAAAAAAATATGCGAAGTGTAAAGGGTGCTGCTAGCCACACATAAAACACACTCGGTATGCTTTAGCAATATTGCAGATAAAAATGGTTAAAAAGGAGTTTTAAAATTGTCCCAGTCAAGTTTTATGAGAGAAAATTGAATCGTTTCTTGTCACTTTAAAACTATTTTTCAATATATAATTCGTAATAAATATTCATGGAGTCGGCCTGCTGTCGGAGCTGGCCGACTGGTTGCGTGCTGGTCGTTCCTATCGAATACAAGTGTCATTAGCCATGTGATCCGATGTCCCCTGCAGAAGCAATCGGAGAAAGGTGCCGACCATGTCTTCTAATATCTAACTATCTTCGACTGGCGGCTATTCATTAGCACCCACCCGGCGGAAGTGCGGAAACAATAACAGCTATGAGACCGCTCATTGAATTATTGCGACGATTGCAACGGAGATAGCCTTGCATCGGCTCATTAACTGGCCAATGTGAGTCATTTCCTAGCGAAGCGTGCAAACTCAGCTGTGATTTGCAGCCCGTTTCAAAATCTATTCTCACATGTCAATTGTTACACTATTGTAGTGAAATTGTTGCGTGCACCGATGCAACAAAATACTTGGAGGCAAAGTTTAATTGTATTCCAAACGTATATTTCTGAGTGTGAACGAAAATGCTAATGAGATTTTTGTTTTTTGTTTCAGGAGGCTAACAGTTGGGCAGATAAGCCATCTTCTGGGTCGCGGAAGGTAAGCGATCGCAACCAAGTATTTTCATCCATTGGCTTCCAGCCTTCACCTAATCAACGAAATCAGCATAATTGAAAACACATACACTAACTTTTATTATGACATTGTCGTACATGCTAGACCAAAGAATAGGTAAAATCTTGATTCCTATTCACCTTTTGCTTTTTTCTTAATGCAACAGGAAGTCCAAAAGTCTTTGGAAGCAAGAAACAAAACGAAAGTAAGAAACCGCATTATGCAGCGTACATTATTACGGTTCTAAGATGGTATTATTATACAAATCACCATCTCATTTCTCGAATGGCATAAACTCTATCTGCTTTGTCGTGTGCCCAAGATGTGGCCAGGCTACCCATCTGTTCTGTCGTGTTATTGGGTGTAGGTAGATAGTTCATTGGCAGCTGTCATTCAAATAGTTCCTTCAGCATTTTGGAAGTGAACACAGTGTGTTGATAATTTCCTTGCGCCGTCTGTTTGTATGGTGTCACGTTAGCATTCATTGTGCGTGATAGTGCGTGATGACTCTAGGATAAGACGCACAATCAAATGTGCCCAAGAAAGGGAGCCGGGACGGCCAATCGCCAGTGTTACAGGGGCGACGATGCGGGGTTCTGCCAGCTGTATTTCGAATGCTTGCAAGCTGAAGAGCAACGTTATTTTTAATAGTTTAGAGCAAATAAAAACAGTGTATACTGGTAGATGTAAAGGAAACACAATTCATTAGAGACGTTTTTGAAAAGTTTTTAAATTGTTACGCGAAGTTTGGAAACTACTGGTCATGTTCCGTTTTCAGCAGTGGCCTATTTTTTTTTTTTAATTTCCTTTGATTCAATCGAACGTCCTGAAAGACTCCTCGACCTATAAAAAAAAAAATTCGGTGCAGTTGCAAAGTGCATCTGAACGCAATTCAAAGAGTATATTCCCCAATAACCATTTCAATGGGCACTTCAAAGCGGGTCGACAGGAAAGACAGCTCATTATCATGGCTCATTACAGAAATTATCATTTTTATAGCTGACCACATAAAGCTTAAGCTGTTAACGAATCATTGAAACTGTCGAAAAGCAAACGTGGTCAGCCACCATTTGGTCGGCAATCAAACTGGCAAGACGTTTGGAGAGCGCGGCGACCCAAGGTACTACGTGTGGTGTGTGTGTGTGTGTGTGCAGAACGGAAGTGGCATGCATTAAGACTAGTTCAGGGACGTTTCCGGTTCTAGCAGTTAGCTCTGTCGAACAAGGACTTGACACCTGGTTGGCAACTTGGCTCAATACATCAGATATAGCTCAAACGTAGTCAACATCGCGTCTGTCTGGCCTCGTACTTGAAACACTTCGATGTCTGCAGTTTATTATGCTGTTGAGTATCACTTGAGCGTTGGCGATCGAGGTGTTGTACCTTGTGTGTGCAGCGCAATCCGTACAGAAGAAAACAAATTTCAATCGACTTCTTGTAAAAATTAAACGCAAATATTCTGTGCATCTAAAGGTTTGGTTACGATCGGAATGCCTTTGAATGCGAATGCCACCTAAAAAAAGCCCTGAGAAACTAATTCAGTTCACCTTATTCCCATTTTATCACCGATCAAGCTCAATAATTTTACGCGAACATTCATTAAACACGAAATCGTTCCTTTTTAACAGGCGTGATCGCTTCTTCGTCAGCTGGCGTCAATCCTTTTTCATTAGTGGGTGGGGCATGACGTAATTATTGTAGTTACTAGTTAATAGCGATCGTATAAAACAGCGTTCGCACCAATGCCGCTCGGCCGGATCGGGCACCTACCTTGGTATTGTCTAGGGGAGGAGTGCGTGGAGTCGCCGTTCTGTTCCTAAGCCGACCAGTGTCGGCACCAGGCAGGTGGACGGGCCCATAACGATTTAATCAACTAACCATATCTGCGCCCGACGAAAATGTGAAAGGGTTAAATTGCTCCTGGCCACGTGGACCTGGCGGTGGTTCGCTCGAAAGGATCGAAAAACGATCATCGAACGGACGCTTTTATTAATTGGAAATTCTTTAGAAATATTTTTGTAGAGTAGGTTTACCTTATATTAGATGTAAAGCTGCATAACACAAAACTTGATCGAGCAACATTTTTGTTAAGTCAGCCGTGTAAATTATTCAGAAAAAATCAATAAAATTAATAAAGTTTCGGTGATAACCTGATCCTCTGGTTGGATATCCGCGATTTTATAAGTTGCCTCAATTTTAAGCGATTTTTGTGCGAGTTAAAATCGCAGATATTCGTCGGCCGGCCATAAATCCGGGCCCGTGAGACAGTAATGAGACAGGGGGATGATTTCTGGGCGGGTGTGAACACTGTTCGTGGAGCGGAGAAAGACGCTACCAACAGCGCGGCTCATAAGCCGGCATTCTTGAAATTTTCAAACATTTAAAACTGCTGTCTCATGACGTATGGCTAAGTTAACAAGGATTTAGGAGGGAGTCTGTTAGCGACTTGATCGGATTCGTTTCAACTGTCACTCCTTCGTCTTTCGAAACTTCTAAACAGATAATTACTCGTGGATAACAAGGAGACGTGCTCTCTCCAAGGGTAACTCACAATGCAAATGGCACAAGTTTTTCTGTCGCCTTTTTTCCCTCTTTATTTTCATTGAATTTTTATTTGATATATATCCTATTTCATTGCACGCGTTTTCTTTGATCTAGAACTGGCATATCGTCCAGGACAGCCAGCTATTAACGATTCCGCGATATAAATCAAAACGCATATTAATTATGCCATACCAGTGGTTGTCATTAATGCTCGAAATACATTTTAATGCCGTGGTAACATCATGCAATGCGACGAAGTAAATGTGTTAATGGCAACAGTGTCGAATGCAGTTAGGTGTCATCCCGGTTGCAGTTGCACAGTGATTTATGCGCCCGACGTCGAGCAAGCCACGACGCAGGCGTCACACCTCTGCAGCTCTCGACTTCTCGGATCTTGTTTTTGTGCCCAGCTCGACGGTCCACGGTCATCCTCAGCAGCACCAGCAGCTAGTTACTGCCAGACTCGAATCACGTTTCGACGTATGCAGGGCAGAAATTAATTTAGATGTCGGCATCGCACTTTTTTTATTTTTATTGTTCGACCGTTACGTAGATCCGCTTGGGTATCACACGTTAGGTGGGCAAATTTTTGTATCAGATATAATAAAGCATGTAAGGACGTATTATTATAAGGAAGCTTCTTCATTCGACAGTTCGGTGGCAGTCTATAAATCTAAAATTATAGTAAAGATAGGAATTTTCTCAGATATTCCATCAAGACTAATTAAAAACAACGTCGTCTCGAGAAGGTCTAGTGTGGAAAGACCGCTCATTGATTGCTTCTCTTGGGTCAACGGATTTGGCCACTTGATCCAATCAAGGGAGTTAGTTGCCTCGACCGGTCTTGGATGCAATAATTATTAATTAATTAATTAACAAACCTGCCCGATTCTGATCAACGAAACAGCTGATCGTATCGAACAGGTGAATTGTGGTGGCGTTGATGAGATGAGAGGATACAGGATGGGAGACTATAACGTGGAGATCATGGGGTCGTGGTGCAGGTGCCACGATACCTACTCAAGTCTCGTATCGGAGCGACATCAAACCAATCGCCTGGGCTTTTACATTTTGTCATTCGAAGTTGGGGCCAAACAAACTGCTACTTTTCTGGATTTTTAACACATGTTTTCGAAACAATAGTAAACATTTGCCATAGATACCTGCGATTATACTGTTACACTAGGTTTTCCTATTTCATTGAATGTGCAATGACCACTAAACGTCAGTGCCAAACCAAAAACTGTTCGAAATTGACACCATACTGCAGCCATTTTTACACCGTACCCGCACCACAACGATTTCCCGTACCGATGAATCAACTTTTGAAGATTATTTTCAAACAGTTAATGTGCCTTGAAGATCTTCCAACAGCTCTTCTTTGCTGCCTAGTTAAAAATATTAATTAGCTATGGCTTCGAGAGCCATATGTGTGGCTCGCTTTGCCACCACGTCCGCTACTGCAGATCGACACAGATCAAAATCTGGCAACCCCTCATTTCGTAAAGCACACCCATCCTCAACAGTTCATCGCATTTCCCTAGCGCTTTAAAAATAACTACAAAAAAGCATCGCGCCAGCTTTTTCAGCCGTCGTCCTCTATGCCACCGCGAACCGTTAGAGTGAAGTGTCGTGTTCACGATCATCTCTTGGGATGCTGAGCGGGTGGGTGCGTTCGGCAGCTTGCTGAGTGATAGGGGGTAGCCGTCGTGGGGTGGCGTGGGCGTTTGGGGAGGTTGGGTCACTTATGTGTCCATTATGCATACAGTGTTACTGCTCCAGTTGCTCTGTGCGTGGTGGTCAGCAATTGAAACGTCAAGGAACACTCTTGAGGAAAAACAAGCTCGTCCGGGGATGCAAGTTGATGAACATGGCAGGGCAAGGGGTGGGGTAGAAGGCAGAGGACTCTAAAAATAAACCTGATTTGACTGATATGTAGACTAGAGTTTTTTTTGGGCTTGCAATGCTTTTTGAACGAGGTTTATGAATGAACTATGATGGTTCCGCTCTTGGTCGACGGTAGGTTGGTAACACGGTGTGTTTTTTTCTTCTTGCAGAGGCCTCCCTCGTCATCCCTGTCGTATCCTGGACCTGGTAACGACGACGTGCGTTCACCGGGATCGGGAGGCACCCCAGGACCCATGTCACAACAACCGGGCTCCCAGCAGAGTGTCGACAACAACGATCCAGGTAAGCAGGCGCTCTCTATTAGGGGCGCCCTCAAGTGAGGAGTCGGCGTTGCCAAGGGGGCTCAAGGCGGCGACACGTCGGGAGTAATTGGGAATGCTGGATAATTGAGTCCTGATGAGGAAGTTTTAAGAACAAATGTGATTAATTTGCAGTGACATTTACAGGTTATAAAAAGGGCTTGCTATAACGTTTACCCTCAAGACACCCTCTGATTTGCTGCGTTATCGTGGCATGCAACAGATTAACACAGATTGCTACTTTGAAGCGAAATTATGCAAATTTCGAGCGTTAGAATTTTTCTGGGGCAGTTTTAAATTTAAATAAGTGGCGTACACTTTTAACGAGCACGGCAGGAGACATTAACGCATGACAACAATTTATCTGCGCAAAGTTACTTCAGTTTTTTTTTTTAGTTTTTTTTTTACTCTCGTTTCAGACATGCACACTTTGCAGATGCTAACAGTAATTTTCATAATACGTACGCGTGCAATTACATCCGAAGGTGCTTGTTACAGAAATAGTACGTAAGATTGCGGCGCCGAATGATATATCGCAATTAACACCGATAATTGACGCTTCTTGGGGCAGTGCGCCCAAGTACCCCGTACGTCACCATTGAAAATTTACTACAACCGCAATAAATTGAATTAGTTATTAGTAATTACCCAGACATTTGTGTCGTAGCAGTTGTACTGGACGCAATTCATCAATGGAGGTCATTAACTAGTCATTCGCATCGCGCGCAATTGCCCTAATGGGCGCATCCGATAAATAATACTTACTCTCAACACAACTAGCATGCAAGTAACTATAATATAGGCACCAGCTATCACACTCTATTATATACAAATACACACATGCATGCATGTTGTACAAGAGTATGTGTATGGTTATCGAACGTAAATATGTTTACATACGTTTGATTTGGATTTATTGTGATGTGGCTATGCCTCTTCGTGCGAGCTGCCCGCCTGCCCAAAATGCATTTCGACACTAATTGCAGAGTGTACATAGTAAATTACTGTATATCTGAGTTGTCGTGTTGTGCCTCTGACAAATTGTACACCAGAATATCGCACTTTATTACACTGTATGTATATATATATACCTCGATGTATTTATGAACATGATTCAATTTTTTTGCATTGAATTTTTTTTTCTGCTCGCTTGTTTTTGTGGAGTGCATTGCGTGGTCTAGGCTTGGACTGTAGACGACGTTTTCAATTACCATAGTTTATAGGGGCCAAATAAGACCAATTCGAGATAATGTTGTGCTCGACTGCGGCTAATAACCCTTGGCTAGCTCGATCGTCGGCTAGCAATTTCGAGATTGCACCGCACAAACTGTGGCTGCATAGCCGGGGTCCCTCTGGAATGGAAACAGTCTTGTTGTATTTTATATATACAGTCTTGTTATTTTAGCATGGTAATTATAATATATATATATATGTGTGTGTGTTACGTGGCTGGGAATTTATGAATACTCAATAAAAATATAAGAAATAACATTAATCAATATGGTTGTAATTGATAAATTGACATATCAGACAAATTCGACCACAATTTTGACATGTTACAAATTATTGGCAGAATAATGGACGTATACAAGTTTTACGATCGCATAATAAAAATTAGATTACAGATTGATACAAAGTAGATAAAATATTTTTATGAAAAGCGAGCTCGTTTTATACATTTTTTTTTCTTGAATACTCCAAAGGGGCGATACACTTTTGACCTCTGTGGTCAAGCGCTGAGCGGCGATAGATATGAAGTTGTTTGATGGTAGGGTCAAAAGGGTGGACGTATTTTCCAATCTTTGTGCGTACGGGACGGACTCTGTCTAGCATTTGTCGGCAAAGCAATCAAACGCTTTTCACTAAAATCGCCACAAACTTAAAAAATAACTGATTATTATTTCTCACACACGTCATTGATTTAATTAAACTTGGTTTTATCTCGTTTACTGTTATTTTAAACTACACATGTGCGAGTAAATTGGATGTGAATGCAATCGAAGTGTAATATAATAATGCAATGATTTTGTAGAAAGGCCAAAGACTGTTTTTGAGGAAATATTAGAAATGTTGAAACTGGAAGTCCTTTAGGGTCACTGACCAACGCGAATGCGTTATCACTTATCACACTTCTAAGAACTGAACCAATTACTTAGTTTCCTAATAACTCAGTGCTAATTGCTTGCAATCGATATTGCAACCACATGCATTGCGGCAGCGGCTGTGAGAAGAAAGTAGAGAAAACGGGTCTAGGTGCTCAATTTCGTCAAAAGCCGTTCACAAGATGCAACCTCCGAAACTACACTATCCCAAGTTTGGCCCAGATTCATCAGCTGACGCGCGCATGATTGACAAGTTCATAATGTTGCTCGACAGGGCGTAACATCGGAGTTGTGCGATGTGTTGTTATGATTTTAACACATAAGTAGAGACCAAGCCGTCGCACGTAGAGTTTTATTCTTGGCTTTCAGCAGATTTTCGTGATTTTCTTCCGCCACGCTTCGTCTGCATCTTAGATTATATTTAGAAACAGTGTTAAAATCTCCGAGACAAGTGATGAATAATGTTACTGCTCGTTGAGACAGCATGCGCGCTGTGGGTGAGAGTGAGACCGATTCCTGGACCCCTGACTTGTATCGAAGTGAGAGCGGAAAGTTGTTTTCCCATCAAGGGCCCGTGTAAGCTATTTATTAACTTTTTGGCCCAAGTTAAGTTCGGAAAACTTTCGGAAGACGTTTCCACTCAAAATACTTCCATTAGTGGCTCAGCGAAAAGTACACACAGATCCAACGAAAATAAACCGAGCTCATGGCGGAAGGACAGTCGGGTCGGCTCGGGGATATGTCGAGTGACTTATAGAGGCCCAAATTTTGCACTCTGACACCAAATGAATGCCGTACGCCAAAGAAAAACGTCTCTAATATGGCGACATTTTCAAGTTCACTTCCCTCATAAACACTCCCGTGTTTATTGATACACACGAAAGATTCTCGCGGCTTCTGAACTCGCTTTTCTTTGAAAGTCTTTTGGGAACCGCGCGAGTATGGGAACTCTAAAGGCCTTAAAAGTAGCGCACTTGCCTAACTTAGCAGTCAGTCAATCGCTACCGGTAGCAGTGACTCAAAACCACCCCGTGAAACCTACTACCCCCGTAAAGGACTTCTTTGTCAAACTCCTAGTTTTTACCAGTGGTTTTTTTTTTTGATAAAATAAAAGCCATCTCTGTTGTTTTTCCTGGTATTCAGTATTACCACCATGTGGTGCTCTACTAGAACTCAAAACTATGAGGGGCGTCCGTAAAAATAACCACATTATATACAAACACATAAGCAGGCAACACACACACACACACATATATATATATATACATATGGCAGCATCCCTAACATCTTTGTGCATGTGGACCATCTGATGTTTAGATTAAATCCGAGCATAAGAAGCCATCCTTTGCTAACCGCAAGTAAAACTAACGTGGCATTGCCGCAGCTAGTCGTAACTCATAACAAATGACAAGATGAAAGAGTTGGAGCGGTTTTATTGCAATATTCACGCCTGGAAAGCGCGGTGCCGTCGTCACGAATTTAACACCAATTAAATTGTCGGTAACGCCATGCGTTTTACCCGAGTCTCAAGTCCAGAGATTAGCGTCGTTACAAATCTTGTGTTGGTGCGAGGCTTTGGGGTTGCCTGCAGATTGACTGAAGGAAAGACTTTTAATCCTTTCAAGTCGACGCTACATTCTTGAAATTCAATCAATGTCACTCACCCTAAGTTTTATCAGAAATTCATTTACCAAATGATGGATGAAATTGAACATGGAGATTTAGCTTGCATCGTCCATACAAATCTGTGTCCATTTGTCAGTTTTTATTTGTGCTATTTTCAGTATTATCTCGCACAAGTGGTTATTGGTCCAGCCTGTAACGGGCATTTCCAAGGGGTGATCTGCACAAACACTTTCTGCGCTCCAGTAAAATACAAATAATCGAGTCTCCCGTAATAGAGCTGCAGAGGTTTTGTGGTAGTGACGCAAGTATGCTCCACCCCATCCCTCATGGGGCAGCATTGCACCCTTACACAGGGTGCGCGGGACTGCAGACCATTGACTCAAGTTTAGCGGGTAGCCCTTTGTGGAGGTGTCAACTGGAGAGCTCTCGACGGCCACTTCTGTGGGCAAGGTGTGCAATTGGACCACTGTTTGGTTACAATCTGTCGCCTACTCCACACTTACTCGAGTGCTTCTATTGTGTTAGATTTTTGGTAGCACTCAGTCTTATTCGTTCCTGGAACTAGAATTCTATATGTACAGGGCACGGCGAATAAAAATATTTCATACACTATTAGGCTACCAAATGCATTGCTAGACCAGAATGTAGATGCATTTGCTGCATCAAGAGTCAGTTGCAATGAACTGCATCTTATTTATAAATCAGCATATAATCAATGCACTGTATACACTGCCGCACATCCAGTGTGAATTTTTACCTCCTTTGTCAGTCAATTTTGTTGTCATTATGGCGATCCACCCCATTTTCTTCTCTTATCATTCATTGTAGTGTTAAATCAAACCCTTTGTAATGCCGGCATCAAAAGGCAGTACACACAACGGACATTACGTCGCCAGAAAAAAAGGCACGAGAAAAAAACGCACCACGTTTTGAAAATATTCTCTTGTCATGTTATATTCTGCATTTTAAATTCGTCGCTCCCTCGACAATGGGGGGGTTGGCGACGTCTCCGTTGGCGTCGCGGCGCTGGGTTACAGAACGAGCCCCCCTTTGTTCGAGCAGCGTGCGGCCGAGGAAATTGCGCCCGGCTACGATCTGACACGGTGGCCAGATTGATGACATGCTGTTGGAATGGAATCGCAATCGGGCTGCATCTTGGTCGGTGCAGAAAGACCCCCCCCCCCAACCCTGAGCGTCGCGTATACACCACTGTGCTGATCGACTACTTTAATTGTGTTCTCGCTCGCCGTTGCTCTCGTTAACTCCCTTGGGGTAACGCAAGTGACATTTCTCGCCCGGTCTGATAACAGTGGCTTGATGCGTTTTTCTTTGCATTGTAGTTCAGTGCAAGATTCCTCGTGCCGTACTTTTACAATTAGAAAAAAATAGCTGCGTTTCTCAATCTTGACTTGTGTTCAATATGGCTATGTGTCTATGTCGTTCAAATTTCGTCCTGGAAGAAACGCGCTGACCGTATGATGGAGACTCGGATTTATGATTCGAACAGGTAAACTAGTTTTTCCGTCAAATTTCATGCAAATTCTCTTGCCCTAGTGAGGCGTGTCCAAGACCCCAAAGGATTTGCAACCCTTCTTTCTGTCTTGAAAACATGCACGCAGCCCCCCTTGACAATGAAGGAGGCCAAACCCTGGGAGCTAACAAAAGAAATACAAAAGAAACACTGATATGAATTACATTAGATCGGTTCGTAGAGAAGGAGAGTTCTAGAGATTGGACTTTCAAATAAGAATTACAAAGTATTCAAAGGCTGGCAAATGAGTTATGTTACGGGTATGGAGATGCACATTGTGGCTGCAGTAACTGACCTCGCAAAGTAATAAAATCAAAGTATAGGCACAGGGAAAACGTAGCGCTTCCATATACACAGTTTTATTGCACAAGTAATTTGGTTTACAGATCGAGTTATTAGTTCGACTCGACTCGACAAGACGAAGTGCGATGAGAGAAGAGGCAAATTCATGGTTTTCATACGAACTATGCTTTACATATACTACACCTCCTTCGCCAATTAAGATCCTTGTCGGCCATCTTTAGAAGTTAGACGACGACATTGTAAGATGGAAATCTTGATGGGAAGGAAATAGAGAAGCGTAGTTTCCGGTCGGACGGTTCGTTTGTAAGGCGTCCCCTTGTCTTAGACGTCGCCGTCGCGACGCTATCTGCATCGCGACGCCTGGAGGAGCGATCCCCTGGCGAGTGGCAGGCAAACTTTCGTGACATTACGAATTAGAGGTGTTCGCGAGATCTCTAGTTAATTAAACATGTCTGCTTAGAGCATGGTGTCGTGCCCACGGCGCGAGACCTGAGACCGTAGCGAGACCGTGCTGCTGGCGTGGGGAAGGTGGCGTTTTGTTGCATGTCATTGATGTCTATCGGAGCCAGCCGTCTCTTCTGAGACAACTATCTCAGGTTGCTTGGGAGACTCCTCTCTCGCGAATGTGCTGGTGGCTAATTACGTTGGTATGCATTGGTTCTGATCGGTGCTCTCTTGAGTTATCACAAGTAACTGTAGTGGGAACTGCTAAGTATTTCCGCGTAAGTCTTTTCCAGTTGTTGATCAGCTGATTTTCGATCACGGTTCTTCAGATAATTAAAATCCACGTTTCTTTTACCAAAGATATGTTCGCAATATAAAAAAAAAAATACGAAGAAAAAACCCACAAAAACCACAACTAAAATTTACCAAAACTTTGGTAAACAAGAAAAACAAAAAAAAACAACAAACAACAAAAATTTTAAAAGTTTTTGAAATGGGTGAAATATGCGGTACAGAGTCCACATTGCATTTTGATGTCAGTGTAGGTATCGCATGTTTGTTAAATAGCTAGTAGCAGGCATTATCATGTCACATTGCGTTGTCCTCCCTCCACGAGAAAAATAAATTGGCAACTTTAATTAAGATGGTATAATAGGATAAGGTCTGGCGGGGAGTTTTTTTGTCTCGCTTCCTCAACACAATGATTCATTAAGACGAGGGACCGCGACGCGTCGAGACTATTTTAGCGAAAAGTGTAAGCGTGTAAAAAATTATCATCCTGATAATATAATAGAAGAAGGTGCTGTGCTTAACTCGGAAGAATTTTAATCAAAAATTGTCGAGTTAGGAAATTAATTTCGCGACCAAAACAAAAAAAAAAAATTGTGTCCTCTCATGGGCATTTCAAATAGAAAAGTATTATCAATTTTGATGCCTTGGCTTCAACTTTGCTTTTCGCTTGCTGCTATGTTAAGATAGGATGATAATGTTAAGATGGGAACCATTCGGATGTGACCGAAGATCATAATGACACCCTTTTGAATTGCAATCATCTCGACGCGTTGAAAGTCGAGCTACACAAGATGAATTGCCGGAGCAAGTTGTTGAGATCACTAACTCACACAGCTGACTTGCGCACCTGAAAGTCCGAGGTTCTCCTGTAGGCGACGTACAGCAGCGACGTCGCATCAACCTGAATACTGTGATTAGGGAACCACGCGACCCAAATTATGGGTCTCGGACGGGGAATTAAAATACGGAAGCCTCGTAATAAGAGGACAGTAAACCATAGCATGCACGTGATCCTCGGACTAATAGAGAGCGAGTTTCTATTATTGAACATCATATCTTTATTTAAATATAGTTCTTTGAGCCCCTTGGCGAATACTGACCATCACAAAGTTAATAGACGCGCCTGTCGATATATTTTACATTTCATCGTGCTTTTAATTTATCTCCGTGAGTTTATGTCTTTGACGCGGTTCGGATTCCTTTGCCCACGGTTACATTCCCAGATGGGACTAGAATTTAGAGTAAATACGGGCCTGTTTTCTATGCGTTAAATGCCGATTCGTGGAAGCGTGGTCCACATTTAGGTCCCGGTTCGAATCCTGGAGTTGCGCCCTCGAACAAAAACAAGCTACAGTGTAGTTTTGTTCTAAACTATTCGTGCATCCGGCTGCAAAGTGGACTCCGTGTGGTTCACTATTCTTTATGGGCTAGACCACCAAAATTCCCTCGAGGACCCCGTACCATACTGGGCACTGACTCTTGTGCAACGTTGTACATATGTGTAGCTAAGGTATAGGTGCCCCCATTGGCGCAAAATGAATCTTTTGTTTCAATCTTCTGATGATAATTATGCCTCGGGCTCGAACCTTTAGACGCTGTTGCTAATTACCATGGCACTCACTATCTCATCAAATGAGCGAGCATTATTGTACGATGAACAAGGAAAGACTTATTAAAGAACAGGAGAACGAGAAGGAGCACACGGTATATGCCTTTGAATAAAATTAAAATGTTTAAATGAGTTGTATTAGACAGAGGTCGATTAAATTGAATGAGACAGAAGTTGCGGTGTGTAATAACGCAATGATGACTGGAGATTTCTCATTAAAATAACGTTTAGTTACTATTTTTGTTAAGAAAATCACAATAGAATTGTGTGTCCTCGATCGTTTTAATAGCTGCTTACATACGCTATAACGATATAGGAGAAATGTAATAAATACAAATAAAAATAAAGTACTTTTTCGCAACGTGTAGGCAGGTATATTACTTGCGTGTTATTGGCGTAGTTGGTTCAACAATTGGCAGCCCTCGACAAATTAATTGACGAGCACCGGGCTTGAAAGTACTGTTAAGTTTTACCACCTCCTTATCGCGAGGAGAGATTATCTTGTCGCTCGTCTACCCCCAGCCTTTTTATGACCATCATTCGCTGTAGCGCGTACTTTTACTGTTCCTCTCGCGCTGGCCGCTACGTCCTGGCCGTTGGTTGCAGCTGATCCTAAACGAGCATCTGACCAGGTCACTCGCCCAATCGTAAAACTTGGGTCGTTTTCTTCGTTTTATCAGCTACGTCATAAACACATTTCTTGTTTAACGACACACAATTGAATCACACCTGTTCGCATTGCGTTCGGCCATCGATCCAGCGACTCCCCATTCGCAAAGTCATCGCAGAATCAAATTAAAACATTCACTCCGAGTGATGCGTGCACAGTTTATCAAATCATCTCGCTGAATTTAAGTAACACCTCTTCGAATAATCCAATATTATTCGCCGTCGGGCATTCATCATTCGTTACACGAAATCCTGCCACCCATCGCTTCAATGTCTCGTCCCTCTCCGCGCCCCGCGCTTAGTTCGCTAAACCTAATTAACTCCATCTCCGTGCGTGCCGTGCGTAAAGCTGGCTCCCCGTAAACCGCGTGAAACGCCCCTATTACGCAGCCTGCGTGCGCGGTGTGCGACAGACAGCAAAACTTTGGGATCGCGGCGGTGGCGGTGGAAAGTTAATCACATTGAATTCCAATGGGTTGGAAAATGCAATTGTCCGCGTGGCCTCCCGCTGCGACTCGACTACGGGGTGCCGACGCCCATCCGAAGGCGACGTCGCCGTCCTCCGCACGTCGACGACGTCCCCCATACTGGCTGACTGGATCTGTCATTGCCGGCAATTTGCATAATCTCCCTTCGCCGCTCTCGGCGGCCAGCGGGACCGGCGCGGCGAGGCTCTGGGATCTTTGCCCCGGCGGTGTGATTGGAAAGTGAAATGGCGTGCATGCGTGCACTTGGGGGGGATATTTCTCATTCATCTGGCTTGGGTTTGGAAGAGGGAAGAAATTAGGGACCATGTCATAGGACAGGTTCCTAGAAACTACTTAGCATAAAAGCTTTGTATCGAAAATGATGGTTGGTGGACACCGTTTCTGCAAATATATTTTTTAACTTTGCGTATTTAATGTGGCATCTCAAAAAATAAGATGTGAGTATCATTTTTTAACACTAGAAATAGGCCAAGATAAATTTATTAGAGAATAAAAAAAAATACACTAAATTCCACTGACAGCTCATCATAAGAGCAGTTTAGACACATTGGTAACACTGTGATTCCTGCTAGCTATAGGACATCTTACTTCATCTGTAACTCAAAACTCGTCGGCCAACAAAAACGAATTCTGCAAGGCAACTTGGCAGCCAAATATGAACTGTAAGTCTAGTGTTTTATGGTGTCCGTCGTGTCGGTCCGCGGGGTTCGTGTGGCTTCCAGGCCCGCCCGTCGCTGACAGCTCGAGTGATACAAACCGACGGCGGCTGGGAGATGGATGTCGGCTTGACAGGCGACCAGTGGCGTCACAACGTGCTGCTGCTGCTGCTGCTGCTGCTGCTTCTGCTGCACCTTTGGTGTTTGTCGGGACACGTGTCGTGGTCAGCGCCACTTTATTCAGAAATTCGGATCGAAAAGACAACCGAGATGCGTGTGTCCATTTTGATACAGTACGAGGCTTTAATGGCGCTGGTGTCATTCGAAGAAACCTGCCTTCTCTAGTTTACAAAAGATTATGAGTAATGCTTTTAAATTGAAAACAATCAAGCGATATAATAAACAAAACACCAACTGTGAGTCAACGTTTCAATTAGTCTTTTCCACTGCAAATTTTCCCCCCTGTGTGTGTGTGTGTGTGTTTGTGTTTGTGTGCTCAAGCGCATGTGAAAAGGTTGTTAATGAACTAACGACCCGTTAGGGTTCGAACGGCTCGATCAGCTGCGCGCGGTGCAAAACCGTGGACACATCTAGCGTGTCAACTGAGCGTAAAAAAAAGATGATTGAAGGCGGCTCTCCGGTGAATCAAACGCTAGGTGTTAACTGCAAGGGAGGTCCAACTGTGTAATAGGCCCTAAGCTGAGGGCGGTGCTGACACACCTATGTGTGTGGACTGGGGACTCGCCTACTGCCGTAGCTTTGTTCAAATGATCTTCACACATCATTCTCTGGACAATGCCACGGTGCAGAGTTGCCCATCAACCTCCCCAAATCTCGCGATCCTTATCGACACTGCTGTCTGACACGGCATCCATCTATCAAATGCTAGCTGCACCACGTGGACTCTGTGAACCCCGTGAACCTATAGGTGCGCTTTGAGTGGGGGGGGGGGGGGGGGGACTTGGCCTCCGTTGGGCTCGCGCGAAATCATTTCTCTCTTGACAAGCAACGTCCAGGCGGAGAGGCAGAGAATTTTATTGTCAGTTGGCACACAACTTAACACGATGGTATCTGCTTTACCATTAATTTTCACTGTTGAAAGATTGTGGTAATAACGTTGATGGTTGATAATGCGATAATGTTGAAGTTGGCCTAAAAATGTTGTTAAGTCTAAACCTGATTGAAAAAATTGTAGATTCAAATCGATTCAATATGTGAAATGTGTCACGTTATTATGTAAACGAGACCAATGAGACCATTTCAACGCAGTGTTTTGGACACAGCTAAGCTTTACCACATCTTACTGTCGATTAGAGCATTGGTCTTCAGCTTCGGTCAATTACACAAAGATGAGTCTAGCAATTGACCAGGATGTACCCAAAAAAAGAAATCGATTGTTTCACTGCAGCACGTTGTCATCGTAACCACAGCTGATGGACCCATTACGTAGCTGTCACGATTGTTAATGATCACCTGATCGAATTACGCACAGCATTTAGTGATGGTGCTGGTCGGTTTGGCCGACGGGCCGAGGAAATAACGACTGTGTTGATCTCGCACATTTGGGTGAAACGAATGGGCCAGCGTCGAGGGCTTGGGACGCCGGTGCACGACAAAAGCGTGCGGTTCTAGAGAATGACTCGCGCTTCTGAGTTCGGGAAGACAAAACGATAGACATGATGCTTTTGATTGTTGGACGCTCTTCTTCTTTGAAATGTGTAAGCTATATGGGTAGACAATAAGACGGATCGTGACTATTGGCATTAGGCTTGTTGAGATTGTATTTCGTGTCGACTCCCACAGTTACCATCGTCTTGGGTGATTTTGATTGTGGTCAAATTGTGTCGAAATGTTTCGGTGGTTTCGGTGGTTTCGGATACGGAAGTGCTCTGCTACGGGATGTGTACTTCGCATCTCCTACATTCCTGTACCGAGAATGAAATGTTTTATTCTCGATTTTCGCGCTCGACTGATTTGAAAGACCTCTTTGACACGAATGCTCCAATGCTAATGCCAGCCCGTGAGTGCAAAAGAGACGGAAGAACTGCAACATGTCCCGTGACACGGTGACTGTCGAGGACGCGTCCGCTGTATTCGTGCGTTCATCTCTCCCGTCGCCGTCGCCAGCGCCAGGCGACAACTCTGCGAACTTTCGCCGCCTTCCTCGCGTACCATCTTCGGTCTCCACGTTGCGCCGAGTCGACCCATGGCAGCTACCAGCCAGTGACATCCGACGGCTTCGACCCGCTTTTACCTTATACAGATACTGTGACCACCGTTCAGGTGAACAAACTGGACCTCGGCAGACCCACTCAGATAATATTGCTCTAGCACATTAAAGATGACGAGATGTTTTTCGAAAAACCAGTCATCATTATAGAAATCTTCGTACCTTCAAGTGGCCTGGTCTCGGCGGGGACTGAGACGCGATGTTGTGATTTCTTCACGTCGCTGCGACAGAACCTGTCTGCGTGGTAGCCACGATGCGACGCGGGACCGGCCGGCAACGGGTTCTCCGTACAGGAGGAATATCACCAGGAAGTACTGACGAGATTCTGTGCAGACGGAGAGCTCGGAGCCTTGCGTGTCCCTGCATTTCCAGCCAGCGCCATACACAGCTAGCCAACACAAGATAATTACCGTGCACTTCGATTTTTTGTTGGTAAATGTATTTATATTACGTTCCTTTCATAAACGCCAATTATATGCAATTTCCCTTTTAAGTATTTTTATACACATTGTGCCTGTTTGTAAAGGTAATGCAGTTTGTTGCCAAATCACTTTACACTTTAGGATATATTGACAGGAGTATTTGCCTTGATAATGAAATTTGTGATAAAAATGCACTTTGTTGTTCGCGTTGAGATTGCCAGAACATGTTTTCCCGGTTTGGTCGGTCTTCGCAATAAGATCCCTACTTTGTGTTCCCGTACTGAGGAGGTGCATGAACAGCTGGTCATAAAGCCAACACTGTTATACTTCAAACACATTCGCTTTATCGCGAGTAGATATATTTAACTATAAGCAAAAAGCATTTTATTCGCCTCGGCAGTAAAATCATTCAAAACGCTTATTCATTATTCGTGCTGGCAACATTATTTTATACTAAGGCCATTACTGAGTGACCGCAGTTAGCATCGCTTATGCCAGGGCATTTTCTCGACTAACACAAATTGAAATCGATAATTATTATAAAAATAAAGTCGCAACTGAGTCGCAGTTTTCCACATAATGCTCGAATAATTGCACCTCATACAATGATTCTCGCGATATCGCACTTTTTTTTCCATCTCCGCTGAGAAAATAGTTCTGTACCCTCTGATAAAAACAGTAAGTGCAGCACACGGATTTCGATAAAGAAGACGTGTTCATAAAACTGCACTCATTAGGTGGAATGCATCTGCAAGATTGTAGCGAAGACCCTTTTACAAATTACGACCGATGCAAAAACTTCGAGCTACAGTGCAGTGCAACAGTATTTCTTGCAAAACTCATCGTTTTCACGAGATAGGGTAACTTTATTGCTGGCAATTTGTATTTACTTCTGTCATTCACCTCAACGACATTTTACTTTTATCACGGATAAACCGTTAAAAAGTATTATTATGTTTCCATTTCGATTTAATGTGTTATTGATGCTAACTCAAGACTTCCACTTCACTTTGAGTCTCCCGATTGCGTACAGCGATTCCGTCCCAACCTGTTCGCAATCTTAATTTCAAGACTTTCGGAGCGTTAACTACGAAGTCCGACCGACAAAAACCTGTCTATCATTCCTCAGCAGCACACACATAAGACAATTCTGATTGCAGACGACTGCTGGCGCGCTGTTGGCCCAACCTCAGCATCGCTCCAAAGACGTGAACAAATTGTAAAAACCTTCCGTCCCTACTATTTCAGAGTTTAGAGACAGTTGTCTGCGCCAGCATTTTTATGGCGCTGACTTTAGGATGTGGATGTCGGGTGAATGTAGCTGCTGGACCCGAAGAGACGACAAATGTGGTGCTGCGGCATTTTAGGTCCCGTGTCTTTGCGTATCCATCGAGCGCCGAACCTGAGGATTGAAAGAGTGCACATTTTACGGCAGCTGGTACAAGCCACGAAGCGAGCAATCGCGAAAGACCAGACATGGGTCTAATGAATGTGATCTTACAAGCCAGGAAAGTGCAACAAGACGTCGACACCGAGCTGCTAGCGACATGAGACTCAAATGTAACCCATCCGATTGTTGTGGTCCATGTCTTGGAAGGCACACCGTGTTGGAAGACGCAATAAAATGCTGGCATCACAGAGCCAACACTTTATTCGCGCTGTTGATTTGTTTCCAACAACACTTTCGGTGAAAATAAACTCGTTTCGGAGGCATTTTTATCGGAAAGAGACGGAGTTTGTTTAACGGCCATCGAAATCTTAGTGAGCAAGACATTGCTGCGATAGATTATATTTTCGAGACGGACCCTATGCCACTAAATCGGCTACTCTTGACCGCGCGATAAAAATCGGTAATGAAATTCCTCCTTAGTGGCCACACTTTCTAGAACCCTTCGGCTCGCCCACCGGGGCCTGCCATTAACCGGGGGCTCGGTGCCCTCGACTTGAACTCTATCATTAACCGGGGGTGATCACACGGCTCAGGACGCGTTGCCGGGCTTGTCCACCAGACCTCTCCGCCGGTCATTAGGAGGAGGAGGGATCCCGTCGCCAGCCGTCGACTACCACTGAATCAAAACTGCTTTTTACAGCGGTCAGCTTTGATCTTTGCGTCTTCACGTTTTCTTCAGACCGTACTTTACTCTTGATGTTCATATCAGGACAGGCTACTCTATCTTGTGCATTGTGCGAGCAAAAACGTGGAAATCACGCATGCGCCTCCAGAAACTTTTTTGCTGTCGTTATTTTTAATACTGATTTTTATTATGCCTTCAATAGAGCTTTTAATTAATATTGATAGATTGAAAACTAATAACGTGGGGTATCAAACCAGAAACGTTTCTTGTTAATATATTTTCCCGCGATACAGAAAACAACTGACGAACAATTTGCCAAGGCGCCGACGGGGAGAGAGAGAGAGACAGAGATAGAATAATAGGACAGCCACAGCTAATTTCTTCAAAAATAAATTAAAATATCAACGAATATCCGTTCGCGCTGCTATGCATTGATATTAATTCCGAGCGCCGGACACAATGAGCATTAGTGTGTGGTTCGAATCGCTGCAACGTCTTTGCCCGAGGTGTCGAATGTGAAGTCCGCTTTGCTGCGACGGCAAAACACTATCATCTGTTGACCAGGTCGCGTGGAAAAGTGGGCGGCGCCGGGTAATTGCACCTCGGCACGACACGACGCCCGGTGCGTTCTTTCGCATGTGGCCCGTCAACCAGTGGCGGCGTCGTCCATGCGACGCTTGGCTACCACTGCCCTAGGTTCCTGGTACATAAATGATGTCCAACCAACCACATTTTGGCAATGTTTTTAGATGTAATGACCTTTCTGCAGGAGCGTCAGTGCCGAATCATTCAGTAAGCAATTGGAGATCGTAATCCGAGAGCGATCCCGGGTTTAAATCCCGGCTCTGTCGCATGTTATTCCTGCTCCGCTTTCTTTCAAATACCTTATTGGTCGCAATCTCTGCCTTAGAAAGTTCTCGGGCTCGGGTCGAGGACGTCCCAGTCGCCACTGTTCGCGACCCTCACGTCACGAGGCGCGATATCTCGCGACTGATGAGTGCAACTGCAGCCGCAAGGGAATGGGCCGCGTTTTTTTTTGCGCACTCAGCTTTCCAAGCGCATCCTAATTGCTAATGAGCACCTCGTTGTAGAACGGCAATGTTGTTGACAGCATTGCCGACGTTGATTGCAGTGCGTTGTCGGTGTCGCGTCGTTCGCCATTCGAGTACCAGGTTCAATTTGTCTGCAATCTAGGGTTGATCACCATTCTTGTTTTCTCTGCGCACTAAAGGGATTTTCAGATGTGGTGAATCACTTTCCCAGCATATATTATTTGCCACAAAGCTGAGGTATCAATCCAATCTAAACTGTCTTGAATATTACATGCCTTTCCAACTGAGTTTGGCGATGCACACAAGAAATATTGACCATTATTGCGACATTTTCCAGCTTCCAATAGTGACAATGTTTATTTGATTGGTGCGGTGAATTTATTTGTCGTCAGTATTGCAATGAAATTGACAGGATGTTATGCAGTGTCTGGTTCGACCGGTCAACCATTCGAGGTGGTTCTGTCTTGCACATTTGGCTGGGAGGAGCCGTCGTTAGTGCACAGCCCGGCGCTGCCCGGCGCAGCGTGGGCAGCGCTATATGCACTGACTTATTAATCCACGACCAACGTGAACGTATACCCCCGTAGTCTTCTGTAACTGAAAAATCACCGGTGCGCCGGCAATGAGTCCTCATTTGCATGAGACCTAATGCCAACCAGCATCAGAGTTATTCGAATTACACACAGTTAGTTTGATTGCTTGCTGCTTCCAATCGAAAAAGAATCAGGATAAACATTTCATGATGTTAAAAAAAGTGTTAACTAAAAAGATGCAAGTCCTTAAAAAGAAGTCTCCTATCACTCTTACTCGGTTATATATAAATGGACTAGTCTACCTTGGGACATTCAAATGGATTTTAATATATTCGAAAACCTTCACTATTATACTTTGCTCTACACAATTCCATCTTTATACCAGCGCAAGGAATTTACATGCGTTACTTAGCTCGCTCCTCACTGAGCCATGTACCCCGTCGCAATCGATGATGTTATCTTATAGATTCAAGAAATCTCTGCACAAGAATCTTAAGACGGCGGTAGAGTTGATATTGAAATTTGAAGTGACCTGTACTGGAAATGGAAGCCTGTATGTTTTCGTGCAAACGGCATACCAGCAAGTCATAGTTGCAGATATATCTTAGCTGCGCTAGCCGCGTCCCATCACCTTACACTCCTCGGTCTCGGTTAAAATACTTGCTATCCCCGTAATGGCCAGGCATTCGCGATATTGCGCGGCTTACGCGTTCTGCGTGCCATTCGCTCTCAGACATTCTTATTTCTTTGCAATGCTGTTAGTTTTGTTGCCCGCGAATCAGCACCTACTAATTAATCTTTTCTTTTATTTCTTTCGCTTCTCGTCTAATTCGCACCGTGCAATGTGGTCGCGGTAAAAGCACGACAAACAGAAGAGCAAGGCAGACGGAGAGCCGAAGACGACGAATCGAAGACGACTAAGAATGTCACGCCTCAAAAATCTCACTAATCAATCTTGAGCGAGCGTTCGCAATTTGCAGCTCGTATTTTATGCATCACCTTTTTAACAAAGCGAGGCACTCAATGATAAATCCACTTTTATGACTTTATTTTATCTTTTCAAAATCTCTTTGTGTGTTGTGTCTAGATAAATTTGTGTTAGCTTCATTAGTCGCTCATCGAGTCGCAACGTTCGAACAAGTTGACAATTGTGTTGCTTTGACTTAAATTTTAACTTATGTCTGATCGCAGGCACGGTCAGGTGTCTCCAAGACGTTTACGCGTGGACTTGAATATATCTTTATGCCTGGGATATTTTTGGCTGACTGCTTATTGCGATCGTTTCACGTGGCGTGGCTGAAATCTATGACTTGGACAGCATTAGCTGGGTCTTCAGCATTAGCAGAAGACATAGGATGATCTAGCGGAATGTGTCGAATATATGAACACCTGCCACTAGGTGAGGCAAAGGTGAAGACTCGGTTGGGACCATGCTAGAAGCTAGCAACTCGGAGAGCGGGAAAATGCTTGGGTGTTGAGGAAAAACCATGTTTTTATTTTCACTCGTGTATACGTTGCTAACCTATTGAAAGACGTTCCAATTATTTTAACACATTTAAATAATTATCCAAATCATCAGTAAAAGTTCCAACAGACAATCGCAATAGTTGAGTTAACATTGTGTTTGCATTTTAAAGGCGATTAAATTACTTTTGAAGCCTTTGTCTCCTTGTTCTTAAAAACAGTTTGACCCAGCGTCAATAAAATATCTACTGGAACGCACTTAAACAGCCCGTATAAACATTGAACTTAATGTGATGTCCATGGATATACACGAAGCATTTACAGAACATGATGCACCAGACCATTTTATGGCCTATACAGAAAAAAATAATACGAGCAAAAGGCTACACTACAATTTTATGGGATGAAATCCCCTTTTGATCCATTTAGTTGCTTCAACGTGTTTTGAAAATAACAGAAGATAATAAAAGTTATTAATTACACTCGATTTCAATAATATAACTAGGTATATATTTTTTAGTTGTTAGTGTGGGTTTTATTTTCTCTGTCTGTGTATCGTTAATCATAGCTTGTATTAGTATTAATAAATCCGAGACGAGATCATTAATTACATGTTCTTTCCTTGTTTGCAGATGCTCTTGGTAAGTGGATGAACTGCTATCAGCTGGCCAGCTTTTGACAGCCAGACTTCAGCTAGGCCACAAAAAGCCTCCAAGGTAGGCTTTTGTGACGCAGTGGTTTCTTCAAATACTTCTGAAATCTTAAGCTCAAGCGGCACTCAGCTTCGGGCATGGATTTAAAAGAAGGACTCGGGTCTAGCACAAGCGTAAGAAGTGAATATTTTCGGTGCTAATGCACTTTAATTAAATGCAATTGTACCGTTTTGCGAAAGGTCAGTTATGTTTGGTGAGGAAGTATATATGATTTAAATGGCGTGTCATTTTTCGATAGCATTCCTCGCGGGCACTGTTGCGGATTGATTGCTCAGGGCTCGCACGTTGTAACTTACCTGTCTCCTGCTAAAGGAAGCACACAGAGGTACTCATTGCAGTGCCATTTTAAAAGCCACGCAACCAAATGTAATCTTTATTTACGTTGTAATTATTCAGATGCACAACAGGAATGTGTTTTGCTCATTTGCATAATAATTCACTATCTGATTGTATTTATTGTCAGTGTGTGAAGCAACGTGCGTTAGGAGCTAGTTAAAAAACACTTTTTCTAACTGTCAAGAGCGCAATGCACAGAACCCTATATAAGAAAACAGTTTTTCTATCGTTTGCCATCGAAGTTTCTAAGTAGGATAGGTAATCTGAAATTGTCACAATCTCTTTACCTTTCTTTGATTTCTCGTTATGGAAGTACTTGCTGCGATCAACTTATGCACGCTCGTGATCTCTTCTGCTTGATGAGTTTCAAGGGAAAAAAATGAAAAGAGAAAAAAGAACAGCATTACAAGAGTTGGTTATATTTTCAAGGCCTAGCCATGACGTTTGATGAGAGCGTGTGTCCCTTGGAGCCTTCGAGTGCAGCAAACTGTACAGTGTTGAACATAAATCGACAGACTTACCACGGTGGTGATTCAAATAATTGAAATTTAACACATACTTGTCGGGCCGAATCAGCTTAGGAAAGGGAAGCCATTCATGAAAAAAATCTATGATAAATTTAGTATGGAAAATGACCAGTCTGAGCGCTATGTTATGTTTTTTTGTGAAATTATTTTGAACAAAGCTAGACATTTTATAAGGCCATCATCATTTTCATCGAATTGCTGCTTTTGACCTGTGTATAAAAAAAATATTAAGCAACTAGAGTTCAATTTAAGAATGGCTGTCCTCCCTCCCCTGTCCCCCCAGTAAAGATGAAGAGACGAATCTATGTTTATCATTCTGTCAGGCGTCGTGCCATCGGGCCGGGCGCACACAAGAATCAAAAGGAAAAAACTGTGAACTAATCCAAAATTCTTGAGATACAGCCAAAAGCGAAAATGGAAACTATAATGCGTATCAATTTTGACCCGCCAAAGCACGTGTGCTGAATAATATTATCCCGGCTTTCGCGGGATATACCACTATCACGTAATCTATTTGTTGAGCAGGCCGCAAAAGTAGATTGCTATTGTGTTATGGGGAGAGGAACAAGGATGCGTGGATACGCGTACTCATGTGCTAGACAAGGAACGGCGTAGTGTTTATTCTCGATGGAGGTACCCTGTTGGAGGAAGAGAGCTGCGACGTACGGGTGGTGTGCTGGTGGAAGAAGGATGGGTGATAGTCAGAGGAAATGACGTGCCTAGAAAGCTAATGCCCCTATAGCTAGCTAGCTGCTGTCTTGGCTGATGCTACGTCAGACCTCCACTGGATTAGAATTGGCAGTAACCCATCAATAAGACACTTACAGATATTAGAGCGAGAGGAGGCGAGATGGACTAACGTTGCTGGCTCCCTCCCTGTCAGCTTGATTCAGTTATTCGAATAACCAATCCGTCTTGAATTCGAAAAGAGACTGATTTGTGTCGACCATCTCAAGTCTTCTGGGGTTCCTTTGGTGCCAAACACAGTTTGGGTTTACATCCTTTTAGGTAATTGAAATTGTCTTCAGTCTTTCTCAACTTTGTCGATAGAGACCAAGAGCGGTTGACCGAATTAGCCCGACTTTCAGCTGTGGGTACAGATATTTTCTCCCGGGAGTACCTTGTCATGAAAATTCTCACGGTAGAGTTTTCCAAGCTTTTATTTCCATTTTAACAGGCGTTTGATTTTTCTTGCGACTTAAAATGAGCCGGATGGTCGTCGACACTAGTTGTGCCCTCATCCCATTAGCATATCACCCTTCACTGCAGGACAATTACCCCGCGCTCGCTGCAAGAGCTAGCAAAAGTGCAGCACCAATTGCCAATGTCATTGCCAATAATTGTTGTCGCTGCATGTTTGCAGTCGTGCTAGTAGGAGAGTTGAGATCCACCGCCGTGTGATGGATTGGTACGAATTGACATAGCTCATGCACTTCAATTCGTTTTGCACTCCACAGAATGATTCCAATAGATGATGAGAAGACATGCACTAAGATGAATTGCTTGGCGAGCTCACGCCAGCCTGGCTATGGCTTGGAGATATATTATTATGCTAGGCAATTCACGCACTTGTCATCTGAGACTGTGTCCATGTAATGGCACGGCACGCCATTCTGCGAACTCTGCTATAGCTTGATGAAAATGTTCGCTGCGAATATGACAGACTGGTTATTTTTTTCCAACGAGAATCAATTTATTTAGAAAAAGTCTCAACTTGAAATGACACGCCCTTTTCATACGTTTCATTTGCATTCTAGTCATTTGATTCCATGTGACGGATTTATTTTTCGAAAATAAATGAGATAGATTTATAGATAATGTTTTAATCAAGCTTTGAATTACATTCTTTAAAGTAATTTTTCCTTAGAAATGATTGGTTTCTTTCATGCGGCGTTCGAGGTCGGGCAATTTGCGTTTCATTTCCTCCGAGTAGGGTTAGGATCGCACATTTTACACCTCGTGTCCTCGACTAAATTTGATGGATCAAACTCTGGAAGTCTTGTGCGGTTAGGTCCAGCTAATGAGTAGTTGGATGGGCTGGCCACGGTAATTAATGCACGAGAACACTCGTTTTGTGTAGAAGCTTGTAACGATTAAACGCAGCTCAGTGTGTTATAGACGTTTTAATCAATTCAAACTTTTATAATGACACAGTGTAGTCCACCTACCTGTTCCTTGCGAGTTTAATATGCATAGACTTCCGTTTTCTTATACGGTGTGCACACATCTTCTCGTCTTTTTTCTTTCAATTTGAATAAATAAGACGTTCTTCATTCTTCTACTGGAATACAAATTCGTATCTTTGAAAAAGAGCAAAGACAAGCGAAAATTCTCGATGAAATTATCGTTGTGGTCCCAAAAGAGCCTTTAAATGTGACCGCCAAGGGCAGAGTGACCACTGGCTGAGAATATGATATTGATTTGATAATGTTACAAAACTTCCCCTAGCCGTGTGCGATCCCTGGGGACGCTCTCCTTGGAAGAATAAGGGAGGTTTTGACTGACCGCTGACCGATGCTTAGCTTGGGGATAGTAATGAGACCACTTTTCGATGTTCTTTGTGGTTCAGTTTGGGAAATCTAATAAATTTAACAAATTTCTTTCATCTGCCATTCCTCACCAATTGCGTAAAACATAGCACGTGATTTTTTTATAGATATTGAGCTGGTAAAAAGAAAATCATGTACATAGTTTATGACGCCAACTAATTTTATTCTGCATTTGCATTGTTTTCATTACAAAGATTATAATTAACACGTAGAATTACTGTCGATCATGGCCTGTTCTGCTCGTTTACATTTAATACTCTGTGGTCATGTATCTCTCATTACGAGTAATGTTTTTTTTCGTAAAAGGTGGTTTGCACGTTGCAGCCCGTCGTAATGAATGCACCAAGCCTTGTAATTAAGACTTCACAACGTACTTTCATAGTTAACTTAGTAAATGAACGACATTAGCGCACTCGCAAAGTCGCAGCACACCCAGCACGAGAACTTCGTATTAACCGATTCCAGATTGCAATTCTCAAAATATTTTTACATCGAATTTTGGCGTCGTTTTTCCGATTTATTTTTAAATAATCCAACGTACATGCCATTGTCAAAAATCTGATTTTCTAATTCTCTATATTTTATAAGCACCTACCGAAATAGGCTTGATTTCTTGGCAAATTAAAGGGCATATTCAACAACTAAATATACCTACCTATGCGTAGGTACTTTAGATGCATATAGCGGATAACAGCACAATCTTGGTGTGGTGGTAAATATGTTTTATGATCAGCTGATGAGTAGGAACTGTGAATGGAAGCGTGTTTGAGTACAATAATCATCATCATCAGCGGGCATTAGGGAGCATTTGTAATGCACAGCTCTGGCCACAAGCGTGCCACGTATGCAACAAAATATACTCTGCAGAACATTATAGCGTGATCGCATAGTTTATTGCGATATGAATATTACAATAATAAATGTGATCGCCATATTATTTAGCTAACTGTAGTGTCGAGAGAGGTTTGGCCACAATACAAAAATACTAAAAAAAAAAAAAACACCGTAGTTGTGTAGCCAAACAACTGTGGGGTAAGATTAATGCCTGAAGACAGGTAACTAAGGTGATGACGGGGTCAAACCCTATCATTCCGTGGTATCATTATGTGTAGAGAGTTTTTCGTCACATCTCATTTTTTTTTTTTAATGAAAATGTGCGGCATTCGTCAGGTTCGCATTTGATGACGACCCAACCCGCCTCTTAGCTCATCCATGTCTTTGCTCAACAAAATGAGTTTTAATTTTCTTCCCAGTGCCAAGACAATAAACCATCGCCTTTTATGATACAGAAGCTTTATATGTGCTGGAGATGTGTGCTAGCCCCACAAAATCCGTGGTAGGTATAGTGGCTAGGCTATAAAGCATCCTCAGAGGGCATATATTTTATCATAACATGCGTAGCATTTTTATTACCGTGTGCTAAGGTGTTCATCATTATCAAACTTTATGTGTTCAAATTTCGCTAGTTTTCATTTTTTTACAGTTTCTTTTTGTTTATTCACTTAAAAAAAAAAAAATTCTCGTTTGGTTTTATGCAATCATTTGAGTTAACTTGAAAGTGATTTTTGCCTTCCAACCGCAAGATGAAGTCGAAGGCACTTCAGGTCTATCAAACCATTCACTTTTTCTCAACATCGACAAGGAAGTGGGCTCTGGTATTGTCTTGAATAGTTTGAGACCATTGACGCTGGCATCTTTTCATTGCATCCATCGAGCCTCGCATCCTGCAGAGTCCACCAAACGAATCACGTGGCAAATCAAACGTGTGGTCTCTACTCGAGTCACAATGGGACCAGCTCCAGTTTCAATTCGTTCGTGTCGACCCGTTTATTGCTGTATGTCCAAGTGACTCCGAGCTGCACGAAATTAGCCGGCCCGTTGTAAATTAGTGAGTGCACACTTCTAGCTGTCACTGGACGC
Organism: Protonemura montana; assembly: GCA_947568835.1. NCBI lineage: Eukaryota > Metazoa > Arthropoda > Insecta > Plecoptera > Nemouridae > Protonemura > Protonemura montana. The sequence continues at coordinate 7,040,812 of OX387605.1, forward strand.
GGGTTTAGTGCCACGTTTAGTGTTGCGTTTAGTGCAGTTTCTCGGGGCATGCGCTGCATGATTGCTCGAACTCAATTGTGCTAAAATGATATTCGAAGCGCAGATTTTGCAAATCGATTTGCGTGGCACCTTGTGAGGTCCAGGCGCGCCGTATTCGGATTGCACCGAAAAACGCCATGCTTAGAAGTGTAAAACGAATAATTTCCAGAGGACATGGCAACGGAGCATTCCATTCGATGGTGTCAATGATGGAAATATTGTAAGCCACGTTTAAACCATTATCTGGAATTTGAGTATATTTCTCGACCTGCCACGGCAACCAATCAGGAAAGCGTTTAATTTCTTTAACACATCCAAGCTCAAAGCATGTGTGTGTTACAAGGGGGTTTTGAAAGCTCTAAACTAAATTCATGCCACTCAAGTCACTTATCCTCAAACATCCTTGCTCAATCAAGTGCTCCAAGTCGTTTTCTTCGTTCGACGACATGGCATTGGCGGACGCACTACATTGATTTACACTCTATTTGCCATAAAATTATCATGTCCCATATTTGCATTGCGTTTAAATGGGCGGTTAATTCTGGTAGCACAGAATACCAAGAAAAACCACCACAATATTAACTTCCCTGCGCGTCGATCTCGCCAGAGACTCGACGACAGTCCAGACAGTAGTCCCTGCATTCGCATGGTGCTTCTTACAAGATTGCGCTGTGTGAACCTAGTTATCTGAGTCATTGAGCGAAGCCGTTTTTCACTATCAGCCAATGGGAATCGGTTATATTCCTGCTGATACCCCCTCCTTTCCCGATACCAGCCAGACATGTTAGTGAGGTAAGTCATAGTAACGTATTTCTACTAATGAATGAACATGCCTAACGTAAACAATTGGCAACCCGAGCTGGCAATAGCAAGGACTCCAGGATGAATACGTCCTCATTCATTGGGGTTTATGCAGCAAGGTCACTAGTTTAGTTGGAGAAAATCATGGGCTATTCCCCAAATAATCAAGCAAGAAAACGAGCAGTAGCTGGTAGCTTGCTAGATCTCAGCGCGAGTCTGTTGCTAGCATGGCTATTTCGCTTTACCACTTTTCCGCCTAACCCTTTCAAATGACTGCTGCCTCGACTTGCAAAGTTCATGATTAGCGCTGTGAGAGAAAAGGTGTAGACTTCATTTACAAAACAGAGACACTATCATATTCGAGAATTCTGCTAACGTTGCAAGGCCAAAATTGTAATCAATGATGACGGTCTGGTGACGGGGGAGGGTATTGCAGAACATGGTAGGATAATCGACCCTGCTGATGATTGAGTAACAGACGAGTTACCGACTTGTAGCTCCCTGAGATTCCGAGCAAGAGTCAAAAACAAACGGAAATTAATCTTATCGTTTCTTATCATCCCACAGGATCTGTACCTTAAAGTGGAAGTTTTTAGTATTCTTTAGAGTAGTGTGTACCAACCTCTCCGTGCGTACATTAACACGTGTTGATGTTAATGTTGCTCGCACGCATGAAAGCAAAACCAAAGAAAAACTCGGTCAGAGTTTCTAATGTCCTCGGCCACACAGTTTCGCGTGGTTTCTTTTTCACGTGGTCATCAGCTGTTGGCAGCTACCGAGCACCGCATGGTTATTATTTCTGACAGCTAAGTAATGTGGCAGGCAGCGAGCGAGCGAGCGACAACGAGTCTACTACGCTCGTTTAAAGTGACATGGCGGAAATCGGGGCCCCCTCCAAGAGCAATGCTTAATTGGTAAACTGGAAGAGTTATGTAGGACTTGATGCGTGACGTCACACATAGGCCACTCCAACTGATTGATGGAGATGAAAAAATTACGTCACTTTATCGTATTATGTGTAGTGTATAGGGTCGATCGCCTGGGTTGTTGTAGCTGTGGTCGACGGCGATATTGCTTACCATTCGATGGTCGCAACTGAAACGGTACAATTCTGTGCAGTGGTAACACAAGAAGAGAAGTTTTCTCTCTTATTTTAGATTATATGGTTTTATTGAATACCTTTTTACTTTTTGTGGTTGTTAAGGACGAGAACCATGAATCCTGATGGCGAACAATGTGCCAGAAGTCGCTTGTTATATGTTAAATTTATAGTGGCACAGTAAAAAGGTGCCGTAAAAAGTTCAATCTGAATTCGACTACGTGATAAATTGGACATGATAGCAGTTGGGTCATCGGACCAATGAGTATGAGGTACGTTTCACTTATAGCCGGTCCATACCATAAATTGTAATGTGTGTACAGAAAAAAAAAACGGCTCTCGAGCTTCATCAATCTTGATAATTTTTAAGTGATTTAAAGCATTGACCTAGATAATGATACCTTTTATTACAAATTCACGTCTACTGCATTTCAATCTCAGGTTACTACCATCTCAAAGCTAAGTTAATTTTACCAAACAAATCATTTCGATTATACATTTGTGTAAGTGCACACAAGCAAGTAATTAGAATCGTCTCATTACGTTATGTTTCTTTAAAATCTGTCTAGTCCTGGCGGCCAATTTTGTCGGGGCTTTCACCCTTTGGCCCCATGGGCGCCCCCGCGCCAAGGCCTTTGCCCCCTCCCAACCCCCCGCGGGGCGCACGTCCCACGGGATGACGCTTAACAAGTTTATTGCATGACTTGAATCACTCAGATGAAAGGGGGAGATCAAAAACGCAGTAGGAATAACATTATAAACACAAGCCTCACCTTACACTTGGGCTTACGCAAAAAATCAATTATTCTCGTAGAGAGACTCGCCAGCCAGGGCACGATGGAAGTTTTCCTTTCTAGCTTGTAGTATTTTCTGTCTTACATATAATTTAATTGTAGATTAAAAGGAAACAACTCACCGATTCTATTCGAAAATGCATCATTATAATGTTATTATACAGATTTTATTTTATTTAAAATAAATATGAGCGTAACGATGAAATAATAGCCACCTACTGCATAAATTACTTACGAGTATAGACAACCACGCTATAGCAATACATTATTTATCTGGTCAGTTGTTGATTGCAATTATCATTAAATACCGTCGCGTTATCTAACGAGTGCCGAGTCCATTTTAATGCCAACTCTAATTACTTGTCCACGATGTCGTGACGAAAATTGTCATATTGACGATCGTAAAGGGTAATTGTTTTACACTGTTTATTTCATTAAAATGAAGCCAACAGTTGCTAGTCGTACGTTATTAATCAAGTATTGATTTACCTGTTAACTTGTAATTAAACAATGCCTCTCACCTTGGCTTCGAGCCGCAGTGTTACTCAACCAAGTCCACGTGGCGCTACCTAGTAACGACCCGAGCAAGCCGTGAATAGTTCCAAAAACAGCAGGCGAGGAGGCTCTTCAATTCCTTCGCACCGTTTCGATTTTATCATTGTCATAAAATCCTAGCAGGCATTTTTTTTTGTAAGCTTTTTCACCCAGATTTGTCGATGCACGCAAGTTATTTTATGTTGAGTATGGTAAGGGACAAGTCATTTATTGCTTTTGACACCTCGTTTGCTGTGGAAGACAAGTGAGACATGTTAAAAGCTAATAAATAATTCTGGTTTTACTAATACATCTCAATAATAATAATAAGAACGTCATCCGAGACGAACTTTCTAAGTTATAGCAAACTAGCGAGGGCTAATTAAAGCTCAGTTTAAAAGCCTATAATTAGTGACGAATACAAGAAGCGTTCCAGATGCAATCATTCATGTTAGCGCGTACCCTGGCGCTGATCAAATAAATTAATTGAGTAATTTTCACTACAGAAAGGGGTTATAATTTAGTATATAAAATATAAATTAATTTTCTAACAGATTTTTTCCTTAATTCGTTTCTTATAGGTAATTAATTAAATTTGGATGATTGAAGGAGGTATGGGATCTTATCTATGTTGAAGGATTGACCCAATCATCGGAGCTGCCAACTATTCAACTAAATCACGAGAATAACTTGTTTGAAAGTGTTTTACTTTTCCCAGCCGATCTCACACTACCGTACGGACAGTCTGGTCTGCTATAGTCTCTACCTACAAGATTCAATTTTATTAGCCTCGTTCGGTAAAAGCGAATTAATCCTGATCGAGAGCATACTGCCAGCTAATCACGCCTATAGCTTGTGAATCGCTTGATATTGCAGGTGTGGGGGCAGGGGCTCAGAGAAGAGCCGCACGTGGGGCTTCTAATGGCGTATCAAGTTCCTCAGCTAATGTTTGCTGCTGGGTCGATGATGTCACCGTTTTCTTTTACACTTTGCACACAATCAGGTGCCTCGCGGGGTGACTTTCTTCCATCAAACATCCACCACAACGCGTATTCCCCGCTTTATTTTAATTTTTTAAATTTGAACATACAACTGTATTACTTTTGTGAGATGCGTTTGAAGAGATTCTGGACCACGATTCTGTAATATTCAAGCCCCTGTTTTAGACCCTACGGGTCACAACAACACATTGCCTTGCGGGTCTCACCAATCACCACCTGTGTCAAACACGATCCATTCATTACACATCTAATCAACAGTCGAACGCGTGTCCACATGTCATTGAAATGAATCAATTAAAATGCATGGCATTCGGTGATTCACGCGGCAGTGGCAACTGAAAACGTCTGCCATGCACATTGCAACCATCTTTCATATTCAAAGCACATGGCTATCGAACCGTCCGTCGCATGTGGCATATTAGTGCTAATATCCTATTAATTATTACTGGAAATAATCATCTGCGGCGCGTTTTAATTATAGAGGTACCTGTATTACGTATTGCCGGTGTACACTGGCTGCTGCTTACCTGCCACAGGTCGAATAAGACGAATGGCACCTATCTAGAACTAGTGTGGCGGCGTAGACAGCTGGGACGTTGATTATTTCACCGCGCTTCATCTAACCACCAATTACTGCTATCGCCGTACGCTGCACACATTTCAATTACGATTCGAAGAAAGTATGTATAGTTGTCTTTTATTTGCACTCAGATGTGGGGGCGTTTTGCTCTCTTTTGTGTTCAGATTTCGATGTGATCAGCTTCGTTTGGTGTGAAAGTCATTGTCAAATTTGTATCATGTCTTTTCAAATAAAACAAACAGAAAAAAAAGTGACATTTCGATGAAAACCGCCACTTAATTTTAATGACGTCAGCCCTGTCATGTCAAAAATCTTGCTACCGTTATGCTTATTAAAATGTTCTGCTCGTGATCTGGATGTAAAAGGAGTGTTGTTTTTGGTATTTCCTCAATAAGGGTGCTATTGGTTGGTGACTGCACCCTTAGCGTAACAGACAGCTGGGGGTGGGAGAAGGGGTGGGGATGGATGGGGGTGATCATGGGGTGGCATCAGTCTCTCAGTTTTATTGTAATAATGGCAATAATAGCGGAACTCGAGTGTGAACTCTCGCCGTTCACAACGACGTTTAGCAAGTCATTTCCGGAACACCACGCTGCAACGCTGCATGTGCATCAGTGTTCTTGTTGTGTTTGTTTTCAGAGGGTCGCTGTTTTGCCAGCGTAGATTATTATTTGAGCAATGTTATGTCTTTTTATCGACCTGCTGCTAACCCCAGGGCTTGTGTGTTTTGTTATTTGCTGCGCCCCGCCAAGCTAAAAACCCGACACGATCGCATGTGCTGTGGAAAGCCTAACGGGCGAGCATCGCTGAAAACATTTACCATTACGCGATTCTAAACCGAGGAAATCAAATGGAAGCGATGGAAATTTGTACGAACGTCACCCGCAAGTGTTTTTAGTAGAATGACGTAGACTAGTTTGGTTGAACAGCGAGTGTCGGTCTATTTTGCTACTGTGAGGTCAGCAAATATTGATTTGCTGAAATTGTCAGATGCCGTTACGTCATCGGCCAATCAACACAACCAAACGCGAGGAATTATTTATTGGTCTCCTCTTCGGCATTAGAAATTCGCAAAACAGTTTTCGGTGGAGGTGCCGTGTCCAGGCAGCCATCTTGTTTGCTCTGCGGGTCGCATCTAGGAGCTGCCCGCAACGTTGCAAGGATGATAGCATGTCTTGCATAAAAACACAATCTAATTCATAACACAATAAGCATCGCACGATTCAAATAACGACCATGAAATGTTATTCATAAATTTGAGTGGGTCACTATATTTTATAGTAAAATAAAGTAGTAACCGTCTATTTATAGCGTGGACGCTTCGTAGCGGTTATTGCGGACGTCCCTGTTGATGAATGGCGCACGAAGGCACGGTGCATGCCTGCCGCCGAGCTGGATGATTGGTCATTGGTCAATGCAGGTCAAACTCTGTGAAGACATTACTCGGCGTGTAGGCGCGTGACATAATCCCGTGTCCCGTGTGCACCGCATGGCAGCGACAGCCCTCGACTCCAGACCATCGCGTTTTCAGCCCAGACAAGCATTTTTGTACTACGTTGTTGTGTGCAGCGCGCGCTGGCATGAAATCACATTTCAATGTCTTGTCATGCCATGCCACGCGGCTGTCACGGAATCGTCTACATTCGCCGATGCCTAGACGTCGACCAGCGTAATATCAAACGAAACGACTCAATTGGTAAATACAGTTTAGTTTGGAATTTATAAAGCAAATAGCGACCTTTCAAAGTTTTTTCTATTATGCTTTGCCTATCGTTTATTGATTAGTATTTCGAGAGTATCAGCACAACGCCACTAGTAAAGTCATGCTGACTGAAATTGAATCCTTTATGTACAAGAACACCACTGACCCCGTCGCGCGGCCATTGCTTTAAATCTGCTCGAGCCCCCCCCCCCCCCCCCCCCCTCACTGCCCCCAAAAGAGTAGAGACACAGAATCGGCAGGACTCGTGATTTATTTCGGATTCGTGAGCTTGTAACGAGGGCGCGGTCGCCGCGCACGTCAATCAGAGGTCCGGACCAGCCCTTGAGGAGGGATGCTGCGCCGGCTGACGGCGTCCCGTCGCCCGCGACGTCGGCGCACCCCGACGCCGGCGCTCGCCGAATTCGATTGCCGCTCGACGCCGCGTCTGACAGAGGAGACGAACGTCGGACTCCGCGTGGGTGCGCGAAAACCAATCGGGGGAAGGCTAGCTGGCTGGCGTGCCGTTGACGACGACGACCCCAATGCTGACGCCGACGCCATCTTCGCAGTTGTAATCACCCAAATTGGCAAATTACTGTAACAAACTATCGGCGATAAGCGCCGAGTAAATCGTGATACTTTTGCCGTTCTTAGCCCTACTTTTTGCTGCAATTTCTTAAATATTTTGTTGTGCCATTTAATGGGATTGTTCCTTATCGCAGCGGCTGGAACAAGTTAATGTTTTCTCCGCATGAAATAGAAGTTCCTTGAAAAAGGACAGAAAGCCAAGCTGTCACTGACAGATATTTTCTCTGATAAAATGGCTCTGTATTACCGAACCCGAAGCCTCAAAAGGAAAAACGAGACGAACATAATATTGAGCTATTTTTTTGTGCCATTGGGGATTGTGGTTAGTTTATATTATAAACCACATCATTACAGACTCTTTCATTAATTTCAGACTCAAATCAAACGACGTCCATGGCTATGCATAGCAAGCATCTCTAGCTCTGTTCAACACAGATCGTTTTGTATCTCTCCATTTCTGTCGCACATGCTTGGGTGGGTCCCGTCTTTTCCAATCCGGCATGCAGCTGGACGCTTAGCTCAACCTTCAGCATCCGCGTCTCACAAAAACTGGTTGATGCGCCCGCTTGATGATCGGAAGATGATCCGACACTCATCTATATTCACAAATCGACAAACATCATTAAATATAGAGCTCGTTACCATTTACTGACATAGTCAATCAAAAATGAAATTTTAAGTAAATTAATCCTGATTTATGCAGGCGGGTACGCGTTTGCAGAAAATATATTGTTTACTAAAAAAAATCACTAATACGCACTGCAAATATTGCACTGGTCAACAATATAGATTCCATGTGAAGAAGACCATAGAAGACCATCCTAATTAAGATCAGCACTACTTCTGAAATGACCCCACAACTTTCGGAGATGTGCCCTTTCCATGCATGTCGACAAACCCCAGATGTGCCTGCTTGCGTTTCGGACCTAGAGGAGTTGTGGGTGGGTGGTCCGTGACTTCTTGTAAGACACTCCATTTAGTAAATTCAGTTGGAAATATCGCTCGATCCTCTTCGCTCATCAACCAATGTCTTTGTGTAATGTCCCACTTTTTTGTGCGTGAAATACTAATACTCCAAACTTTGTGTTACGCTTGTCTGAAAGTGTAAAACAGCCGTTCTTTTTATTAACTGGCAGACACTTTCTTGTCTTATCTGTAGAGATCTGTGCAGATAACTTCAACCCGCGCTTTTAATCTTTATTTTATTTTTAATTACTGCTATGTATGAACAGAAGTCACTGACTCGCAATTGAATTACACTAAATGAAAAAGTTTTAAAGAGTTTGTAGTTTGATCAACACTTGCCGTACAGAATTCACTAATGATCTTTCTTATGATTTCTTGATCAGAACTCGTGTGAGTGGAAACGCACAAGTCGTACATCGTAATTTATTCAATTGTACGTTATAGACGTGCTAGGCAGCGAAGCGGACGAGGAGGACCACCGAAAGGATAACTGATTACACTTGGACATGTTTTGATACGCGATGTTTAATGAGAATAAATGATTAAGCACAGTCGTGTGTGGGTAACTCACTGACTTGCGAAGGGGGTCGAGTTGGAGGGGGCTACCAAGAAAACACAGCAAAACGCCCTGTCTTTCGGTCGAGGCAGGAATATTGCGAAATTGACTGGATATATCTTTCGGCGGTAGCGCCATGCATTGTGCCCGTGTCTCGGGATTCGGGTTCGGCGCCGGTGGCTGGCTAGGGCGTGGTGCCTTATCGGGCCCGCGCCGGGGCGCCTCCATCGCGGGAACAAGCGGCGGTCAATAATGGCTGCAGTGGAATCATGCGCGAGACAGCCAACCCAGCGCTCACTCATTGCAACGTTCGCCATCGCTCGGCCATCGCTCTCTACTGGCTGCCTGAATCGGTTTTACTTTTTTTTTTCAAAATGCCCACGAGAATTTCGCGGGCGTTTTGCAGTACCCGTTCACTTGCAGTCGATGCTAACTACAGTTGCGTTTCAATACAAGAGACAAACGAAACGTATTCTCGTCTTGTTCGAAATGTCTTCTGACCCTGGTGGACTGCTTTTCCGTTATTTTAATGTCTTTGACTGATATCTTTTGGTACAAGGCGACAATGAACTCCATAGGCCGAAGTGAGGTTTGTCGTTTGGGACCTGTTGTTAATGGGAGCAGATTCAGCCCACACCACGCTGTGTTGATATCGCCCCGGTATGGACATGGCACCCAAACCTTCGCTTCATTGACGGCGTCACCCCTCTAATGGACAATCCGTGTTCCTCAGATGTGTCTGTCTAGAGAGACCTCGGGTGCCCGCGAGAGCGCAAGGAACTGTCCGGGGAATAAGCTCCATGGCGTACTCAGAGTTACTGTATCGTACTTAGAGAGTTTTGAACATAGTAAAGTGCATCGTGTCAAAATATTGTTAAATTACGATCTTATCGTGCCGATTTATGGGGCCCGCCTTTGAGAGTGATTCGAGCATTACCTTGTTATTCGATGAAATTTGGGATCGGACTTGAAACAACTCGAATTCGTTTACTCATCCCCACGTAATGGGCACAATAAAATGACTGATAATCGGTAATATTTTCTTGACAACATGATTGCCAGGGATTGAAATTGAAGTGCATCATTAATTCAAGAGTGTCTAATTCGTCGAGAAAACACGCAAACATGACCTTTTCTCTTTTCTCTCCGAGCCAAACTAGTTGACCTTTTGTGAAATGTTCATCTCGAAACATGCAGCGAGTAATCGCATGTACATCTTCAATTGGACATAGGCACAACTTACTGCTCGCTAATTGCTACAAAATAGCAATCTTCTGCGCACGACTCCGGTACTAACACTCATAACCCGCCATTTGAACCAGGCCGTGGACTATGCCGGCATAAGAATGGTTTGCTTTTCACACCACAGAGCGCAGGCTTCATCAAGATACTGTAATGAAACAATGAAAAGGCTCGAGGCGATTAAACGCAATGGGAGGAGTTAAAAAGACATAAAATTAAAATACAATGTAATTACTTTTTTCTCGTTTTTACGCTAAATAGTTTGCGGTTCCATTGTTTTCTTCACAAGGGATGTGCACTCACACAATTGTGAGTGACATTTCACATTTAAAACCAGCTTGAGAGCCGGAGCGAAACGGAACTAAAAGAATCAGCTGATTTTGTAAAACTAGTGCGACCTAGTGAGTGGAATTGATAGCAGCAAGGAGCAACCAGAAGAGTTATTTCACAACGTCGGGACACCATAAACTGCTTTTAAAATATATAGCGGGACGACCAGCAGAGAACCCCATTAGTTAACTACGTCACAGTTTAGTACAGCGTTGGCCTGGGGTGGGGGGAGGAGGTTGATTTACGTTTGTTGAGGATGGTCGTGGTTGTGAACTTGGCAAAGAGCGGCCACTTGGGATGAAGAATCATCTCCACCACCACCAGCAGCAGCAGCACCGCCACCACCACCACACATGAACTCGATGCAAAATAAAGACGATCAATTCGAATCACAAAGTCACCGCTAGCTCCTTAATCATGCAAACCCACGCACTTTTCGGATTGATGAGCAGGTACATGACTATCGAATTCACCACGCTCGCTATTATTTGGATTTAAAACTGGATTTGTGTTGATTTTTTAACTGAAACACGACGATGAAATAACTTTAAGACATTCAGAAATCAAAATACAACTGTCAGTTTACACACTCTGCTATTTGTTTCAAAATATTCCTCTTCCCTCCGAGTGGCAAGAGCTTCTCGCTGCACATAACTCGTTCGAACTTCAGTTCTGACAGTGATATGCCCCTGCATTGATAACCCCGCGCACATGCAACCATCAGAAGGAGAAACATATAAAGGTCACTAAGCTACTCAAGCCATCTCTGTTTATGAGCTGAAAATTAACCTAAAGTGACACGTGACATGATTCATGTCTCTAACGCCCGCTGCTAACTCACTGCACGCGACCTGTGTCGTCATCTGTCACCACATTTACGAATCTTACGACACCCGAAGTTATGGTTGCATGGCTGCATCTCTTGCTTTTTATGACCTTTGACCCTAGGGTAGTCCATTTCGTCGCATCTAAATCCCCTCCCCCTCCTCACCCAGACTCCAACGCCTCCTGCTGGTGGGTGGGGGATCGGATCTAAAGAATGGGCTTCATTGGGTTCAAAGTCTGCCGGAGCCGTGGGCATCGTAAATCTGCCACGCGAAGCTTTGCTTTGTTTGGGAAAAGAGAATTTTCTTTCGGTTTACGGACGTGTTCGCTCTATCCGGGTTTTATCCGGAAAATTCTGACTCTGTTCAATGCAAGGTTTTTCTTAAATTCAGAAAGGAGTTTTGTTACTTGCTTTTAATTAAACTTATATGCGGACGGAGCAAATTGCACATAAGTAATCGTGGTGCATTTTTTTTTTTCAAGTGTATATAACACTTTCATGCCAGAGTTTCTCTCATTGAGCGATCCAAGTGTTTTAACAGAAAAGAAGGGGTTTCACTGACCTATGAGCGATTCAACGTAACTCAATATAGAGTTCTTGGGCATGCAGGTTGAGGTAGGCCCTATTTATAACCACCGCGAACGATGAAAAACAAGTCGAGCTACCCATGACTTCATTTCAAATGGTATGAACTTTGAGGCGTCGGCGTCGTGACGCCAGGAGACGCGTCGGTTCACGGGCGTCGTATACCGACCGAGTCTGTGTCCGTCGATCGCGTCTGTGTTCCACAAGAGATCACCCGCCTCACTTCAAAAGAAGCCACTCTTCTTGCATGCGGCGCGAAAACTTTCGACTCAGCTGGCGTAAAGCATTTTGCTTTGCTTTGATGAGTATACATATACTTAAAAAAAAAAGAGGAGCTAGAATATGTTTCGAGTTCTGGCGTCTAGCCGTTCTGACGTAACCCTTCAGGAACCGTTTCATCTCTGTGATGAACACAGTGTTTAAAAAATAATCCCGTAAAGGGCTCCGGCTATGCCAGAAGTTACGAGAAAAAAGCTTAGGAATGACTACCACTCGTAATTTGTTTTGTGAAAAGTGAATAATCTTCAAAAATGGATGCTCTGAATTTTTTGAATAGGATAATCATGTTTTTGGAAGACATGATACGATGGCTTTCGACTGAGCGAAGTTTTTTCCCTGATGCCAAGTGAAGATCTATTGTTAGGGTGGGTGATGAATTCTGTTAAGGTGTTGTTTTCCGGGGCGCTGTGCTTCCATACCCTTAACACCGAAACGAACTCATTTTCCACTATTTTCGCTCCTCCACCCTTTGTTCCTACACCGCTGCCTGCTGAACGAAGCGGGGCTCCCTCCCCCCACTCCCTAACAACGTAATCTCGGCAACGACCCTATTCTCCCACTAGGAAATAGCCTATTTCGAAAACACGGGAGCAGGGAAATTTCTACGCCCCAACCAAGAGGAGAGGGAAAAACCGACGTAAAACTTTGTGGCGTTCGAAATGGTTTGCAACGAGTAGAAAATTGTTAATGGAATATAAAATACGTGTAAATAAGATGGGTTTACCAATTGCTTGGCATAAAACTACAGTGTACCCCTCAAAGCACGCGGAAAAACGTGCAGTGCGATTTGCAAGAATCTTTTCTTAAATCGTTCAACCCCGAAAGCACCTGGTGTTCTGCAACGAGTCTCGCGTTTCGGGATTTTTTATATGGCCATCCCTCATCGACGCACGATCGGTGCTCGTCAAATGTAGCACCTTAGACGGTGATAAATCGGGAGCTGGCACGGGTCGCACCGCAAATTGTGTGCTGGCAATATTTTGATTGCATAGGGTCGTCCCAGAGACGAGGTCGGTTTATGATTTTGAACCCACGGTTGAATCGTTAGCAGACAACGTAGAAGCAGTTCATCATAAAGGATATTTTGCTTATGGTTCAGCTTTGAAGGGTTTCCCCTGATGGTGCAGGAAAGTAAATGAGGAAAATGCTAGTGAAAAGTGGTTAATTCTAAACAGATCTGCGGCTTCTAATTCCGAAACTACTTCTCTGATAAGTCTATCAGCCCTGAATAGCATTTGAAACAAAAATTACTAGAATCCATTTTGAATATATTTTGAATAAAAAAAACATTAAAGTGGTATTTCAAACGGATGGGTAGCCAAAGTTTCAATTTCAGTAATTTCTCATGCTGATGATCATTATAGTACGCCATAAATGAACAGCAAGCTAACTTAGGTGTACGCCAAAGTTGAGTTTTGCCGTTTCTAATGTCCTGCTGTTCGGCGAGTGTCCTGAATCCTGGAGGACGATGTTGACGGGTGTCCTTGTTGGTTGCAGGCAAGTGGTGCCCGCGGCGGGAGTGGCCATCACCAGCCGACGCTAGGGCAGTAAGCGACGCTCGAAGGGGTGTCCTTTATTCGTCGGTGTTCCTGGGCAGCCCCGGTGAGTACAATGGTACGTACAGCCAAACAACAACCAAATTTATTTATACTCTATTTTAGAATAAGTCGGTTTAATTTTACTAAGGAGATCAGTGGTTTCGTTTTGAGGGTTGTATTGCTGGATTTTGGTTTCGGGTAAAACTTGCATGTCGAATTATTTTGGTATGGCAAACCGCTCGAACGCAAATGGGTTGTTACGAGTTTATATAAGTTATCAATTTCGTTTGTATCGGTATTGGAATGTTCATGTAAATGGGAGCGAAGAGTTTCAAGGGATGAACCACAATGCATGGCCGCGAATCTGGCAAGTGGGTGGATTATTTCTTTGTTAGGACTTAAAATAACCAAGAATTGCGTGTTCGAAAGGACACTGAAGGCAAATTGGTAAATTTCATAAATGTGTTGCGTATTCGGCTCGTAGCTCTGGATTTGACAGCTGTCAAATGAAAAGACAAATTGAATGTGACATAAATAAGCGAACCTGAATGTTCCAAAGGCAGTGCTTGAGTAGCAACTTTCGGTAAAAATATCACGCTGAGCTTAACGAATTCATAACCAGCACCGCAATTGTGCGGTGCTGGTTAACGTGCTGGTAAAGTAATTAACAAAATGAAATGATTGAAAAGCAATTTTTTTTTATTTCCATGGCATTCTACAGATGTTTCGAAATCTAAAATAGGCATCCTCTCAATTGAAATCGCGCGAAACATTTTCCTCCGGTGGCTCTGCCGTCGACGCGTTCAATATCACAATTTTGGAGTCGTCCTGCGCCCCGCCATTTCATCTCCCTCCCCCCCAACGCCCCCGCCCCCTCGTCCCGGTTTCCCCGTTCTGCCACGTGAATGCTGCTGTATGGACCAGTTTTCTACGCAGGACTAATGATGAAAATTGCGAATCGCGCACTCTCCCGTCGCCATGGCGATATCCCGGCCCACCCGGTGTCACGGCGCCGGCGCGTTAGGGGCTGCACCCCTTCTTTGGTGGGCGCCGAGCTTTTCGGCGAGCTATTCGGCGCCCGTGGCTAGCACGGATGGAGCGACGCGGAAATAGCATCAACATGGAATAAACTGCACCTTTCAGAGACTGGCTAGTTTTTTCTTGTGGCTAAAATGGTAGGATGACGAGTTATTCTCCTAGTCGTGAGTTTGTTAGGCAAGATGTGACAAGATGGCTGCTTTAGAGCCACGGACCACGGAAATGCATGCACCACTTTTGGAAAGGGTCAAAATGTTGTGTGTCAAGCAAATCTGACACGGCTGCATTGTTTATGTTTTGTGCGCTCCACGACTTGCCGCTGCAATTAGGTAAAAGTTAGAGAGCTTTGCAATTTCGCTGATCATGATTCGTGGTCCGCTAAGAACGCTCGAGTGTGCTCAGCGGAGAATCACGAAAGGTCATGACGATAGCTATCAAAAATATTGATGCAAAATAGACTCGCAATTTATATAATCTGCACAATACTTCAAGCTTGTCCTACAGTTACTCAATCAAACTCACAATTACTACCCGTAGATACAATCTTAGACCATAACCACACGTTAGAAGCGAGATGAACCAAGAAAAAGGTACAGACTTTATGGATTTTACACTCTTTTTCTCCCTCTTTCCTTCTAGTCTGTATGTGTGTGTTTTTTTTATGGGTCGATTTTTCACGTTGACCTCATCTTGTGGGAGTGTGCTGCTCGGGGTCACCCCGACCACGTCACGTGACCCTTAGCTAGCAGCTTGATTGGACCATCCATCACCCGGGCGGCCTGTAATTGGTTCCCATGGACCTTGCGAACAAGGTATTGTTACCGCCGCCGCCACCACCACGGTGTAATTGTTACTTTGGTGGCAGCGTTCTCACATCAGTCAAACGGGCCCTCGGAGGGCGAGATGGACCGGACCGGACCGGACCGGGCAAACAGCGTCACGAGATGGATTGACCGCGAGGGGGGACCTGGAATCATCACTGATGGCCGGAGACCAACCATTTTTACCTCCAGGCCCTGCGCCGCCAACGGATAACTCCACTCTAATGGCATATTAGTTTGGTAACATCTATTAGGCAATATCCCCAGAGCGAAATTCAATTAAAAATCCAAATGAAATAGTGATGCGTAAGATTTTTGTGCGGGTGGCTTTAATTTGAACTCGCTTGCCAGTCTCGAGTGCATCCCAACATATTGTGCGCTCAGTCGGGGTTTGCGCTCGGCGTTCTAATATCCGCGGCGATGCAGCAGGCGCGTCAGTCCGCCGAGCAGTTCTGCAATTGACGGCTCGGAAAATGAAGAGTTCTTTCCCTCTTCTCTCATTTTCCACCCCTGTTCACTCCACCCTAGATTCACTATACTCGAGTCGGTCTCATCTAGCTACGTAGATCTCTCTTTCTGTTGTGTATATATACGCTACCGACATTCTGATGTTATGCTTTTCCTTTTTAAGATTATTGAAAACAAACTTGAGGCTTGTTCTATATTTTAACGCAGTCGTTCCTCGCAAACGGCGCTAGGAAATTGACATGAATGCCATGGGCGATGTTAAATATTTGAACGTGATGGTTTTTCGAAGTATTTGGCGTTCGTGCTCTGGATTTTCCCGTGCACTTTCCGTGGATTCACGTGTCAAACGCTGTTAGGCAGCCGCGCCGCCCGCCCGTGCGTCCGTCCCTTGACGATCCCGAACGCGCGCGATGTGCATTGACAAGGCTAAACGCAATTTGGAACATGCTTCCTGCGGTGAGACCTTTTCTAAAATTCAACGTTTCTTCTCCGCCGTGGCGGCGGCGGCGTCGTTGTAGGCAATTGTTTCTTCGCGAACGCCATGTTTGGTCGGAAAGACGTCGTGTCTGTTAAATAATCCATCAGACTGGTTGGGATCAAACCTACTGTAATATTCTACAATTGATCCGTGATCTGGTGTGTGTGTGTGTGTGTGCCATTTAGGATAATTGTTTCACTGAATAATTTAGTTTCGGCAGAAGAGCACCGCACGTTTAAAATTGTTACATAACTGCAGTTTGAACAACGGAGCTTTCCGTTCTGTTTTCGACACACTGTTTTTTTTTTTTTTTATTATTCATTTGACACTGGCAGTGAATATTGTAATGATTCATCCTCCATGAATGCATAATCATAAAGCACCTGATGTATGCACCTATACATACAAGCCAAGCCTCTTTCCTTTTGTTAGTCTATTCTTAGTCCCTTGTCCCAGTAATTTCTTGCAAAATTATATCCATAATGGTCGAGCGCAAAGGATCAAAATTCAAGGTATAACGCTTACATGCATATCTTTAACAATGACTTTTTATATTTCGCTTCGTCATGGCGGCATGGCTTTTTCCCCCTTCATGCGACCGCATGCTTATTAAACCTCTCTTTCCCGCAGTATGACATAAGCCAGGCACGACAAAGAGAGAGAAAAAAATCGAAAATAGTTAAAAAAAAACATATAATGAAATTCGAGATGTCTTCCATAGGCAAATGCCGCTATCTCGATAAGATATCTGAGATGGGATCGGGTGAGAGCGAATACGTTCTGCGCGTCATTTCTGGCCGAGAGATGCCCGAACGCTAATCAGCCGAGATGGAAAACAGCCTCCGCGTTCCCGAAGTCGGCTTGGAAGACGGGGAAATGATGCTCTCCGGAAAGCGCATGTCTTCTATCTTGATCAAGACTGTTTTCAAGATCTGCACGATAAGCGAATTAAGATGAATTGTCGAGATATCTCTGCTGTGCACTGACAAGCGATTTCTTTGGGTTAGAAGGGTTAAATCTGATTGCAGTCTTCAGTTTGGCCGCCCTTTTGTTGCCGTTACAAGAGTGCAAGTCGCGCAAAGTATTTTTAATGACTGGATTTCATTTTAGCACACGTGATTCTCGCAGAGATTTTATATTCTTGCTGCGCGCGATACCTCTAATTTATCGGTCCACAAATCCAGAAGCGTTCCACGACTGGAGGGGCTATCTGTGGCCGGAGTGTGTACAAGAGCATTTTATGGACGAGGTTCTTGGCGAGAAGGGCCCTTCAGAACCGAGGCCGCATGGTCGTGGCTCCCCAACGCGGTTCCTGTGACAGACATGTGCCGACGACACTTCTTGATGTCCTGGATGAGGGGTGCAAACGGTCTACAGAAGTACTTCAAGCCGTTGGATGCACAGACAGACAGACAGACATTCGGCACCGGTGCCAGGAATCGAGCCACTATAATTTCTGATAACTATTAGAATGAATTTAAAATCTTTAAGTAAAATAAAAAATCGTGTGAATTTCAGTGTCATCGGCACTTCCTGAAAATTGTAAAATTGGCTCTAACACATATATGAGAACGCTCAAGTCTCCAATTATATCAAAACGCAGCTCGCATTCCTAGCAGTGTTTTACCAAATTGTATTTTATGCTCGCCCGTCTCCCGCGTCAAGGTGGTATCTGTTTCGACCAATTAACCGCGGCACTAATTTGGCACCGATTTCCAGCCTCAGCACGACGCTTTGATTCGCGGACTCTGCGCTGCTGCAGCGAAACCGAGCCCACGTTCACGCCGCACGACGGCGATTCAAATGAATATATGAAACTAAAATGGCCTGCTGTATAGTTCTAGACGTAATCTCGCGGCGATATTTCTCGGCTCGTGTTTTCCGCATCATTAGTGCAGTCACTGGGTTTCGCTCGGTCCTTCTATCTTGCACCATACATCTCTAGATCTCGAGCTGACTGCGCGGTCACCAGTCAGATTGACCGTCTTGTACCACACCTTGGTGTCTTGCCAGAAGAACGCACGAATCAAGATGGATAAGAGATTTTTAGAGAACGCCGCGAATCGCACCAGCGGAGCGCTGTTATGATTGATAAATTTCAGTTTAAAAAAAGCTAACTCAAGGACCACACTGCTGAGTAATTGGTGAGATTAATAACGGAACCAAATTGGATATTCAAGCAGGACTTTTTGTGAATATATTGTTTTAAACGAGTGTGAGACATTTAATAGCGCGTGGACGGACAATTTATAATTATGTATATATAAAAATAGCATTCAAGTCAAAATGTTCGCTTTTGTTTTTGGGGGAGAATGGAAATCAGCGTCACGTCGCTGTCTTTACGACGTCTCAGGCCATTAACGATGTAATTCACAACATCGAATTACGTTGCGATTTTGCCATCCGCTAATTTTATAACTAGGACACCATCGTGGTCTCTCTCTAAACAATCAAACTAACATCTGATTTAAAGTTGGTGCCTTTAGCCTATAAGTAACTGCACGCAAAATAGGTGCCGCAATTCCTTGTCGTCAATGTCGCACTCCCAGGGTTTACGATTCAACTACTAGCGAGAGGATGAGTGTATTTTGCGGTTGTATTTTAAGAACATTCAAACTGTAAGGTTTTTATCTTAAAAATAGCGCCTACTCCCAGCGACGCCGACGACCCTACCGCCCGTTGAATGTGTGGCGAGGGCGTCGAAAGGGTGGCGGCTGTGTTTGGGGGGGGGGGGGGGGGGATTTTTGGCGTCGCGTGCGGTGACAGAATGGTCTCCGGTGACATAACGGTCTCCGGTGACATACGTCGAGCAGGTGCCGAAAGTTTGAGCCACAACTTCTTTTGTGCGGTAAGATGGTATACATGACAATGCCAAATAGTGGTGGTGCAAGATAGCAAGATGCACTCTTTATTTTATTAAGTTACGCTGCATGCCTCGGAGACAATTCGTATTTATGATTAAGGCAAGGTTGTAAACAATCTTCAATTTTTACTGGGTCCTTTTTTTATTCGGGGATGAAATTATTTATTTTGACAGGCGCCTCGCGAAAGCCTGTTTCGTGGCTTAAGCTGGTAGCAATATTTTAAGGTCACTACACTCTACGTGATGATCAGAAATGAAAGGCTATTTATTTGCTTAGAAATATAAATTTTGCCAAAATCGTTAACACCACACTTTATTACAATGTGGAAGTCGTGTTTGTACTTTCCACGAGCATGAAATACATGCGCGAACTGCACTTCGTCGTGCTAATTGCACTGTTTTTCCTCACGTTTAAAGCGAATGGTCGCTATTTACAGCCAGAAAATGCAATAATTAATTCACTTTAAATGGTCACAATTTAAGTTCACTGGCTTGCTGGTTTTTTTTTTTTTTTTTTTTTTTACGGGCATTGCATTTGAAGTAATTGATGTGAAACGAAACGATTCTAGGCCCACGTGAACTGATTTGCGCATGTTTCTTCTCCAAGAGTTAGATTCCAGCTGTTTAAAATTAAAGCGTGATGAAGCGATGTCATTTCGGCCCCCATGTCGGAAGTGATTTGATCGACTTGGAATGTCTGTGTGAGTGTGATAGGTATGGAGGTGGTTAGCATTAAAAGGGTTCTTCGTCTTCGCTTTGCACGTGCGGTGAAAATGTACAAGACATGATGATGATTGAGAAAGACAGTCAAGTTCCAGAGAGAAAGCATATAAGCGAGAAGCTAACTAAAGTATAAGCTGCTGTGCTCTGCTTGAATTCAGTTGCCAAGAAATAGCTTTATTTATAACCTGAACTTGCCTGCTTATTGCTATATCTATTCCAAGATTTCCATGCACCTCATCATATTATATTTTTAATTAATATTATAAAAATAGTTTGTGGCGTCCCTGTTTTTGCTTGGTCGGTTGCAAGTGCAGTTGCAGCCGCTTTAAGTTGCAGAGTGCACTGCTGGCAGATATCGCTACTCGAAAGCTTTCGGTAATGACGCTGATTGATGCGCATTAAATTGTTTTTGTGAATTTTAATGCAGTCAGAGACATCTTAACGCACTTGTTATTTGTTTTATTATGTTTTTTTAATTTACTCTCACAATTGGTCGATTATTTTTTACAGATATAACAACGATCCAGTGTACCTACCTGATAATGTGCATTATTGATCACAGCGATTTTCTTTGAGATAGTTGAGCTGAGTATGAGCTTGATTTACGATCGTGTAATAAAGTCGTGAAAGCCTACCGAGCGAAGGGTCATCTCGTGAATTAGCGACTCGGTCCTAATCTCGACCTGTCTTCGAACGTACGCACATGTCCTATATATTTTCGCTCATATTTTACAACATGTTTACTAAGGTTCACTCTTGCATTTGCCAAGGAACGTTGTCCGCCGTTTCTGTACGCTCTTATTCGAATAACTCCATCAATTACGTCCGGCGTGACGAAAACTTGATGCGAACGGGGATTATTTTGAGTTCTCTCTGCGAGATTGCGGGCCCATGTGGTGTAGGTTTTGGCACGAATTCCTCGAGACATTCACTCGTTCGCACTTCTTTTTGCTTCCCGTTTCGTAATATAGATTTTTAAAAATGTTCACCCATACCATAATGCCGATCAATGCTTTTCGGTGTATGTCTTTTACAAAATGTGTTAATTTCCTGTTTTTACATTGGAGCGATATTAAACATCTTAATGAATGCCCCCTCAACTTCTTGTGAAGAGTTCAGAGAAGAAATTATTGCGCGAAGTCGGCTTGCTATGATATTATTAACGCAAGTACTTATTAATTAATTACATCGGCTAATTGGATATTTCTCAGACGAACATTACACGAAGGATGAGACAAGACTTGAGGTTATAGAAATTTCAATTTAATAACATAACAACTAGCGCCATCTATAAGTCAAGTGAATTTAATCGGATATCTAAATTCTCGGCGTTTGCGATGTATATATGAAAATTAACCACTTAACTTCACTAAAGTCACTTTCAAAACACAACCATCAACGTTAGTTTTAAATTAGGACACTTCGAGCGGTTTTTTATGTGAGAGTAAATACCATTAATAAGTCTCCACATAGTTTTTTTTATTAGATTAACATTTCTCAATAGGTTTACAGTTTCGAATCTTGAGAGAAACCAGTCATCTTGTAGAGGTGTGATAAGGAAATTAGTTCGGCAGAGTCCTCTTGAAAATTTCGTGTCGGCTCGTGGGTGGCTGACCCTCCAGGCGAGCTAAACCTCTTCTTCTCCTCCGTGCCATATGAATAATGAGTCAATTCCTATAGTGAAACATTTTAATGAAGTGTGAATAGTTGGCTAATACACCCTCGAATCTCGTCGTATCGTCCGATGTGCACTTGCATCGGTGCTCTGAGCCCTCCGCGGCCGACTGGGTGGTCTTTTGTCGACCAGGAGTCCGGCCTCGCGTCCGCGCAACGTGATTTTTGAATTCATTTAAACTTTTGTGCTACGTGGATACGTGAATTGAAGAAAAAAAACACATAGTCATCTTTATGCTTAATGAATATTCTTATTCGAGTATAGGAAGTCTCGGAGCGTTGCTTGGATCTAACACTTGGAAGTTGAGGCTTGCTTTCGATTTCAGAAGGAATGGATTGACCGGACTGCGGATCTCGTAGTTATTTTTTTCGGGTACTTAAAGAAAATATTGTCAGAGACAGTTTTACTTTCCTTCACTAGTTGGTAACTAAAAAATCACTCCATAATTTCTTATGTTCCCTGCTCAGTTACCCTGTCAAAGACTCGAGTATACTAAGGACCGAGGGTCAACCACACATTCGTTTCTATTTAGAGAGTTAAGCCCAAGAGTTCAAAAGTTTAATCCCCGAAAAATGTCTTGTACATTACGAAGTAAAAAAAGTCTATCTTCTTTGGACGTTCAATAGCCGCGTGTGAAATATTATTCGTCTCCTGTGTACGACTCTCAGATGTCGAGTTCATCGAGACCTCTTCTAGTGTGTGTTTTTTTCTGATGTAGGAAAGATGTAAATGAGATGTGAACGCGGTTCTGCCAACCAGCAGGTGGTATATTTGTTAGACGGCCATCTTGTTTCTAATCCACAGATAAACCTTAAGGTCATCGACAAATTTGATCTGAGTAAACAGCATCACAATATGTAGATGACTGTACATACTTAAACGTGGGAATCAAATCGAATTGAATTATTTATTGAGAACGAAATCAATAGAATTGTAACCATGCTTACAGCGTGGGTTGGATATTGTACTGGCCATGAGTGACTAACGAGGACTAGGATTGCAGTGGTCGGTCGGTATGGCTATTGAACTATTATAAAGCATATTGATTGAGAATTCCTTTAGAAGCTAACCGTATGTGCCATAAAGGATATTATTATTACATCGAAATTGGCATCGTTATTTCTCGCACGTTCGAATTAAAAGTAGTAATTACAATGATTTTTATATATCTATATCAAATGCAATTGACGCTCTTCCAAGGAACTTCGAAGGGATAGGTGAATAGAGAGATAATAACAGGGTAGAATCGACATTTTATACAAATCAAAAACGGTCCAAAGAAAAGTGTGCGATGCCTTTCCGTTTCGAACCATCTTGGATATTTTAAATGCACCATCTGTGGATGTTGTTATGCTTTTTTTCCCCTGGGCTGAAACACACGAATGGTGCACCAGCAGCGTGTTTTATGATTGAGGTTTGAGAGTTGAGAGCCAATAGCATAGTCCTCTGAGTGACGTAGCCTGTCATTATACCGTGTCTGGGTTATGATGCTCGCATCTTGCTCGCTCTACCATTGCCGGTGACTCCCACACCTTCGTCTCGCTCGCGCTCATCTACGAACACCCACACCAGACCGCAAAGATGATGGGCATCAACATGGTGCCTGCCGCCATTGTCTTTAATGGCGAGAGCTTCGAGATTAGTACAGGTTTACAGCCTTGAATACAATGGGCGACTCTAACTTGTAAATTGTAATAGACTCTCAAAGAAACGTTATGCATTCTGGTGGTGTTTGCGTCATTTTTAGTTCCAGATCACTCAAGGGGATAGAAAAAGATGCAGTTTCCTTAACATTGATTGCTCGCATAAACCTCTCGATATCGTCGACATGTTGTCATAGATCGTACAATGGTTTCTGTGATGTGAAAGATCTATATTTTAGCCGGAGCCTTACGACGGGAATACAAAGAAAAGTGAAACATGGGCCGAGATTTCCCAATACGGAGGTGCCCGTAGGCAAGTTTATATAGATAGAAAAAAAAAAATCCGTGGTGGGCCCAGGAATGTGCTTTCTTTCTATCACAGTCTTGTTCGTTTCTTTTTTGGAGTTGGCTCGGGATAAGATGACCTCAGGGATCTTCTCGTATATACCAACCAGCAGTGGAATGAAACCAACCAACCAGTTTTATTTCTGAGGAGGGAAAAAAATAGGCTGTCTTGTTCGTTTTGTATCTGTATGTGTGTGTGTTGTGTGTGTATGTGTTTTTTTTCCATAATGAAACGCTCACGTCAGTTTGACGAGCAGCGTAAGATTCTCGCAAGTCTCTTCTCTATTCTTCGTAGGAAGACACAAAAGCTCGCTGAAGACGAAACACCTCAATGGATCACGGACAATTTACAGAACGCGCAGCATATATAGCGACTTATGATACATTAGCATCGAAGCTTGTGTGTACGCTCTTCAGCATCGACTAATACCTTGATACCTTGATGCATTACCCACCTAGCCAAGGTAGACGGTGGCCAGCATCTTTATATCAAAATTTATCTTACAAGTGCTCGTGCTGGATGATATTTATCTGGATTTGAAAGGTCCCGACCGCCCAGAACGGCAGAACCACATTAGCACAGGCGTACAACAGATCACGTCTGAAAAAGTCTAAATTATCATTTTTATGACAAGTTTTTTTTTTTTCGTTTGCTGCTGCTTACAGTTTCACTTGCCAGTTGCTAATGCATGTTGAATGTATGCAAAAGTCAAGCCTTTAATTAGAGCAAGTTTTTTTTTTATCTAGGCTATAAGCCAGCAAGCCGAATCAGATATGATGTTGACTGATAGAGTTGTCATCGATGCTCCTCGAAGAATGCACCGGGTCGGCCACGATTCGGATCGTGGGGAAGAATATTATCATGGGTGGTTCAACGTTGAATGATTGGTTGTGGAGTCAATGTGGTGATTCGACCGACTGATAAAGCCGACATGGCCGACATGGAGCAATCACTGGCTCCATTTGCTGGCTCGACGGAATCGTCCGTTCGACCCCTCCAGCGGTCGGAATAATGCTGAGTCGAAAGATAACGCCGGCCGCGATATTCTCGGGACGCGCGGCCGGAGATTGATTGCCCGACTGCTTTTGACTTTTAACAACCCGGGCAATTTGGACCTTCTGATGAACTGCGTCTTGGCCGAGCTTCGTTGTCTCCCAATTTCCTTAGCCATACGTTGACTCGTAATTTAAATTCTATTTAGATTCCATCGCCTCAAGAGAAATTGTTTAAAGCTCATTTTTGTAATTTGAATTTTTAACTCGTCTACGTGAACATCCTATCTTGTCGCGTCGACCTCCTCTGCGCACAACCCATCTGCGTCCACTGCGCATCTTATACATAATTTAACATAATTCTGCACACAAGAAAACTGTTTTCATGACGGGTATAGATTTCTTTTTACCTTTATCAATCGTCATCTACTGATTTTTGCATTTAAACGACTAAACAAATTACAATTACCGTCCATTTTATGTGAAAATTATGATTATTTTTCCATGTGGCTGCCTTTAACAAAAACAATATTATTAATAGAACGAAGTTAGCTCATACGTGATCGAACCTGGAGGCAGCCATCTTTGTTTTCGTTCGCTATTACCGAAGCATGCTCCGTGTAATGATTATGATCGTGATTATATGGCATTGTTGTAAAGCCTGCGGCTTGGTAGGACCGATTAGCATTGCGATTAGGCCCTCTCTCTCTCTCTCTCTCACTGCGCCCTGACCGCCGACGCCGTCCAGCGCTCGCAGGAGTTGGTACCTCAAGCTGGATCAGCCATCGACTGGCTGTCCATGCCGCAGAGGAATGCGAGAGGCGTCGCTCAGCTTTATGTAACGAATAGCAACAAATAGCACAATACACCTTTTTTATTCAGGCCCGCCATGTGGTTCACTTGATAGTGATCGCGGTCGAGGATTGGTTTTTCTTATCCTTGTATGAAGATGTCCTACTTCGTCAGAAAAATAACGCTCTTCAAAATCAAAATGCCATCCGAACGGTTGGCAATAACCTTACGGTTGGCAAATAACATAAGAAAGTGATTTCCCCTAATCACTTTTTATCATTAATGTATCATCAATTTAAAGCAGCCACACATGATTTTTTTGAAATTCGTCAAACACTCAATAGCACCATGCTAACCAGTGAAATTTGATCGGATTCAGCGACCCCTTAAAAATACACCCATTCCACATGAGGCGACAAGTCAAAACCCCGCATGCAAATCTCATTTCCCCTTAATCTTGCCCCAGACATTCGTTGTCTGGTCGTGGCTAGCCACCCCTTGTTGTCTCTCAAACACGCGTGTGTTTGCGTTGTGAGTCATTTACCTCCCATCCCCCGCAAACACACTGACACACACTTGTCGTGCGATTATGCAGCTCCCAGTACCCATTCCAACGTTCAGGCCGGGGTGCTACCAGTCCAGGGGGCAAGGGGCCAGGGGTAGGGGCCGCTAATTAGCCTCGGGGACCGCTTAGTCGGCAGTCAGCGACAGATTTCCAATCAGCGGCGAGGGATCGAACGCCCGGACACATTCGGGCATGGTTGCGATATGAATTAGCCAAATTTGGGGGACACTTTTTCGTGGTTTTATGGTACTTCAAAGACAGTAAAGAGCCCATCTGGCGGAAAGCCTAATTGTTGTGTGTGCATATGTATACTTGCTAATTTTGTGCCATCGTATCGCAAGACGTAGACCTTTTTGGACGAAAGTTCAGGATTGAGTTTTGCCCCGTGATTGACGTGTGTGCTCCTCTTTGTGTGTTGTAGGTGACGCGAGTAACGCGAGTATTGGGAGCGGTGAGGGAACGGGGGAAGAGGATGACGACACGAACGGCAAAAAGAATCAGAAGAAACGAGGCATCTTTCCTAAAGTCGCAACAAACATCCTTCGGGCGTGGCTCTTCCAGCATTTAACGGTAAGCTGACCTAAGAAAATTTTGCATTTTACCTTTTTATTTTATACATACAAATTCAAGTTTTCTTTCCGTTTTTCCTTTCTTCTAAAATCTTTTTGTTACTACAGCACTTTACAACTAATGGTTTTGGTTACACTTTTGTATTATTTGGGTTTTTATTGAATTAATCAGAAGATTGATGGGGTATGATCTTTCAAACGGTGTACTCTATTTGCGCGCAAACGAAACAATTTCGTTAATTCAGTTACTGGCCCGAGTATTTGCTCGATGGCAAGTTGGGTGAAGTGAACCACCTCCCTCCCCATCACCCCATGAGCACTTACGATGATTGGTCTGCGTTCATGCTGTCTATCGCTACTTTATTTTACCAGCCGCGCTTTATTGAATTTACAAAATTCTAGACAATTCCATTTCTTTATTCATCGATAAAACGTCCTGTCTGTATCTGAGTTTTATATTATCGCCGAGTTAGTCGAGGGAAAAGTGTTTCAATTTATTAAATGAATATTTAACACTTGTTTTGTGCGAAAACTGGAATCTACGCCGACACGTTTTACTTCATCATTTTTCTACCGAAACTTTAAATTGATATCACTTTTCGAAAAAACCAATGTGAAGTTGTTTATATGAAACCTACGAGACCACCCTACCCAAATCCATTTTTACCACTCACGTCACGTGGTTCAGATATAAGGGTTGTATGTGTTTTACCAAGATTTTAGCATAGAAATGGGTAGAAATCTTGTCAGTTTTTTTCCGCACTCGCTTTCGGGGGTTCGGGCGGGACGCATAGTCGCCCCCAAGTCGGACATTTAGCGGCGTTATGTCCCCAGCTTTTGTGGGGATGGCCAGCTCTTGTTAGAACGGTGCCCGTTTCCTGGCCTCAACTCCTATAGCTAAATCCATGCGGCTGCACATCCAGCCATTTCCACCGAATCTAAAACTACCCATCCGTGTGTTTATTAGCATTTAGCATGGCCATACATATTGCTACACGGCATAACAATATCTTGTAACAGGCTCACACGCTATCTCGGACAAGTTCCGAGAAGTGTTTTACATGAAAGAGGGTTTCTTCCACTGATGTTCTTCCCAAGCGGTACGTTACAATGAAAGAAAACAAACAGGTGAACTGCTCATCAAATTCAAGAAGACCGTTTCAAACTTAAAATAGCCATGACGTACCAAAATAAAATAATATAGTCAAAACTTAAAATGTGGACCAATATTTCATATGTGCAAACCGTTTTTAAAATCGAATCGATAAAGCAGCTACTCTCCATCCTCCATGGCGTTTCTCTGGTCGTCTCGCAGAATTCGACTCGCTAGTTTATTCATTTCGAGCGTCCAATTTCCTCTTCGGTGCGGTCCTGCCATACGGGGCAGGACGCTAGGTGTGTCCTCCCGCTCTTCCGCACATGTTCCAATGCGGTTTTCGCACTCGGGAAATTCCATCTCGGGCTGGCTGCCTAGCAATCGCTGCAAATGCGGAGCTGGTAACTTATTGACATCGTATACAATTCGCTCTCCTCAGACATGTTGGTTATCGCCACATGCCGGCCACCCCCGCGACGCCCCCGCACTCCACCCCCGAGCTGGAGGACTCTACCCCTCGCCAAGCCCGAAACCGCCACGAAATGTGGCTTTTGCATACGAATTATTCCCCCCCCCCCCCCCCCCCGACCCGCTCCCCGCGTTTCACCTCACCAAGAGGAAATTACCTCTTCTGGTTTTGACCCTTCCATGACCTCTCACTCAGACTCGCACAAAATTTCATAAAACGTCATCATATCTCTCTCGCTCTCTGACCAACTCTCGCGCCAACTGTATCGTCTTCTCTCTTTTTTGCTCCTATAGAACGCAGATACGTTAAGCCAGGATTAGAGTGAGCACAGAGCGCAATTGCAAATCCGAGCGGTCCCTCCCAAAGGCCATTCCATCTCTGAAAACGATGGTTAATAGTGATCCTGGCTTTATCTGGAAGGCCCATGCAAAGCCGGCAAGGACAGGGTGCGGGCTTCCGAGAATGACTTCCCCACGGGAGGGATGGCACGGGATTTTGATGGCCCTAAGCTGCAGGCGGACGTACAAGGGCCTGCTTGTAGGCTTACTCTATTTCGGGACGCTCGCGGATTCAGGTGCGCCGATATTTTTAAGAGCGCAAATTTCGCTTTGTTTCTACCGTCGTTTATAAATCAAATCGAAACTGCCATTCGGATTTCGTCCGGATTTATCTCTGCGGATGGCCTCTCGGTTATGACTCTGGCTGCTCAGCTGTTTTAATGAGAGGCATTCGTCAGAAAATGTAATATAACGTGCGACGTAATCTTCCATGTCGCCAGCACAGCTCCGGCAACATCTCATTCGGTAATACCTTTGAAGCCGCAAGGGCTGCTCCCCAGATTACTGTGTCCAAGGCGACAAGATAGTGCCCCCGTCTCCATCTAATATCTATGTAGACGGGAGTTGGGATCGCTACGGGAATATCCCGAAGGAAATCCTGGAGAAACGTTCTCCCTGTCCACCTGTCAGCCGGAATTAAATGATAGCCTCTCGCTGGATTCGACGTGGCCCAGGGCAATCCGGCGGTTCGGAGCTCGGGAGCTCGGCAAGCTCGCCGTGGCAAGGGCTGGCTTCCTTCAAACGTAACAACTCAGAGTTAGTGTAAGACCGTATACGACTATCGAACACGTACAGGCGACAATATCCCCCGGGAAATAGGATCCTGGGGCGAGATCTTAGGCGCAGCCACCAAACTAAAGTAAGAAACCAAACATTCTAAATCAAACCGTGTCCCTAGGCCAACTGTGTGCAGAGAAATTGCCACTTTATGCCGCTCCTGATCGAAGAGCAAAGTCTGCTTTTTAGGTGAATTAAAGAAAAACTAGTAAATCATCGAGTGGAAGGATGAAAGTCATTCGCATCTCTCGTTGTTGATTGCATTTCAAATATCTTTGCTTCAAAGCGTGGCCATGTTTATTTACAGCACGGTACTCCTTTCTGAGAATCATTATGTGCTTTTTAAACTGCAATTTAGAAGATGTCTTCAGATGGTGTGTTTTTATTTCATTTCTGCGTTTGTGTTGCCATGTGGAGGATTCGGCTGGCACGCCGTGCCCCGTGCGCCTGGCTGATAGCATGGTGTATAATATGTATTCAGGCAAAGGCTAATGATGTGTGCTCAGGGAGATGAAGTGGGGCGAAAGATGGATGATGATTGATGATGCCATGACCCACGATATTATAATAGAGACAATAAGCAAAAGCTTTTAATCCAGATTGCATACGCGACGGCGCTGGATACCTAATGTAGGCCATAACCGATAATCGCGCTGACTTAGTTTTGAAAAAAAAGGCTGCTACCCTCTTTGCTGTATGAATAAAATTCTAGCTTCAGGGAATGTGGCGTAGAAATATCACGGAGTCTAGTATTGGAACGAGAGAAATCTGATGCTTCTGTTTCCGAATGTACGTCCTTTATCAGGAGATGGTGCTACAAAATTGCGTCATTGAGCCGAAAAGATTTCTGAATGATCGGCGGTTACCCCTAGTGATACTGCCCGCGCAACATCACTCTCAACTCTTTCATATTCATTTATCGATGGCGTGTATCCATTGTACCGGAATACTTTGGGATCCTGAAACCGGCAATGTTTTCGTTTCGTAGATGGTCCAGGGGTGTGGTATGGTCGGGTGGGTGGGCGGCTGGTTGGGGGACACTCTTCTTGCATATCGTCCCCAGCTCGGCGACTGCAGTTGATCCCTAGGTTTAGTTTGCACGAGTCATTAACCCGACGTCTTTTAATCCCCCTCCGGTCCAGTCAACTCGGTGGCTGCACCGCCAGTCCGGCAGGCCTCTGGACCGAATGACACCCCACCCCACCCAACCCACCCACCAACCCACCCTTCATACGCACAATGCTAAGCGGTGCGTGGTCCAACACAACTTCCCAGACCAGCGAGATGGAAAGGATGCTTAATGTTTAGTTTTCAGTTTTGACTTTTGGTGCTTTAAGAAAGTTTGTCGGTCTCTGTTTCCACCTTTTTGGACATCTCTGTGGCATGCCAATCCTTGGAGCTGCTGAGATCAGACAAGACTAGACTAACGCCAATTTAGACTGAGCGCACCAACTTTTGATCTTGTAACAATATCAAGCAGCCTAAATACCTTGGCGAAGTTCGTATACCACGAGCGCTTGCGAATTATTTTGATTATTTGGACAAAGTCCACATAACCTTTCAGATGCAACTTGCCGCGGTTATAAAAAAATTTTGTTTTTCCTTGCCCATGGGAATATAATTACGAATGTGTCTGGCTGTCCGCCATTGCAGCGTCAGCTTTTATACAATGTGTTCGATAAACAACGAGGTGCAAACACTACCACATCGCTGTGTCAATGTGCATAAAAGATTGTGCACCTAAACAACCGGACAGAGGATAAAGACGATTCTTTGCGATGTCAACTATCATATTTCATGGTGTCATCCCAGCTATCATTCTTGTGCGAGTAAATTTCTGTTTAAATGCATGTTTATTGCATGCTATTTAGATTTTTAGAAACTTGCTGTGCATTTCTTCTTATGGAAATTTCCCAATTTTCTCCGTGTTTACTAAAGAAATGCGATGCGGTGGTCAAGAAATGTTCTTTTTCAACAGCTTGACTGACGACATCTAAAATACTGCACATAAGAGAAACAAGAAATCTTTGGTTTGAAACTGGGAAGGATTTATTGTCTCACAAATTTCAATTTAATTTGCATTCCTTGATGAGCTGCACTGCAGTTGTTGCTTGAATTTCACAGCACAAAAATGCGCCGTCACAAAATTCTGCAATGGAATGAAATAATTTATTCCTAACAAGACAATTAATTCTGATCTTCACGCGGTCGTCCGCGGTGTTTTATGGGTTAGTCGGGCAAGACACTGCTCCTCTTTCAGTCGTGAGAAGTAAATTCATTTTTATTCTACACTCACTCAAAGGTGACAGTTTAAATACAGTTTCCAGTGCTTATACAATCAACGCATTTCGACTTTATACTCCAAGCTTCAAAGGATATATCTTCTGTCACATTTTCTTGTGCAAAACATAAATGATGAAAGTGTTTTTTATAGTGTTTTGATAGATCAGAAAACACATGTGTATCTATTTTGTGATTTACACGGCAATTTCCATCTAAAAATAACAATTAATTTCTGCATTTAGCCATGCCATCTTTTACCCTTTGAGAAAATTAAATTTTCTTTATCCAATTGAATCGGAATTCCAATACGATTGCTGTTCCAGATTCACCATCTTTACAACTCTAGCCCTATTCTCGTTCACGTCACTAGTTTGCTCGCCCGCAATTGTGCCCTTGTCATTGTTTACCCATTTTCTTTCGCCAACTTGAAGTCACAAACATGAAAGCATCTCCAGAACCGTATTATGTTCCTGCTAAGACCATTGGCGTTCGTTGTCAAGGGGTTGTTTTGTTTATTCGCGTTAACGCCCCGATTCGGGCTCTAGTTGCTGTGCACGGCGAGCGGAGAAATCAATTTGTAACTTTATTACTTATTGAGGACCTACGCGAGACTCTGAAAGGCTTAGCGAGACTCCAATATTTATGAAAGTGATTGGTAAAGTTCTGCGGCAAGCCCTTTGCTGACTTGAAACGCGAACAAAGAGTAATTAAATCTTGTGTAGAAGGGATGGGGTGGATATGCGATATCGCGGATATTCGGGGCCGATGCTTGCATTGAGCTAACTTTGATAATGTACTTCCTTGAGGCTGGCTTGAGACGGTTCTACGGCTCCGATGACTGTGCGTGCTCTTGAAAAGCTCTTCGGTAAGGAGGAGGACAAATCATGTGACGTGGAGGTGGAGGTATTATTGAATAGTCGATGAACACCGCGGCCAGGTTTCTTAGGTGAGAAGTTCAGACTCATACCTGTCAGACGTATTTATTTTACACAGTGAGCATGCTTGATATTTTTTCAAGTATGAAATATAAGTATCAAAGGGTTTTGTTGTAGTAATCCTTAAAGAAAGCCGCCGGAGCACCACCGCTATTGCTAAAGTCTTGGCGAAGGTGTGTGTACAGATTCAAAAGGCGGTGAGTTTCAATGCTAAAAAATCTAAGTACATCACAAATTATGTAAGACGTTAGATTAACGTCCAACGATTGGTTTAAATGCGCCAATCTAACTGCTGCCCGCAGGTTTTTTCGACCGTCTGTCTAAATGAAAAACTTAACTCGGCCATCCTTGGTAATTTATGCATGCATCTCACCGAACTATTTTCTTCTTTCGTGTGACGCGGTTTAGGTTCGTGAAATTTCATCAAGCTGCGTGCGCTCTTTGCCGCCCATCCCGCGCCCTGGCGGGTGTGGGGGGGGGGGGGGGGGGGGGTTGTTGAATGCTGGAGTTTTTAGTGGAGAAAGAAAAGAAGCTGCACAACGGAGTTTATGGTAATTAGTGTCACGTGACGAAGAAGGTGGCTCGGAGTGATTAGTGGCGCGCAATTGCGTTAGGGTTTTAAAAGGAAGCTTCAACGTTCCGCAGAGGAAGGAAACGCACACCGAAGAGATATAATGACGCCCAAACATTTTCCATCTCATAGAAAAAGAAAGGCGGACATTGTATTAATTGGGGGGACGACAATGTTCACAATGTATTCACCGTTTATTGGTTTTACCTCCTGGTGTTTCAGGAAAGAATTTATCGTGAAAATATTTCTATTATTGGTGGTAAATCCCCCATGTACCAGTCCACCTCACGGATCTTCCCGCTAGCTTATTTCCGGTCCATGTTATCCTAGTTCATCCCTCACACATAGCCTCTTACACATGTCCGCCCGTCCCCCGACGTCTTACATCCCCCACTGCCTTGCCCGGAACCCCAACGGTCCGCAGGGACGTTGCTTCTCGACCACTTTCCGCCGTAAACTGCCATGTTGGGAAATTGCTCTCAAATATAGTGGAAGAAAATGATCGATACATCTAATAGAATTGACGGCCAAGGTAGACGGGATTGAAAACTCGAGAAACTGTTGCACCTTTTTCCCATGAAGCCAGCGCAGATGACAATGTATGGGCTTCTTTGATTTGTAGTTACGATTTACATAATCCGTGGAATTCATGTTACAAACGAGAATAGCGGCAGTCTAAATTAAATGCATGGACAAGTATAAGATGTGCCTCGTAATCCGTTCGATTTGTCTTGTTCGTCATCCTCGTGGCGTTGAACCGTGTATGAGATTGGAAGAACTGTGATCGTGATTGACTTCATGTGGTGCACTAGGACAGCACCCCCGTGTAGACAACAACATACGCAGTTTGCAGCCGCCCACGCATGGATTCACGCACCGAACGGACGGACATGCGTTGTTTATGCATGTATAACTGGTGTTTTGTGGCTGAGTTGTAAGCGCAGTAAAGTTAGGCAGAAAGCCGCGATAGATCAATGACCGAAATCGCAATGGAACTGCTGCATATTTTTTTACATTGTGTATACAAAAATTTGACATCATAAAATATTTTGCTTTGAAATCTTTGAAAAGTTAGA
This sequence comes from Protonemura montana, assembly GCA_947568835.1. Classification (NCBI taxonomy): domain Eukaryota; kingdom Metazoa; phylum Arthropoda; class Insecta; order Plecoptera; family Nemouridae; genus Protonemura; species Protonemura montana. The sequence goes on from OX387605.1 coordinate 7,074,790, forward strand.
TAGAACTTTTCTGCATATTACTTCGGCCCTAATGCAAGCTATTCGTTTCGGAACTGTCTGAATTGACAACATCCCAAAGTTGTGGATTTCTCTCTCATTTCGAGCATTTTTCCTTCGATTGAACGATATATGGGTGCATCTGTCACCGATAAATCAGCTGAAATTTCGGCTACCCGAACGCTCCTAATGATCTAGCTGAGCTGCATGGAAACATTGATTTGAGAACAGCACAAACATCCTCATTCTCTCGAGACTTCTAGGATCGGAAAAAATGCTCGGCAAAGAAAAATAGCAGTTTCTTTTCCATCATGCAGGAATGGGATATGAAAATATATACAACGGAAAAAATAGTTTCTCATTTCTCGATGAAAAAATATCTTTTCGTATCATTAATCTCGTGCGAACAGCTGATCGAAGTGGGAGCTATAAATATCGTAGGCCCGTTACGACCCTCAACCCCCACCACCGCCCCAACGTACAGAAACAACCCCAAAAAAACATTTCAAGCCGCAGCGAACGACAAGTGCAACAACGGATTATTTTTTCCCCGCAATCTGACCCCCGAAAAAAGCTCTTTTTGGCAAAACGGGCGCACAACTCAATTTCGTTTAAAATCACGTATCTTTTTAAATAGTTAATTTCGCTTGTACTCACCGAGGCGTCCAAAAATAAAGAAATTTCCCCAAATTGAATTCGTCGACTTTGAAATTACATTCCGTATTTCCTCTCCCCGGACCCACACCCCATTCCCACACAAAAAAAAACACCGTTTTAAACTCAAGTCAGCTTTTTCGAAAGTAATTCGACGAGCCACCCCAACTTAAGAAAAAGTTCGCGTCGCGGACGATTGGTGCAAGCGAGATGCATTATCGTGCGCTGGAAATCGAGAAGTAAGCGAGCAGAGGGTGTGGCAACTCTGAAATGTTGGTTTATCTGCAAAAGGGTCCGACATCGCTTAACGATCGGACATTATGTATGCAAGAAATCTACGCTCTGCTACGCGCACCAAGCCTTTGTGATGGGTCTAGTGGAGGCTGTTCAGCTCTGCAGACATTCCTGGGGAGGAGGAAATGTTATTCATGCCTCTCACAGTTTGTGACATCAATCAGCCATGCCCGGGAATTACTTGAAAGTTCAGGCTCCAGTTTCCACCCCAAATGCCATCAAACCCCAAAATGCTGCGTACACTGCCGGGTACACGGGTATTGTTACATATCCCCGCCGCTAACCCTTTCACATAGAAAGCCATTCGTCAGTTGAACATTATCTTATAAAAATGCAATTAAACTTGGAGTTTAGCCTGAATGATTTTTCAACGTCCCGTTGCCAAAGGGTATATGGGAATGGAATGAATATTCAGTGGTGGCATCTGATTGCTTAAACACAGTATAGGTACGCTATAAAATGATTGGAGGTACTCACCTCAAAATAAATTTTTCGATTATTTATATTCATGCCATTAAGATCCTTCGTGCAGTCATTGAAAATAAGCTTTTCGCACATGGCAACCACTGTTTATTAAAAACATTCTCAGATTTCGGTGGCTCATTTCGTTTGGGCTTTGACCCTGCACACCGCCACTGCGTCGTTCAATGAGTAGAAAATGAGGGCACGCATTGAGATGCGGAGACAGAGCTCCACCCGTGAGTTTCCCGCTGCACGGGTTGCCTGATAACGTCACCCGCTGACAGAGTGTTCTAGCTTATCACCGCCGCGCACCCCGTCAGCGCGCGGGGCCAGCTGGGGCCGGGGCCACCCGTCTAGGGTGCTAGCACCGGGGTGGGGTGGGGAGGGTCATCAGGCACATGCCAAACAGTGAACGCTGCTTTATGCATGAACCTCCATTGTTTGCTATGTGCAGAATTTCAGCGATACCGTGCGTGTTGTGCGAAAAGGGAAATTCTTTTGGCAAACACATGGGCGCATCCCTGTTGATTAGCTGTGTAAACACTCGGCTCGAAATTGATAGTATGTGCACATTTTAGAAAATTGACGATGGCACGGCGGATTATTTTCAATAAAACCATGAGCGTGAACATCGTTTAAGGACTGGCTGATTTATCACAGCGATTTCTGCAGCGTGCTATTTTCTGAGATTCCGTTTTTTCCTAGCTAATTTTTTACATGCATCGCCTCTTCATGCTGCGACTACGTTACGATCGAAGATTGCATTTCATTTTTCCTTGCATTTTTGCACAATATTCTGCGCGGACGTGAGTTCATGTTTACATGCAATGATGCATGTTATTATTTTATATAGCATGTGCATTTTACATTATCATCTTCATCCAGACTTTTAAATAAAAAATAAAAATAAAAAAACGGCGCGTCTCTGGTATAAATAATTTGTGTAACTTAAATTATATCCAGTGTTTCTCATTAGATATTCTTTATGAAGTTCGTATAGCCGCTCGGGGCGAAATTGTCAGAGCAATTGCCGTGTGATACAGAAACGCGCGAGGGTGCATTCTTTCTTTCCAAGACCTGCAATTTCCTATACACACTCGAATGATTTATACTCGCAGGCATTTCACGTATCTGGATGCTGCACGCTGCTCCGGACTAATCGGGTTGTCTAGTGTGCATGGAAATGCAATGAGCAAACGGACCCATTTCAGAATCCAAACAGAACGATCGCCCTCCGGCCGTCAGTTTGAAAGAATGTTGCCTTTTCGGTTAAAACTTCAACAGAAGAGTTTTTACTAAATTGAAGGTGTTGTCCAACATTCCGCGTGCGTTTTGTCTCATATAATTAACTCTTTGTCTGTAATTAAAGAAGAAAGATATTTTCGTATCGTCTTAGCAGGGATGATTGTTAGTGGGGCTGTTTCGACCGTTCTTCCAAAGCTTCAAGCCATGCCTAAGGCAGCAAGCATATCATAAAATCGCTAATAGCTGTCTTTTGGCCATTCATCGAACCGCGAATCAGATGTCTCTGATTTTGAGACGCAAGTGTCAAGTTTTTCTTCGGGTTCCAGTAACGGGTGGGGAAACAGGGGGGAGTGGGGAGGAGGCTGATCCGCGGCAGGTGAGTTACGATAGAGATTGGTTACTTTGCCGCAAGTCTTAATAAAGACCGGTCCCGAGCGGAATTCCCTTCTTATAAAAAGATTTTTATCTCAGTGCGGGCCGGCAGGCTCAACGCGCCGAGAGTTGAAAGAGTTGGGCATGCGAGGCAAAAATGGCGGATCTATCCCCAATAGTGGAGATTTTTAGATCGAAAAATGAAAAAAAAAAAAGCTCTCACCGAGAATCTACGACTTGTTTTCTTTCACTCAACTAGTCCTAGTTTTCTTTGCGTTGCAGCTTTATGAGAGTAAAAAAGTCATTCGTTTGAACACTCTTGTGCCAATTCGACCAACGAAATAACGACTAGCCTTTTCCGTGTGACAGAAAACTTTACAGGGATTTGATTTCTAAAAAAAAATGTTTCAATGGTCAGCCAAAATGTGGGCTATCATATATTTCACTTGCGTTCAAAATGTATGTATTCTAAATATGCCAAAGAGGATTAGAAACATACAGCGCAGTTATTTGCAATCAACTTATTGAACTATCTACATTGCAAATGTTTGTAGCACCTAAAATGAAGTAGCTCGTTTACCAAGTACCTTCAGCACAATTTTACACGAAATCCCAGCTTTCTGCATCCCTGTTTCCATTGCACATGCTTACAAACCCTGCTCGCTTTTTCCTCGCATTTTCTCCCAAAAACATCAATCACTGTGACAACAACAGAACAATAGTATCTCATTCGGTTCGCACAGATATAGGCACCGATCCCTTTGGCGTCGTGGCCCGGTGGTCGATAGCGCCGTGTCCGCGTCCTACCATCGCCCTTTGCGGGGGCGCCGTGCTTTAATCACACCCTAAACCTAGACCAACGCCGTGCCTTCAATTACAACCCTTCCACAAAGAATCCGTTCGCCCCCCCCTCCACCGACACGTCAGCGTGCCGCACCTTCATATCCTGGCATGGCCACGTCAAAATTATGCAAGCGCTTGTGTAAAATGTCCGACGGCGGCCTGTGGTTGTTCGCGTATTCAGCCAGAGGGTCACGCTGATGTTGATAAGGTTTTGCACCGGCCAATGGACGGACACGGCGGCCATGTTTGATGGAAAACAAAAAAGGAGATGGTAGAAGGAGGGCATTGCATCATGTGTTGTGTGGTCTGCATCGGGCGGCCGTGGCGTGCAATCTGATGCAGCCAGTCAAACTCGTGGGAATAGTGCACTTCGTGAAATGGATTTATGAAAAACGCCTTTTTTTATTTTTCCGGCAAAACGCGATGCGCTTTGGTGCATCGTCACTGAAAAACGGCCATGTTTGCTGCGGGTTTTGAGTCGACGACATTGTGGCTTCGAGGCTTTTCCTCTTCATCACAATGATTTCACTGTTTTTCATATTTCGTATCTAGTTTTTTTCCCGTTCAATTCAAATATTCACATTAACTTTTTTATGCCCCACATCCTCCCGGCAAATTCAGACGCTCATCGCAGCTAGCTGTCGCAAAGTTGTATTGTTCTGCTTTTCTCGATTCCGAAACATGTAAATTCAGATGAATTGTATTTCATCCAACTTCCCGCCCCGCCCCCTCCCTGCCCCATTTTCCTCAACCTCCTCTTCCGTTCCTCGTTTATTATAATGTTTCCCACTAAGCAAGAAACTTCCTGGAACAAGTCATCAACAAAATACGCTCGCTTTCACTAACTCAAACACACTGCACACACGATCGCTGCGGTCGGTGCTCTTCCCAGATTGATTCTCATGACTTCAGCAATCAAAGTTTCAAAATGGTTTCTCGTAAAACTAGACGTTCAATGATAGTCGACAATATTGATCTATAAAATGCTCGCCTATAAAATACTCTTTACCAAAACATTCGCATCGAATTTTCGATTCTCCTAAATACTTGAACAAAATCCACGTTTTCCCAATTTCTCAGCTTAAATGCCATGGGGTCAAATAAACGGTTTTACGGTGTTTCTCTCTCCTCACTTATTATTGATACAAATGTGTCTGTCTTGCACTAGCACATGCAACCGAGGCGCATGCCATCTCTGTTCTCCAATGATGGCTATTGCTAGGTCACAGCCTCATGCAATTTGCAGCTGGGGAACGGGAACGGGAATGGGAACGGGAATGGGATGGGAGATCGCAATTGAAATTCACGTGTCTCTTGGGAGAGTGTTGTGGGTTGCTTCATACGTGATGGGACGGGACATCGCACCATAGCGCTGGCTCCTGCCCATTCAACGTCATCCATATTTCAAAAAGCATTTACCCCGAAAAAACAACAAATGCAGTAGGTACCATTTCTTTTTCGACTTCCGTACATTTATGGTGGTTTAAAATGAATTCAAAGTGAAATTTAAAACTGCCACCTCTACGAAGTGTGCACGTGGTTGTCTAAACGCGAGAATGGAGAAAAATATATTTTTGTACACCGAAGATTCCAAATATAATAAAATTCCAAAAACTCGGCACCTCCACCGATACGTTTTCTTTGTCCTTGAACGCGACTATCTGAGCGCACCACGCGGGGCATTTCTGAAACCCAGTGTCACTTTCATCCGGAAATGACGTCGTAACGGAAAAGCCAGTGTTCCGCGGCGCGGCGAATTAATCCGAGCAGGGCGCAGGCAGCAAAGACGACGTTACTCTCCGAGGGAGGGAGGCTTCTGCCAGCGTCGTACAGGAAGCTGCCAAGTCTGACATGACATGTAGATCATGAACATGAATGAAAACAGGGAAACCGAGGGAAGATGCAGATTATAAGCTACGACTTTGAGTTTGTAAGACCCGGGGAGATAACAATGGAAAATTTGTATCGGATAGTCATGAGATAAATAATGTATATGGCTTGTAATACAACGTTATATATTATAGCGTTATCAATTATGTTCGGTATAGTGTATGGTAAAAGTCAAAAGAACTGTTCGAAGGAAGAGATGTTTTAGTCTCTAAAATATTTTTTGATGGCTCAAGGAAAGTGTTCCTCGCCTCATTTGTGGCAGATTCCCTTCGCTTTGCTCTTCCCATAAAGAATTTAACGAAACAACTCACAGAGCGCGCCATCTCTAGAACGCATCTCCCAAAGAACAAAAATCACAAAACGTTAGGCTTTACTCAAAGTAGGCGCCTCAGACTGACTCATAATATGTTTCCCTATATGCACACGCACGCGAGGAAAAATGAATGTAAAAACAAATGTTCGTAGACGAGTATATTCTCTGTGTGGGCGCTTTCGAGTGTGTTATGCACCCCTAGAGAGCACGCATGGTCGTGAAATGTCCTGACTGTAGTCACCACAGTGCCCTTCTGCATACGAACCCATGCACTTCGAAATCATTTCTGGGCGCCTGTCTTAGGGAATAAGATTGCGGCACAAAATGAGATATTTGGCTATCGTTCCTGCAATGTCTGGCACTATAAATGGCACCTAGATACCGAGGAACGATAGTTGCACTGCGGCACTATTGTCTGAACCATAGATAACTGTTTTGAATAGTGAGTATAAACTGCAGTTGAGGGGGAAAAATCGAAAAAAATCGCTTTCGATTAATGATGCAATACCAATAATTCATTCATAGGTGCAGGGAGATGTTGTTTGTACTTTACTTTGCTTGCTAAGTCGACAAACATTCTGGTGTGTAGCTTGTCTAATCTGAATTGATCACTGCGCGCAAACAGATGAAATATATTTACCTGTCTACCTGTGTGTACCTCATCGCGTTTTCGTTTTTCCGCACGCCATTTGTTATTTTTTTTATGCGTGCAACAAAAGCCGCAGCGACACTGTTTATTCATGCTACAAACACCGAACATTATCGCTAATTAATTGCAGGCAGCTGATTACAATTACTAGCGGCAAGTGCATGCCGCTGCCCAGGCCACTTAACTCGGTGCACTAACACATTCGATATTACAGAGTTATCGAAACTCTTTTCTGGTTTTTATTATGCAAATTAATTTTCACGTTTCTCCACACGCAATGCTCGCGCTCACTGAACCAAAATGTGTGTATATATATATATATATAGGTATATGTATATACCTGGGGGGGACGATTTGATATCAATTCCGACAGCTTAATGAATCCGAATGGAAGTATGGGAAAAAATATTGCTATCCATGCGTTTTGCATTACAATGATATGGGAAACCTACCTCAATGTGTTACAGATTGCGCCGCGTTACTTATCTATATGCTAATTGCTGCTAGAACAATGTCGCAATTAAAGTAGTATCTCATGCGGGTATTGCATTCGTATAATTAATAGTACTTCTGTCAGTGGTGCGCACAAATGGAACTCATTTAAATGATTGTTTTTTGATGTGCATTGTACAATCATGTCGTGTTTGGATTCCTCTTTTCACGGCTAAACGACCCTACTATTACGCCACTGATGGCATGTTATTGAAGATGTAAATTCCTATTTCCTATAACATATCCGTTCAATTGATAAAAATGCGTTCTTTTTGCGTTTATATGTATATTTTCAAATATGGACATATCATATCAGAAATGAATGAATTACTTGAGAACTGTTTATTGTTTGCACTACCAATTACTATTTCAGTTTATGATGTTCGAACGTTAATATGCATTTCTCGATTGCACGCTCATCATATCGCCACCGAGTGCTACCGAAATTAATCACATGTCGATTTCCCACCATAAACATGATAATTTTCTCCTTGTTTCAACACCGCAATGCATCGAATTTATATCCCATTAAGAAATTCTAAGAACGAAATCGCTGAGTAAATATCACAAACAGACGGACAAACACACAAAGCGAACAAAAGTATGATAAAATTATTCCGCTTACAAATGGTAACTGGCAACGTTTTGACATTCTGAATTAGATAGATGTCGTATTCTAATTCATATCCGCGCGTTCTCGGGTATGCCGAGGCCTAATGGGTTTATAATGTCCAGGCGTCGGTCTTCGAATAAGGACGCCGACGCCGTGGCGACGCCGACGCTTCTTCAGTGCGCTATCTACCAGTGTCCAGACTAATTAGGGTAATGCGCTCTGGAGAAAACAACGCCGGCATAATAATATTATGTATATTCACCAACAAGAGTATATACAACAGCTTGGCTTAATGATGTAAGGGCCCAGGGAAGCGTGACCCAGGTCCTAATGATGATGACCGCGACTGTCACTGTTTTAGTTAAACAATACTGACGGGTCATCAGAGTTATTAATGATTTCTGTCTTTCACTTAAATAAGATTTTACTGTCTGTGGAGATATGTGTAAATCTGGGGATCTGACTTGGGGGGGTTCATGAGAATTTTGACACAACTAATTGTCTTTGGCGAGAATCAGCATTAAAAGAAACACCGGTCCATTTCCCATATTTTTTTTAACAAAATTCTTAAAATTGTTTGAAAATATATCCACTCAGTGAGTGGCGAGTGTGACGTCAGCCAATTGACTTGGTAACATGACTACGGTATCGTAATGGCGTCTAGCTAATAGAAATCTCCGAGTGTATGTGCCTCAAATGGTGTCCATTTCGTTTCACCCTTCTATCAAGTAAATCTAGCGCAAGTGTTGTTGCAATTCTCTCTTTACATGCGTAGAGTTAATCCCATTGTGCGTGGGCCTCCCTCGCACAGGGATCGGCAATCGGATTACGCATCGGATTCTATTTGCATTGACTGGCGCAGGCAGCAAGACACAATGCACGCATTACGCGTTACGCACCACGTTCGCGTTAGACACAGTTTATACTTAAGCGCGATTAGCAGAACACCTGTTAGATTTGGATTCATTGCCATTTGACTTTTTGTCGTGCCCTCTCAAATTTAAAGTATGAAATATTAATTTGCGCTGTCATAAAAGCTTCTACTTTTCGTCCAGACAATTTATTTGCAAATATAGCTAAGTAATTATCAACACTGCGTGAAATATAGAAAGTTGCTTAGTCTAAATTCTTTTCTAGCTGCAAATAAGCATTACGATCTCGCTCCTAGCGTGATTTCTCGGTACTGTCGTCCCCCTATGTCGCCACGACGGCGTCACGACGCTTCTATTAGCGCCGTCACGTGGGAGCGACGACGGCGACGGCGGATATTGAAACGGTGGCTGTAAAGAATCTCACGCAGAATGTTATCCAATCTTCGTGCCCTCCTCGCCTTTACTGCTGTCAATTTATTCCAACTTCCCCGCACCAGCATGGAAGCCGCGAAATCTGCAATTTTGCATTATTATTTTGGTATCTCGCGGGGATCCACCATGTATATCCATTCATCGTCAGCACCCCTTTGATAGAGGGGGTTAGTTTTGTTACGCCTCAAAATTATTCATAGCTCGTACATAACAATATCTATAATAAGAACGTGTAAAAAGGATTTGACTTGAACTTAAGATAGTAAACGAAAAACTCTTACTCGCACGGTTTTTCGGGGTTATTTTTTCAACGTGGCACCTCCACCACTCAACGTCCGTGGCAGGCGACAATGTCCCTCATGTTATGTACCCACCTTGTTCACAGAATCTTTCACATAACAAATCGTGGGAAACGAGCACATCCAATTCTGTGCAAACTATTAGTTAGTGTTATATAATCACGGGAATTAAGGCGGAGTGAGGCGTGTTTTTTTGGCGTGTGCCTAGCAGTTTCCGAGGGTAGCAAGGGCGTGGTCGTGCCTTGCGTGACATGGGAGGTCACCCCGTCAACACCACGTAGGTCATTGTTGGCGGCGTGCAACCGCGCGCGATGTTTGCAAGGGATGAACACGAGGATGTCATTATCGTCGTTTACCCTTGAGCACCTTTGCCGCCCACTCCTTTGTACGCGCGTCGCGCCGCTGGCTACGTCCGACGACGACATGGTCGGATGGTCGGATTGTCAAGTCACCAGCAAGCCTGATGTTGCTCTTGTTGCTGCAGCCAAATAATTGCATCGTTTTTGTTTCTGCGTGCGGATGAAAGTGTTTTTGTTTGTGCATTGTTGTGAGTTGTGACACATTTAGGTCATAAAAATCATCACTCGTATGGAACGGGACACTTTAAGACACTTAATTTCTTCCCGGTTTCGGAAGAAAAGTCCTACGCCCCAAAAGTAACGCTTCTTTTGAATTTCAAATGATTTGAAAGTCTAACTCGTCAGTAACCTGTACATGATCTATAGTAAATAAATCTGATGCAGCAGATCCATGAACAATTTGACGTGCTAACAATGCCGATCAAGAAATATCACGTTCAACGAGTGAAAATCTCATGACATTTGATAAACCCTCCTCACAGATAATTCCCCTGCTTCCCATGGCCGAGTGAAATTGACAATGCCATCGCCCGGGCACGAACCCCAAACCGGTCACGTGCCGTTGACAGCAGCCAGGAGGACATTATTTTTATTCACTCAACGGTCGTAATGACAGTGGGACGTTCGTTGACTGTCACTTTGACAGTTCTCTCGTTGCGCGCTCTGGGTTTATGTAATATACCAATCATTTAATTTATCACAGCATTTCCGTTTGTGAAATCTGCTTTATTGCGTTTTGAAGGAGAACTCTGGCGGATAAATGTGTCCTGATTCATGCTTCGAGCTCGAGCGACACAAAACTCAACACCACGAACATTCTTTTCTAATAATTTATAATCGGAATTCTTTTAGCAAGTTATCGAGTTTCATTCCTTTTGTTGATATCGCCGTGTAATCAAAACCCACTTGTAGTTGTAGCAGGTCTTTCCTAATTGGGACTTAAATATGGTTCGAGGGTAGTCGATTCTATGGCGAACATATTAGTTTGCCTCTCCGCTATTGTGACCAACGTTCAGAATATCAGGTTACCTCCACTTCCATAACGTCGGGACAGCTATTGTATTTTATTCATCCCGTTTAAACATTTATTCTGTAAATCCATTCAATAAACTTATTCCTGTCCACCTGCTATTTTAGATGTCTCACGAATATTAAGAATCCTTTCTGATAATTGGTTGTCTCGCCTTTTTCACAACGCCACCTTTGTTGACCCAGTTGATTTGTCATCAATGTGATTTCTAATCGAGTTTATTTTCTTCTTTACAGCATCCCTACCCTTCCGAAGACCAGAAGAAGCAATTAGCGCAGGACACTGGGCTGACGATCCTTCAAGTCAATAACTGGTGAGTGAAGCTTTTCAGTATTTTCATGTGAATTTCGCCTGCGAGGAGGTTAAGTTTGCAGGTTGCGGTTTGCAGGTTGCAGGTTCGCAGGGCGCTTTTGGCAGAACTTTGCCTCATGGATTGGGGAAAATTACCGCGAGTTATTTAATATCAATATAACTACTGATCATTAAAATGAATTAAATTATGACTTTAAATCTCTCCTGAAACGAGATGCCCTCCCATAGCTGCCTCCGATATACATCTACAACTATTTTTGTAAAAAGAGAGTGACTTATTTTTAACGTTTTGTCTTATAAGAATCATTTGAAAGGAACCTCTGGTTGAAACTAATTGATGTCTGCGGTGTTCCGGTTCGTATTTTACGGTGTCTCGATCTATTTTCACGCCTAGGGAAGTCTCTGTCTTTGCTGTTATCGTAACCCCACTTCGGACCCGTGTAGCTATTAATTACTCTCGAGTATTTTCCCTTGTTAGCAACGCTTTCAGCCGTTCACAAACACATAGCTTTTCTCGACATTATCTCTCTTCCTTGTTCTTCACACAAAAGCTCGCTTTTTTTTAATCTAGATCTCCTACATTTTATTAGAAAACTAAATTTTGCGTTCGATGTTTTAGGTTGTGTTAGTATCCACCTGTTACCTAATTACCAAGTAAAATAATAGCACTGCCAAGCGCTAGTCAATTTATTACCTCGTATTGCCAAGAAAGAAATATTCTTCCAAAACACATATCCCGATCTTTGCGGCTGGGAGTGGATGCCAGCGAGACTGTATTCGCGTTAATTGAACACAAATCAAGCCAGTAACGCGGAGGTTACTGATGGCTGACATTCATCTGGCCAATCACCTAGGTGTTTAAAAACTGCTGAAACTATTCCAAGATCAGGAGCGACTGGCTCGAGACACATGCAGACATCCAGGGGTGTATTATTACTTGCCAGTCACCAGGAATTCCTTTAGTTATCGGCCGGGGAGAATTAGTGACACGCCAGAGTGCTTTTTGCCCGGGCTAGAAATAGAAGTATCACTTTTCGAAGGAATTCCTATCAGCCGAATAATAGTTTGGCTTGAAGATAGTGTTAAGGATTGCTTTCGCCACGAAATGAGGTGTCACGGAGGTTGTCAACAATATCTGTGAAAAGCTCGGCTTTCCATCAAGACTTGTCGTCCTGGTTCGAATCGATTCATCCAAAAATGGTCCCTACTCTGTCGCCAGGAAAACAATTATCAGAGATTGCGGTGTGTGTTGCTTCACTCCAAACAATCACAGGTTATCAAGGGAATAGGCCATGATTGTTTGATTGTCTTTCGGGGCTTTGGGAATGGCGGACGATGGAGAGGGGGAGGATGATTATGGCCGTGAGAAAACATCTGCTACCCCCTTCCCTTTCATCCCTCAGGCACAAGTCCCCGTAATCAAAGCCGACACGAGTCCACGGGCTGATCCACCTCGGCTCGGCTCATCTCATCTCGTCCCATCCAGACATCACGATGATTGCCTCTTGGTCGAACATGCTCTTTCAGCGGACAAATCCCACGCCCTTGAATCTAACATTTACACACGTACACACGGCGAGTAATCCGTAACTCAAATTTCATGCCAATCACAATTAGATATTTCGCTTAAATATAAATCAAATTAGCATCGGCACCAATCTGCGATGGATTCTTTCAGAGAGTTTGTTTGTGTGTGTGTGTGTGTGCTGTTTATCCTCTCGCCACGGCCAAACATTCTCGGCGGTACTGCACCCTTTTCGTCCCCCTGCTTGCAGATCGCCATTTCCAGCAAATAATCTCATTTGGCCGCCATTGTAGTCTAGAGAGGGTGGCTCCACTCGCTACATGGCTACCGCTACATTGCTTCCCCGAGCAGCGACCCTCCGCGGAAGGGGATCTAATTAGCTTGAAAAGCTGATCGGTAATTACTACGATTAATCAATCCGTTTTCCATTTATTTCACCCCTGGTCGTGCTCTTGTATCAACCAAAGCATCAATTCTTGGCTCTCTTGTCGATATACCGCATGCACTGTACGATATATTGATTGCGATGTGAAATATTTCACGTCCTCGCGTCCGAATTCGAATTAATGTTCAATATTTGACGCAGTCATCATATCCGACATGCCGCGTAAACTGCACTGAAACAACAACAAAAAATTGGCCGAAATATCCTTAACACACTTTCCCCAATCTCAGCTTGTCACGATTTCCTCAACCTGGTCTCTTTATCGTCGTTTTATCCTTGCTGCGTCCCGCTCTCTTTTATCTAAATTTTATCCCACCGGGGTGGTATCCCTGGCGCGTTATGTGCCCGTTTAGACGTCCATTTGTTGCCGGTTTGCCGCGTCTGTCGTTGGCACCCCTGATCGAGCCGTTCGTTGTCTTAACTGGTAGTTGAATTGAACTGCCGATCATGGTGCACTCTGCCATCCGGTTTACGACGCGAAATACTACCGGGCAACGTCCCTAAATACGCAAAAGGTCTGGCATGACGCTAGTATAAAAGCCAGAATCCTGGGAAAGGTGATCTGGGAAAGGTCTGTTATTCGTTTCCATGGAGCTAAGTAGGCTGGGTGGAACGCCTGATACACTGAGAAACATGACTTGCGGTAGGCAACACTACCGGGCGCCAATTGTAAAAGGGAGTACAATTCTAAATGACTGCTTGCCGCCGAAAGTAGGCGAGAAAGACTTTGGAAATAAATCAGAGTTAGCAGTAGTTTTTGGGGACGCAGCCCTTCTAATTAATCATGAACATATTTCGTTGCCAGCCGCAAGCTCTGCAAGAATTTAATGTGGAACAGTGTAGGGCTGGTCAGTGACTTGATCAATAAATAATGGCATTCCAATAAATCAATTCCAATGAAGTTATTGTTGTTACGAATTGTATCCGAGCTGTATACTACTATCAGAAGCAGCGGGCGCGTATAGTGATCGAACAGGACAAACGGGATTAATAAATCAAATTATATCCGAGCAGAAACAATTCATAGTTGTACGAGATCGTATAAGATATAATTGTTTGACGTCTTTCAAATACAATATGAAAGGATGCAAGTAATACTTTCATAACGGTTGATTAATTTCAGCGCCCGGCCTGATTGCGATTGCTGATTGCTTTGCGGGGTTTTAGGAGGGGTTGTAAATGATTGGTGTTCAAATATGCAAGGTAAACGCTGTGTATAGTGTCTGTTGGGAACTTTGCTATGCAGCGCGGGGAAACAATTCGTGCTAATTGCCCAAGTCTAGCTAATTGCCTAAGCGAGCGGTGGACATCAAGTATTAATCCTTGTTGTGGAATTATGCATGCCGCTGGCGTCGGACGGGTGCCTCGAGCATTATGGCTAGCATGTTTTCACTTGTGTACCGGCTAATTGCAAATTTCCTTCGCCATTTAAACTTTGCTTCGAGCCTCGATGGAAATCCTTCAATCTTTGAAAGGGAAATCGGATCATCATGGATGCGCCGCCCTGCCGCAAAGGAACGTGGATCGAGTCTTTGAGAAATGAAATTTTCCGAAAATCCCAAACATCTTTGCAACCACCCTTTTTTCATCACAGTAAAAATACTACGGTCCGTGCACCAAATGCATTTTGATGTAGCGTAAAACTCTTTAATACCACTTTAAATATGTATTCAAAACGCATATATACTTTTCAAGTCACCGTCTCCAAGCACCCGACAAGATTCCATATCGTCACCCCTGCTACCCAAGTTACCCAAGCCATACTATATTCATCACATTTCCACTCCTTATAATAAACTGATAACTCTACTGATGACCCCCCCCCCCCCCCCCCCCCCCCCCCCCCCCCCCCCCCCCCCCAAGTGCTCGAAATTCCCCTGCCAAGTCGCGCCACCATCTTGCATGCGTCCTGATATCATCTCGTTTATTTTTTCTCTCCCACTTCGCTTTTCGCTTTTCACAAGTTGGTGTCATCATCATTTTTCATGGCTTGCCTTGCATGCCATTACCGCTCCTCGGTCGGCTCATTGTCTTCTCCCACCTCCCGTCATCTGCCGCGCGCGCGTTCCTATCCATCGCCGCCGCAGCCGCCGCCGCCGCCGCCGCTTTGTGACCCGGGGCACAATTGGAGCGCCCGCAAATACGTCGATGTGCTACTCGGGATTTGCATAATATTCATATTATGAGTAAATCATAAAAATGTGAGATGGAAAGTTATATTTTCTGGGTGGAGTCGTTATATGTCGGACTGAGAACCTTTTCATCAATTGGCTTATAAAGACGGAGGAAAAAAAACTGGATTTGCTTTGTTTCTTTTCTTCTATCATTATTATTATTGCTATTTTAGTTTTTTTGCATAAGTCTGCTTACACTTCATACTGACTTGAAATTGCCAAAGTAATCAACATGCAAAAACCGGAAGATTACATCTAAAACTTTGCACCGACCGAGAAATATATCAGTCGTCGGATCGACTGTGCATTTTCTTGGAGACCAAAAAGGAAAAACACCATAGAAAAGTCATGCGAATATATTCAACACATTTTCCACCTCATTTGCTTCACACGTTAAGTCATTTTCATACCGACTGTTTTCTCATTTTCTTCCTCGCATAGTGTCTTTCCCTTTTCTTCTCCCCTCGCGCCCCCTATCTCCGAATAGAGCTTCTGTTTCCTACACTTATTTTCATCACATATCATCTTGCGTTGTTTCATCTCTTCGAGACTACACAGGAAGACTTTTCCACCGTGCGTTTCGCACTATCTCTCTCTCCCGCTCTCTCCTGCTCTCTCTAGTTATCTCGTTGCAATTTACAGATGCTTCTCCCATTGTCGCTCTGCCTAAAGCCGGCCTCACTTTGTCTCTGTTGGTGGCGCCCCTCCGCCCGGGCCTGCCAGCCCCAGAACGGCCCTCCGAGGGGCAATATCGCGCCGCCTAATGGCCGGCCAAATAGCCGAGCAAACACATTTTTAATGAACTATTGTAGCGGCAAATGGAAATCGGAAAAGTCTAGCCGCCGACGCCGACGCCACCGCCTGGAGAGAGGTGTTGTGATGGGCTATCAACCGGCCGATTAACATTAGCCCGCTCGTTACTTTTCGAGAGTTAGCCTTATTTACTCGTTACTGTTGTTTTACTGTGCGGTTACCCAACGACTCTGGAAAAGCGGTTCCTTGCATTTCAGTCTCATTTTCCTTCGAAGCTTTTTTTATGGGCCATTTCACGTAATTTGTCCTAGCGCTCTATTTAGGCAAACGTTTCCGCATGAATGTGATGCTTCTTTTGATAAAATCCGAGCAGACTTTTTGACTTTTCAACGTGAAGCTAGTCCGTACCAACGCTCTTGCCAAATCTCCACGGCGCGGCTGCCCGTGGTTGTCCGTGGAGGCGGTTTGATAATATCGGACCGGCTTTTGATTGACTGATTGAGTTGATTGACATGGGACGTGGACCCCACAGCGGATGTCACTTATTTACCCCCCTCCCCCCTCTAGCCCCGGACACCCGCACGCGGTCGCCGTCACAGCCCGGCTAACTCATTCATCGCGACTAATTGCGTGCGATTAGGACCGGGCCACTAATTTCGACCTCGTCATCCTCCAAGATCGCCGTCGTCGTCGCCGTCGTCGTTGCCTAATATTGTTCAAGTGTCACTTGTGACTTACTATGTAGTAGCCTGGTCCGTATGCTCTTGAAATTCAGGCTTTTAGTTCTAGAAGTTTCTAGAAAAAATGAAGGAAACTCAGGTCCAAATAAAAAGTTTGATACACCAGATTCATCGGATCGGTTCCTTGAATGAAAATCACTGTCATTGAGAAGTCCGGTGTGTTATCTTAATCAGCGGGTGAAAGGGTAGGTCGGGTTTGGTTTAGTAATATCTTTGTGTGACGCTTTTCTCCCTTGGCTGGGTCACTGACCTGGCTGGATGTTTTGGGGGTGGTCGCTAAGTTTTCCTCGCGCTGTACCTCCCGCCGTGGCGGGTGATAAATGGGCGCTGTGAACTTGGCCGATAATGTAAAGCGTGACCCCGGCTCCTCCACCGACTGAAGTTGTTGGGATGGAAATCCAATCTAATCATTATTTTATGACAACAGCGGTCAGCTGCTTCATGTTGTTAAAAAAGCCTTATGACTTGTGTAACTACATTCCTGTACAAACTGTAACGCCATGAAAGTACCGCGATAAAAGAAAAAAAAAATTCTTAGTTTTAAAGCTCATGAAATGCCATAACATCGAAGGCGTGACTGGTAATCCGCCCCCTGGAGGGTGCATTGGGTGGGAGGAGGGGGAGGGGGAGGGAGGTGGCAAGGGATGCTGAAATAATCCTCTTAAGAGATCAACCCATTCACCTTCCAGCATCTTAAGAACTCACAACTTTGACTTGTCGGTGAATTATTAACACTTAAAAGATTAAATTTTACGGCGGCGTTGCTCTAGCTCCGGAATCTTATTGAAAATGTTTAGCACCGCGTGAAAGTGAGTCGAGTGAGGTCGTGAAAGGAACGAGCTGCATCGGCGGATGCAGATTTTTATTGCTTCTTTCGGCGCCACGTCATTCTGCAACGAAGAAGTCCGTTTTTTGAAACGAAATAAAAAATTTTGAAGCCCGTAACTCGCCCACTTTGCAGTCAAATAATTAATTTCCTATCGCGATCTCCTATTTTGCTATCTCCTCCCAATCAAGCAGCTCATTTTAAAATGCATCAGGGCTATTTTCTGATAAGACATTTTCTCCGCGAGTGCGAAGTGGGTGGCAGAAGAAATGCCCCAGGCACGAGTGGAGTTATGCCATTATAATAAGCCCTTTTAATGCTTCCTTGACTTTATTTTAAATGAGTTTTTTCCCGTTTTCCCTAAGGAAGGAAGCTAGGGTTGGGGGGGACGGGACGAATGCGAACAGAAAGCTTTATATTGGAATGAACCGAGCCGACTTGGCCGAAAACTTGCGCAATTTATTCGAGTGTTTCTTTATTTAAGACAAGAGTCTGAAACTTAAGTCCGACAAACTTCTTTTTAAAGCAAGTTCGTTATTTTTGTTTTTGTTTATATTATATGAAAACAGAGCCGAGCCGAGTATGTATACTTGGGCCTAATAGTGGATTGGTACATGGTTCACTTAGAGCAGATACTATTTCACATTTAAGAAGAAATTGCCTTGGTAATATCTTCATGCGGTTTACATCCCTGGAGGCTGTATACACAGACACATGTGTATTCTACCAACTAGGCACTAGGTCCCACAAATGGACAGTTGAACCACGATATAAAGTTACCTATGATGTTTAGAGTCTAGATCACGCAGAATGGTAATCACAAAATAAATTTTTCCCTGCATTCCCAATGATTTCCTCAGAGACTATCGGCGGCACAGAAATTGTAGGCAGTGCTCTTGGGCCCGTACCGCAGCCGCTCTTCGCCGGGGATTAAATGCAGCAAAGATGCGTAAAGCTTTACGGGGGATGAAGTAAAAAGGAAGAGACACGACGTGTGCAATGTTTTATTTCAATTCCGAGCGCAAAACCCAACCACGCGACGCGAAACCACATTCTCTAAGGGATGTTTTATAAGTAGCAAATAATAAGGGTGGCGTTACGGACAAGATAATACGAAACGACTCAATTCCTTTCCTTCACATAGTCAAGTTGTTGTAGATTTTTTTGAAGACAAACGTCCCCAATCTTCCCGCGAAGCCATAACTCTGCAAGTAAATCATCCGTGTGGCCTAGGCCTGTTAACAAGGTTCAGGATCACCTCGCGTCCTTGTGTAGAATGTTTTGTTTTATAAATGCACGCTTGCATTTCCTGGCCATAACAGTTAGTCATCTCTTGTGCGACTGCCTAATAAAAACGCTGACAGCCACCGTCCCGCGCCCGCCTATAGGTGACATTTCATTTGTCTGGTAATTTATTGCCCGACGTCGACAACGTCGACGCGAAGCGCGGAAAAGGCACGTGTGAAATAACACACGCACACGCCCAAACAGCGCCGCGACGCCTGTTTCGATTCACCCACGACGCCTTTCTCCTTGCGTCTCTAATAAGAATACTTCCCGTATTTTCTTTCTGCTTATTTTTTCTTCTTCTCCGTGTGTATAACGGCGTTTTTTCTTTTCGCGCCTTTCCCCCTTCCCCTTCATCCACGTCTTCGCGCGCTCCCGTGTTTATTTATTGCTGTCGCCTGGCTCCCTGTTATCCCACCTTGCTCCCTCCTTCGCTCCTTGCTCCTGCAGCCTCCCGGCCCATGATCCTGGCCACGCAGCACTCTTTGCACTTTTTGCTCATATTTCGCTAGGGACGTTCGCGCGCGACGTGGAAGGATGAGTGCACGAGGAGCATGTCACGCCGGAAATGTTATTTATTGTGCTTCTTGCCGCCCCGGGTCGCAAATCAGCTGCGGAAATGTACTTTGAATGCTGCTGGGGAGTGTGAACGATGTCAGTCCGCATGGTAAATTAAAAATTAGTTCAAGAAGAAAAGATAATCATTGTTGTCTAGGTCGTGTTGGAAAATATTTTAATGTTTGCTCTCTGGAAAAAAAAATTTTCTTTTACTTTATTTTATTTGGAAGTTAAAAGGATCTAACCACATGATTGTTAAAGACCCTCTACAAACACCGTGGTCACTTTCCGACTTTGTGGTTGTATTTGCTTTGATTGCTCTGTCCTTTCGGTCCCATCTTAGCGGCAATTCATCGCGTGGCCCTGAAACGACCTTCCCGCAAATTTTCCAACACAGCTCGACCGTCGGTTGCAAACTGCGTAACTCCCCGACGGGCGTTTGAGGTGAAGGAAACGAGCCATAATCTCGCTACGACCTCGTATAAGTAGAGCTGGGTGTATTGTTCGAAGCACATTCGGCACGCGCTTTCAATGACGAAACGGCACAATTGTAATTAGCGTAATGGCTAGTTAAGATAGTCATCCCTTAATGGTTCATTCCGTCCCTGAGCCCCCCACCTCGGCGGTGGCGGCATCGCGAAGAAATGTGTGTGCTGAAACAATCCCTGGGCAGCCATAAAAGGGGTGAGTTTCTGAGCTTGATGCATGTTGGGATTTCATCTCTCCTCGCGCTAGATGTTCGCTATTTTAATATAGTAAAACTACCTTATCATTTAACGCCGTGCACCCATTAAACGGGGTTAGTTAAATAATAACTCTACTCTTTTAGTAGCATCCTGAGTGGTTCTTGTATTTGCTTGAATAATTAAACCTCTCGGTATCCATTTGTGTTTGAGAGCCACCACTCATTTTACATTTTACACAATAAAAACTTAAGTCAGTCATTCGTAAAGTAATTATGCATTGTCATTTTGTTATTATATGTCAGTGGTCGAGTTTTATCGAATATCCTACACCCTTTAGCAGCTGATCTATAAGAAAAACTGATAATATTTGACAGATCGCGCTGATAAACAGTAGTGTTTGTTAATAATCTTATCTCAGAATCTAATCAACAACGGGCTACCCTTGGCTCTAGGGCTGCAGCGACCGCATGTTGGCCACCACTCGAGTAATTCGAGCTCTGGACAAGATAAAGCTATTAGTGTTGCCAACCCAATGAGCCCAGGAGGCAGATGCACACTGCACTCTCGTGCAGGTGTCGGCACGTTTCAGTGCGGCCTGCCCGAAATGTCGAGATCTTGCCAAAATATCTACTATTCGATTAATTTACGTCGGAACCAATCAAAACATCCGTCTTGCTTAGGAGGAAAAGTGGTAATTTTAGTTGCTTGAGAATCGTACGATTTATTTTCCTATATATTTATAGATTCGTTTATATTTTTAAGGTGAAGAATTGTTCACTCTCAATCGACGCTTAAATTTTTGATAAAATTAAAGTCACGATAAAAATAAAACGGCGTGTACCCGAAAAAGTTTATTTTAGTCGTCTCACAGGGAAGTTTTTCTCAAAGGTTTGAACATTTGCATTTTTGAACCTAACCTTACCTCTACAATTCAAGTCTAGTTGCAATTATTTTGATCAATGCCAATTGTACAACGTGCCATTGTCATCAGCGCATTATCTCTTGCAGTAATTCTGCTCTTAACTGCACTTAGGTGATCCATTTCTCCCTCGGTCTGTTCCCAAAGGTACGGAGAGGGTGTCTAGCATTTGGATAAGAAGCAAGGGGGTGTAAGCACACAGCGTTGTGGTTTTCCATTCAACAATAGGAGGCTGCTGCTTTTAGCAATGCGATGAACAGGGGGTCACATATATACTGCTTGGTACGTAAACAGTGTACACTGGATAAAAGGGCACATTACATAATGCCCCATTGTCAACTGAATCGACTATCTGCAGGATAATGGTATATGGGAAAGGATCCCACTTTCTTTTGTGTTTACTTTACTTACACATAGGTAGGCTGGTCTAGTAGCCGTCTCTCCGGAAAGAGTCGTGTTAATTTATAAGGGCAATGAATGTGCTGCCACAAATCCCATCGACTATTGGATTTCATTACGTTTATTTTACACGTATCTTCATCGAAGTTCATGTATTTTGATATATACAATATAGCTAAGTGCATATATTTTCCTCTACATTTGAGTCCAATTCTTAAAGAGCCCTAACCGTGTTAGGGTAGTCCTGAAATACAATTTCCAGAGCATTTTAGGAGATGAAGATGTCCAATGACATAAGAAACGTCAACTTCTTGAATCCTGGATATCCTAAATGATAATTAATGCATAATTATGCAAATCTCGGTGATTATGACGGCTGCAAGGAAACACGAGAGAATAGGGGGTGGCCGGAAGGAATGCACATCCTCTGCGTTGGCTGGCAACGATCTCTGGAATTAATATCGGCGGTCGGCGTCGTCAGCGCCGGGGAAAGCGTCCCGCAGTTGCGTCGGTAATGGCTTCCTTGTCAGCCAGCTGAAATAAGCCGCTGACAAATTACTTTCGGCACGAAATGTTTTTGTTGACGGTGGGCTCGTGCCGAACCAAACGGATGCTAGACTGTTACGAATAGTTCTGGTTGCACCTAGCACATATGACTACTTCTCTAGCCGTGACTGTTAAAAAAAAAAACACAAAAACCGCGCGCCTTCACCTTCGAAAGGGTGTAATTAATGGACGGGTTTATTCGTGTCAAAAAAAGTGATTCAATTTTAATTCTAATTTCACAATTTGCATCGAGCTTAATGGCAGCAATGTAACTGTTATTAAATTACTCGAAACTAGATTGCTATCCACTAATAGCCGTATCGGTGTCTCTGTCTGTGGAGTACGCGATTCCAGGGAAAGTAATGACAAGGAAATTGGCATATTTTATTTGTTGCCACTCCGGTACGCTATTTACAAAAGCGCTCGTTGAATTTCACGTACTCACTCCACTCGGCGAACTACTCGTGCACTTTTCAATGGCAGACTGTAACAAAGGCAGACACAATTCGGTTTGAAATGAGACCCCCAGAATGGATCCTAATTACATTTTGAGGCGAAGAACGAATCCACGCGCGTTCTACGGCGACTGAAATTATTGAAATTGGTTTACATGCTAATTTTGCGAACGCGTATATATTTCAGAATTTAGTCAACCAATCCATGCCATTATGGGTACCGATTGTTATTGAAATTACTGTCATTTATAGTTACCGAAGATAAATTGGATTGTAGGCACAATATTACATTACCATATATATATATATTCGTGAGTTGTTACCCACGGAATTCAGCGTTACTCTTACAATTTATGCACCGTCAACTGAGTTTTTGGTCTAAAATCATGAAAATGATAATAATTTCAATGCAAAATTTTAGTCAGACGTGTATTAAGTTTGAACTAACCGATACTGACTGCAGAGTGTATGATGTTTCATGCCCTCACGTGTGGAGCAGCCGAAGAGGCAAGGCTGGCGCCGCTAATTTCCCTATGATATCGATATCTAGGAGAGAGTGCTTCTCACCCCCTGAAAGCCAGGGCGTTGCTGAATGAAATTAGTATATCTACACCAGATAATTCCTTGGGTAATTCTCATCGTATACGCTACTTCAAAAGGTTGAAAAGCTGTGCTCGGATTGAACTGAAATCACTATTTTTTTACGATCATATAGGGCAAAGTTATCACTTGTTTTTCTTGAATGATTCGGATTGTTGACAATTTCCTGAATCATCTGGAACCCTTTTTTTAAATACCAATTGAAAATGCCTATAAATGACATTGTTGTGTGGCCTAGCAAATGCCTTATGATGTTTCGGCCCCACCTTCGCCCCACCTATGCGACTGTAAATGTGCGCCCATTAATAGCCACATCTCTCTTCCATATGAATCTTGATAGCTATTTAACTGCATAGAATAGCATGACAGGCCCTGTTTTGTCACATGATTTGTTACCCAGAAACCATGCGGTGAGAAAAACATAAAAAAAAAGTATCCCTAACTCTTTATTAAGCACAAGGAGTTCTTTTTTCGCTTGTGTATCACGTGCAAGTAGGACGGAGAAGATTGTGGGTGGCAAAGGAGTAAGGAGTGAGCGCGCGAGTAAGGAGTGAGTTTAAGGATGAGGAGACTTTGATAACGCTAGAGCCTCTATACCGCTGTGACATTGTCATTATAAAACTGGCATACCTCACCTGAGCTGAGCTAGACCAAACCTAACAAGCAACTTCACAGACGTGTGTTCTCGTTTTTTGAAAAAATAAAAAAGCGTCTCCCATCTCGAGTTTCGTTCAGTATTGTGCTGACGGAATGTGAGGAATGCGCGAGACCTTTGCCTTAATTCTTTGCTTTCTTTATAGCATGACAGACTGCAAAGGAACGTCAAGTTTTTTTTTCGTTCCTTTTGTTATTTTTTTTTCCTTTTTCGTTCTCATCCTTGGATATTTTATTCCTCATCCCTTGATGATGTCAGGTGTTCAAGAGAGTGTATGGGATCTTCCTAGGGAATTGTTGGTCGGATCCGAATCGAGGAATGTTGGTATGGAGTGCATATCCAAGCTTCGGGGTGAAATTATAGGCCTGAGCATGATGAGTATAATTCACCGGGCAATTTGGCCGACCACTATCTTTATCACATTAATTTAAATGATGTTATACCTTTGGAGCACTTACCACATGGATACAAATGACTCTCGTTTGTGAACCCATTTGTGGAAATATTTCTTGTTTTTCTACAGTCGAAATTGAACGCTTTGTTTCGCATTTTTCTGCGGTACAGCGACGCGGTTTTCGGTTGAAATATTCGCTGGAATTTCACGAGATTTGGCGGCACGTGGTTCATGACAGCGGTAATTCAAGTGAACCTCCATAAAACAAATAGATGTTTTGTCGTTGTTAGTTCACTCCTTTTGTTTCCTTTATAAACTTTGTAATTATCTCGTGCTGGGTGTCATTTCATTAGTATACTATCTCTAAAGAATGAATGAACACTCAGGTGTACTCAGGCACTGTAGTACTCAAGTGTTTCGTCTTAAGCCCTAGGTTTAAGTTGTCTTACACCAACTATTGATTGATCTTTATTTGGGAAGATTCAAGCGAGTTATTGTCGACTTTCCTCGTATTATGTTCTCTAGCTGGTTTCCTTGACCCAAAGAGGTCATCCGACATGTTGTTCTCTCGCTCTCACTGCTTGCTCTACTATTCGCCTCGTCTCTGCTCCTCTCATTTGCGTGACTTGCAACTAGAGTCGGCTTGGCCAAAGGAACCACTGATCATGATTTACTTGTACCTCTCATTCTTGTTCGTACTTTATCAAAAGTTAAACTAATAAAAAAAGGACGACCGTTAAAGTATTATATCATGGGATTTAGGAATCAAAAGAGTTCGATTCAAAGAGGTCTAGTCTATCAAACCACCTCCCACGACCCGATCAAAATAACTCGCAATTTGTGTGTTTTTTGTTTTGTTTAATAATAATCAATTGCTGATGATATACCATTTGCTAATGAATGTTCTTTTATCTTTACAGGTAAGCATGACGTTTGATTGGTTGTCTAAAGAAAAAGTGAAGGAACCTCTGTATACTCGAGTCGTATCTGGTAAGGCAAGAAGCAAGGCATTCAACATTTCTCAAAGGCAACAAATTAAGACAAACCGAGTGGCAATCAAGTGTGAATTGATATGGCAATGCAAATGAATTGTTTAAAGTTCACCATCCAATTTTAGGCGGTCAGCACACAGTAATAGAGAGGTCAATCATTGCTAAAAATATCTACGGATCATTTCACGAAAACATTGCAGACGAGTATTCCTTCTCATAATTTGCTCAATTCCTCTTTGTCGGTACGACGATAGTTTTCATTTCCATGTAGGATCTGGGACCGCGATGGATCAAAATTATTTCTCTCTATATCCTCGTAAGATACCGAGAAAGCTGAGTCATTTAACTTCATTGTCTTGGTCCAGCGATCTTCTGATCACGTCATCATTGTCGAGTCGGTCCTGGGTTCGTGGCTGGGACAAGCGCGGATAATTGCGCGGCGATAACCATCGTGATCTTGTCACGCATTCCCTGTGCATTCGCTATGCGCTGTCACGCTGTCAGACGGGATGTCAACCCTTGCTCGCTGTCCCAGCACGGTCGCCGTCGCCGTTTACACGCTTTGCCGCGATTTTGCACGGAGCTTTACATTTTTATGTTAAATACTGGATCCGGACAATTTGGTGCGAGATCGAGGTGATTTAATTGTAAGAAACCTAAATTGCGGAAAGAAAGGGAAAAAGTTTGCTTCTGGGAACTGTCATTTGCTATGGGAAGGTGATTCCAGTACACAAACGAAAGTAAAGTACAAATTTAGATAAAATTTGATAGTTTGTTAGATTGGGTTAAGTTTCAAGTTAGCCGTAATGTTGAGTTGCGTTGAAAAATAAACCATTCGTTTATTAAAAGAAAAACTCGCATGGTTTTTCTCTTCCCGAAGAAAATGTATCCAGATGTTTTGACCAACAAAACTCTGCGTGGCGTTCACTTTTCTGTAATGGGAGTCTTTCGTTTATCAGACAAGAATTATGTAAGTCAATTTCCTTGGTGATAGAACACAAAAGGCTACTCGAGCCCCGCGGAAAACCTCCTATACATGCGTGCATTGTGGTCTAGGAATGAGGGAGGGGGGGGGGGGGCAGACAGAGCCATATTAGTGTCCACTGCAGCGTGCTGTTTTTGTGCTGTCCGTGCTGTTTCGGAACAGCTAGCTGGGTGAGAAGAATGGCGGGTCGGAAACACAGGAATTAGACTCGCTAGATCGATATTTACGTTGCATTGCTCGCGCGAGGGGGCGGCAGGGGCGGCCATGTGTGAACAGAATCATCACAATGGGTAGCAATGTGAGCGTGAAATATCCCTGACACCTCGTGACATGTCGCCATTCCATACAACTCAGCTCCTCTGTGTGTCTGTGTGTGTGTGTGTGTTTTTTGTGCGTTTTTGGTGCGTCTCGCATGTTGGGAAATGCGAGCGGTTACAGTTTTCGTCGCTAGTTGTCGGTAACGCTTTGTAGTCTAGGTGCTCGTGGTTTTCCAGGAAAAACTGACGGTTGTGTGACAATGAAATTAGTACGGTCGACTGCCGAGGAATCGTTGCCCGCCGAGATTGGCTTCGCTGACATGTCATTTAGCCGCGTTTATACGGTGATACAAATTTCATCGTGAAAGATGAAAAAGTTCGATAGTTTTGATCGGTCCTGTTCCAAGAAACAAGAAAATAAGTGTTCGGTGACTTTTTGCAGTCTTGATCCATCATTGCATTACTAAAGTATTTTAACTGTTTCCTTATTGTCGAATTTGTAAATTAAAATACAATTTCCATAATCGATTTCTTGCAAAGCTTTTAAATCGCTTTCAATGATGTGTGTCATTGCCAATCTACCGTTTCTCAAATTGACCAATCAACCTTTCAACTGCCGCTAATCCCATCGGCGCACCTGAGCGCTCGCGTTACGAGCGCAATTCCCATATCGCAACAAAAAGCAGAAAAACGCGGCTAGATTGTTTCCACTCTCCCAATAGCGCCCGGCGCCCGTCTCCTTCACGGGAATTCACAGAACTCTGGAATCCACCGACGAATTTAATTATAAAACGGCCGGCTCTCTTGTTTGCCTCAACCAGGACTCGGGAATGACGCTCTCGCCTACCCACCCACATACACACACACTCACGCACACAGGCGTACAGGGCAAGGGTGGAATTGCATATTGTGTGGACTACGATAGTTGAAAGTGTAAACTAAATCCCCCTTCCCCCAACCACCCCGTTCGCCCACCCCGCCCCCGTTGCCAAACGCTGTGCCGAGAGAAGAGATAAGAGAATTGCCCTGTCACACTGGATGATATATTTGTGCCTATTTCCATGCGAGAGCAGCGGCTCATCCCTGGATGGTGCCAGCATCCCTGGCGCAGCGTCCCTTCCGAGCCTGGCGCTCGTCCTACGCCACGGTTGTATTTTCCTGTGTTACTCTCCATAAAGCCTCGGCCAGGGCCGTGTTGGGCGCCTTTTTTTGTTCTCGACGCTCGCTGATAGCTTTAGCATCGGGAAACGAGGCGTCGTGCGTAATCTCTCTCAAATTAAAACCCGTGGGGTGGGGGCAACGACAATAATTTGAACTTCTTGGATTTAAATTTTGAGCAATTGTCAGTGAGACTGACTTATAATTCATCGCTTATTACCGCGTTGGATGGTCACTTGACAGATTATTTGGTAATTTGAAAAAAAAATTAAAAAATACCAATTCAACGTTTCGTGTATATTTGATACCCGATATGGTAAAAGTAGTATCCTAACCTAACTTTTCGCCGCGAAAATTTACTGTATTTTTCTAGTTTCCTATCCTCAAAAGAGTGGGAAACCGGAAATAACTGAAAGCCAAGAGAGCTTGGTGCGCAATGACTCTTCAGCATTGCAATCCTACAATTGTCTCGTCCGGATTTCACATGGCATTGCACTTAGCCTCTGGATTAGTCTCTGAATTGGTCAAACATCTCCCACACTCAAATGCATTCGAGTTGGTAGCGGGTCGGCGCACGGGAGGTCAAATCGTCTGACTGAAATTCACGGTGATCAACATTAGAGCTAAGTGCACACTTCGAGAAGATTATTTGTCTTGGATTGAAATTGTAGTGGCAATTTACTCCCCACATTTCTGACTCTACGGATTACGCTACACGTGGCTCCTCTTCATGTGAGACTACAGAAAAGGAATGACCCAATAAAACAGTATTGCCTTTTAAATTATATTATCTTTTTAAACGTTTTATTAGTGGGTGAAATTTGTCCCCCAAAACTTAAGCATGATGTTTCAAAACGTGCAAATCGTATTAAATGGCTTTGGGACTTTTCGATTCTAAGGTCGACAAACTTGGTTGACCTGAACATCATTGATTCGATTCGATATCTTCTTCGTGATAGGGTGATTGAATTGGCGCGATGACTTGATAAATGTGCAACCTCCTGATTTTATCATCATGGAAATCATGAAATGGCAAAGAAGTTGATAGACTGTGCCCTCGACCATCACGACTCGTACACCAGCAACGAGGTACAGCTGGTACGAGGTGCTGTAAGCACTCAGATATTTAGAAAAATGCTCAAAAGCACAGTAACGCTAGAAAATGATAGAAGAAAAACATATTTTCTTCATTTCCCATGCATGTTTCGTTATTTTACCACTTTACACTTAGCAATGTCTAAAAGAAACCAGAGCAATGCCACACGTATACCTTTATTACCTGCAAGATACACTTCAACAGGTTCACTACGATCAAAAAGTAAACCAAAAGAACATCTTTTGCTTTTAAAACATGATGGACATTAGACATTGAATCGCCATTTCTCACAACTTATTGATCTTGTTTCATATATCAATATCTGTAAAAATACTTATACCTTCACACTTGCAACTTCTTTCAACAGCGTTAACACCTCCCTTGAAACGCCTCCTCCCACATGCCGAGGTGCACATGAGCACGTCTCGTTGCATCTACTTGCTCGATGTATGTACACAGTTATGAATGTGACCAATTACATCTTAAAAGCGGCGCACCATTAACTTTCACAGCTGCTGCCGCTTAATTGGGATCCGCCAGCTTGATAATAAAGCAGGCTGAGAAGCAGGCAGCGTGTAGCTAGGGCGAGAGCCAACCAACGATGCAACCAGCTAGCACACTATTATAAGGGGGAGGGTACGATGCTGTTCTGCACTTTATTATTTTGCATATGCAAAGTTGTTGAGCGTCTAGCTGTTATTATTCATTCGAAACAATTTCCCAGCATTCTTCTTCGACATTGTTGGGGTGCGTCTTAAAAAGGCTTGGCCTGTCTTCATGTAGCATCGTAACGGCAGTATTCAGTGATATTTTTTAAGTTTTATTTAAAAATTCGCAAATGAAAGTACTTTTTTTAAATATTTGCATAGTCACGAGAGCGCGCTGCCTACGCGACACTTTGCAATAGTTTGTCGGTCCCCGTGGCGCTTCGGATCTTAAGTCTAGTACCCCAACCGGCTGAGACGTCGAGCGTCTTCTGCTTTTCCTTCGGTAAGACGCCGCCGTCGTTCACGGCTCACTTGTCTTCTGTTTCCGGTGACTGATCGCGGCTTGGCGGCGTCTCCCCAAGGACGCCCTCCCTCCCCCAAAGCCACCGCACAACGTCGCCATCTGACGTCGCTTCTCGATTCAAACTTCATAAAACACGTTGCAAACTCGCGGGCAAACTTTGCGCCTTGCAATACAATTTCCTAAAGTACACGAAACACTCTGTTTTGAATTGCCTTTTTTTTAGCCCGAAGGTCGGTGTAGAAAATCCGGTGCCTGTCTCGTTTTTTTTACCTTGCGAAAGCAACTTATTGCTATCTGATGAATCTAGAGCACATCATATTACTCACCTTTCATTTATGTAATTATCATTTCTTGAAATTAAACTCGAAAACGAGAAACCCTCATCCACCCTCATCAGCCGCCAAAATATATGGAACATTATAGTTTTAATACATACTCTTCATTTAGGCTTTTCAATTAAGCTTCAAGATCAATTTCATCCCCAGAATGGTGGACACAAATCCCCATAGTGCGCAGCGTGCCATAACTTATACATAAGCAAGGTGAATATCATTCACCCCCTGTCCTATCCGAGAGCTATTACACAGTAATGGAGGTAATGACAAGAATGTTGTAATAACATTGAGCTCGCTTGGGACCAATCAGAAAATAGCGCGCGGCTCTCTGCTGCTCGGTACGATGGTGTAATTCATTGTACGCCTGTCATTTGCACCCCTCTCAACCCTTTCTGCGTTTCGTCTGCTCCACCCCCGCTGGCGCCCGCGGCCCCGGCCAAGCCTGGCGTCGGCATGCAGTGCAGAAATAATACTCGTTTTAGTCTAATCAGAGCCTCAATCCACTGGGCCGCGTAATGAAGCATAGCCGTGTGGTTGAGTGCCAGAAGGAAACAATTGCACGGCAGTAAGTCTGTCTGTCGACTGGCTTGCTGGTCTTAGCTTTGTTATTTTCTGTTTTGTCAAGATACTTCACTCACATTTCCAGAGGCGCCTCTAATTACATGTTTATATTTTCTCGAATGACGAGTTTTGACATTCAAAAACTTGTTTTTGACAGCTAAAAAAAACTTGGAAATCGAAGGTTACCACACTTTGGTGCTTTTTACCAGTGGCAAATGTGTAGCTTCTCAAAGTTGAACTGTTGTTTTCCTCTGGTTGGGAGGGTCGATACTTTGCAAGCCTTCCCGTCCCCGGTCAGCCGAATTCCCATTGGCCTGTGTTAAGGGGTGATTAGAGTCTGTCCAGTGGCCATTCAGTCTCCGCTTGTTAACGTGATATCGGGCATTTATTCCTCGCGGCCCTCCAACCCCTTTCACCCCCCGATCTGCGCCAGGCCACGAAAACAGCGCGAAAAGCAAATTGCAACGAAATTGCTGTGAGACCCCGGGAGTTTTGGGCGAGAATGATCATTAGCCGGGATTATCCGTGCCGAGATGAAGCTTGCTCCCTTCAACCGATTTGAACGGAGGCGGGCGGCGTGTGCGAAAATGAAAGGGTTGAGTGGCAAACAGAGTAAACGTTCCGGAACAAGAGTTGAAACTCAAAGGGGAGGAATCGGTCGTTCTCGAGGCAGCAGCGCGTTGCTCTCTCGCTAAGAAAGATGGCTGACACGTTTGCCAGAGTGCAAAGGCTTGTCTGTAATTAGGTGGGAGAGTTACAATATTGCTTTTGCTGCACGAAAGATTGATGGCTTTCTAGTGCTATGTGATTATTAGTGGGCTGGATCCAAATCCTTTATTGTTGTACTCCTCGATTATCACCGTATGCAATACCCACGAACTTTTCATCGTTTATATCGTATAATTTGCGAGAAACCTATTACTAGCTCATATTTAAAGCGATAGATATATAAATTTTATAGCAAAGCCAATATATTTATTTTCCCATGGTCTAAAGACTGGTGCCAAAAGACACATGCTGTCTGACACCAAGGCGATTATTTTCCAACGACATCTTTCGAGCTGAGGGAGCCATCAGTCCAAGCCGGCACCGACGTCAATGAGACTGACCTGTGACACATAGCCCTGTGTGCCCCTCTGAGGACCCTAAAACGATGACCCCCCCAAATAATGAACATCAACAGCTGCGCTAGATGATTTCGTGTGCACAACACAAGCCTTCGCTACGCGAATGCACGGAAAACATTAGCTCTCCAATCATACTGGCATCGCATTACTCGTCGAACGCACGTGCCAGCTAAATTGGCTTCTGACCAAATATCAAAAACGCTCCACCAATCTTTCAAGAAAGCATTTTCTTATTTTCTTGAGCACATCGCGTAACGCATAGAAATCGCCAGCAAGTAGCCAATAAGTGCAGTTAGCGTAACCCCGTCCCAATTCCGTTCGAAATTGTTCATCGGGCCAAACTGCCTGCTGGGCCGAGCTTGGAATCAGCAAGCATTGCGCCGCCGAACACTAAAATATGATAAGTCAACTAGCCAGCTACCGTTTTCTCCTAAGGAGCGCCCAGCTTCAACACGCTAAAAGCCTTATTTGTCGAACTTTTTTTCCATTTCGCACAGCGTCGTCCCCTTTATATTATATGTTGCTCTCACTCGCAGGCGGTGTATGTGTGGGAGTTTGGGGTTTGTTTTCTATCACCCCCTCTGGGGTATTTCGTGTTCTGGAGGTCTCCTCTTCAATCCCCGAGTGTCCCATATCCATGAGCCAGGCCCATAACTCCTTGTTCTCTCTAAAGCCAAAGATAGTACCTACCATATAGGCAAGTCTTGGTCCAAGCCATCTAGAGCCCCACGGACCGGATATGTTGCACATAGGGCTAGAGATTCTATACCGGAGCGCGGCGCGGACCATTTTATAGCCCTAGGGAGAACGGGCGACGTTGTTCGGGAAAGCAATGACCACAGGATAGTTTTGCGCCCACTTTGCTGCTCGCTGGTTCACCTGATGAAACGCACTTTGCTTTTTTTCTTCGGCAAGTAAAACAAACTTTCCACGCTTTCAGCGTTGACCAATTTTAGTGGTGACTTCAGCCAGTACGACTCGTTTATTGCAGATGCCACACGCTACAATGTCAGCCTACAAATACAGAGGCCACGGCCATCAATGAATCTAGATTCGTGTATAAATAAATATGGCGAATTACAGTTTATTCGATGTTCATGTTTGCGTTCTTTTGTTTGGGCGCGTTGAGCTCCTGTTATGCAAAGTTTTGAATGGAGCACAACACCGCCTAACCCCAATGTTTTTACTCGGCGAATACCCCTTTCATGTAATCGCTCTAGCAGTCTCTTTCATATGATGTCAAGCTCATTCAGTACCCCCCTCTAGTGATTAATGTTCTTTCGAACAAATTGTCTAGAAAAACATCCCCCTGCTACTCTGGGTCGGGTGGCTTGGGTGGCTTGGTTGGGTGCCACTACCACCCTCGACTCACTCTGCAACGGTTCACCCTTCATTCTGCCATTCGAATTCAACACGATGCCACATCCGCAGATCAATGGGCATCGCTGTGGGAGGAATTGTTTGCGAATTAGAATACGCAGCACTTCTTTGTTGCGTTGTAACAGTCAGTCATCAGTGGACACAAAAGTGCGTTCCACGCTTCTTGTTTTGTACGCGTTCAATTGAAAGATCTCGCGATATTTTCCTCGGTTTCCACTTAACTGTACTTAATAGTTTTTTGACTCTACTCTTGTATACAGTTTCTAACTTTCAACTACTTTGTTTTTTCTACTCATTAAATCGCTAGCGTTCTAGTGTAGCATATTTTCAGCTAGAATTATTTTCGCAAATTCCCCTAAAAACTTCCTCCGGAGTTTAGATCCCCATTTATCATCCCGAACATGAGCAGCCTCGCAAAACCCCTGGCACAACGTTCATGGATACACAGGCTAAGAACTCTGTGATGCGTTATATTATTTCATTCTTGAATTCACTCCGCATCTGATGGCGCTTCTTGCGGAAGACGAAGCATTGTTGTAATGTTACAAGGGCTGCTGTTTCGGTGCTGAGGGTATGACTCACGGAGTGGAGGGAGGAGCGAGTCATATGGGACACAAAGACACAGAGCTTTGCGGGATTGGAATTGCAAGATGCAACTGATATTTACGGCCGGAGGCAATGAGCCGCGTTCCTCAAGGCCCTCGAGGACCCAGACAGATGACTGATGGGAGCACACACTTTTCACTCCCCACACTTTTTTTTACCATAATTAAAACGACTCTTTCGAGAGCGTAGCAATGTTGTGACGGTATCTAATTTCGCACCCAATCTGTGCGTACCCACACGGCATTATGATTGATAGGTAAATCTCCATTACTAATTAAGGGAGTTTTTTTTAATTACCATTAATATCTTTCTCTCGCTCCGTTTTGTTATCTTTTATAATACGTCGTGTTGTGTGAGTCGTAAGCCGACCACCACGTTGTTTAGGCGTAGGTGTGAATTACCCTATTACTGTGGGTGTTAACTGTGAATTAGAAGGTGTGACTGGTATCACCTTCTTCATAATCCCGTCGGCCCCTCCCTAATCCGTGTACGGCACCCTGCCTTAATAACGTCCCCACCCCACCCCGCCCCAACTCCCTGATGATCCAGACCGGATCAAATCTTCATTGTGTTAGGGGAATCAAGTTGAATTCATCAAAAGAGGGGGGCGTCTGTTGGTAAAAAGAGAGAAAAAAACATCGATTTTGCAATTAAAGCGAGTGTGATAACAGATTCAGGTTAGGGGTTCGAAAAAATGCAGAAGATTGCGTTAGAGCAATCTTCATTCGGCTTTTAGTTTCATAATGAATTATCGACTGAACAATTTCAAGCTGAAAATCATCCATGATGGAGTAAGAACCTGTCACGAAGTTGCTTACATCCAAGGAATATACATTATTCAATTCTTAAAAATGCACATTGTTTTCCACCACTTTTTCCTTCACTTCGAATAGTTAAAGTATTCTCACAACATTGCATATTTACATATTTGTGATCTCGTTCGAGGTATAAAGTTGATGGGTTCATTTGCCCCCCATTGCGACCTCTCCCCAAAACGTGTCTGGATGTTTTGATCACGTGGTTGTCACCAGCAGCTGACTGCCAGACGGGGGGCCGGGGGGGACGGCGCCGCGGGTGCACGATACAAAGACCGATATGCCCCCCCCCCCCCCCCCCCCCCCCCCCTCTCCACCCCCTGAGCGGGAAGCGACCCCCGAAAGAAAATTAGTCGTATTCGAGCAGCACACTTTCTTGATGGTCGTAATAAAATTGTTTTCACGAAGATATTCTTCGATGACGATGGCATTGTTAAGGACGTTGTAGACATACGCTATGTATGAGAATCAACTAAAAAATAAGCAATTTTTTTTTTATGAAATCTGAAAGTTAACAACATTTGCAGAATAGGGATTCTCCAAAAATTATTTTAAGAAAAATCGCGGTTGTCGGAAGTGAAACTAAGTTTCGGGTTTTAGCACTTTGTTAGAAACTATGACAAAAGATAGGAAAACCAAATTTGTGCACAATATAGACAACATCTTTCTCTAGGTATTTTAGTTCGAAGCAAGTCATTCTGAGCCAAGGGCTGTTCGGAAACCGCTAAAAACACCGCCTAGGATCGAGATAGAAAAGAATTTAATACCACTAAACACGTGGAATGTTGTGATCGATTTGTGGTCCAAATTTTCAATTACCTGGTAATAGTGGTTTTTGTCAATTAATTGGCATTTGTATTTATCCCACTTGATCAATACCTGCACGTAGCTGGAAGCTAGTCTAAAATTTCCCCTTTTCAAGTCGAGACTGAGAGGTTTGTTGACAACCTTGGCGAACATCGATCGTCTCTGTACTGTCCATTTTTCATCCCTCAGTTTTGTACGAACATCGAGGTTTATCTGTGTAACGAGACCAATCAATTGGCTTCATAAAAATATCGAAATTCCAAAAACCACTCATTTTATTCTTGGTCGGCGATAAGATCTTTGGGAAACAAACTAATCTAGCTCTAAGTGCATAATTTAAACCAAAACAATCCGCAACCTTTGCGCTTGTGCTACACAGTTAGAGAGAGAGGAAAGTAGTAAATTAAGAGAGGGTCTTATGTCCCCTTATACATTGCACTTGGGATTATGGAAAATAGAGTTGTTTTATATATCCTCTGTAGTGTCGACTAGCCACTTGCACATTTTCCTTGGGAGGAAATGTGAGGAAAAACACGAAATCGATATAGCTGGGGTAATGGAAAAGCGCATTATATGAGGTTCTTACCGTAGGTGGTGTTTCACCCACGTCGAAACCCATTTGCCCATCTCCGTGACAAATTGTTATGCACTTTTTGTATAAAAAAAGGCATTGCACCATTATACGAGGGATATTTTTGACGTGTCATTCTCGGCATCCATGAAATAGGGGAAGGTCTTACTGCGCGTTAGTATTATGAACATTTTTAGGTACTCCCGAAAAAGCAATAAACTTGAATTTTCCCGAATAAAGTGCATGCTACTTTCCCTTGAGACGCATTGTGCTGAAGAATGTAAAGTGATTGGAGATATATTTACTTTCCATGACAGTGTGTTATTGCTCAAGAGTTCAGATTATAAATCTGGTGACGGCCATAGTAGATCGGAATAATATTGTGATTCTCTGACTCCATATTTTACCACAATAAAAGACCGTTCGTATTTTCACAATTTTTCAACCCCTCGGGGAGATAAGAAAATTGTGAATCCGCAAGTTTGGTTGCTGCTATAGATTCCAGCAAATAGAGTATCCGGGTGGTGAAATGCGGTATGTTCAGGAATGGTCGTGAGAAGGGAACGGTGTGGGGTGCCATTGGCTGGGGACCTTGGGGACGTCGTCGATCAGTCGCGTGAGAAACCAATCACTTCCGAAGTCCGACTGAGTTAGTGCAATTGCATAAACAAATTCCCACGTGTGAACACGCGGCGTGCCGTTGCCAAGCCGCGTGCGACGATCATGCTCGCCACTCGGTACGCACTTTGCCTCGCGAAACGAATGTTGAACATTTTAACTTGCTTCTTGCCTTGCATCTTGTACTGGTTCCAATTTCTTTCAGGTCCACTGCTTTGTTTTCAAGACTAGAAGTTATCAGTCCACGTACAATGTTTTTTTTCTGTGAGATTTTTTTTCATTTTCAGTTAATGGTTTATTTTTTTTTGTTTTATTCGGTCGGAGAGTCGAAATTTGTTTAGATTCAGCAAGAAAACGTCCTGCCTCTCACGATAAGTGTTTGCTAAACGTCATGCATCTGATTTCTTTGCAAATTTCTCTTTCCGACATGAAATCACATGATTTTTGTTTGGTCGCATCCCTTGTGTGATTGTGTCACCCTGGTTGACGTTTCTAACCTATTCTCGCAGGTTTATCAACGCGCGAAGGAGAATAGTGCAACCTTTAATCGACCAATCAAACCGCGCTGGTGCGAGTGGTAAGTTGGAGTCGAGCTCTCTCTGATTACTCTCTCTCTAACTCTCTCTTCTCTTTCTTTCTCCCCCCAAGGTTCATCAACGCTCGGCGCCGTATCGTACAGCCCATGATAGACCAGTCCAACCGAGCTGGTAAGTCGAGTCGCCATCAAGCGTGGCCCAGAGCAATTCATATCTAATACCTTATTAAAATTGAAAAAAAAAAATTAAAATAAACTTTTAATTTGGTATAAAAGAGTTTTTTTTGTAATACAGTATCAGGCCAAAGTTGAGTTTGAAGTAGTTTGATGCATGCTTTGATTGTACATTAAAACTTTAAAAATTTTTTTTTTTATGTAATTAATCCGATTTTGGTCTTTCTGTATTTATTAAAAAGCGAATTGTTAGAACCTTGGGGTGGTTATGAGTTTTCCGGTGGCGGGTCTTTTCATTTTCTTTACATATAAGTTTTCTTCTAGATGTTTAAGATATTTTGGTGTCATAAATGGTAAACAGTGTTACATCCCTGCAATGTTTTATATTATGCACACATATTGTAATCAAGCAGTGTCCTTTTCAATCTCAATTCAAACCTTTTTCGAAAGCCTACACTAAAACAATGCAACGTCTCTTTAAATTTCGAAGCCAATTCCTCTCCTAGCGAATTGGACTCATATCATGTTGGCTCAGACCAACCCACATAGCTTCGCTATCAGGTAGTTTGAACCCCTAAACGTCCCACACGTGATCAACGGCGAGAAATCACCTTCTCCCCAAGTTTAACAGCGCGTACGTATCGTGGCAAAGATGCCCTCGTGAATCGTAGGAGAGTTTACAACCCGGCGAATGGCTGCACTTCTACAAAACTACCGATTAGGCGACACTTGCTGGATCATAAGTCTGAAACTGGTCCAACCGTTCGGAGTTCCCTTCTATGTTTTAAGATCCCGGGCTGGATTCGTCCCATGATTTAGAATATCGTACTAAATGCATCGAACCGAAAAATGTTCAGAAAACAGAATAAAAAAAATTATAAGAAAGGAAAATATCGTTCCCCCTCGCTAACTTTAAAAAAATGAAGTTTTTTTTCCATTGAATTAATATTTTTCAATAAATTCGCTTATCTCCAACTCAAAAAGTTGTCACGTGGTGAACTGGAAGCAATAACTTCAAGGCGTGCCCTAAATAGCAAGAACAAAAGAGATAAAATAAAAACTCGGACTAATTTTTCATTATCATTAAAAATTTCCATTCATGAAAAATAAATCCAAAAATGTCATCTCTGGCTATACGGTGTAAAGCGGCTCCATTTACAAGTTTAATGACGGTCGCTTGTCGCTAGATTGCGCGGCCGTCGCGCGTTGAGTGCATTCACGTGTTTCCACCGCCAGGATTATCATCCCAGTCAATTCTGATCACCGTTTCTTTGATGCCGAAACATGAATACTTTATTCTTTTGTCATCAAGACTAATTGATCCTCCGGCCTGCGATACTGTTACGTAGTCGCCCGAAGTAACGCTCGGATGATGTGCTATGAATTAATGACTTGAGAATGTACTATCGACCATGTGCCGAATACAAACACAACGCGGGGAATATGTAATTCTGATGATAACATAGCACTTTCCGTCTTTAAGTGTTGTGGCTCCTTGATACAGGCCGGAGAGAGTGTTTAATGGCCAGACATATTATTTTAATGTATAAATAAGAAAAGGTGTTACCTCATAGACCAATCAGAAAACATGCTTACCTATAGATAATTCGAAAATATGGAAATCAGTTTCTCTTGGCATGCTTTGCCACAAACTTTTAAGAAATTGTAGGTACATATTCTTCTGTATTTAAACGTTTTGACCTAGAAAAAGAATCCATCTTTCAAATTATCGACTGCAACAATATGCGATAGATATTCGCGTGCATTTCAACCCTCCGCTTGCCCTGGCCAACAGTATAGAACGAACGCGACGCTCGGCCGACGGCGTCCCCTAATGCCATCAATCAACGACGTCAATTTGTAATGGCGCCTCTTCCCGGCGGCGTCGGCGTCGCCTGCTGGACGTCGGCGTCCATTCCATTTCGCTGGCGTCGCGGGCATGGGTCCGACCGGCCACCCTTACCCCTCGTCCTAGGGCCCCTAACGCACACCCGAGCGCAAAATGACAAGAACGCCCCCCTCCCCTCCCACCCCCCTTCGATGCCCACCCACTCCACGGAGATATGGCCTCGCGGACAATGCATCGCCCTGGGTTTCCACTTACAAAAATAGCATCATCGGAAACGGAATTAGGGTTAGTTTACTAGTGTTTTCGTCGGTGCAATTTTGTTCTAGATCAGTGAGAATTTATACTTTTTGATAGAAATAGAAGATATGATCACTAGTACGATAACAGCGCCCGTAAATGCAAGGTCGTCTCTTGCGCTCCGTTGCTTTTAATGATGGGAAAGACCCCATTTTAAGGGCACCAATGAGGATGTGAAAATCGCTCTTACCTACTTGAGGAGGTTAACTATACACATAACTTCTCATCCTCCAGTAATTTAACTTTGAGTTTCTTTCCAATGAAATGCGTCTTTTGGATGTGGGGTGCACCGGCTTCCCGCAATCCAGCGATAATTGAAATCGGCAAGTGCAGACATTTCAACACCAACAATCGCCAGTCGAGA